>VDFB02058242.1:611164620-611422978 GCA_007258455.2 Sequoia sempervirens | reverse complement strand
TGGGCACGCTCTTGACTTTGAGACCTTTCCAACGGTTCAAACGGTTCTCGCGATTCGAGCCCCGATCAAAAGTTATGGCCCAGGAAGTTGGCACTTTCTAGAATATACAATTGCAAATGTTCTTTTGAAATTTGAACTTCAAGTTGTAATTTTCGGCGCCAAACTTCCTAAACTCAAATTTTAATGTTGTTTTGGCTCCAAACTAAAGAGGAGCTCTATTTATGGGCGGGTTTCTAATATTTTTGGGTAACTTTTGGGGACAAGCTCGCATATTGTGAAAGGGGTATTCTGTAGCTTTCTGTAGCTTGCCTTCCTAATTCAATATAATTATAAGACATGTTAACATCATTAATCATACCTTGATCTTTCCAATTTGATGTGAGGTTGTCTTTGAGTTGCCAAGAAGACATCCTCACCTTCACTATTGTTGTGTCAAGGATCACTTATAACGTCTATCTCCTTCATCATGCCCTCTTGAACAGTTTGACATGTGCACTCAGCTTCTTCCTTGCAACAATCAAAACAACAAATGGTCAAACCATCATTTTTAAAACTCCATTGTCCTAAAAATTCATCAATTATTTTTTCTTGTTCGATTATAGGAATAATACATGTAGATGTTTGTGATAATGGTATTGGAAGATCAAGATTATGTAAGTTGCATCCATTAGGTAGAGGGGCTATAAAAACATCACCTTATTTCAGTACGATTCCCCCACCAGTTTCTTCTTTTGTTTTTAAATTTAAAAGTGATGTGTTTGAACCGGCTTGAAAATGCGACATTTTTACTATTTTTATGTTGTTTCTTCAATTTACTTCTTTCTATCAATTGACTTGTTGGTTTGTTTTTATTGCAACCAAGTTTTTCTTCTAATCTACCTATGGAATTGCCAATTCCAATCAAGGGTAGCTCAAAGGACCTAGACCAACAAACGAGGACTTTAAAAAGTCTCCTATACTTCGGGCTCTACGAGACCCAAGAGGGTGATCCCTTAATGCTTTTACAATCTTTGCACTATTATCATAAACAACATTAACAACAATAGATAATCTAATTTAATAGCTCAACATAATAGGATAATACTTAATAGAATTGGATGTTCATCAGTAATATCAACTATTTGGAGCATGAGATAACTACAACACCTGGGGATTTAAAATGATTTTTAATTTTAAAAATTTGGGACCAAGCTGAAAATAGCAGAAGTATAACACTTGACTAGTGCCAAAAAATGGGCTATGGAGTCATATAACTAGCATTCATCCTACAGTTTTGAACATGTTATGAATGATCCTTACAAATGTTATCACATTATGACAACCAGACCACTGAAGTTTTATCTAATAAGTTCTCTTCTTATAAATCCACCTGAAACATAGTACTCCTGTCACATGTGTTGAAGCAATTACACTATCCTTTGAACAAAAGGCAATAATAAATGCAACTTGTGCTTCATTAAAGCAATTACATTATTCTTAGAATAGAAGGCAACAATATATATATCACTCTAATGCAGCAAATGTGCTTGAAAAGACTCAGATAATCTTATTATTGAATCTAAAAGAGTAATACATATTAGAAATGGAGACAATTATCAGCTGAAATATAAACATGTGAGCACAATTCAGAATAGACACTTTCAAATTTAATGACTCAATTACATTTCTCCCAGCTATACAATTCTACCTAGAGCTTCTGCCTGACTAGCAGAGCTTTCAAAAATTGGAATCTCAGCCTTCTCTTTTTTTACAATTGAGAGGAAAAGAGAATAAAAGAGAAACACAAATAGCCCTAAGATCAATTTGATCCATAGATGCCATCCGAAAACTCAATCCACCGTCAATCAACAAGCTACTCAAAGCATCTCTCATCTCTCCTCCAACTGAATTTTCCTCTTCATTTTCCTTTGTTGTTAGTTGTTCTTCAGCAGAAAATATGCCCATGTGAAGAATCTCCAAATTCACTCAACTGCTGGAAAACAACCCTGCCCGTGAAAATCCTGTTTGTATTTACTACACTTTATATTTTTCCTTGTAACTTTATGAAAACCAAAATATATTATTTCCATATGTATAGTGAATATAAAATCCACTTTTAGTTGTCTTTCCATGTACATCCAATAATAAAATATTTGACTACACAGCAAATAAATTCACTTTTCCTGTGTGTACTTGACTTTCACTGTTAAAATATTTTTCCTTAAGAATGGGGCCTTTTAAAATATTTGTGGGTAAAATATTTTATCTGTACCCATTTTGTTTCATATTTAAATACTTAAAGAAAATATGTTTTCTTAAAGTATTTGCAGTCCTCATTTTACGGGCACACCCACCTTTTACCATTTCAATTTCCATAGCTTTTGAAAAATTCATCAGGCTGCTTAAAACAAGTCCACACCCATGTTGGGCCCACCTTGTGTATTTTCCCATAAACATTTAATTTTAAATGTTACTTCCTTCAAATAATACATGAAAGCCCCCTTAAACAAGAGACACATATGAGCCATGTTCCTGCCGATTGCGAGTTGTGTTTAGTTGTTTGTGAGATGTAGTTGGCATATGCAGTTAGGAGGGTGCAATGTCATTTTGTGTTGTCTTAAAAATAAAAAATATTACACATGAAGTTTTCATTTTTTCTTTATATTGTATATCTTTGATGTAAGCTAAAGCCTTACTTACTAGAAGCAAAATCAAATATTTGTGAATAGAAATATCTATTCATAGAGTTAGCTTTGTATGATAGGGATCATATAACTTGAAAGTTTATACAAATAATGGCATGCATTATCATATTATGATTTCTTGTCCTATTTATAAATACTCTTAGAGTGCTATTGATATCTTTGTATGTAGACAATCAAGTTCCAATTTTGAACTCTGTAGCAACATAAAAAAGATGTTTAAAGTTGGCATTGCAAACAATTGAGGTGCACAAAAATTTAACTAAATTTCAAGAATTAAAGTTGACATTGCAAATAATTGAAATGCACAAAAAAGTTTATTAAAAGAAATAATTTTGAAGTTGACAAACAAAATAACACTAATTAAGCTTAAAAAAAAAAGTCTTTTTGAGTAAATTTAAGGTTTTCAAAAAATACCATTTAACAAAAACAAGCTCCATTAAAATTGAATTAACTTGCTTGTGAAAAACTATAGAAATATACATTGTTAAAGTATTTGATTGAAAAACTATTAAAAAATAATTCAATTAATTTAAGTAGTAAGAAAATTATACGTAAAATAAAAAGACTTATACCATATTTATAATATTAATTTTGAACAACTAAGAATATTAAATTAATAAATATCTTATTAAAATATAAATTTATTAACAAAATTAATTTACAAGTTTAGATGCTTTATTACAAACATAAAAAAAACTTAAAATAAAGCTATTTAAACGATTTACACTTTAATTTCTTACCAAAAATTATTAAAATAATCTGTAAATAAAACTTTATAAAGTAATAAAAGTTTTATATGTTTTCTAAAATTAAGGATTTTTATTTAAAATCTTGGACATGAAATGAAAAAAGGATCCAAATTGGTGTATTTTGATAATTTTATTGTTGTCTGAACCTTCATAGACCAATTTAAATTCAGTTATAAAATAATTAACTCTCAAAATTTCTTTTAAGGAAACACATTGAACCTAATTTTTTGTTTTTACTATTTTTACATGGTAAATGTTTCATTCATGGGAAAATTCATATTAAATTATTATACAGCATTCTATATATATTCTGAGGGTAAAGGTTGCACGGGTTCACTTCCATAGCTACTATAACCAATCACGTTGACAAGTGGGAGGCATGCACTTTTCAGGGTTAAATGAATTTACTGGATAGCTGTGATTTCTTTCTTCCTCATACTTTTGGTTGGGATTTGCCCGTTCTTCCTAGGTTTTGTGATAATAATTCTCAGGATCGAATCGGTGCAACAACGTGGGTTGTCATTTGTCAGGTACAACCTTTGCATATGAATTATCTGGCAGCACAGCATACATTTTAACCTGTGTTGCTTTTACCTTGTTATTTCTTTTATGTTATAAATAATTACAGGCCTCTGTTACCCTTCAATCCAGACTGCCTTTAAAATAAGAAATGTTTATCTGGGCTTCTTTATTCTTTGCTAGCTATCTATTTATTTATTTGTTCATTCTTATAGTGCAAAACCTTTCTTTGGGTTATCTGAAATGTGTTGCCCATTGTATCCAGATTGATTTTAGTAAAAAATAATTATTTGAGTTACTTTCCACTTTGCAAAAGGGGAGATTTTAGTTGTTTTGCAGGCCTGCATGTCAATATCCTTATAGATAAGCATGTGGGTGCTCCCAAGGCTGGAGAACGAGAATTTGGCTTTTAATTATGGAAATAGTGACTCCCACTCAACAAAAATTTAGTTACATGTTTTTGGTGCCTGTTGGCTTTTGCATATGTTATTTAGGTTTTTAAATTTGTTTACATGTGAATTTAGATTTAAATATGGCTTAACTGCCTTCTAGGGTTTAATTGAGTTAAACTGTTAGTTTGAAAAAAAATTCAGTGTCAGCTAGATAATGGAATGCCCTATTATTGAAATTCACCTCAAGACATCATTGTTACTTTAATTTACATTAGCACTGCTACTTTTCGAAATAATTATTATTTGAATTAAGTAAATCATGGTAAATGAATTGGGCCTCTGCAATGGATTTCCTATTTCAAATATTTGATAGACATCATTTCTTAAATCGAGAAATGTATTACATCCAAATCTTGGTGTGGATTACCTCAACGCATGAGTCCAGGTGCAAGTTGTAGGTGAATCTGATGGAATGGCCTCTTGTCATGATGTCTAAGCCAATGGTTTTCCTGTGAGGGGTGATTTATTGACTCCAATGGAAAGTTAATTTTGAATCTGAATACCTAAGGCTATCCAAATATGTCATTTTTTTTGCTTTTAGTCTGTTTTGTCTTCTGTGAATATGATCATGGTCTCCTCTGCAGCGGTTAGTTATCTTTTCTGATTGATAGGGGAAAAATGAAAAATCAGCACATAGATCAGGGAAAAATAGCTATGCCTCGTCTGCAACTGTCATGATAAATATGAAATTGCCATGACACAAGTGTAACGGTTATCAGATTGTTTGTTTCTGGCAGAATTTGCACTGACACTACTGTTTTCTCTTTTGCTTTTTTCTTAGGAACCTTTTTCAGTTGTGTTTGACTTCAAGGTGTCTGGATCACTGAAAACCATTTGAAACTTCTGTAGGCTCCTGTATAAAACTGTATACTTCATTCTTCCCAAAAATCATCATGTTTGGAGTGTTTGAAAGTGGATTTAAGTTGCATACTTATTTTATTTTATTGTCTATGCGAATGGTGGCTTAGTAATTTGAACTGACTTTCTTTTCATGTCATGAAAAGACATTCAATTAAACTTACTAAGTCACTATTTGTATAGAATACAAAATATTCAAGTCAAGATCATGAAAAGATAGTTAGTTCAATTTACAAAGCCAATATTCTCATGGAATATAAAATATTCAGATCAATGAATCATTTGTGTTTTATATTTTGCTTGGCAAATCTTGGATGCCTAAGGTTTCTATAGAGATTAGATTCTGTATGTAGCATGCTCACATAATCATTACACCACAACCTTGCCATGTATGGCTACATTAGTGAGGTGGAGGGAAATATGGCATGGTGGGGTTTAAATGTACGTTTGTAAATGGGATTAGTTGATTTATAAGTACATTAATTATAAAAAGAAATTTGGATATATGCCAAAGTTTGAATTCTAAGCTTATCGCAGATAAATTTGAGGCTATCTTGAACATAGTGAGAAGTTTAACTTAGCTTAAAATTGATTTTAAATCTAATTACAAGAGCACCAGGAGCATTTGGAATTTGGGGTATTTAGAGTAGGCTTTTACAACCGTGTCTTTTTCCTTATCCAATTATTATTATTATTTTTCCTTTGGACCTTTGCAATTGGAGTTAGTTCAGGAGACTAACATTGATTGAATGTTGAAACATTGGTTCCCATTCGAGGAGGAAATGCTTCCTTGTTGAAAACAGTATTCTCACAATTCACTGAATCCACTGGAGGTTTTTTCTGATGATACTTTCTGGAGTGCCCTTTTCAAATTGTGTTCTCATATATGAACAAATTTGTCAGCACTTTTGTTAACAGTTTTGAACTTTTGGGCATACTTTCTCATTCTCTTTTTATCTTTGACCTTTTGGAAGCCACCTTCCTCTCTTCAGACTTCTTGCTTTGATGGAAAATATTCCTAATCAGTATGGGAAAATAATGGAAAGTCTCTTTTAACAGTTTCATTCTGTTGATTCAAACTCTAGTAGTGTGTCCAAAAAATGTGCAATCATTACATTTGAAAGTTTTGTTGCAATATTTTAACAGTTGATGCCAAACTCATTATTTGCCTTTTAGGACTGTTTCTTCTCAAATGTGTTTGCTTATGTGGATGCTAATATATTGTAGTTGTTGGACTCTGCTAAAATAGTCCTCTGTTTCTCCAGAAACATGGGCCTTCCTTGAGAACTTTCTGTTTGTTGTTTATCATACCAAAATAAATCTGCTGTCAAATGAAAACTATGTTCCAAAAGAATTTGGGAACCTGAATTAGCTGTAGAAAATTAAAGCGAATTCCTATAAGACAGACAACCGATCACTGAAACTACAAAACTGAAACTTGAAACTTGAAACTCTGAAATTTCTAGAAGAAAAGAATCTAGATTATTTGAATAGGAAAAGAAGGAAAAAACATCTGAAATAAAAACCAAATAGAACTGTACGTAAAGGATCCAATTGTCCATAAGGAAGATTTATTTTTCAACAATACATGGAAATTAAATCAGGCCTAGTGGATTTTTGAGGTCAGTGTAGATGATGTACTTGGCCATGGAATTTATTATTTACTCTTACACACACTATGTGGAAAAATCAATTTCAAGGGCCTAATATGGTAAGGCCAAGTCATATGTATATTTACTTTTTATGAGTTGTCATTTTTTGTGTGTGGCATAATGTTAACTTTTTAACTCTACATTTATGTCAGTGTAGATGTTGCATTTGGCTTTGTTTTAGTCTCATTTAGGGTATTCATAGAAATCAATTTAAAAGTCATACTGCTGTAAGACCAAAGCCTATTTATAGTGATCCTTTTATGTTTTTTGCATTTGGGACAAGCAAGTTGACATGGTAAACTTTGTTAAATTAACTTTTTATTCAGTATCCTGAGATTAATTCTTTCTAGGATGAAAATTTAGTTTAACTTGAGTACCTTGTAAAGTCTATTTGTTGTTGGGTATGAATGGTGTTGTATCTTCACAGCTGGAAACAACACATTGTCAGATACTATAGCACCACCCACTCTTGGACTTGCTTTGATCCCAAAGAAATTGAAGTGTTTGACGTTGAAGTATTTTTTGCCTGTATCTGGTGGCAACCTACAAGGTGGGTTCTTGAATGCTTATATGTTTATATCAGTAGCTGTTGCACTTCTTTCTATCTTGTTAATTTCTGCATTTATCTTGGTTAGTATTTGAATTACATAGAAAAATGAAATGTGATTTAACCCTAGCAAGCAGTTTGGCAATTTTGTTGTCTGAAAAATGACACTTTGAATCAAGTATCAGCCCAATGATGACATTTAAATGCTTTCCTTTCCCAAATTTCATGTATGAGTCATAAATTCCAGGTTATAACAGATCCATCCATCTCATTGATCTTTTTGGGAGTACTCCATATGTGTTATTTTAAAGTCCACATTGAACAAGTTTTCTCAGTACAGTGGTAGATTTGTCTGGACACTGGACCACTATATCACTTACAGTTTCTAGTATTTTTTCAACTTCTAAATAATATAGATACTTACAATCTCAAGGCTCCCCATATATTCTATTTAAGTATCTATACAAGATACTAATATTCTGAATCAGAAATATATTATATCTTTCCTGCTGTGTTACTGGGTATATCCAGTATCCTGGACATATGCAGACAAAATTGGTGTGGGTATATTGGGTGTCTAGAACAACAATACTCTGAATGGGGAAGTCTGAAGTCATCCACAGCCGATGCTCAGTACATACCAAGAGCGTTACTGTCTATTGACACAAAAATATGAAAAGCCCTCCAAGAATCAAATTCTTCCCTTACAACGTAGCAAGATTGGCGCATGCATTTTCTCCTGATAATTAGCACATAGATCTCCGGCTGCAACAACCTGACACAAGTAATCCTGTTAAGGACAGGCATGATGTCGCAAGCAGACCAGCAAAATAACTCAAGGATTACATTCTTACCTGTGGCTTAAACTCTGAGCCAAGCATAACATTCAGGGAGTCGCTTACGAATTGTTCACTATATGCAGAAGCATTACATTATCAACATTTAAGACATCTGCTTGCATACCTGTGGCTCAAAATCTAGACCAAGCAAAATTATTGAGGCCTTGATATCTCTGTGAATGATCTGTTGCTGGCAGCATTTGTGAAGATAATGAAACCCTCATGCTGGGCCAATTGCCACTTTGTATCTGATTGGCCATTCCAAAAGTTCCCTTACCGACCATATCAACAAGGAATATCTCCATGTACGTGAATGACAACTACATGAACGATCATCATTCAAGAGGGCAATTATATTGTCAATTCTATATTATGAGCCGTCAAGGCATACAGCCATGCCTTACCTAAATAGTTTGTATTTTTATTGTTGTCTTTATTTGAAAAAGTTAGCTTGATGGGATTCTTTGGTTGCCATATAAGCAATTATTCAATCATATACTATTGTATAATAGTGAAAAATATGACATTGCATAACTATTGTTCATATTGTTATGATTGCTTACATCATCTAAATATGACTGTGCACAACTATTAACCAGTAAACTTGGAGAAAAATAGTTTTAGAATATTAAAATAAATATGAAATAAATATGGACATTACAAAATATGGTTAACAAAATTTAATTCTTGCATCCAATTGGTTGATGCTTGCCAAACTATTGAATCTAGATGAAAGCATAGGTATACGGCAGGAACTAATAATACACCAAGCAAAATTTTATCAGCTCATCACATTTAATATTTTGGGCCCACTACGAGCAACACAAAGCCTTCTTCAAAGATTTTAAAATGAAATCTCATCGGACTCTTTTTTGTTAAATGTTTTGCTTTTACTAAAAAACAAGTGAAAACCTTCGAAATATTTGCACTGGGCACATTAAAGTTATACCCAACATTGAAAACCTTCTGGGACCCACTGCCACATGTCACCTGCCCGCTATCTCATGGATTTTAACCTCCTTGCATCTTCAGATTGCGATTTGGTGGGGGACGGCTGGGATTTTCCTGCATTCAGCTTTCATCTTCAACCGTTGATTTCATTTCTGGCATCTTTGGTTTGCCCTAATTATTATTCATCGGTTGTTTGCTCTGCAACACGGGAGTCATGGTGGCTTCTTCATGTGAAAATCACTCTGCACATAGCCATCGAGTCTCTTTCATTCTCAAACAGCTTGAGCCCTTTAGCATTTGATGGACGTCCCATACTGCCTTGTCGTTCACTGGTTATCCCCTCCATGAAGCCTCCTAGCAAATCAACTACATTTGCCTGAGGGTTTCAAAAGCTTTTTCAACAAAACCATTTTGTGCGCCCTCAATTCATGGCTATGCCCCTTCAACAGACTTTGATATAATTTCCTTTTACATGCTGACTGCCCCATGTTCTATGGTGTTGCATTTGCTTAAATGTCTCTAAAACATTTTAACAGATCTATTTTATGTTAGTTTTGTGCATTGGCACCATTCTTTATGTTTTGATGGGTGCTCTCTACCCTCTAGCACGGTGGCATCTCAGTTTATGCAAACTGCATTTGTTTGAGAGTTTCTAAAGCATTTTCAACAGTGGCCACTTTGTTTGGCAAGCTGCGCCTTGGCTTTGCTCCCACATTGCCTTCGAGCTTCCCAACTCGTGCCTTCCTTGCTAGTCACATTCACTTGAAAGTTACTGAGGACCTTTCACAAATTTACCTTTGGAGTTTGCAACAAGCATAGCACTCCAAGTGCGCCGCCATCCATTGTGCTTTGATGGAAGTCCAAACCCTCATATGTGTTGCGCCCCTTATTCCATTTACTTCAAGTTACATTTGTTGGGAAGCTTCTAAAGCCTGGTCAACAAATCCATTTTGTATATATCTTGCATTTACCATGGCGCATGGGGGTTCTGCTTTGTTTATGCTTGAAGGTTTATAAGATTTTAATAATCATCGGCAGTGCGTGCATACCATGGCATTTGAGCCTCTCTTTATTTGCTTGAAAGTCTCTAAAGACTTTTCATCAAATCCACTTTCACAATGCAATTTCCCCGTGGGCATAAGCCGTCCTCACTTGGTGCACTGGGTGCCTCACCTATAATTCCCTTATGCTTTGGTGGATGCCCACCTCTACAACCTTTTGTATCGCGCCCCAATAGTCTTTGCATTTGAAGCCTTTGATAGTCTATTTTTCATGGCACCAATCGATATCCTTAGCCTCACTTTGCTTAGCCCTTGTAGTATTTGAAACATTCTCATCCACATTAAGTCATTTCCCCTCATTTTCTAAATACTTAGTGCTATTGAAGAGTTTCCTTTGTGCTTTGAGCATTTCCTCTATCCATTCTCAATAGAGTTTACTTGTAATGTGCTCAACATTTTATGAAAACTCAGCTATGGCCCCCAAGCAACATAGTTGTACTTCAATTTTATTTATTTTGTAGTTTTGACATCCACACAAAGTATTAGCTTATGTAATTGGCATGCTTTCATGGCACCATATAATTGTTCAAACAACTTAGCAAAATTGAAAGTGTTGTGACGTTATCCCATGGCAACTCAAGTGAAGCACCACACTCTCCATTTGACTGAAGAGATTTGAGATGATGGAATATGATAATTCTATAATGAAATAATGCTTTTGAGATGCATGTCTCTTCACCTCCAAAGTGTTTGTCAGGGAAAGCATGTCGGGTCCCCATGTGGACCCGAGTAAAAAAAAAAATCATTTTGAAACAACTTTCACGCTCAAACTAACTTGTGACAACTTAAGAGTGTTTTTGGAGTGAAAACACAAAATGGGTTTTCATTAAAATCAGCTTTCTAGCACATTTGCAAAATGGTGAAAACAGGCCAAGTTAGCTCCAGAATCAATCTGGAAAACTAAGCAAATGACCTCATGGAGTCATAAAAACTTGCAATCATGTAGACATTCATCTCGAGAATTAAATGCAACAAACGGCTCAGAAAAAGGAGTCACGAGGTGAAAGATATTCGCTGTCAAAGTTGCTTACTTGAACTTTTCTGTAAATGTAGCTATTTTGAACCAATTGAAACTGATGAGATCACCTCGTTGCAGAAATATCAAATCAGTTCCTAGCAAACTGCCACTGGACACAATAGATCATTTTGGATTAGTGAGCACACATGCAAAAGGGCTTGGCTTGAAACATTTCCCATCAAAAGATATTGACGCTCAAAATTGACCTCTCAGAAAGGTTTCTGAAAATGCAAGTGCAAAACTAGATAAATTGCATTTGGATTTGATCTGCTAAAAATAGCAAATCAACTCATAAGGCTCTGAAAATTGACATGTGAGCTCATCTTGGTATGGAGAATGCAGAACAACATTGACTTTGGCATGAAAATCATTTGGTTGCAAAATGCAGGCTCAAATGAGCGACAACTTTGCAAAACTGAGCGTATGCAAACAACAGAATATTGCCAAAACCCTCCAGCTTCGCTTTTCAAAACCTCGTCAAAACTTATCACGGAAAGCTGAAAATTGATATGCGCGTTCACATATGACACATGAGTGTGTCTGCAAATGGGTTTTGCATGAACATCAACAGGCATCAAATTATGACTCCTCAAAGTAGGTCACTTAGGCATATTTATCAGGTGCACTTCTGAGAGTGCAGAGGCAAAATTTTGAAATGGGCATCTCAAATTTGCAAAATTTGAGAGTTCCAACATGACTCACAACAATGGATGTGTATATGTAAATGATTTTACCTTCTAAGATCTACCTACCAACGCAAACCATGCATCTATATGATTTAAGCAACACAAATTAGGAGTAATCACCTGAACACGGTCGACAGGTGCACGATTTTTCATCCTAACGCATTGTTCCTAACTCATCTCACTAAACTAACTAGCCTTTGACACCTTTCCCTAGCAACAACGCCAAAATGATAGGCCAAGACTGGGGCAAAGAGTGAAATGGATTTGATGTTTAATAATGAATTTTAGTTTGGTCTATACATGTCAATCTAGGGGCGTAAACTTGCGAAAGGTATCGTGGCAATCTGCACAAGGGCTGAGAGTCGTGAGATGAGGGGTTATGAAGTGCAACTACAAAAATAAATCTATTGTAAATTGAAATAAATCTGGTGACAGGAACTGTCACTTCCTGGCAACAAGGATTGTACAAAAATTGCAAAAAAATCTGAAAACAAAAACTTAACCTCCAATCATTGAAAGAATAAAATCAGAAGCATGAGAATCAATTTAAATTATTTTATAAATATAAACACACAAAAATTATAATAGTTGAAATATCAATTTAAACGTTATAGAACATAATCAACAACAGAAAATACACACACAATCATACCTTGCACAAAAAATAAAATATATACATTCAATTGACCGTTGAAGAGTGGACGCCCTTCCTCCTAGTCATCCAATTGAAGTAAGACAATCAAAGAACTCACAGGCTTAACTCGGAACAATAATATTGAATTTTTGAACAATACGATTTCATACATTCCTCCTCTTTCTTCTCACATAGCTCATATTTATACAATAAATATGTGCAAGCCATTTCCTATTTTCATGCCACGTTTCTATTATTTCGTGCCTCACATTTAGTTGTTTTATTTGTTGAATACAAACATTTAGTTGTTTCATTTCTTGAAAAATAGCCCACCTTAAAATGTACGAACTTAAATAGCTCACCCTAAAATATAGGAGCTTAAATATCTCACCCTAAAATGTAGGATCTTAAATAGGAGCTTAAATAGCTCACCCTAAGATGTAAGAGCATAAATAGCTCATGGTTACAATAGAATATTATTTTTAACTTGAGGATATTTTCCTCCACAAAATTAAACATTATTTGGTTATAACTAAATAACCAAAGTATTTTAGGAGCAAATAATTAAATACACATGGCATGATATATTGTTTTATTTGTATTGCATTATTTTTCTTCTTCAATCAACATGTTGCATTTAACATAATGGAAGCGAATATTAGTAAATAAAATCTACTATTTATTATTCACATATTTTATCTAAAAACTAAATTAAATATTACTTATATATTAAAGCATATGCAACATAAAATGGTAAAATGATATAATATGGAATGGAAATGGAATGTCGGAATGGGTATGAAGGTGTATGAAATAGGCTAAAACATGGTATAAAATGAGACATAAATGGCTCTCATCATATTCAATCTTGCATGTGTTCCCATTACTACTTTTTGTATATCTGTATGGATAGTCTTTGTTTCTCTAGTTTCCACATTCTTACACGTTTATTTTACAACTATTATAAGTGGTTTATAGTTTCTATTAGTGTGTTTGAGGAGTTATTTGCTTTGATAACCAATTTACTTTACTAATAGAAAGAGAAGTATAGCCTCCATCATTATGGATAATTTGGATTTATGGTAAAGCATTTTAAGAAGATTCATTTTATTCTTGGGACTTGTGCACTAAACCTAGATGAATTGGGGAAATGAGACTTAAGAATTTATACTATATTTGAGATATATTATTAATTAGGTTTATTCTAAGTCAACACTAGGGGTCAATTATATTTGGTTCAATTTCGAAGGCATGGGATTTAGTTGAGAATTTTATTAAAGGGTGTGGAGGAATTTTTATACAAGAGAGATATGTTTACATGTTGAAATATCCATTTAGTGTTATTTAAAATATAAAGATAAAACCTTATATCTTAGAAAAGGATCCTCTACAAAATTATGGGCCTCCTATAGCATTCATAATTTGAGAAATTTGGGTGAGAATGACCTTCTCCATTGGGATCACATAAGAGATCAATACTAACTCCTAAACTTACAAGAGAACTCACACATTGACTTAAAAAAAACTATTAGAAACACCTCTATTGAAATGAAAATTTGTAGAATTGATGACATCTAGAAAAAATTAAAATGGTTTGTAGAATGCAAATTTTTTATATCTTCTTTAAAAATATATATATACTCACTTTGCATAACCAAATGACATGATCAATGAACATATTTAATTGTGTAGTGTCCTAATGTAATCAACTATAGAGTACAACTTTCCTATTTAGAATCTAAGTAAGCTTTTCCTTATATGATTGTTTCTTTGTATCTTTTTTGTCTAATATCAAAAAGTATTTGATACATGATAAAATAAAATATACCTTTCACTTATATTTGTATTATTCTTTTGCACCATCTCTTTGAAATTTTTTGCTTCATATTTCAGAATCTTTTGTTGAAAATAAAATTGATATTTTATTTGTCTCTATTTCAATTTATGTTAAGCTTTCTAAATTACTTGTTAGAATCTGGATAGTTTTAAAACTAAAATTATATGGTTCAAATAAGGAAGTATTTGAAACAAAGGAAAAAAAGGAAGTCATTGATTCTCCAACAAAGTCATCCTTTGGTTGGAACAACTAAAACCCCATCTATTGATTGCAGTCCATAACGCTAGCGGCAACGGCAAAGGCAAAGCTGAAGCTGTAACTACAGATGGATAGATAATGATAATAACAATACATCCCTTGTATAAGGGGTAAAAACAAATCCGGAGATCCCTTGTAGATAATGACAAGCCATGTAAGTACGGATGCTACGTTGAATAGCTTTATCTATAAATTAATGAGAGGAGAAGCAATTGTACTGAGAAATAGTAATGGCTGAACTAGTATTTACTGGGCTTTTGGCGCTGCTGTTATGTGCATGTCTATGTGAGGGTAAAGGGGCGGCGAATAGGCAAAGTGGATCGTACGTTCCAGGGAAAATTCTACCTTCCGAGAAAGATTTGCTTGAGTTTCCTCTTAACTTAGAGTATTTGGAGGCTGAGTTCTTTCTTTTTGGGTCTCTTGGCTATGGGCTAGATAAAGCTGCACCACAGCTGCCAGAAGGCGGACCTGCGCCCTTGGGAGCCAAGAAAGCTAAGCTCGACCCTGTCACCTACAATATAATTCTTGAATTCGCTTACCAGGAAATTGGTCACCTAAGGTGAGCCTGTATATACCATAGAATTGGTTTTTTTTAATGTGGCAAGGGTGTCCCTGCGACCCAGCAGCCCATATCTTGAATATTTGGGATGAGACTAGCCTCTGCAGATGAACGCCATATAGAATTATTTTTTTAATCTCAACAATATATTAAAGTTTTAAGCTTTTGGAAGAGTTTCTAAATAGTTTTAGGTCATATAATAGGACTGAAGAAAAAGAAAATATTGTGCAGTTTCTTCACAAAATTGTTACAAATATGCTGATAGTTTCTATATTATTGGCTTGTGATGCAAATGCAGGGCCATCAAGGCAACCGTAAAGGGTTTTCCTCGACCTCAATTGGATCTGAGTGCTAAAGTATTTGCCAATGCTGTGGATGCTGCATTCGAGACCAAGTTGAATCCTCCATTCGATCCTTATGCCAACTCTGTCAATTATCTGCTTGCCAGTTATCTGATTCCTTATGTTGGACTCACTGGCTATGTTGGCACCAATCCTAACCTCCACTCTAAAACTGCAAAGCGAGTGAGTAGCTCTAACAACACAACCCACCAAACCAATCTTTTTCTATAACCTATATAATATCATATATTTTACTGTTTTAGCATTTGATTTCGCATTCAGGCATATATTACTACTAAATTGAGTGCTCTCTGTCTGTCTTGCAATGCATTAGCTTATAGCAGGGCTTCTTGGAGTGGAATCCGGGCAGGATGCAGTGATACGTGCGTTGTTATTCGAGAAGTGGAATAACAAGGTGAAGCCATATCCATATACAGTAGCAGAATTCACAGACAAGCTTTCCACGCTCAGAAACAAGCTGGGACACACTTCAAATGTGGACGAAGGTCTGGTGGTTAAAAAATGGGAAGGAGCTGAAGGAAAAGTGACAGGCAACATTCTTGCAGGTGATGAGCGCTCGTTGGCATATGCACGAACCCCTGCTCAAATCCTGAGGATTGTTTACTCCTCTGGCAATGAGTCGGCACCCGGAGGAATCTTCCCTCATGGTGGGAATGGAAAGATTGCTCGCTCCTACCTCAAATGATCACATTCATCACTATCTGTTTTACAAAAAATAAATGCACTTCTTTTTTCACCCTTGACAATAAACTCAGTGTATTCCCCACAAAAACAACCTTCCATTCTTGACTGCTACAAGTAATAATAATGGTGGACTTTGAGACTATTGTTTGTTTGAAGATTGTGGTACAGTCGCAGATTGGTTGTTTTCCAATGACCCATTCCTAGATATCTATGGGTCTCTCAACGCCCAAAATTTTACTTTAGTAAAAATAAAAAAATTGAAGAGTTAAAAAGTTTTAGATTGTATTGTTCATGTTATAATTTGTCATGCCTTATTTTTTCTAAATCCATACCAAATCCATCTACAGTTTTCAATGTTGGGATTAAGGTGTCTCAATTTTAGATTCTCCACATGGTGAATTATTTTTAATTAATTGTTGCAAAATTATTTTTTATCCTAAATTATTAACTTCTTAAGTTGTCATTCATCTTTGTGGGACCTCTTTGTGAGGAGGCACCCTACATGGCAAGTGATGAGACGACATACTACCTATTTTTTAGGAAGTTGGAACTCACTTGGAAGATGCTATATTTTGGGGAGATCTTGTCATATATTTCCATTTCAAAGTGGAAATTGATTTGACAATTTCCTTTGTTGACTATCTTGGTTTGCAAATTCTATTATGGATTGGAGTTGTATTTTAGAAGTTGGCATTTATGGTGGAGTTCACGTTTATTAAGTGGTGTGAGGCAAAGAAAGCACCTATTCTTGGTTATTTCAGTTTCTATGTTGAACTTACATTGTATTTGGCAAGATGACCATTAGAGATGAGATAGATGTTGTTGCTTTTGGAAGTTGCTATGTGCAACGTTTTATGGATTAGCAAGTTATTGTTTTTTGAGACAACTTACCTTTTGAGCTTTGAAGTTGGTTTAGGAAACCATGGGAGCCTACCTTTTCATGTTGAGCTCTATTTATATGTTGGTGCCTTAGCATGTTTTATATGACAAGTTGAAGATTTCCAGAGATGTCGATATGCTGTCAGAGTTATTCTAGAATCTTGTAATAGTGTGAAAACTCTTGAAGAGCATAGCTATAAGATTGTATTTTAACTATTGTTGTTATTGATTAATACAATTGAGTTGAGTGTTTGGAGTGTGGGTTTTTTTCCAGAAGGGTTTTTCCACATATATGTTGTGTTATGAGTTTATTCTATTTTAAATATTTGTTTATGTGTTTTTAGATGTGCATCTGAATATATAAATGTTAATTGGTTTAGAATTATTTGCAACTCTCTCCTAATAGATTTAGTGTAGGAAATTGTTTATGCCACCTGCTTTTCCTTTCATTTAAGACAACAACAAAGGAATTCCAGCTCAAAATAAATTTAACTATGTAGATCATAATCCTAGAAAGTGGATATAGATTATACCTCTCATGATTAATGATATGATTGTAATTAGATCTTGATTAATGCATTCAACATGTAGAGAAAAAATGTTTAAAAGATAACTCAGTTAAGTAGATGATGAACATAAAAAATTAAGTCTTGTGATGAAAACAATATTTTTTTAATTAATTTTTAAATTTACATTATAATTTAATTGTAAGGCATAATATGTCATGTAAATTGTCTATTTTATGGAACATTAATAAAATGATAAATTAATGAAAATATTCTACTTTCTAACTTTCATTTTGACATTTCTCTATTTTGTTCATTATAGCACCGAAACAATTTAACCTCAGAATATGTCCTAATTTATAACTATTGGCTTAGAAACCTTGTCAAACCATGGAAATGACATCAATTCTATGCTATTACTCATATTTATGAACTTTATAGTTCAAGCTATCTATATCATGACACATCCTTGGTTGCAAATGTATTCTTTGAAGATTCATTCAAAATGACCTTGCTTGCATATCCCTACCTTGAAATTAGAGGCTTCATAGTTTTGTACAAGTGTTTACAACAAATATTCCCAATCTCTCATTAAACCAACATTAGCTTTAAATATCAATTCAAACTAGTTTATTTAATCATTAACAAGTACAAACATAGGCATCTATGTCACATATAAAGTATTCAATACCACATGTGGCTTCATACAATGCTAGGTATAGTGTAAGCTCAATTCTAAACTCATAATATGCTAGTTACAATGTCACATATTCTACTAATGCAGATACATTCATCCATCCATTTTTCCTTTGAAGCATATCCTTATATATACATTATCCAAATAGATCATACTTATAACATCTTGGTATTATTCTCTCATAGTTTCAACTACAACCCATATGGTAAAGCCATATAATGGTTAGGTCAATCCAACCATATGAATTTGCAAGTAGTATTAAGATACTCACAACTTGAACTTTATGGGTGTGGGATTTAATACTAAAACAACCATCTCATTGAATAAGATCAAAAAATAATACATTGGAAATCTTGATCATGTAAATTCATAGTTCCACTACCTTCAATTTTATTAAATATCCCTTCTTCACTCTCACCTGACTTTCTATCATTTTTTACTATTTATATATTGTATTAACTAATTATTTCATAGCTTCATTTGCTTAATACTTTACTATTTACTTTATCTTGTAACCAATTTATTCTTACCTCATCTATTCTAACTAAGTACTATAAAACATAGCCATGCATTGTACCACTTGTAGACACCTAAAATTGATTATTGTATTATCCAACTATTTCCTCTATAATAATTGAATACAATGATGATTATTTAATTAATTTTTATTTTCATCCCCTATTAAGTAAATAATATTATAATTTTAATTAATAAAATCACTGTTCATGTGCACTCATTTATTTACCTAAATCGTTTAATCGTTCCTCTCCTATAGTTCACCTTAAGTAAATAAATCCAAATATTTATTTACCTAAGTCCTATATCTCTTTCCCAAATTTAAGTGAGCTAATCCACTTAGTCCTCTAATTCCCAACCTGCACAACCTAATCCTAGTAAAAACCCCCCTCAAATCATGCACGTCCCCACATGCATACAAAAGTATGGCCTTTTGCACACAAGGCATGGACCTTTCTACATGGGTAAACAAACAAATATGGGGGACCAAAAAGTGGTCACCCGCTTTTTGGCCCTTTATAGAGCATCACACCAACATGTTTAGCTATGTTTACTTAAAACAAAAAAACCTCATTTCATAACTTCATTTTTATCTTTGCCCCTCAACCAAACCTATGGTTTGCAACTCTAATGAAGCACACTCATGTTGTAAGATACGCCTTTCATTGAATCACTTCTTGTCCACCAAATCACTATCAAAATGCTACCATGACATCATCAAGGTGGAAGAGGTAATTTTTTTACTTTTTAGTGTGAGAATCCAATTAAATAGATAGATTTAATTGTTTTGTGAGTGGATTTTGTTTAATTTCTAGGAGTTTATAATGCACCACCAATTGATAAAAACCTTGATTCAACTCCTCATCAACACACTACTAAAGAATAATCACAACAAACCCCTCCTTGAATGCCTCAATATCCTTTAGCAATGCAAGAAAACACATTAGGTTAAATAGAAAAAAATAATAGAGAACTTTGTTGGAACACACCTATCTATTGAGAGGGGGTGAATTAGTAGATTAATTAAAACGTTGTCTATTAACCATTAAGCAGATTAACTAAACAAGCATAGAGATAAACACACACACAAATGCACATAACACTAGATATATGTGAAAAACCCTATAGATATGGGAAAAACAATGGTGAGAATAGCTACTAGGATCTATTAGGGTTCAAGTAGATTGGAGCAATAAACATTAACAATTATATGCAGATTAAATAAGCCAAAAATAACAATGAAGAATAACACAAAAGAGATCAACCCAGAATTTTAAGGTGGTTAATCCAATATGGGCTACATCCATAGAAACTCAGTCATCCAATGATTTTATTATCCAATGCAAAATAGATTACAATCTCGTGAATACCATACTATAACATACATCCTAGTTGCTTATACAAGATTTTTGGAATCTTCTAGAATTAGGGTTTTACAAATTTGTTTTTCATTTGTTGGTTAACAAAAATTAACTATTGACCCCTTAACATGTAAAAAGGGAGAAAAAAATGTGAGGGTTGCACCCTCAAACCCCTGAACCCCCCACTCGGGGCTCAACCCAACTCTGAACCCTGACAAGGATATGTAAAGAGTGTACAGTATTTGCATGATCAGTTGCGACATACCAACAATCTACCACTTGGAGACTGATTAGGCTCCACACCAAACTATTAGGGTTCAAGCATATCAGAGCAATAAACATTAACAATTATGTGTAGATTAAATAACCAAGAAATAACAATGAAGAATAACACAAAAGAGAAACACAAAATTTTAATGTGGTTCACCCAATATGGGCTACATCCATAGAAACTCAACCACCCAATTATTTTATTATCCAATGTAAAACAGATTACAATATCGTGAATCACACCCCACAACTTACATCCTAGCCACTTATAACAAGCTTTTTGGAAGCTTCTGGAATTAGGGTTTTACAAAGTCATTTTTCATTTGTTGGTTAACAAAAATTAACTACCAACTCCTTAATGAGAAAAATAGGGGAAATTTTTTTGGGGGGGTTGCGCCCTTGAATCCTAACAAGGATACATTACAAGTGTATAGGATTTTCATGATCAGATGCCACATACCAACATAAACAATCTCCCACTTAGAGACTAATCCTAGACAACACCACTACACTTGCAACTCCCACTAGATTATACACCTAGTTAGTTTCTTATGTCCACCATTATCAATCATGAAGGCCAATAGAAACTAATGAGGAAATCAATTTCTCCCATGTAACTTCCTTTGTGAACATATTTGTAGGGTTCTCACTTGTGTGAACTTTCTCTAGCTTCAATTTTCCATCATCCAAAACTAACCGGATGAAGTGGTATCTGAGTTGTATGTGCTTAGTTTTTTAATGCAGAGCTGAATTATTAGCAAGATGAATGACACTCTGGCTATTAGTATATAAAGGGTTATCTTCTTGGCATTGTCCCAATTCCTCCAGAAAATGTTGTAACCAAATAATCTTCTTGCTAGCTTCTATAGCAGAAACATGCTCAGCTTCAATGGTTGAAATCACAACAACATTTTTCAACCTTGAATTCCAACTGACTGCAATACCTCCTATAATAAAAACATACCCTGTAGTACTCCTGCTATTAATATCACCCACCAAATCAGAGTCAACATATCCTTTTAGAGCAGAATTTTTAACTCCAAAACATAGTTTCTTTAAAGTAGTACCTCTCAAATATTGAAGAATCCATTTTACCACATTCCAATATTCCCTTCCCGAATTGCTCATATACTTGCTCACAACTCCCGTTGCATGTGCAATATCTAGCCTTATGCATACCATTGCATATATCAAGCTACCAATTGTTGATGCATATGGTATCTTAGACATTTTGTCTTCCTCCTCTTGTGTCTTTGGACACATCTCCTTATTCAACTTAAAATGACTAGACAAAGGTGTGTACTAATTGTTTTTGCATTCTGCATGTTGAACCTTTTCAACACTATGTCACCAAAAAATGTATAGTTGACATTTTTATGCTCACTTGAGTCTTTCTAATGGAATTTGGCTTGATTTTTCCCATATAATGTTGTAATGTGGTCAAAACATTCACATTAGGGCTTAAATATTCAAATTATGATTTCTTGTGAAGGTGTTGTGAAGAGTTGTAAGACATTTCTACACCTTTCTAGCCTCTATTCAATACAATTCACCTAAAATCACCTTTCAAACTTATAATTAAGTCCTATTTTGAAATGTTGTAAAGTCTTGTAACAAGATTTCATGCTTTTCTAGGCTTAATTTCACTAATTCAACCCTTTCTCATATCTAAATGACCCCTTAATATAATTTCCGACCATTTTCAAGTGTTGTTGAGGATATTCCCATTGGAAAAAATTTAATTCCCCAAAATTCCTGACACCCACTTAATTTGCTTAAGTAGGACTAAGTAATGAATAGGGGTGACTAAGTCCTTTTTGGCACAAAACTCAAAATAATTTTAAATTTCTAGCAAGATTTTGTCCTCTAACCCTTGAGGGCAGCCGGTGATGTGTTACTTTCAAGAAATAATAGTAAACTCAAGTATAAATAAGGGTTTTTCACCTCATTTTACATCTCCTACAATCATCTATCTCAAAATCACATTCAATCTCACAAGCATTCAAGCAAATCAAGCATTGTCAAGTCAATCCATTGGAGTTCTTCATTACATAGATCTTCATATTTTGAGCATAAATGGTATGGTAATTTTATGACATTTGCATTTGAATGTTATCTATTTATCAATTTATCTTCATTTTATTTCATTTTTTAGGGTTTGATTACCAAAGTGGGGTTTGACCAAGGGAAACCCCTATTCTTTAACCCTCAACCATTTTTCCCCTTTTGCATGTGACTTTTCTATGCAGACTTGTCAAGCAATAGGTGTTGAAAAGTGATCAAAAAGTGCACAAAGTCAATCAATTCAAGACAACCCTAATTCAAGCTTGGAAAGACTTTCTACCCTGTTTTCTGTAGAATTAAGTGTGGACACCTGTCAAAAAAGGAAGTGTCAATATGAAACTACAAGATTTTGTCCTGAATTTCCCAAAATATATAGGAGGAATAAGTCACCACTAGTGGTGAATTAGTCCTCTTTCTAGGCCTCAAAACTGATTTTGATATTTCTAGATACCCATTTGGCAGATTCCCATTCTAGCAAAGTTTCCTGAAATTGGGACTAAGTCGCCTAAACTAGAACAAGTCTCTTAGTCAACATTTTAGTCAATTTTTTAGGATTCTAGAATCTTCCAATATCAAATTTCTAATTCTAGGTGCACCTCATTCATTTTTTTTTGTTATTTCATCATTTAGTTGCATTTTTAGGCATTTTTGCATATCACATTGTGTTTTCCAGTACTTTACATTTTCATAGTTTTGCATCATTAAATCATTTCAATTTCAAATCAGAGCATTAGGAAATCTTAATTAGGCATAATACATTTCATTGTCATTATTCTTGAGTGTAAACCCTTGAATTTTGGTCCCCATCCAACCTCCTTTCTCCTTTTAGGTGAAAAACCCTAGGAGTAAAGCATTGTGAGGGGTCAAACAAAAATTGTCATTTACAAACACCTTCTCTACATACTCACTTTGAGACAAAAATAATTTTCTATTTGTCCTGTCTTGTGTGATCCTCATACCAAGGATTTGTTTTGTTGTACCCAAATCCTTCATAGAAAAAGAATTTGCTAATTTTTGCTCAAGTTCATCAATATGTTGCATGTTAGACTCGGGAACAAGCATGCCATCAACATCAAGCAACAAGATAATATAGCTAGCATTACCAAATTTCTTAATATAAACACACTAATCAAAATGACATCATTTGTAACCTTGTTCAACCATATAACTATCAAATTTCAAATACCATTGTCGAGGTGCATGCTTCAAGCCATACAAACTCTGCTTTAACCTGCACACAAATTCCTCCTTACCCCTGACCTCATATACTTGTGGTTGCTACATGTATATTTCCTCTTCCAAATACCCATGGAGAAATGTGATTTTCACATCTAGTTGTTCAAGATGCAAGTCTTTCACAGCCACAAGACTTAGAATAGTTCTAATAGAAGTCATCTTTACAACTAGAGAAAATATATCATCAAAATCTATACCTTTTCTCAATGCAAAACCTTTTACCACAAGTGATGATTCTGGCGTTGTATCTTTTCTTTCCTCCATCTTCTTCCTTCAACCTATAAACCCATTTATTTGGCAATACTATTTTACCTGCAGGCAATTAGACTAAGACCCAAGTCTGATTTTGCAGCAAGGAATCCATTTCCTCTTTCATGCCTAGCTCCCACCACTTTTTGGTATCTACCTGCATTGCTAAACTTCATAACCTTCAGGTTTACCCTAGAATCAGTTAATAATATAGAATATAATGATGGAAAATATATTTTTGGAGGGCTAGTTATCCTTATAGAATGTCTAACACTTGCAAGAGTCTATGGGATAACGTTTTGTTGCTAAGCATCAGATACCACTAGAATTTTATTTTATGGAATCTCATCCAACACCACATATTCATTTTTGGCATGTTCATTCTTCTTTTCTTGCAGTTGATCCTTATACATGACCTTCTCATTCAATATAACATCTCTGCTCCTAATGATTTTATGATTTTCATAATCCCATAACCGATAACCAAATTCATGTACTCCATATCTAATGAAGGTACATTTTTTAGAATTAGCCTCAAGCTTGGTTCTATTTTCAATATCAACATGGACAAAGGCTTCATAATCAAAGGTTCTCATAAATGAATAGTTTACCTTTTTACCCACCCAAGCCTCCTCTTGAATACCACCATCCAAAGGATTTGAAGGTCCCCTATTTCTTAAGTAAATAGAGGTATGTACAAAATCTTCCAAAAAGTGTAAGGGTAGTCTAGCATGCAATCTCATGCTCCTTGCATGCTTCATAATTGTCATATTCATCCTCTCAAACACACCATTTTCTTGTGGGGTTCTAGGAACCATTTTTTTCCTATGGATTCCATTGTATGAACAACAATTTTCAAATTCTTTGCTACCTCCATTATCATATTTGAGACACTTCAACTATTTTTTTTATCTCATTTTCAACCAAAGCTTTCCACTTTTTATAAGTTTCAAACACTTCTAATTTTTTTTAGGAAATACACACGTGTTTTCCTAGGTGCATCATCAATAAAAGTAACATAATACAAAGATCCACCGAGAGAAGATACCCAAACTAGTAGCCATACATTTCAATTCACAAGCTCTAGTTTCTCACGCTTCTTCTCTTTCCCAAATTTGAGAAATATGGACTCTTTTTTGTTTTTCATGTAAACACATTTTTTTTAGAACTCCAAGTCAATTTGCTTCAAACCTAGTAGCAACATTTTGGAGTGAATGATCTTCATCCCTTTCTCACTCATGTGCCCAAGTCTATGGTGTCACAATTATGTTCATGTCCCTATAGCAAGTACTATAACTATCTTAGTAGCAATTATTTCTATAGCAGTTAAGGTAGAATAAGTAATACTAGTACACAAATATAGTGTGCCTACCTTTTCACCTCTAGCTATTGCTAATTCACCTTTAGTGGCCTTCCATACTTTGTTTGAAAAGGTAACTATGTAGCCTTCACTACCCAATTGTCCTATAGAAATTAAATTCCTTCTCAAATTTGGAACATGCCTTACCTCCTATAGCAACCATTCATTTCCATTCTTCAACTGATTTTTACCTTTCCTTTTCCATCAATTTGGTAGGTTTCATCATCACCCAAATATGCTTGTCCAAAATCACCTTGAACATAATCCATAAAATATTCCCTATGAGGTGTGGCATGAAATGAAGCCCTTAAATCTATTACCCAAGAATCATTAGCATTATCTAAACACAGAATTAAAGCATCCTACAATTTATTACTTGCAACATTAGCTTCCTTACTGTCATCATGTTGTTCATCTCCTTATTTTCCCTTTCAAGACCAACAATCCTTCTTCAAGTTTCTTGGCTTTGCACAGTGCTAGCAATCCATTCTTCCTCTAGATTTAGATCTTCCTTTATTCAACTTCCCTTGTGACTTCCCATGATTTGTTGTGCTTTTTCCTCTCCTTTTTTCTTCCCTTGTTCTCTACAGTCAAAGCATTACCAATGTTGAACTCTCACCTATAATTTTTCTTTGCATTTCCTTGCTAAGAATAACACCCAAAACATCATAAAATATGTATTTGAACTAGAGACAGAGTTACTTACAACCATTACCAAGCTATTCCATCTTTCTAGAAAAGAACATAAAACCAAGAGAGCCCTCACCTCTTCATCAAAATTCACTTTTATAGAAGTTAACTAACTGGTAATCATATTAAACTCATTTAAATGATCAGTCACAAATCCACCTTCAATCATTTTTAGATTTAAAAAACACTTCATGAGAAATATCTTATTTGAGGTTGAGGGTTTTTCATACAATTTTTCCAAAGATTTCATCAGATCCTTTGTTTTCTTTGCTTCTATTATATTGAAATGCCATAGATGGTGCCAGCACAACTAAATGGTTCCCATTGCCTTTCTATCTAGAATCTCCCATTCTTCATTAGACATCATAACATCTTTCTTTGCTTTTCCTTGCAATGGTTGCCATAGATCCTTTTGATACAAATAATCTTCCATCTGGATCTTCCATAATTGATAATTATGGTTGTTGAACTTCTCAACCTTGAATTTTCCTTCTTCCATTGCTCCCAAAATCTAGAGGTTTCCTACCAATCAACCAAAATACACATGGCTTCTAATACTAGTTGTTAGGGTTCAGGTAGATCGGAGCAATAAACATTAACAATTATATGTAGATTAAATAACCCAGAAATAACAATGAAGAATAACACAAAAGAGATCAACATAGAATTTTAACGTGGTTCACACAATATGGGCTACATCCACAGAAACTCATCCATCCAATGATTTTATTATCCAATGCAAATAGATTACAATCTCATAGACCATGTAACTACATCCCAACTTATAAAATTTTTTGGAAGCTTCTATAATTAGGGTTTACAAAGTTATTTTTCGTTTCGACAAGGTATGTAGAGAGTGTATATTTGCATGATTAGTCAGTCACCCAGCCAACAGTTTAAGGAACCAACCCTAAGGAGACATTAATCTCCTATTTTAGGAGTACTAGCTCCAAGGAAGCACCCACTCTATTTGAGCACCAACTGTCTTTTTATGGCACTAACCAATTAGAATTACAATTACAATTACAAATGATTAAAGATTGAATCTAGTCCAATGTTACAAACTTGTTTTGTAACTAATCATTCTCTATTCTACACTTCTCTCATTCTCTGCTCTACACTTCTCTCCTTTCTCTCCTCTGCGCTCTCAATACAAACCCCATATAATTTTCTATTTTTTGTCTAGGTCACACTCTCTCCTTCACATTCTGCATTCCTAACACTTAGTCAATTTTTTTCTTGAGTAATTTTCTTATTCCTTCACTAATCAAGCATTCATTCCTCAATCCATGCACCACCATCCTAATACTCTATATTTACTAAATTCATCCATTGTCAAACCCTAGATAAGATATGCATTTGTAGTGTCAAAAAATATTGCCACTTACATTTTCACACTTAATTTGGGAATGGTTAACATTAAAATGGACTTAAGGTCACCTTGATCTAGTGTTGTAATGTGTTTAACACATTCACATTAGGTCATGGGCCCTTTTTAAGCTAAATAAACCTAACTAAATTCCTTAATTTAGTGTTGTAAAGTGTATTCATTTACACTTTCACATTAAATTTAGGGCCCTTGGACCTAATGTTGCCTTAATCTAGTGTTGTTATGTGTTGTGCACATTCATATTGGATTTACGGCCCTTTTAAGCTAAATAGACTTAATTTTTCCTTAATTTGATGTTGTAAATTATATTTATTTACACTTTCACATTGATTTTTGGGACCTCTTGCATTTATGACCTTTATATCATCATTAATAGGCCCCTAAGACCCTATATTATATGCATCTCAAGGCTTATTTCAACCAAAATCCTAAAAAGATCAACAAATAGACTTAATTTCTTAACTCCCTGACACTTTATCTCTCTAAAAAGGCCATGTGGGACCCATACGCCATAGATGGTGTATGTGTTCCATTTTGGCTCCTTTTTTGAGTTTTGAGAAGGAAAACAGAGTTTTAAATTCAAATTTTATGAATGTCTACCTCAAGGATCTAATAAATGGTAACTTGGATGGATTGCCTATATAAAAAAGGTCTCAAATCATTATTTCATTGAGCCTTCATGATATCAAGTCAAGCACTCAAGAGTTAAGCATTCCAAGACTTCACAAGAACATCTAGAGAGTATTTCTAAGGCATTTAAGAGTAGATTTCTTCATCAATTGTTGTAGCAATTCAAGATCCATCATTATGCCAATACTTTCAAGCATCAAGCATGTTGTTGAGCTAGTGTTGTGATGTAGAATTGAAGATCCATTCGCAAGAATAGTTTCGTATCCATATTCAAGATCTAGATCTACATTCCTCGTGGACACTTCATGTTAGATTGTTGATTCATGTTACAATACATCACTCAAGGTATCATTGTTCATGTTTCATGTCCTTATTTCATTATTTCATCATTTGGTTTAATTACCTCAAAGGGGTTTGACCAAGGAAAATCCTCATTCGCTAACAATCAACAAGTTTTCTCCTCTTTACACGTGTGATTGTAGATATAGGTGTCTTGGAGTATGAAGGATCTTTGAAGATTAGGTTACAAGCTTGAAGGAAGTTGTTGGAGTTTTCTCTTCACTTGCAAGGTCATAGAAAGTCTTCTACAGGTCTGAAATCAGGGTTTCAGATCTGGAAACAAAGTGGAGTAGAAAGAGAAGAGATTGGAGTGCAAAATCATACCTTAACCTTCATAAAAATCACACTGGGAATGATATTCCACCTTAGGTGTATGAGTCACAATACATCCAACTTTTAGGGTTTTAGGAGATTCAGATCAGGCACTGTCAGATTCAAGTTTGGCATAGAAAACCTAGTCTAGGACTAAATCACCCATATTGGCATATGAGTCCCACTCAACATTAAATTTAGAGTTTCTAGTATTTTAGGACTTCATTCAAGCCTCTACATGTTTCCAAGTGCACACTTCTGATTTTACAATTTTATGTTCTGATTTACTTGCATTTATATTTCATTTAATTAAGCTTTGTATATCACTAGGTTTTGTCATTAGATCTTCCATTTCATTGATATTTCCAAGCCCTATCTTGGTGGTGAACCCATATTGTAATCACAAATTAGAATTGTGGACAATGATTTTGGGTTACCCACACAACGCTTTGCTCCTTCTAGGGTTTTTCACCTAAAAGGAGAAAAGGGGGATTGAATGGGGTCCAAAATGCAAATGTCAACACTCAAAGTTAATGTAATTGAGATTTATTATGTCTAATTATGATGTATTGATGCATTGATCTTAAATTGAGATGATTTAATGATGCTAAACCTAAGAAATACAAAATTCTAGAAAACACATTGTGATATGCAAAAATTCCTAAAATGCAAGTAAATGATGAAATAACATAGAAAAATCATAGAGGTACAACTAGAATCTAAAACTTGATGTTAGGAGATTCTGGAATCCTCAAAATTTGATTGAAAATGTTGACTGGGACACTTACTTCAGGTTGGATGACTTAGTCCCAGTTTCAAGAAAACTTGCTAGAATAGGAATCTACCAAATGGGTATCCAAAAAATCAAAACCACTTTTCAGGCTTGAAAGCGAGACTAATCCACCACTAGTGGTGCCTTATTCCTCCTAAATTTTTTGGGAATCTTAGGACAGAATAGTGAAGCCTCAGGTCCACACTTGTTTTTTGACAGGTGTCTACACTGGATTCTGCCAAAAACAGAATAAAAAGTCTCCCCAAACTTGAATTAGGGTTATGTTGAATTGATTGAGTTTGAAGACTTCTTGACCACTTTTCAACACCTATTTCTTTGACAAATCTTCCTACAAATTCTGCAAACACACATGCAAAGAGGAAAAATGGTTGAGGGTTAGAGAAAAGGGATTTTCCTTGGTCAAACCCCACTTTGGTATTTAAACCCTAAATAATGAAATGAAATGGAAAGAGAATGATAAATAGATAACATGCAAGTGTCATAAACTTACCACACCCTTGATATTGAAAATTTGAAGATATGCAATGAAATGCTCCAATTGATTACTTGATTGTGCTTAGAGTTTTTGAATGCTTAATGAGTGCAATAGATTGTATGAGATTGGGAGATGTAAAATGAAAATAAAATCCTTTATTTATACTTTTTCTTACTAAATTTCCTGAAAATAACACATCACAGGTTGACCTCAAGGGTTAGAGGACAAAATCTCGCCAAAAAAATTGAAATAATTTTGAGTTTTGTTTCCAAAAGGACTAAGTTGCCCTTATTGGCGACTTAGTCCCGCTTAAGCAAATTAAGTGGGTGTTAGGAATTACAGGGAATTCAATGTTTTCCAATGGGAATATCCTCAAAAACACACTTAAAAATGGTCAAAAAGTGCATTAAGGGGTCATTTAAACATGATAAATGGTTGAATTAGTGAAGAAAAGTCTAGAAAAGCATGAAAGTGGATTAAAACACTTCACAACACTTTAAAATAAGACTTGGTAAGTGATAAAAAGAAGTTATTTAAGTGAATTATAATAAAAGGGTTCTAGAAAAGTGTGAAAATGGGTTACAACACTTCACAACACCTTTACAAGACATCCTAGAATTCTTAATGATTCACAAGGGTCCAAGACATAATGTGAACATGTTGACCACAATACAACATTAAATCTAGGCAAAATCAAGCCAAAGTCCACTAGAAGGGCATGAACATGAAAAAAGTAGAAGGGTTACTTTTTCTGTGTCCATAGTTAGCCCCCACTTTAGTGATAGGATGAACCTACTTCAAAATCACACTAAAGTATCCAATCAAAAGGTCTGAATGCACTAATGCTTGATACGATCAGATAACAGTAATCAAGAGGGATGATCAAGCCCATAAGATCACAATCCCATGGCAAGTCAAATATGAATGCAAAGAAACACACATGATGATGAGAAAGGAATGAAAGAAATCTTCAATCATATTTCCAACCCATTGTGGATTAGATCTAGGCTATTTGATTGGAACAAGAGAAATGTACTCACTCAACGGAACTTATGGTTGTTCGTCGGGGGTGATCCCACAAAGTTGCTTTATAATTTCGAGATTTTGATTTTTAATGAAATCACATATTTTTTAGAAATATAATGATTTAAGCCCTAAAAAAATCCATTTTAAATCATTCCATTTAAAGAGGGTTTGATCAAACTACCTTAGATCAAACCCCTTAGATAGAACCCCACTAGTTTTAAACCATACCTATAATGGAGTCTCCTTTACACCTATCAAAATGCTGATAAAAAACCACTATTGATTTACCTTTTGGGGGATCAAATGAATTCATTTAACATTATTTTTTGTAAGTATGTATTCCTTATTATAAGCTTCCCAAAAGTATAATTTTAAATAAATTTAATTTTATTATTATATTTATTTTTTATTTCTTGTGAATATAGGTTTTTCATTGAAAATCAAGCTCTATGTTCTCCACATGTGGAAAAATAGAATATTGTCAAAAATAATTTGAAAATATGAGTGCACCAGATATTGAAGTCCTTGATCCAACAAAAAAAAATTGAATTTCGATATATACAAAAAAAAAATTGTTATACAGCCTACCTATGTTTGAATTGTAATTGGTTTGAATTCAAAATATTCATTAAGGAAAAAATATTAAATAAAACAATATGAAACCAATTGGAAGCACTAGATATTGTAGTTACAAATCTAAATTTGAAAAAATTATAATATTATCCTTCATAGAAAAAAAGTTATGTGTTATACGGTGAGCGTCACTCCTTAAAAATGGTGTTTACTAGAAAAACTAGTTTTTGAAGGAGATGGAAAAAGAAATACAATTTGATTCCAAAAATTTTGAAAAAAATATATTTAGAATATACAAATAAAATGTCACAAGCCACTAGTTTGCATCATCTTCAAATTCCTCATGGTTTAGCTTCTATAGGTGCCCAAAAGTGAAGATTTAGTTAGAAAAAATTAGTTTAGTGTCCAGTTTGGCAAAAAATTGTAAACGAGTATTGTGGGATCACCCTGGGTGAGAAGGCCCAATTATACTCACTCTGGGGCCATGGAACTTCTGGTTGTCCATAGGGTGAGAAAGCCCAAGTATACTCACTATGGAGCCATAGAACTTCTAGTTGTCCATGGGGTGAGAAAGCCCAAATGGTGGCTATGGGGAACGTTGTGCCAAGAAATGGGTTTCCCACACAACAATATTTAAGTTATACCTCCTGATAACTTTAATAAGGTGCCACAAATACAATGTCAGTTCATGCTTGTATCCCTACTCATTAGCTTAATGTTAGTTTCATGCAAACAAAGTAGTGCTCCTATGAAATAATCCATCATGCCTCATAATGTAAGTAAAATAACAACATAAACTAATTGAAAGCATAAAGAAGCATAATGCTTGCCTATTCCATAGTGGATTGGTTATGCTTTGATATGAAAAGTATCCCTTTCCCAACCCTTGACAAGCTAAGATGAATCTATGAAAATGCTATGAGCTCAAATGACAATAATGGAGTTGTCCATAAGAGTGGATTCAAAATGCATAACTTCTATATCCAAAATGAGGAGAAAATCCTCTTATTTATAGGTGAGATTGAGAGAAGGAAAGGAAAAATGGATGAATGTAGGATAATTCAACATCCAATGGGAAAGTGCCACTTGTCAAGATCTAAATGGGCAAAGGATGTGTACATTTTGATGAATGTGTCCATAAATGCAATTAATTGAAATTTGAAATTAGTGAAATGATAAGGTCGAGAGATAGTCAAATGGATTTATGGCCACTTGGCTCAAGGAAAAATGACTTGTAAGATGAAATAAATGCCTTGTTGGAAGGATGCATCCCATTTGGAGGGATTTCAAATTTGGAGGAATATTCCCTCAAAGATGCCAAGTTTAGAGAAAATGAAGATTTAATAAATTAATTAAATTGATTTATTTGTGCAAGTGGGAAAACCTAGAGGATGTGACATGGATTAAGATTAGATTTAATCGATATTTAATTGTTTGTTTTCACAATCAACCAATTAGGTCATAATAGGTACCCATGAGCTTGCCAAGCTCAATTGTCGAATATTTTTTAGACAAGTGGCCAACTAATGAGATATGGCATGAATTGCTTCAACTCCTGCACTTCGAGCTCTACAAAACCTGGGAGGGTAATCCCACAATGTATATTATACTACTACATGAAACAATTCACATGTACATTGCATGTATTTAAGCAAACGCATTCTCATCTGCAGCCAATAAGCTGAAATCTATCAAGGAATTGGCAATTTCCTAAACAAAAACATACCTTGAGCTGAGAATACCAAAACAACATAAAAACCACAAGTCAAAAGTAGATCAATGATTATTTAAATGATTTTTCTCAAGTCATACAATTGAGGTTATGGAAGACATTAAAATGATTCATGATCAGTGTCATTATCTTTGGGGCTAAGAGTCTGAGCAAATTTAAAACATACAGAATATTTAATTCTGGATAATTAATATCTTTGCAATATTACTTAGAAATTCATAAATCAATAACCAAATTCCAAAGACTACTTATCACATACCTAGATCATGCATAAGAATTCATGATTTGATTCAAGCATTTTAACTTCTTCTAGGAACAAGAGCTAAAACCAAAAACATATATCAAAGTTTGAGACAATGAAAATTAATGAAATGATCTTTGATCAATATTTTCATTAATAATTCACATACATCATCAATATGGAGAGACTATAGACTTGGAAAATATCCATTATCATTCTGATATATCCACAAACCATACATTCAACAAAGCATGCAACCTAGACTCAAAGCATTTAATAAAGACTAGACATATTATCTCTGTGTTCTTAGCTTTCACAAAATAGCTCTAGTATTCAATGAAAAGACCTCGTACAAATGGCCTTGAATTCCCTTTTATGAAGGGAGAAAAAAAGGCTTCAATCCGAGTGTACACATGTCACTATGTGATTGCACTATAGGAAGATGGATTCCCAATTCAGTTATATTTGCATTTATAGAGCGGAGGGAAATCGAACAAGAAAAAATTCATTTACATTTGCAAAGAGGATTAACCTTGTCTTCAAAATCACATGTCAAAAAGAGAAAACATCTCCACCATGGTGCCCTAGTATTAGCGATAAAAAAGACAAAATGATGTGGATTGAAAATGAGTCAGCATTTCAGTCAACATTCCACATCACCAAAAATTCACAAATCATTAGTGAAACATATGTTTTATAAATTTGCATTTTCTATGGCCAAACCTGTATAATACTTGACCAAGTATATGTTTCACACTTCATTCCAAACCATATTTTCCAACATACAAACTTACCCATTCCTTATGCTCTTCCTCTATTGGCCATTCAAAGTCCATAATTTTGTCCATGGTCTTCCTAGAAGGGGAATATTTGATTCCAACTACATGTTGGACTCCCTATCAAAATCCTCTAGAAAATTGATGACAAATGTCAGCCTTTCCATAGTGTTGTTGAAGACATCGATATTGGCTTCTTTGCATTTTTTTCCAGCTTGGCTAGTAATTACATCATCCAATTCCTTCCTCCATATATGCAGTGGTTTTATCTCATAATTAGACACCTCAATATCTAACAATGGTTCCAAATCAATGTAAGTGTATAAAGATAACAATTCTATTATCTTTTGTTCAAGTGGAGTTGCATATCCTTGGAACTTCTACTCACTTAATTCACTCACAAATTCATAAACTAGTTTTACAACAAGATACATATCCTCATACTAGCTAGCCCCTACTAAAATCAACTTTAGCTTTTCAAATATTGAGACCCATTTTTTTAAGGTTGGTATAGCCAACATATTATCCTTTTTGGATAACTTGATTGCACGTAACATGAGAGCACAATTGTCATGCACACTATTGAGTCTATCTTGAATCCTTCTATTCAAATGTCTTAAAGCAGTGATGGCAATCTTTGAGATGTTCTCATACATGGTGTCCTAGACTTTCTCTAGCAACTTTTTATGAACCTCAATTTGTAGAAGCAATTGATCCCTGTCTGATGAATCAAAACTTAGTTTATTTGTTTCCTCCTCTTCTATTGACCCTTGTCCCCGATCGTGTGGTACTATTCTAGGGACTAACTATAAATCAAATGTTGCATAAATGTCATTGGAGAAACTAAGAGTGGGTGGCTTGAGCTAGGCTAACCCTGCTCCATTTGCATCTTTTCCCTTTGCTTGTAGAATTCCAATTTAGCTTCTAATGTAACCACCCTTTGTTGGCTAACATCATATTCCTTTAGGAGATGACCATATTTAGCTCTAAGATTGTCTCTTTCCAAAGTGAGACCTTCCATAGTAGACTGGGTGAATCTGGAAACATTTACTACCATATCCGTAGCTTCTAAGGATGGAGTATCAACAACCCTCTTCACAATCAATTTTCCACTCAGCTCTGATGGTTTTGCCAAGATTGGTTTCTTAGAAGCCGAAGATAATGACCATATTGCTAATGCATCCCAATCCACACTGAATGTTGAACCTCTGAGTGCCACTTCCAATTCTTCCTATGTTTGTACCAAAGGTCTTTCAACCCTTCTTATAGCATCCAGAACAATTGTGTTAGCAATACTCCAATCTAGCAATAGTAATACACCACTTTTCTTCACAAGTTCTTTGCCTTCTTGTGCATTAATCTTTTTAAGTTCATCCTTCACAAATTTTCCTAAATTTTCCTCAATGATACTTTCAAGTGCTTCAGGGTGTAAACTCCTCTCAATGGCCACCTTTATTGTATAATCTGCAACTGTGTACTTCCACCAAAAATCTTGGAATGCTGAGGTTTCAATAAAAGCATCATCTTCCATAAAATCTTTACTCGCTTCTTCCCTTAAGTCATTTGTAGTATTCATCCCAAAAATATCAAGCTTCCCCAATCTGAAGATGCTCTATCCAAAATTTGAAGCCACTGCTTCTTCATGAGGAGGCATTCCAATCTGCATTTCTTCAAGGGTGACCAAGATCTCATCCTCATTTGTATCAGTATAATCAACTAATCCTTTTGCTTCAATCCTTTTCTTATTCTAAAGTGGTTGCACAAGAAGGGTAGAGCTTTCAGGAGGTGAATCAAGATCAATTACAGGTAATGGGGCTTGTGCAGAAGGGGTTAGCACTGTACTCTTAGGAGAGTCCACCTTCAGGATATCAGAGGCAACATGAGCTAATGGACTTCTTTCATCACTTGCCATTTTCTTTGTCCTAGAATATATTCTTAATTTTTTGAATGGTTGGTATGTAGGCCTTTCTTCTAAGGCCATCTCAACATTTTCCTCAATCAACATAGCCTTTCCTTTATCAGGAACTTCACGTTGTTCTCTTAAGAAATGAAAGATGTTCTCAAAATTATCCATGATATACATTGCTCTATGGAACTCACCCTATATATGCAGCAAGGGATCATATTGGGGATTATTCCTTTTCCTGGCCTCTACCATTTTTTTCTAAGCCAAGTACTTGGCTTTTCTTTCATCCTATTCACTAGTGCTAACAACATTCCTGATGATATCCTCTGGGAAGTTAAAAGTATGCACAAAAGTACCCAATTTCTTATCAGTTTTAAGTCTGCTTATGAAACCTTTTGGATCATGATTCCTTGGATCCATAGTTAGCAGTTCATAAGGGGCTAGCAATTTCTCTATTCCTTTCAATCCCTTCTTATTCACAACATAATCTCCAAATGTAGTCCATTCTAGGAAGAAAGATCCCTTCCTTGCTGACTCAAGCAGATGTGCCTCTTGTAGCTTCCAATTGCCTCATTATTTCAAGTAAACCTATTCTCAGGGGAACCTCTACAGGAAAGATATGTGGGCCTAAATTACTACCTATACCCTAAGAATTGTTTTGTCAGGATATAAAATGAAATCCCCCCAGTCGTGACGCAAATTCAAATTTTTCCTTCTCTCCCTTAGCCTCAAGAACTCATGGATTTCCTTGGGAATCATAGATGGTCAATACACTAGAGCACTTATTATCTTGGATACAAAATCATTTCTACACATCGAAAAATAAAACTTCTTATCATATTTGTCCAAGAGACAGGTCTAGCACTAAATAGGAAAATAAACATTATATTTCTTCCTTTCTAATGTAATCACCTTCTCAAAAATATTTTTTCCATTGTGTAGAAACATATGCATCAACAATGAATACGACTAGAATTTCACCCACTATTTTCCTTCTTTTATAACAACTAAGCCCTCATGGATATGATCAGCCAAGTAGGTTCCATAGTCATAAATCATACTATATGGTGGGTGTTGGATATGTTTAGCCAAGTAACTGTATTCTAGTTGTAATGTATGAGGAGAATCAACACCTCCAATTTGGTAGAAATAATACACAATCTTTCTGAAATGACTGGAAAAATAGCTCATTGGGAAGGGTTCAAGCTCCTCACAACCAATCTGGACTTTTCTCCTCTGATTCCCAATTCTGACCATTCCAGTGTGTAAAGGAAACATTCTTGACCTAATGAATACCTTGGTTTTGTTATACTCTATCCTACTTGTATCCATATTCAAAGGAAGAATATTTGAATTCCTTTCATGTAGGTCAAACAACTTTTCAATTTCTTCACAAGCTAATTTCAACATCACCACCCCATCATATGCTCTGTCCACCCTAGAAATAGGATTATACTTTGATGCAATATCCTTTAGGAGATCCACATCCATAGACACATTGGAAACAATCAGTCTTCCCATATTCAAATCCCATAGGTTACTAAAAGGAGACCCAAGATTTTTATTCCCAAACGAATGTTGAAATATGATCTACCACCTAGTAGAAGGTACTGTAGCATCTTCGATGAAACATTCCTTATCAATTAAACCCTCTCTAACCGTTGATCCACGAAATAAAACCCTTCCCTTTTTTTTTTTTACTAGTAGACTGGGGTAATGAATCAATAACATCTTGAGACAAGGACCTAGGCTAGGCAAAAGGAGAAGAGGAAGCACCAAGTGCTTTGGGGGCCATGATTTTGTGTGCATAAGGAAAATTATGATAGAGGAATTTTTCCTACTTGACTCCTAATTGTAATTCACAACTTGGGATGAAAGATAATTCTAGAAATTTATAGGACCATGACTTTTCAAAAATAAAGATTAACCCTATTTTAAAAGAAAGGAAAGCATAACAAAAAACTCATTTTCTTTAAAATAATTAAAACAAACCCTAGCTCAAGAAATTTGGAAAAGCATGAATTTTCATTTATAGTACTTACTACTTTCAATCATGCCCAAAACCTTAGTGCCAGCTGGTACAGTCTTTGTAATTCATTTATTAGCTCCTCGTATTGTCTAAGACACATTTTTGGACCTCGAATGAGCAAGTGTTGGTCACACACAAATTTTGATAGAGATTGAATATAGCTATCACGTCACTTCCACCATTAATGCTTACTCACGCAAAGCAAATAATTGCAACTAGCTTACTTTGTAACTTTGAATATGAGTCATTGATTCACAACTAAGCTAGGCCTTTTGAACAACTGTGATTGAGTCAAGATTGTTTTAAATTTCCACGTTGCTCCAACTCAGATGAATGGCTAATAGGAAATTGTTGATGAGACGTTCCTGTGTACCTATCAGCTCCACTAGCCTACAGATGTATATTGTACATGGCAGCTTCTCGCGGGTCTTGCCATTCTTAAAGAGCTTTCATCTTATTTTTGCGAGCTAGCGGGGAACAATGGTGATCACCTTTCATTGCTTTGTTGATGTCGTTGATCTCAAGGTTTTGAGTGTTGAAGTGTGACACAGTGGGTGGGCCCACTCACATGTGGCAGCATTTCACTAACCTCGCTGCATTTAACTTGCATGCACTTCAAATGAGCAAGCTAGCGGGGAATGGCCCAGATGGATCCCCATGATTTGGTGACTATTCAGTCTTGCACATGAAACAGAGTTATTTGTAAAAAGGGGGCCTGGACTAGGCCGATAAGAAAGACACCCTTGAGAGTTAATGACTTAGACTTAAGTCATTCATAAATCAAAATTTTAAAACTGATGTGAGGATGAATTAATATGACTGACAACCTTAGGACTTCGGGGTCGGTAATGGATGTATGCTGATGGCTTTAAACAATGACTAAAGAAACTAACAACCAGGAAAACCAATCAACTCGAAATTAGAACGTTCAAGATGAATAATTGAAGGAAACACTAACCAAACAAGACCCCTAAACCTTGATGATGGGTATATCTGACATGTGAATAACAAGCACAAAAGACTAAAAATGTCAAGCATTTTGAGGGCTCTATTAGTGGCTCATGCTCAGAGATGCATGGTGGGTATGGCAAGAAATAGATCTCATGGTGGAGCAAACCAAACATAGAGGAAACCCAAAAGAAAAGAAACGACCTGATCAAGGAAAGAAAATCCAATAGGAAATAAACACACCAAACCCTATATACAAAATTTATAGAAATACACAATGTACATGGATATAGCCTATTTCAAGAGAAATAGGGTTTCAAGTAATATCTATGTACTAGCAGTTTTAGACATTCACCCATGAGTGACTATAGGAAGTACGAATCCTCACCATGAAAATCTGCTATCAAGTAAGGACCCAACCATAGAGGATCAAACTTCCCATGTTTTCCTTTATCCTCTAATCTAGCATTCCACATTAATACCATACATCCTATCTCAAATTTCCTTGGCAAGGCTCATTTTTCATGCAAATATTTAACCTAGACTTGCATTTTCTCATTCCTCTTGTGTGCCTCTCTTCTCATTTCATTGAGCTCAACCAATTCATTCATCATGTTTTGCATCTCATCACAAATGTCAGTATCATATTCTTGCAAAAACTTATACATCTTCATCAGATTATTATGAGGAATTCTAGCCTCCACTCCATAAACCAAGTTAAAAGGAGAAAGACTAGTAGCTTTCTTGATAGTGGTTCTATCTTCCCACAAAGCTAATTGCAACTTCGAGTCCTAGGCCTTTTTATTCTTTTCAATGACCCTTTTGACAATCTTCATGAGGCTCTTATTGTTGGATTCAACTTTTCCATTTCATTGAGGATGATATGGGGATAAGTAAGATATATTTATGCCATGTTGATGCAAAAATATAGGAATTCTTCAGATCGAAAGCACATGGCATTTTCAAAAACAATCCTCTCAAGCACATCGAATCTACTTAAGATATTGTTCATCAAAAGATCTATGACAGCCTTGCTAGTTGCTTTCCTAGTGGGGAGAGCCTCAACCCATTTTGTAAAGTAATCAGTTGCTACCAGAATCTAGGCATGTCCACCATTAGTAGACTTCACTGCCATCTCTCCTATAAAATCAATTCTCCATTGTTGAAAAGGGGTTGGTGTTGAGACTAGTCTAAGGGGTAAATTACCTAAAATTTTAAGCTTACTGGTGAACTTTTGACAAGCATCACATTTTTTGACATATTTGTGTGCATCCTTGAAGACTATGGGCCACCAAAAACTACCCCTTAATATCTTGTGTCTTGTAGTCTTAGCCATATAATGGCCTCCGCACAATCCTTTATGCATCTCAATCAACAAGTCTTCGGCTTGACCACCATCTACACATCTAAGGAGTACACCCTCTGGGCTTCTCCACCAGAGTTCACCATCAATAATAATATATATGATTGCTTGTAACTTTAAATTTCTCTTCTCATTACTTGGCATGCCATCAGGACATCTCATTGTTTGCAAGTACTCCATAATTCTTCGATACCAACCATATGTTTCCATATCACATAAAGAAGCAATATTCTCTTTTTCTATTTCATTGATTTGATTGGCATCTAAATTATTTTTAGCCATGAGCTTGGCTAAACCCTGACCCCTGACCAATTTGGTGATCTAAATATCTATGTTAAATTATTGGATTCTATTAATCCATCTACACCTCCTACTAGTAGTTTCCTATTGTGTAAAGATGTCCTTGACCGCTGCACTTGGGACATAAGCAACTATTGTAGCACCAGTGAGATAAGTTCTAAAATTCTTAACAACTTTTACTAAAACATCAGCCTACTTCTCAGTAGTATCATACTTATGCTCATATGATTGCGGGGATTTGCTAAAAAAGGAAATTGGTTGTTCAAAACCATCATCATTTTTCTATAACAATACACACACCACAGTATGAAAAGAAGCAAATGTGAACAATTAGAATGGTTTCAAATAAAGATAGCATCTTTTATAGCTTGAAAATCTTTGATAGGATCTTCTTACCATATTACCTTTTCCCCTTTCTTAAGCATTTTTGAAATGGGTCTGCTTAACTCTACAAAGTTAGTCACAAATCTTCTCAGAAAAATTATTAGCCCAAAGAAGGATTGGATCCCTTTGGCATTTCTAGGCAAGGTAATTTTATCAATTGTTTTTATTCTCTCAGGATCAATTTTAATGCCATCCTTAGACACAATATTCCAAACAATTTACCCCCTTTAACCCCAAAGGAAAATTTCATTGGGTTCAAGGAAATGCCATATTCTAGAGCTCTGATGAAGATATTTTCAAGATGGGAACAACGATCTTCCTCTTTCTTACTGTGAGCAATCAAATCATCTTGATAAATTGCATGAAATAAGTCAACAAATTCAGCAAAAGCTACATCCATAGCCCTTTGAAAAGTGGCACTAGCATTTATAAGACCAAAATGCATTCTAACATAAACATAAGTTCCCCATGGTGTTGTAAATGCTATCTTAAATTGTTTAGATTCCCTCACCATAAGCTGGTTGTACCCAGAGAATCCATCCATCATGGATAGCAATTCACAACTTGTCACCTTTTGGAGCATCACTTCCATGTTGGGCAAAGGATAATTATCCTTTAATGATGCAACATTTAGATTCCTGAAATCCACACATAGTCTCAAATCTCCATTCTTCTTTCTGACAAGAACCAGATTTGAAACCCACGAGGAATTCCTTATAGGCTTAATAATCCCTACATCACTTAGTTTTGCAAGCTTCTCTTGCATTTTGGGCCTTAGGGTAGGATTAATGGGTTTTTTCTTTTTCTTAAATGGTTTTGTATTAGGTTTTAAAGGGATTTCAGGTTGAAACAAGTCTTCCCTATATGCTTTCAAATCATCATAAGACCAAGCAAACACATGCCAATATTTTTGTAGCAAAGCAATCAACATGGTTCTCACATTTGGCTTCATTATTTTGCCAATATATACCTTCTTAGGGGCATTATTTGTTCCTAGGTTTATCTCCTCAAGGTCTTCCTTATGTGTAGAAATTTTTCTAGCATTTGGCTTGTTTGGGCCATCAAAAACCCTTTCAAGTGCAACTAGTCCCTTGGGGATTTTGTTTGTTTTTAATTGAATTACATCATTTCCAAACAATGTTTCCTTAAGGTCAACTTCTACCGCATATGAACTGAAGAAAATCTCTTGATGCTCATTTTGGTCAACATAGTGTAGAAACTTCAAGATGTCATTATCATCCTCAAATACTTTCCAATTGCAAATATTATTAGGTACAATAGGTCTTGTTTGTACCTCAATCCTTGAAGTACCATCAAAAGTCACATCATCTAGCTTAATGGCAATGCTTTCCAACATATCTTCTCTAGAATTATGTCCTCTTTATATCCATTCTATCCCAAAAGCATCAAATGCCTCAATAGTATCCCAAACTTCATTTATATGTTTCCTTAGTCTCTTATCTTTAGTAACAAACCTAGTCCTGACTTGTGAGACTACTAATTTTGAATCCCCAAGTACTTTGAACAATTTTATCCCATGTTTAGAAGCAAGTTTTAAACCAAGAAAGAGTACCTCATACTCAGCTACATTGTTGGTACATGAAAATTGTAACAAGAAGGAATACTTGAAATTCTTACCTTAAGGAGATATAAAAATGACCCTAGCACCTAAACCTTCCTTTGAGTATGCCCCATCAAAATACATAGTCCATAGAGGATCTTTCAGAAATGTTAATGCAACCTCCTTAACAATTGGTGCAGGCTTGACTTCTCTTTCTTCTTGTTCCATTTCTTCCTTTCTAAAATATTTCTATATCAGTGTCTACAAAATTGATCATCGGGGGTTCTTCTGGCTCTTCAACATGCTCAATCATGTTTCTGAATCTTCATTCTCGAGCAATTTTTACATCCTTTTGGCCAATGGAGAATGTGGCAAATGACAAATCACATTGCATACCCCCCCCCATAGAAGCACACCATTGTCTTGAAAGTAACATTCCATATGTTGTTGGAATGTCCACCACTGTGACACTCAGAACCACCTCTTTTTCTGGGAAAGCATCCAATCTGTATGGAACTTTATAGATTACACCAATAGCAGGGACCTCTCTAGAATCCATGTCATAAGATTTTTCATATGTGCTATCAACTTTCAAACCCATTCCCTCCATTATTTTGATAGGCATGACATTGTTTGAAATGCATGAATCTATCATACAATTCCTAAGCACCTTTCCATCCATAATTAGACTCAAAAGGAAAAGATTGAGTAAATTTGGATTTGCAGTGATGGTGGTTGCCAAATAGATCTGAAGATTCTCATTGACACTCGTCCCTACTTCAGAAAATTTTGCACGACTCTCAATTATTTTAGGTACATCAACTTCCATCCTTTTTTGATTACCCCTAGGAATACTATTGATAATAACCATTGTTTTGTGCTTGTGGCCATCAATCCTCATCATTTCAAGGACTAGAACTATGACCCAAATCTGAGATAGAACTTGAAACATATGAATGGGAGAATAGCCTGGTATTTTTGGAAGCACCATTTCCTGAGGGACTATTATGTCAACTTGTTTTTCAACCTTTTTCTTAATAGACTTTAGTTCTTTGGCTTTCAACTCTAGTTGTATAACCTCAACAACAAATTTTGGCTTACTTCCCTTCTTGGCCCAAATTTTGATTTCCTTATTCTCCTTGGGCTTTGTTTCTCCTTTTTTATTATCTTTCTTCACACCCTTACTATCTACATTATTCTCTTTGATGAATATTCCTCCTTGTTGACCTAGGATGCCACTTACCACCCTATTCCTAAGGTGGAGATCATTCCTTGCTTGAGCTCTAGTAGCCAGAGAAACTATATACCTTTGTATTTCTTCATCGGAAGGTCTCCTCAAAGAAACATTACATGTCTTAAGATTATAAGTTATGTATTCATCTTCTCTTTCTTCATCAAAGAACACTTGTTAATGGTGGAGAACTGCTTCTTTTCTTTGCAAATCCACATCATTTGTGTCAGCATCATCACTGGAAGAATAGTCACTACACTCCATATCTAATCTAGTCATAAATACATTAGTAGTATCATCAAGGTCATGAGGAGAATCGGTCTCTTTCTGATCATTTGAGATTGCTCCATGGATCTGGCAACTACACATTGATGTGCAAAAGGAGGCATTTCACAGACTTCACACCATGGTATCTCCTTTACAACATTTGTAGTATTTTTTATGTAAAGGATCTGGTGTTGCTTGAAAATTCTTCTGGTTATTCTAAACAAGTTTCCCATTATTCCAACTAGTGTGATATGGATAATCGTGTAGCCTTGGTGGCCTCTCATTTCTCTGAAACTAGGGCTTATCATTTCTAGCTTTCTTCTGCAGTAGGCTTAAAACTTGGTCTAACTTCTCTTCTAGGGCAGTGACTTTAGGAACCTTTTCATTCTAAACCTTTGAATTCTTGGAAGACTTAGGGTCATCTCATCGACCCACTTTCCCAGATGCCCTCCTATTATTCTCAATATTTACTGCCATTTTATAAGCCTCCCTTAGAGAAAGTGGATTTTTATCTCTAAGCAGGTAACACATTTTAGAATCATAAGCATTATAGTAAATGGCCAAAAACACCCTCTCAATAGGTCTTAGAGATCTAGGGACCTTATACATGGCTTTTTGAAATCTTGCATTGAAGTTTGTGGCCATTTCATTATGCCCTTTGGTAATATTATTAAATCATTCAGTCTAAACTGTGGGTCAATCAGATCACCATACTGCTCTCTAAATGCTCTGAAGAATGAATCCTTGGAGTCAATACTCGCATCTAGCAGGCTTCTATACCAATCTCTTGCATCTTCTATAAGGGACTGCATGAAGTACTTCATAGCTACATCTTCATCCCATATTTCACAATCTTCAATAAAATTTTGGAATGCCTTCAAATGATCCTCCCCACTAAGTGCATTGTTGCTAGTAAATTTGGGCGCATGTTTTCTGGCATTGTCTGGTACTAGATTTGGGTAACCAAGAATATCTTCAAAATGTAATTGTCTGTACCTATTGGTATGCAACAATCTCCTGCTAATAGGGCCTTCTTCCTCATCATGGTGATCCTCATATCTCCCCTTTGTACCATCATGTTGATGTCCTCTAGAATGGGGATCATTATTACTAGCATGAATAGTCCTATCCTTATTCTATGGCTATGAAGAAGGGCTAGAAGGATTACTAGTGGGTGAACCTTTGTTACTAGTATGGGGGTTTGAAGAAGATGAATGACCCTGAGGGCTTAGGGTTTCAGGGATAAGATCTTTCAAGGTAGATTCAAGGAAACTAAGCTTCTTCTTCATTTCTTTGTTCACCACCCTTAGTTCCAACTCCTTGGTCTTCCTATCCAATTCTTCATTCTCCTTCATTAGTTTGTGATAAATCAAAATAGAGTCATCATGAGATGTATCTTTCTTTGAAGCCCCTCCCTCATTTATCTTTACCCCTTCATTGTATTTTCTCTCATTCATAGGACATTTTCCTTTGTCAACATCTTGGGAGGAGGATGAGGTGCATCAGCAGTTTTTTCAACATCCTTGGGGTATGGGCCTTCAATATTTTTATCCACTAGAGGAGTTGTAGGAATTCTACCTACAATTTCTTGTACTACTGGGCCATCTTCTTGGTCAGCTTGAGCAACCAACTTTTCCATTGCTTCCATCTCCTCAGCCTTCCTTCTTAATGCATCCCTATGCATCATAGCTTCCCTAATCCTCTTTTCATGAGCATTCTCCATTTTCTTCCTATCTTCATTGCATTTAGAAATACTTTGATTAAGTAAACACACATCATTTAGTACTTCTTTGTCTATTAAAGTAAATTCCCTATTAGATACGACCATGTTGTCAACTCGGGAAGGAGGTAGATCATGGGAATAGGTATCTCCAGTCAATAAATCATTAGGGATAGTGGTGTATGGATGGGAATTTTGGGTAATAGATCCTCTGCCTTTGGAAAGCCTAGCATTAACATTATCTCTCTAGATTCTATCCCTTTCTCTTTCCCTCATGGCTTGCATACTAGGGTCAAAGAAATACTCATTTATAACAGTCTTCATATAAACCCCACCCCTTGCCTTAGAAGTAATATCACTGAAATCTGATAAATCCTTTTCAAATCTCGAGCTACAATGAGAATTCATTTCATGTTCAGGGGTAGGATGAGGTGTAGACTTACCTTTTCTTGCATTCTTTTCCTTTATCCATTTTCCTTTGTTCTTAGATAATTCGTCTTCCAACTTTTGCTCAATATTCTTCTTTAGGTAACCTCACGTTCCCTTCATTTGAACTTGGCTTTCTTTTTTCTTTGTCACCTTCTTTAATTTCTTTCCACTTTTCTTCCTAACTTCATGGATATCTTTGAACACTAATTTGTACTGGTGCAGAGACATTAGAGTCACCACCCAGGGTTCTTGGGAAATATTAGTAGCAATTTTGTTATAGCCTTTGTAAATAGTGATAGATCTTTAGAAATGAAGAAAAACTTTGATAGCTATGAAATTTCTTTACGTGAATTTTGAAAGTATCCTTTTTAGACAAATGGGCAGAATTTTACTAGGATAGTAGACAACATATTGGAAAAGTTTAGAGGAAAACATGACAAGTAATTTCAATTAATTGACTCTATGAGTAATTTAAACCATAAAATGTGGTGATAGGTGATAAGGCATTTTGGAGAACTAGTAATTATAAGCCTTACATCCCTAGTAGATTCACCATTATGTTGGTTGTTTTCACAATGAAACAATCAAGTCATACTAGGTACCTATGAGCTTGCCAGGCTCAATTGTTGAATATTTGTTAGACAAGTGGCCAACTAATGAGATATGGAATTAATTGCTTTATCTCCTACACTTTAGGCTCTACAAAACCCACAAGGGTAATAAAATAATGTATATTATACTAATACTTGAAACAATTCACGCGTACATTGCATATATTTAAGCGGACGCATTCTCATCTATAGCCAATAGGCTGAAATTTATCAAAGAATTGGCAATTTCCTAAACAAACAACACACCTTAAGCTAAGAATACCAAAACAACATAAAAACCATAGGTCAAAAGTAGATCAATGATTACTTAAATGATTGTTCTCAGGTTGGATAACTGGGGTTATGGAAAACATTAAAATGATTCATGATCAGTGCCATTATCTTTTGGGCCATGAGTCTGACAAAACTTTAAACATAAGGAATATTTAATATTGGATAATCAAGATCTCTACAATATTACTTAGCAATTTGCAAATCAATAACCAAATTCTAAAGACTACTTATCACATCCCTAGATCATGCATAAGAATTCATGAGTTGATTCAAGCATTTTAACTTCTATGAACAAGAGCTAAAACCAAAAACATATATCAAAGTCCGAGACGATGAAAATTAATGAAATAATATTTGATCAATTTTTTAATTAATAATTCATATACATCATCAAAATGGAGAGATTATAGACTTGGAAAATATCCATTATCATTATGATATATCCACAAACCATACATTCAATAAAACATGCAGCCTAGACTAAAGCATTTAATAAAGACTAGACATATTATCTCTGTGTTCTTAGCTTTTACAAAATAGCTCCATTATTCAACCAAAAGACACCGTACAAATGGCCCTGAATTCACTTTTATGAAGTAAGGGAGCAAAACAAGCTTCAAGCCAAGTGTGCACATGTCACTATACGATTGGACCGTAGGAAGAAAGATTCCCAATTTAGTTACATTTGCATTTATCAAAGCAGAGGGAAACCGAAAGAGACAAAGTTCATTTATATTTGCAAAGAGGATTAACCTTGTCTTCAAAATCACATGTTAGAAAGAGCAAAAATCTCCACCATGGTGCCTTGGTATCAGCGAGCAAAAAGACAAACTAATGTAGATTGAAAATGAGTAAGCATTTTAGTCAAGATTCCACATCACCAACAATTCACAAATCCCCAATGAAACCTATGTTTTATACATTTGTATTTTCTATTACCAAACCTATATAATACGTGACCAAGTATATGTTTCACACTTCAATCCAAATTGAATTTTCCAACATACACACTTACCCATTCTTGATACTCTTTCTCTATTGGCAATTCAAAGTCCATAATTTTGTCCATGGTCTTCCTATAAGGGGAATATTTGATTCCAACTACATTGGAATCCCTATCAAAATCCTCCAGAAAACTGATGAGAAATGTCATCCTTTCCATAATATTGTTGACGACATTGATATTGACTTCTCTATAGATTTTTCCAACCTGGCCAGTAATTATCTTATCCAGTTCCTTCCTCCATATATGCAGTGGTTTCATCTCATAATTAGACACCTCAATATCCAACAATGGTTGCAAATCAGTGTGAGTGTATAAAGATAACAATTCTATTATCTTCTGTTCAAGTGGAGCTACATATCCCTAGAAATTTTTCTCACTTAATTCACTCACAAATTCATAAACTAGTTTTACAACAAGATACATATCCTCATGTTGGCCAGCCCCTACTAAAATCAGCTTCACTTTTCAAATCTTAAGACCCATTTTTTTAAGGTTGGTATAGCCAACATATTATCCTTTTTGGATAACTTCATTGCATGTAACATGACAACATAATTATTGTGCACACTATTAAGTCTATCTTGAATCCTTTTGTTCAAATGTCTTAAAGCAGTGTCGATAATATTTGAGATGTTCTCATACATGGTGTCCTGGACTTTGTCTAGCAACTTTTTATGAACCTCAATTTGTAGAAGCAATTTATCCCTATCTGATGAATTAGAACTTAGTTTAAATTTGTTTCCTCCTCTGCTATTGAACCTTGTCCCTGATCATGTGGTAGTATTACAGGGGACTGACTATAAACCGAATGATGCATTAATGCCATAAGAGAAACTGAGAGTGGGTTGCTTGAGCTAGGCTAACCCTGCTCCATTTGCATCACTACCCTTTGCTTGTAGAATGCTAATTTAGTTTCTAATGTAGCCACCCTTTGTTGGCTAACATCATATTCCTTCAAGAGATCATCATATTTAGCTCTAATATTGTCTCTTTCCAAAGTGATACCTTTCATATTAGACTGGTTGAATTTGGAAACATTTACTACCATATCTATAGCTTCTAGGGCTGGAGTATCAGCAACCCTCTTCACAATCAATTTTTCACTAAGTTCTAATGGTTCTACCAAGACTGGTTTCATAGAAGCCGAAGATAATGACCACATTGCTAATGCATCCCAATCCTCACTAAAAGTTGAACCTCTGAGTGCCACTTCCAATTCTTCCTATGTTTGTACCAAAGGTCTCTTAGCCCTTCTTATAGCATCCAGAACAATTGTGTTAGCAATACTCCAATCTGGAAACAATAATAAACCACTTTTCTTCACAAGTTCTCTACCTTCTTGTGCATTAATCTTTTTAAGTTCATCCTTCATAAATTTTCTTACATTTTCATCAATGATACTTTCAGGTGCTTTAGGATGTAAAGTCCTCTCAATGGCTACCTTTTGTGCATAATCTACAACTTTGGACTTCCACCAAAAATCTTAGAATGCTGAGGTTTCAATAAAAGCATCATCCTCCTACTCGCTTCTTCCCTTAATTCATCTGAAGTATTCATCCCACAACTATCAAGGTTCCCCAATCTAAGAATGCTTTGTCTCAAATTTTGAAGCCACTTCTCCCTCATGAGGAGGCATTCCAATATGCATTTCTTTAGGGGTGACCAAGATCTCATCCTCGTCTGTATCATTATAATCAACTAATCCTTTTTCTTCAATCCTTTGCTTCCTCTAAGGTGGTTGCTCAAGAAGGGTAGAACTTTCACGAGGTGAATCGAGATCAATTATAGGCAAAGGGGCCTGTGCAGAAGGGGTTAGCACTGTACTCTTAGGAGAGTCTGCCTTTAGGCTATAAGAGGTAACAGGAGCTAATGGACTTCTTTCATCACTTGCCATTTTCTTTCTCCTATAATAGATTCTTAATTATTTGGATGGTTGATATGTAGGTCTTTCTTCAAAGGCCATCTCAACATTTTCCTCAATCACCATAGCCTTTCCTTTATCAGAAACTTCCCATTGTTCTTTTAAGACACCAACAATATTCTCAAAATTATCCATGACATACATTGCTCTATGGAACTCACCCTATATATTCGGCATGGGATCATATTGGGGATTATTCTTTTTCTTGGCTACTACCATTTTTCTGTAAGCCAAGTACTTTTCTTTTCTTTCATCCTGTTCACCAGTGCTGATAACATTCCTGATGATTTCCTCTGGGAAGTTAAAATTATGCACAAAAGTACCCAATTTCTTATCATTTTTAAGTCTTCTTATGAAACCTTCTAGATCATGATTCCTTGGATCCATAGTTAGCAGTCCATAAGGGGCTAGCAATTTCTCTATTCCTTTCAATCCCTTCTTAGTCACAACATAATCTGCAAATGTAGTCCATTTTGTGAAGAAAGATCCCTTCCTTGCTAACTCAAGCAAATGTGCCTCTTGTGTAGCTTCCAATTTCCTCATGATTTCAAGAAAACCTATTATAAGGGGAACCTCTGCATGAAAGATATGTGGGCCTAAGTTACTACCCTATTCCCTAAGAATTGTTTTTTCAAGATATAAAATGAAATCTCCCCAGTTGTGACTCAAATTCAAATCTAGCCTTCTCTCCCTCGACCTCAAGAACTCATTAATCTACTTGGGAATCCTAGGTGGTTGGTACACTAGAGCACTTCTTATCTTGGATACAAAAGCATTTCTAAACATCACAAAATTATACTTATCATCTTTTTCCAAGATACAGGTCCAACATTGAATAGGAAAATCAACATTATCTTTCTTCCTTTCTAATGTAATCACCTTCTCAAGAAAAATTTGTCCATTGTGTAGAAGCATATGCATCAACAATGAATACCACCAAAATTTCACCCATTACTTTCCTTCTTTAATAGTAGCTAAGCCCTCATGGATATGATCAGCCAAGTAGGTTCCATAGTCATAAATCATACTAAATGGTGGGTGTTGCATATTTGTAGCCAAGTAACTGTATTCTGGTTGTCATGTATGAGGTGGATCAACACCTACAATTTGGTAGAAATAATACACAATCTTTCTTAAATAACTGGCAAAATAGCTCATTAGGAAGGGTTCAAGCTCCCCACTAACAATCTGGACTTTTCTCCTTTGATTCCTAGTTCTGACCATTGTAGTGTGTAAAGGAAACATTCTTGACCTAATGAATACCTTGGTGTTGTTAGACTCTATCCTAATTGTATCCATATTCAAAAGAAGCATATTTGAATTCCTTTCATGTAGGTCAAACACCTTTTCAATCTCTTCATGGGTTACTTTCAACATCACCACCCCATAATATGCTCTGACCACCCTAGAAATAGGATCATGCTTTGATGCAATATCCTTTAGGAGGTCCACATCCATATACACATTGGGAACAATCAATCTTCCCATATTCAAATCCCATGGGTTACTAAAAGGAGACCCAATATTTCTATTCCCAAACCAATGTTGAAACATCTGCCACCTAGTACAAGGTACCTCGACATCTTTGATGAAACATGCCTTATCAATTAAACCCTCTCTAACCATTGAGCCATGAAAGAAAACCCTTCCCTCTAGTTTTTTACTAGTAGATTAGGGTAATAAATCAATAACATCCTGAGACAGGGACCTAAGCTGGGTGGAAGGAGAAGAGGAAGCACCAAGAGCTTTGGGAGGCATGAGTTTGTGTGCACAAGGAAAATAATGATAGAGGAATTTTTCCTACTTGACTCCTAATTGTAATTCACAACTCGGGATGAAAGCTAATTCTAGCAATTTATAGGACTAGGGCTTTTCAATAGTAAAGATTAACCCTACTTTAAAAGAAAGAAAAGCAGAATATCCCAAAAACCCTAGTGCTAGCTAGTACAGTCTCTACAATTCATTTATCAGCTCCTCGTATTGTCTAAGATACGTTTCTGGACCTCAAATAAGCAAGAGTCAGCCACACAAAAAATTTGATAGAGACTAAATACAACTATCGAGTCACTTCTGCCATTAATGCTTACTTGCGTGAAGTAAAATAATTGCAATGGGTGTACTTTGTAACTTTGAATATGTTTCGTTGATTCACAATTGAGTTGAGCCTTTCGAATGATTTTGATCGAGTCAAGATTGTTTGAAATTTCCACATTGCTCTAACTCGGATGAATGGCCAATAGGAAATTGTTGATGAGATGTTCTCGTGTACTTGTGGGCTCCACTAGCCTACATTTGCAGTGTTCATGGTAGCTTCTTGCAGGTCTCACCATTCTTAAAGAGATTGCATCTTAGTTTCACGAGCTAGTGTGGAACAGTGGTGATCACCTTTCATTGCTTTGTTGATGCCATTGATCTCAAGGTTTCAGGCATTGAACTATGACACAGTGGGTGGGCCCACTCACACATGGTGGTATTTTTCTAACCTCACCACATTTAACTTGTGTGCACTTCAAATAAGCAAGCTAGTGGGGAACGACCCAGATGGATCCTCATGATTTGGTGACTATTCAATCCTACGCATGAAACAAAGTTATTTGTAAAAAGGGGGCCTAGACTAGGTCAACGAGAAAGACACCCTCAAGAGTTAATGACTTAGATTTAAGTCATTCATAAATCAAAATTTTAAAACCGACGTGAGGATAAATTAATATGACTGACAACCTTAGGACTTCAGGGTCGGTAATGGACATATGTTGATGGCTTTAAATGATGACTCAAGAGATCAACAATCGGCAAAACTAGTCAACTCGAAATTAGAATGTTCAAGATGAAGAATTGAAGGAAACATTAACCAAACAAGACCCCTAAACCCTAATGATGGGTATATTTGATATGTGAATAGCAAGCACAAAAGACTCAAAATGTCAGGCAGTTTAAAGGCTCTAACAAATTTGATTAAATAAGAGGAGGTTAGGTGATTTGATAATTTTGACTTATATTTTAGGTTTTAAATAAATCAAAGTTGAGAGGAGAATTATTTAGACTTATTTAAATAAAGATTTTGATTTATTTAACTAAAGAGGATGATGTTAGATTAAATTAGATAGAGGTTTAATTTACTAATTTAATAAAACTTTAGAGATTTAATTAAATAAAGTGAATTATTTAATTAAAATAGAGATAATGGGATTAATCAAATGATTTTTTTAATTAATGATAAATAATGACTTAAACATATAAAATTGATTTATTTAATTAAGAGAGGAAAATCAATGAATTTAATCAAATAAGGGCTATCCAATTAAATGGCTAGATAGAGGGATGATTTAGGGTGAAGCAGTGTTAGTTAAATCAGGATCAATTGTGTAATATCATTCAATACATTTTACATGTCTACATTTTTCCCCTCTTTGAAGTGATGCACTTGTTGCATTGGTTCAAAGAATAAACATGTATTGATCAAAATTTAAAAAAAAAAGGTTTTTTCGGATGCCCTAGCGAAAAGAAGTATATTGGTACATTTCCCCCCTCGAGAGATCGAGCAAAAAGTTCAATTTGAAGGTCGATCTCATGATAAAGAGCTTCAAGATGGATGTATGGATGGTTATGATGATGATGCAAATGAGACGGTTTTTTAGATCCTTAGAATAACCAATCTATATTATTCTAAGCAACTTAATTGATAATGTACTACATTTGAGATGAATTATGTGATGATGCCTATATGATTATGGATTTTTTATGCACATGTATGGTTTATGAGATGCTTAGACTAACATATCTATATTATGTAATGATGAAAATGCATGTGAATGATATGCATCATGCTAACAATTTATGGATGTAGGATGGATCCATTGGTGATGATGATTAACTATTAGCACGGAGAGAAGAAAGAATAAATGAGATGATGACAAGAGGATTCAACAAGCCAACTTTTTGATGATGAGAGATGGATGATTTTCTTATTAGGAATTGGGACTTTAAAAGGGCTACTTGCCTTATGTTTGATAACACACATAGGCACGATGCATCAAGGTATAAAGAAATAGGATGGTGTTGCACCTAGTTTGATGGACTTTGACTTGACAATCAGATAGGAGTACTCCTGTCCACACTTAGCATACAGGACCTTATTCAAAATGTAGTTTACATATTTCAAATATCTCAAACTAAAACATAGAAAAGTGACCCTTCCTATGTGGTCAACAAGGCACTTGAAACACCCTCCCCACAAACCAAACAAAGCACGCATGACCAAGGTTATATTACAAGAATATCCAACGAGCATAACAGATAAAAGATAATGATCATTGCCCCATTCCTTTCTCTCTAAATCCTTTCATTTGGGACATCATAGAGAGGTCATCGAAATGAGCACAATAAGATAAGTCAAAAGGAAAAAGATAAAGTAAACAAACAAGCTAATGTTCTTCATACCTCTAACCAGAAGGAAATGTGTTTTTAAGGATAAGAAGTAAAACAATTTCCAATAGATAATGCCCATTGTAGGAAGGATATATCCTAGGACATGTTAGTGGATGGTGACACGTCATTTCATTTATTCAAAGCATTCCTTCTGATAAAAAATTCTCATTGTAGGAAGGATACATCCTAGGACATGATGTTATAAGATGATTGATTTGGGACTGATTGGATGATGGGATATTGACACAAAGAGTTGACCAACTTGTTTACGTACTAACCTAGACTTGAGACTTTGATGTTTTGAGTTTTCACTTTTGAAGTACTAGACTTGTTTTCGATTGTTTTACCAAAGGTTGAGGATGACGATTGTTTATTATGAGTGATGTTTATTGTGGGTGAAAGAAAGATGAGATAGATGGAATTTTTCAAATATTTAGATGTTTTTGGAGTTTTCTAAACTATTTTGAGGCTATTTTTTGGTATATTCAAGATTTTACAAATGTTTTGATTTTTTGAATTTTCAAATGTTTTGGGGTTTTCCAAGATTTTGACCAAGAGATTAACCTAAAGACCTATCCTAATGGCCTTGGGGGCTGATCAATAGATTATCCTGGCCTATGTTATACAGTAGAGACCACGTAGTTCGACTAACAGAGACTTGATTATTGATGAGATATAAACAAATGGACTACCAGTTTATTATGATAGACTCCTAAAGGACTTACCTAAGTGTCTCGAGGATGATCAAAGATCAACCTTACCAACGTTCAAGGCTCAAAGACCTGTAGTTCGATAGGACAACTCTATTTTTGAATTTTTTTGACTTTTTGACCTGTTTTGGGATTTTGATATGTTTTGAATGTTTTGGGATTTTGTGATTTTTTTATGTTTTTGAATTTTTTGATTTTCTAATTTTTTAGCTTTTTTGATTTTCTGATGTTTTTGGATTTTCTATTTCTTGATGTTTTTGGATTTTTTGATTTTTGATGCTTTTGGATTTTCTAATTTTGGGGGCTTCAAGAACATACATGAATATGATCCGACGAGGACATGCCCCTAGCATGATGCAATAGACTATTGTGATAAAGACAGGACAAATTGACCTTAAGAATGAGCCAAGTAGTACTAGGAGGGATCATAACACAAACACATGACCAAGCTATGATGCAGGCATGGATGGGTGATGGATGGAGATATAGAATGTGATGGATGATGGAAGCGTGCAAAATGAGTTGCAAAGATCTTGGTGGATGGAATGTGCTTATTTACACAAGACACTTGTTTGCTAGGTTTTCACCAAGGTACTTTCCCAAAGGTCCACCGAAGTGGTTTTCACTAGAGGATGATTTTTCTCTTTATTATTTTTTATCCTTTTTCTGATTTTTTTGGATTTTTTGTTGTCACCAAGATGCTTATTTACCAGGTTTTCATCAAGGTGACCATTTTTTAGGACATTTTCTATTTTTTTTGTATTTTTGGTTCTATAGCTTGAAAGATTTAGGCATAAAACTTTTTGAGATGGGAGTTGTTGATGGGCTCTTGCAGAGGCTTTCCTTTAGGTGTTGATGGCCAATATGCCCCTAACTTGTAACTTGTTGTGATGATGAATGGTCCCAACCAATTGGGTTCAAATTTTCCTTTTCTATCTAGGTTTGGGACGTTCTTTTGATTCTCTTTTAGCACAAGTTCTCTTACCTGGAATGTCCTCCTCCTGATCTTCTTATTATAGTTTTTCTTGAGTTAGTTCTAATACACCCGTAGATGGTTCAATGCCTCCATGCATCATTCTTCTAGAAATTCCAACTCATTAAGTCATGATAATTTGTGATGAGATTTTGTAGTGATATTCTTAGTGATAGGAGCTTGATCTCAATGGGTAATATGGCTTCTGATCCATAGACCAAGGAAAAGGGGTGGCACCTTTGGGTGTGCAGATGCTAGTTCGATAGGCCCAGAGGGCGGGATTTATCTAGAGATATCTTCTTTCTAGTTATCTATGTCATTGGTATGGCTTCCACCCACTTTTTCAAATACTTAGTGGTGGTAATGATAAACTTGTGGCCATTGGATGAGGTTGAAGTTATTTTTCCAATGAGATCAAGCCTCGACTACGAAAAGGTCCATGGTATGACAATCAGATGGAGCTCTTGAGCTGGAGCATGGATGAGGTCCCTGTTGGTGCTCGCAATCAAACTAGACCAGTGAATCATATAGACTAGCTACTTTCCAATGATCAGATTCAATGGAGGATTTGTCCAACTAATAGGAAATGGAATTAGAACACATTTCCCCTACACATCAAGCTTTGTAAGACCTAGGGGGTGACCCTTTAGCAATACCTAAAGATTCAAACACACAATTAACAAGATATTGCTTAACAAATAATGTTCTCATAGAATTATATTGAGAAACCTAAAATATCACTCAACATTAGTAAGATGTTGAGTGAATTTCATCAACCAGTATGGAGAACATGGCAGATACAAGTACTCGTAAAATAGAATTAAGATGATTTATGATTTAAAGAATTGGGCTCCAATTGAAAATAGCAGAAGCATGATAATGGACCAATGCCATAAAATGGGCTATGGAGTCATCTAACATGTACTTCATCCTATAGTGTTAAACATGTTCTGAAGATCTTTGTAAATGTTAACACATTATGACATCTAGACCACTAAAGCTTTATCTGATAACTCTTCTTATAAATCTACTTGAAACACAACACTCCTGTCACATTTGTTGAAGTAATTACACTATTCCCTAAACAATAGGCAATAATAAATGTAGCTTCTACTTCATTAAAGCAATTACATCATTCACAAAATAGAAGGCAGCAACAAATATAACTCAAATGCAACAAATGTGCATGAAAAGACTCAGACAACTTTATTACTGAATCCAAAAGAGTATTACAGTTCAACTATCAAGAGAATTATCAGCTAAAATTAACATAGAAGCACATTTCAAAACATAAACACTTTCAGATTAGTGACTCAATCATGTTTCATCCTAGCATTACAATATACCCAGAGCTTCTGCCTACCTTGCAGAGCTTTCATTTATTCAAACCCCCAGAATTAGAACCCTTTACAAATGAGAAAAGAAGAGAAGAAAAGAAGAGAAGGCTCCATAAAATCAATCTAATGGTGCCATTTAGAAGCTTGATTCCCATTGATTTGCAACAAGCAAATCCTCTATCATCTTTCTTCAACAAACTTATTCTATCTCTCAAAATTTCCTTTGCACCAAGTTGCTTAGGAACAGAAAAATGCCCATGTAGAGTGTATCTCTATTTCACCTATTGTGTGAAAAACAATTCTGCTCCCCATGAAAAATTCATATTTTCTACTCATATTTATAATGGTGTGGCTGCACATTATTCTCCAACATATAACTTTCAAATATTTTACTTCACTTGTCTTCATGCACATAATGTTTTAAATTTCCCCTTTAAAACATTCACCCTCACCTAGGCCTTATAATATTTAAGTGCCCTGTAGCATTTACCTAGGAAAAATAAAATATTTGTGCATGCACACTTGACTTTCACTATGAATTTAAAATATTTTTGCCTATGATATTAAATTTCACCTCACAAAGTGAAAACCCTTTCTCAAACTTATCTAGCAAATAAATATTTCACTTTCATTTTCAGGGGCATTATTTTATCCTTATTAAATAAAATCCCTCCACTTAAAACTTTTATCTTCTCCCATGTCCTTGGGCCCACCACTTTTACAAAGCAATTCATATTGAACATCTATTAAACCCATTCCTTAAAATATTCAAGCTTCATATTTTATGAGGCCCACCACTGTGGAAGTTTCTCGGGCAACATTTTAAATTTTAAAATGTTTTACCTTATTTCAAATGAGAAACCCATTAAGATATTTCCCATCGAGCACATTAAAATGTATCAATTCCTTTTACTTTAGTCAATCCCACATGTCATGTGCTTTGATCTCGTTGTTTCGTGACTTTTAACTAGCTTGCATCTTTATCCTGCGATTTGGCGGGGAATGGATCAAATCTTGCTGCACTTTCATCCTTGTTCTCCACCATTGGATTCCATGTTTATTTCTTTCATTTCACATTTTTCCCTAACTCTATATTCATGTATTTTGTAGCTCCCTCAGTGACAATGATGGTAACATTCTACAGTTCTCGAGCCCTCTCAGCCAACACACTAGTTTCTTGCATTTAGTGGCCTTTGTGGCACTCCATGGGTTTACATTTTGAAAGAGGTCGTTCTCCTCTCCTTTATGCATAGGATTTGGCCTTAGCTTGAAGCCCTCTTTCATCATGAGCAATGGCATCTAGGGTGTGTGCTTTAACTATCTCATTCTTTTGGACTCCTCTCTAGCATGGGTGGTTGTTAGTTGCATTTATTTGAAAGTTCCTTCAACCTTTTCAACATAACAACTTCCCAACTCACTGGCACATATGTAGCATTTGCTTGAAGGAATGCTACATCCTTTCAACAAATCCATTGTGTGAACACCCTACACATGTGGCACTTCAAGTTTATTTATGTTTTGTAGTATCCCTACACCATCAAATGTGTTGCCTTGGTTTGAAAGTTAACAAGAATTTTTAAACACATTTATCTTGTGCATACCCTACAACATTCATTGCATTCCTTTCAATCATTGCACATGCTTTAAATTTTCTACAATATTTTTTAACAATTTCATTTTGTGTGTGTTGTATACTTTGATCACAATGTTCCTTTTCAACACATTTGTTGGCTGCAATATTCTTCCTTTCTTCAAAATTGATTTCTTCATAGTGGCTGCCTGTTGTTTGTTCATGTTGCATGTTCCCTATTTTGGAGTAGTAGCTACTTTAAGCATAACACATATTATTAAATCTACGCATCATCCTATATGCTTTGATGGCCATGCATTGCGATAGAGATCCTCAATTGCAACCTTTCATCATGTTTGATCTTTGTATTTGGTGTGTCAACAAATTCAAGTGGCTCATTGAAAGATTTGGATTTGGAAAATTCAGTTTCAATGGGGCTAATTGATACTCGTCTTTCATATATGAAGACTTAACCCTGATGTCTTTATTAGGTTGTAGTTCTAATATTTTTCTTCATTGTTATTGGACTCATTCTTTAAATCTCTCACTTGTTTTTATGATGATTTAACTCATCTTTAATGATAATCCTGAAACACTTTGATCTTCTATTTCAATCATCTTGTCTACTTATCATATTAATTGTCTTAGATTTGTGACTTATAGACCAAGAACAATCCCTTGCCAACATATATAGTCACCATAATCTCAATGAATTATTGTCATTTGGAAAAAGTGACCTTGATTGTCCCTTATGAAATGTAGCCCCAAATGACAATGCTAGTGATTGTATCATTTTACTGACAGTGCAACCCATAAAATCTTCATTACTGGTCAATGCTTGTTGGGTCCCTTGGTGGGATCAGCTAAAAAAAAAATCATTTTCAAACAAATTTCAAGCTCAAATTGACTTTAGACAACTTCTGACTATATCTGGAGTGAAAACCTAAACTGGGTTTTCATTAAAACTTTCTTTCTAACCCTTTTGTAAAATGTGCAAAATTAAGTAGGTGGGCTCTAGAATCAGCTTTGAAAACTGGGAAAACGACCTCCTGTAGTCATAAAAACTTGTAGGCATGTAGATATCAGACCCGAGAATTGATTACAACAAATGGCACAACAAAAGGAGTCACAAGGTGAAGAATATTAACTATCAAATTTGCTTCAACTTTTTGCAACAATCAACTATCCTGAACCAATTAAAACTCACCCAATCACCGCATTGGAAAAATATCAAATCAACTCTTGGCAAGTTTCTACTGAACACAATAGGTCATTTTGGTATAGAGAGCACATGTGCAGGAGGAATTTTCTTGAATCATCACTTTTCAAAAGTTATTCAGGCTCATGGTTGACCACTTAGAAAGATTTTTGGAAATGCAGGTGCAAAATTAAACAAGCATTTGGTTTTGAGCTGATAAAAATAGAAAATCAGCTCACAAGACTCTAAAACCTGACATATGAGCTCATCTTGGCATGGATAATTGAGAGCAACAATCACTTTGACTTGACAGTCATTTGGTCACAAAATGTAAGATCAAATGGGAGGCTACTTTGCAAAACTGAAAGTTTGCAAACAATAGAAAAGTGTCAAAACCCTCTAGCTTCACTTTTTGAAACCCTCACAAAATTCATCGTGGGAAGATGAAAATTGATATGCCTGCTCACATAGGACACATGAGAGAGCTTGCAAATGGGTTTTGCACGAAAAATCAATAGGCATCAAAATATGACCCTCTAAAGTAGGTCACTTAGGCAAATTCTTTAGGTGCACTTCTAAAAGTGTAGAGGTAAAAATTTTGAAATGGGCATCTCAAATTTGTAAAATTTGAGAGTTCCAACAATGGATTTGACTAGGGATGTATGCCCCCTGTGGGCATAGCAAGATTCTAGGTCTCTGGGGAGTAGACCAAACATTGATTCCATAAGGTGTCCTCAAGCTGCTCCTTTATTCAACCTTCTTTTTTAACTTCATTTGGTGACCCCAGGCCACCAAATAAAAAAAGGGAGTCAACATTTACCTCCATCAAACACAATTCTATAAAAAGAGTTGATCTCCCTCAACTCATGCTTGCCTCTATCAAACCACAAGAGCATAGGTTGCATTTGTGCAAACGTATCAAGCTGCCTTTGGCAAGTGAAAACTTGCTCTCTATATAAGCAATTCTGGTTCAGAAAGACAATTTAATTTCTTATTGAAATCAACATCCATATTCAGACTTAAAGGTTCATGACTAGGCTCAATCAAGTCAACAAATGGACTCTTGTCCAAATTTGCACTAAAATCTTCAATACTTGGCTCATTGGATGCATAATCCTCATAGTCATCTACTGCTTCAAACTCATCAAAACAAATCTTTGAGTTTGCATCAGAATGCTTACTATCATATTCATCATACAATGCATCATTACTATCAAATTGTTGCTTGTCTTCATCCACATCATCATCATCATAATCAGTTGGTTCATCATTGGAAAGAGACTCAAAAATGCATCAATCATACCTTGCATCTTGAGGATCATCACAACCAAAGTCAATAGGGGCTGCACTTAACAACTGAGATTTGTTCTCATGTGCACATTTCTAATATTTTGTGGTCAACAGATCTGATATATGTTCACTTCTCAATAGATCATTGCTCTGATCTATTCTCTCAACCACTTCCTCTTCTTGACTTTCACTTGAATTGAATGCATTATTGAATTGTAAATAAGGATATTCCATGATGTCTTCATCATCAAAATCTGAAAACTCAATGGTCTTATCATAAACAAGATTTCCCCAATCATAAGAGGTTGAATTGCTAACAACTATGTCAAAAGCATTGTCACAATCCATCATAGAGAATAGATTGTCCATTTGTTCCTTCTTACTAACTTTTGGGTTTTCATAACAGCAATCCACATCCTTTTGCATCTCAAAATTAGACTGGGTGTCTTCATTGAGCTTGTCATTTTCATCATCTTTAGGATAGACACAAGAAATTTCATTGTCAAACTAAAAATCATTAATGATCTCTTCATTGCAGCTGCTTGTGCTTAATCTTTCAACTTGAAATTCATCACATACTCTATCACTTGTAGCTGATAAAATGACATCCTCAAGAGCACATCTCAAATCAGAAAATTCCTTTGTCTCATCATAGAGACTTGCATCAAGACTACACTCATTTGTGAACTTGACATGATCAATAGTATCATCACACTGTTGATCATATATCTCTTTTTCAAAAAGTAAATCCAATTGATATTCTTCATCATGTTCTTGGCTTGGAAGACTTGACTTCTGATTTTCAGCTAGGTATATTATTTATGTAAGTTGTTCAAAGAAAAATTCCCCATCACATATTGATGCATCATCCTTATCTTTTACCTTCTCAAGTATGCATTCATATGTAGACCTCTAATCATGTGCATTCACATAGTTGTTGATTTCATCAACATGTTTTCCCATAAGTGAAGACAACAAACTTTGCACATATTAATTCCTTTGTTTCTCCAAATTATCTAAAACTATGTAAGCCATAAGCTAGATAAGGATTATCTAGCTTATGTAATCCATAAGCTAGATAAGGATTTCATCAGTATGTTTTCCCATAAGTGAAGACAACAAACTTTACACATATTCATTCCTCTATTTCTCCAAATTATCTAAAACTATGTAAGCCATAAGCTAGATAATCCATCAACATGTTTTCCCATAAGTGAAGACAACAAACTTTACACATATTCATTCCTTTGTTTCTCCAAATTATCTAAAACTTTGCACATATTCATTCCTTTGTTTCTCCAAATATGCATACTCAATATTCTGAAATCTTTTAATAATGCACTAGATCCTTCTTCATAAGCTTCAAAATACATATGGATACAATCTAATGTATTAGGTCTAAAATTCTATGGGATTAGTGACAAGGCAGCAACAAATCTATGACTAAAATCAACACTTGACTCTTCATCTTGTTTCCTGATCTGCTTTAACCTCATGACAAGGTCAAAGGGATCTCTTGCAAATTCTTCTCTATAAGCAGACACTAATCCATCCCAACAAGGAAATGACTTCCCAAGAAAGCTTAGATACCAATCCCGAGCTCTTGCTTCAATGGATATAACAAAAAATCTCATCCACACCCTAATATCCAAATGAATTTTTCTCCATGAAGCTAGAAAAACTTTTGATATGTGCATCTCCTCCACATATATTTTACCCATCAAATCTAGGCATCTCCTTATAGATTTGAGCTGACATACCTTCAATTTTATAATCAACCCAAGAAAAATCTAATTGAGCATACAATGGGTCAAATGAATTGACAAAAGGTGCACTAACTTGACAAGTAGACACAGTTTGATGGTCTCTTAACCAGACTTGTTGACACTACTAGTGTCTTTCATCCATCTCTTTAAGCCTTCTTTCAAATATATCATTCCATTCCAAACTGAACCTAGGCTTATTAACTCTTGGATTCTTGCACTTTGGGGTGTTATATACCTAAGTAATATTAAACTCTTGACACTTCTTGACAAGCTAAATCAAGGTTTTTACTGGTATGGTTACTTTACCTTGATGGTCCATGGGTATTCTTGCAAATCAAGACTCACTAATTGTGCATAATTTTAACCATGACCAAATGGTGGAATCAGATGACAATGTAAATGGATGGAAACCCCTAAGACACACAAATGCATTCTAACCATCCAAATTATGAAATATTTGAGCACTAGACTAAATTCTTTCAATGGAACTACAATTCATTCAATAGATCTAGCAAATGGAAGTGTGCAAACTCAATTTACTATCCTTTCCCTTTAGTAGTGCTAATCACTTAAGAGGGAACCAAAATTTTCTCCTAAAATGCTCAAATATGTGAAGAATACCTGGAAACATTGTAGTTGCTGCAAATTATTCTGGAAATGTAGATCTGGAACTTTGTTCACCTCTTCAATAGGTTCTTCTGATAGAGTCACCACCTCTCTTTGTAGACGACTTAACTTCAAACAGTAGGAAGTTCTTTCAATTGTAAAATTATTTTTGAGTTCCTTTCACCAGCATAGCACCACAAATCTTGAAATCTTCAGGTTCACTACAACAAATCTTTATCCAGGCATCAAATCCTTCAATATTTGAACTAAATTTAGAATGGAAAACAATAATATGACTCTATAACTAAGTAGTCTACACTTAGAGATTCAAATTTATCCCTAGTAGAGTCACCATTTTGTTGGTGACTTGAATGGGAAAATATGAGTCAATAATTTTCAACCTCCAATTACAAATAAGAGTTCAAGATTGGAATGACTCTTTGATAAGATAATCTACAACTAGAATTTTTTAGTGCATTCCCCAATAGATTCATCATTCTGTTCATGCTCCAAATCGAACTAGACCAATGAATCCTATAGACTAGCCACTTTCTAATGATCATATTCAATGGGGGATTTGGCCAACTAAGAGGAAATGGAATTAGAACACACTTCAAGCTCTGTAAGACCTAGGGCGGTGACCCTTTAGCAATTCCAATCCTAAAGATTCAAACACACAATTAACATGGCATTGCTTAACAGATAATGATATCATAGAATTATACTGAGAAACCTAAAATATCACTCAACATTGGCAAGATATTGAGTGAATTTCATCAACTAGCATGGAGAACATGGCAGATACTGGTACTCACAAAATAGAATTAAGATAATTTATGATTTAAAGAATTGAGACCCAACGGAAAACAACAGAAGCATGATAATGGACCAGTGCCATAAAATGGGCTATGGAATCATATAACCAGCCCTTCATCCAACAGTGTTAAATATGTTCTAAAAATCTTTGCAAATCTTATAACATTATGACAACCAAACCACTAAAGCTTTATCTGATAACTCTTCTTATAAATCCACCTAAAACACAATACTCCTATCACATTTTTTGAAACAATTACACTATTCCCTAAACAATAGGCAATAATAAATGTACCTTCTGCTTCATTAAAGAAATTACATCATTCACAAAATAGAAGTTGGAAACAAATATAACTCAAATGCAATAAATGTGCATGAAAAGACTCAGACAACTTTATTATTGAATTCAAAAGAGTATTACAGTTTAGCTATGGAGGCAATTATCAGCTAAAATTAACATAGAAGGACAATTCAAAACATAGACACTTTCAAATTAGTGACTTAGTCATATTTCATCCTAGCATTACAATATACCTAGAGCTTCTGCTTGCCTTGCAAAGCTTTCAAAAATTGGAACCGCTAGAATTAGAACCCTTTACAAATGAGAAAAGAAGAGAAGAAAAGAAGAAAAGAAGGCTCCAAAAAATCAATCTAATGGTGCCATCTAGAAGCCTGATTCTCATTGATTTGTAGCAAGCGAAGCCTCTCTCATCTTTCCTCAACAAACTTATTCTGCCTCTCAAAACTACCTTTGCACCAAGTTGCCTAGCAACAGAAAAAATGCCCATGTAGAGAGTATCTTTATTTCACCTACTATGTGAAAAACAATTCTGCTCCTCGTGAAAAATTTATATTTCTTGCTCACTTTTATAATGGTGTTGCTGCACATTATTCTCCAACATATAACTTTCAAATATTTCACTTCACTTGTCTTTCTGCACGTAATGATTTAAATTTCCCCTTTAAAACATTCACCCTCACCTAGGCCTTATAATATTTAAGTACCTTATAGGATTTACCTAGACTAAATAAAACCTTTACATGTGCACACTTGACTTTCACTGTGCAATTAAAATATTTTTTCCTATGATATTATATTTCACTTCATAAAGTGAAAACCCTTTCTCAAACTTATCTAGCAAATAAATATTTCACCTTCATTTTCATGGGAATTATTTTATCCTTGTCAAATAAAATCCCTCCACTTAAATTTTTTATCTTCTCACCTATCCTTGGGCCCACCGATTTTACAAAGAAATTCATATTGAACATCTATTAAGCCCATTCCTCAAAATATTCAAGCTTCATATTTTATGAGGCCCACCACCATGGAAGTTTCTTGGGCAACATTTTAAATTTTAAAATGTTTTGCCTTATTTCAAATGAGAAACCCATTATGATATTTCCCATCGAGCACATTAAAATGCATCGATTCCTTTTACTTTAGTCGAGCCCACATACATGTGCTTCGATCTCATTGTTTCGCGAGTTTTAACCAACTTGCATCTTTATCCTATGATATGGCAAGAAATGGATTCGATCTTGTTGCACTTTCATCCTTGTTCTCCACCATTGGATTCCATTTTTGTTTCTTTCACTTCACATTTTTCCCTAACTCTCTTTTCATGTGTTTTACAGCTCCCTCGATGACAATGGTGGCAACATTTTGCACTTCTCGAGCCCTCTTAGCCAACACACTAGTTTCTTACATTTAGCTGCATTCATGGCACTCCATGGTTTTACATTTTGAAAGAGGTGGTTCTCCTTTCCTTTATGCGTAGGATTTGGCCTCAGCTCAAACCCCTCTTTCATCATGTGCAATGGCATCTAGGGTGTGCTCCTTGACTATCTCATTATTTTGGACTCCTCTCTAGCATGGGTGGCTCTTAGATGCATTTGTTTGAAAGTTGCTTTATGCTTTTCAACATAACAACCTCCCAACTCACTGGCGCATGTGCAAAATTTTCTTGAAGGCATGCTAAAGCCTTTCAACAAATCCATTGTGTGAACACCCTACACGTGTGGCACTTGAAGTTTCTTTATGTTTTGTAGTGTCCCTACACCCTCAAATGTGTTTCCTTGGTTTGAAAGTGAACAAGAATTTTTAAACATATTTATCTTGTGCATACCCTACAACATGCATTGCATTCCTTTCAGTCATTGCACATGCTTTAAAGTTTCTACAACATATTTTCACAATTTCATTCTCTGCATGCTATATACTCTAATTATTGTGTGCCCTTTCAACACATTTGTTGGCTGCAATATTCTTCCTTTCTTCAAATTGATTTCTTCATAGTGGATGCCTATTGTTTGTTCATGTTGTTTGTTCCCTATTTTGGAGTAGTAGCTACTTTAAGCATAACACATATCATTAAATCTACACATCATCCTATTTTCTTTGATGGCCATCCACTGGGATAGAGATCCTCAAGTGCAACCTTTCATCATGTTTGATCTTTGCATTTGGTATGTCAACAAATTCAAGTGGCTCATTGAAAGGTTTGGATTTGGAAAATTCAATTTCAATGGGGCCAATTGATACTTGTCTTTCACATATGAGGACTTCACCCTATTGTCTTTATTAGGTTGTAGTTCTGAATATTTTTCTTCATTGTTATTGGACTCATTCTTTAAAGTTCTCACTTGTTTTTATGATGATTTAACTCATCTTTAAAGCTAATCCTGAAACACTTTGATCTTTTATTTCAATCATCTTCTTTGTTGATCATATTAATTGTCTTAGATTTGTGACTTATGGACCAAGAACAATCCCTTGCCAACATATATAGTCACCATAATCTCTATGAATCATTTTCATTTGAACAAAAGTGACCTTGATTGTCCCTTATGAAATGTAGTTCCAAATCACAATGCTAGCAATTGTATCATTTTATTGGCAATGCAACCCTTAAAATCCTCATTATTGTGCAATGCATGTTGGGTCCCTCGGTGGGCCCGGCTAAAAATTTTTCATTTTCAAACAAATTTTAGGCTCAAATTGACTATAGGAAACTTCTAACAGTATCTGGAGTGAAAACCTAAACTAGGTTTTCATTAAAACTTGCTTTTTGGCCCTTTTGCAAAATGTGCAAAATTAACCAGGTGGGCTCTAGAATCGGCTTTGAAAATTGGGAAAATGACCTCCTAGAGTCATAAAAACTTGCAGGCATGTACATCAGACCCAAGAATTGAATGCAACAAACAGCTCGACAAAAGGAGTCACTAGGTGAAAAATGTTAACTATCAAAGTTGCTTACTTGAACTTTCTACAACAATCAACCGTTCTAAACCAATTAAAACTCACCCAATCACGTCATTGGAAAAATATCAAATCAAGTCCTAGAGAGCTGCTACTAAACACAATAGATCATTTTGGCATAGAGAGAACATGTGCAAGAGGAATTAGCTTGAATCATCACTCATCAAAAGTTATTCAGGGTCAAAAAAAAACCACTCAGAAAGATTTCTGGAAATGAAGGTGCAAAATTGAACAAATTACATTTGGTTTTGACTTGGAAAAAATAGAAAATCAGCTCATGAGACTCTGAAACCTAATATATATGCTCATCTTGGCATGGAGAATTGAGAGAAACAATCATTTTGACTTGACAGTCATCTGGTCACAAAATGTAAGCTCAAACAGGAGGCTACTTTGTAAAACTTAAAGTTTGCAAACAACAGAAAAGTGTCAAAACCTTCCAACTTCGCTTTTCGAAACCTTGACAAAGCTCATCGTGGGAAGCTAAAAATTAACATTCCTACTTACATAGGACACATGAGAGAGCTTACAAATGGGTTTTGCATGAAAAATCAACAGGCATCAAAATATGACCCTCCAAAGTGGGTCATTTAGGATGATTGATCTTTAGGTGCACTTCTTAAAGTGTAGAGGCAAAAAATTTTCAAAATGGGAATCTCAAATTTGAAAAATTTGAGAGTGCCAATAGTCCCCATGTTGCTGACATTGTAGACACCTTCTGACATAGTCATGTGCTTCTCTTTCCATAATAGGCCAATAATACCCCATCAGTAGTTTCTTGGCCAAGGTCATACCACTTGAGTGTGAACCACATATGTCGTTATGCACCTTGGTTAAGAGGTCAAGGCCTCCTTAATGTTCAAATATCATAACAAGTCTCCTTCTATGCTCCTATGGTAAAGGGTTTCTCCTAGGATGACAAAATGAGAGGACTTTTTAATAAAGGTTATTTTTAGGCTTGAGGGTAAGTTAGCAGGTAGGACCCCCATTCGCAAGTAGGTGTATACATCATGATACTAGGGATCACCGGGACCAATGACTTCACACACAAATTCTAAATTTGGTACCTTAAATGTAGGTATGGGAAGCTTCTCTACCAGGAATTCATGTTTTGGGACATTGTGAGGGATGTCCAATTGGGATCCAATTGTTGCCATGGTGTCTGTTGCTCTGTCATTTTCTCTAGGTATCTACTAGAATGTGATTTCAATGGAGGAATCCTTAAGAATTTCCACCAATTTCTTGTATGGAGTTAGCTTGTCCTCTTTAGTCTGGTACTCATCATTTACTTGGTTGATTATTAGCTATGAATCCCCATATACCTTGAGAGCCATGATATGTTTGTGTAGGGAAATGTCAACTTGTAATATTTTGGTATGCAGTCTCCATGTGGGGTGATGAAAAAGACCCCAACTCTCGGTCCATGTTGTGTGTACAAACCATCAAAGTACAACTTCTAGTGGTCTGCTATGCTCAAGTTAAAGATGGATTCATCAAGGAATTCTAAAATTAGCAGATTCTCTGAGTACATTGGCGCTTTTTCCAATTGGTCTACAATAGCTTGCCCTTTGATGGCCTTATGTTCTATGTGCTCAATGTCATATTTTGATAGGATCATGACCCACTTGGCCATCCTTCCTATGAGAATTGCTTTGGAAAGAAAGTACTTGAGTGGGTTGATCTTGGAAATGAGTTTGATTTTGTGTGTTAACATGTATTGTTTGAGCTTCTGTGAGGCAAACACCACAGCTAAACAAGCTATTTCAATGAAGGAATAGTTTAACTCATGCCCTAACATGGTTAGGCTGATGTAGTATATGGCTCTCTCTATTTTGTTTTCATCATGATGAGCTAGGAGAGCACCATAAGTTGTTGTTGTTGGTATGTAGAGGATTAGGGGCTTTCCTAGGATTGGCGGCATAAGTATAGGAGGTGTGAGAAAATATTCTTTGATTTTGTTAAAGGCCTGATCACACTTGTTATCCCACTCATATGCTACCCCCTTGTGGATTAGGTGAGAATATGGGATTGACTTGTCTACTAGTTGAGCTATGAACTGGCGGATTGACTAGAGCCTACCTTGTAAGCCTCTCAATGGTTTCAACATCCTAGGTGCATCCATCTCAAGGATTGCCTTTACCTTAGTGGGATCTATTTCAATTCCTCTCATAGACACAATGTACCCCAAGAGATTCCCTGATTGTATGCTAAAGACACATTTCTTTGGATTAAGGTGGACCTTGTATTCCTCAAGCCTGTCAAAGATGGCACTCAATGTTGCGATGTTGTCCTATCTCTTCCTGGATTTTTCTAATATGTTGTTGACATAATATTCCATAGTCTTATGGATCATGTCATGAAAAATTAAGGTCATGGCCCTCTGATATGTTGCTCCAGCGTTCTTTAGGCCAAACAACATCATGTCCCAGCAATATGTCCCCCATGGACAAGTAAAAGTTGTTTTATGTTGATCTTCTTTGGATATCATGATTTGGTTATACCCAAAGAATCCATCCATCAATGAGAGCATCTCATGTCCTACAGTCATATCTACAATCATATCAATGTTGGGAAGTGGGAAGTCATCTTTGAGACATGCCTTGTTCAAGTCTCTAAAATTTGTGCATATATGGATGCCCCCATCGGGCTCTGAAACAGGAACCAAATTTGATACCTATTTCGGATAGTCAATTTTTCATATCAACCCTACATCAAGTAGCTTCTTTAATTCCATTTTAACTAACAAGGCTATCTAGGGATGCATTTTTCTAAGTTTCTACCTAACATGCTTTGCTTTGGCATAAACTTCTAGATGGTGGACCACAATCTCCAAATCAAGCCCAGGCATGTCAACATAACTCCACGCAAAGTTGACCTTTCTCTCCCTTAAGAAAGCAGCTATAAATTCATGTTCTTTTGACATTAATGATTCAACATAAAATGTGATATGCAGAGTTTCCTCTTTTCCCAAGTTGACTAGGTTGCAATTTTTGGCTAGAATTGCTAACTTTTCCTAATGTAGAGCTCTGAGTAGAAGATTGAGTCCTTCATCCTTGGGTACCTCAGAGAGGTTTTCACCATTGGAAACATCCTTTGGTTTTACTATTTTAGGGTCAAAGAGTGCCACAACATGGTTTTCACTCAAATACTTTGAGATTATTCTCAATTTTTCACTTTTGTGACTAAAGGATTTAATCGTGTTCCTATAATAAGCTTGCGCATCTAGAATGATATCAAACCCAAACTTATGATCTTCACATGGTACCATGCTTTGAAATCCCATTAATTCTAAGAGCACTTCATCATTTTCAAAACTGTCTAGAACTGGTGGTCCTCATTGGTTGTAATCGATGAGCTAGGAGTATACTAGGTTGATTTCATGGGTATGACTAGTTGACTCAAATGACACAGTACTAATCATGATACCCCCAAGATACTCACCATATAACTGCCAAGGATTGTTTGCTCAGGGGATCTGGTATCCACTTCCGTCACTCTGAGTACGCACCTGGAAAAGACAAAAACACGGGCGCCCTTTCGGGGGTGACACGGCTGTGTGAGTCGACGCAGTTCTAAGATGTAGGTTGTTGATTACTATGATGACCTACTTGAGAATTAAGAGTGAGTCTGTTTGTAGTGCTTATCATGTGTAAAACCCGTTAAAACACTTTTTGAACAACATTTTGGTTATACACTTGATGTTTAGTATAGGACTTAAGACAACCATTTTACAAATTGTTTGATGTGTTTTCAATACACTAATTCAGATAAGATCATTCAAAAACACTCACTATCACATTGATTAATCTCATGTTACGAGATTGGAAATCCACAACGTTTGTAAAGAAATCCATTTTCAAAAGGATTAAGAAGCCAAAGAAACCCCTCAATCACAAGAAACTATTGAAGAAGCAACGATTCTTGTATCAAAGCTGAAAAGTTTTACTCAAATATAGAACCTTTCTTCATAGGTATCATGATTGTGTTAGAGGTTTTTCAGATGATTATGCCATAGAACCTTTGTATGCACAATCTTACTTTCAAAGAAGATCCCTTTCTCAAAGGCATAACCATAGTCAACGCATTCGTTTCAGTTATATTCCCCAACCCACAATCGAATATTCTACTTGTCCCAATCAAATTTTGCAATAGAGAACTTAGAATACATTAGGCATCCATCTCAAAATCCATCCTTCTACAAAGCCATGATCAAAACTTCATAAAGTGAAAAATCATCCTTTTCTTGATCTTTTTCTTATATTCCCGCTAAACAGGATTATCATCCTTCCACTTAGGGAACAACACAAGTCAAAGATTAGAAATTTTATGTAAGTCATAGAATCTTCATTCTATCCTGACTTTCATATATATATATCACATAAATTGCACTATTTCACTCTTTTGATCAAAAGTGAGTAGAATTTGGAGTAAAACCTATGCCTGTCTTCACAAGATCTCAAAAATAAATGGAAAAAGACGAGGGAGAAACCACTACAAGTAAAATGGGTGACCGTAATGAAAAAGAAGAAGAAACGTTTAATCTTGATGATTTAACAGATGAAAAGCTTCAAGAAGTAGAACAAGATCCCCAATTCCATACTCTTATGGAAAAGATTTTAGAACGAAACAAAGAAAGATACTTTCTTTCATTAGCTAATCAAGGAGCTAAATTACCTCACAATTTTGACATAGAAGGGATTAAGCAAAGTCCTGAAACTCCTCCTAATGACTTTAGTGCTCTTACTCAACAAATAAAAGAATTACAAGGGCAAATAAAGGAAATGCAAGGAGGTACAACAAAGAAATATGTTTTGGAAGACATAACTCCTTATCCATTTGATAGGAGTCTTCAAATGATCCCATTTCCAAAGCATTGTGAAATTCCTAAGTATGATAGGTATAATGGAAAAACTGATCCTATTGACCATGTGAGGGATTTCCGAAATATGAGTCAAGAATTCGCCTATGACAATACCTACTTGATGCGATTATTTCCACGAAGTCTAGGTGTACAACCCATGGAGTGGCTTTCTAAAATCACTCCACCTATAAAAACTTTTGAGGAGTTGATAAATCAATTTATATCACAATATTCCTACAACATTCAACATCCAATAACAATGCTTGATCTTTGTAAAGTGAAACAAAAAGTAGGAGAACCCTTCACTACATTCTTGCAAAGGTGGAGAAGGTTATTTGCACGATATTCTCATCCTATTCCTGAAAAGGAAAAGATGGATATCTTCATTAATAGCCTACATCCAGAATTAAGCTATAGGCTTAACCTTCATTGTCCTCATAACTTTGAAAAATTGATTGAAAATGCAATTACCATTGAAGGGGCCTTGGTTAAAAGGGGAGTGATAAAACTTGATAATCCAAGTACATCAAATCAAAACAACAATGATAAAACAAAGTTTTGGAACAGAAACAAAAATGTTGTCAATGATGGCATAGTGGATGCAAATAATTTACGAACAAGACCATCTATTTTCAATCTATCAAGTGTTCCACGAAACACTCAACAAGGAAATACAACTCAACAAGGAAACAACAATCAACAAGGAAAAACCTCCAAGCAAGAGAGCATGACCAATCAAAATACCAATCAAAATCGTGGTAATCTCAATAATAATCTTGGCAATACCCAAACATCAAATCCGTCTAGACCTTCATTCTTTTCAAATCGACAGAATTTTACCGCTTTGGGTCAATCTCTTGAGTCTGCTCTCAAGGAGCTTCTTGATAATAAGGTTATCACCTTACCTCCACAAAGAGATTATGAGCCACGAGTCAAACCACCATCATGGAATGATTCATATTATTGCAATTATCATCGATGTAAAGGTCATAGAACGAACAATTGTCAAGCTTTGAAAAATCTAGTACAAGATTTAATTGACAATGGCACCATTACAATCGAGGGACATCATACCAACGATGATCATCAAGCATTCAAAGATCCTTTACCAAACTATCAAAAGGGGGAAATGATAGATACCAAAGCCAAAAGTATACATAATGTTGAAGAGAATATAATCCGTCACATCTACGCAGATGATCAACGGGTTAATGTTATCAAAATCAAGGGAAAACAAGAATATCAACAGGTTAATGTGACAACAAGAAGTCAAGCAAAGGTTGTTTTAAAAGGAAGTTCATCTAAAACAACTATTTCTCCTCCAAGTCAGTATAATCTAGTTGATCAATTGAGAAAAACATCAGCTCAAATTTCCATCCTTGAACTTCTCAAAATATCTCCCATACACAAGAATATTTTAGAAGAAGCTCTTGTAAACACAACTGTCGATACTGATTTGGATGTAAACAGATTTCAAGCCATGGTGGGACATTTGTCTTCCCCCACTTGTCTTTCATTTTCTGACAAAGATGATGCCTCTATGAAACATCCACATAATTCCTCGCTCTATCTTGAAGTCATGATCCATAAACATCGAATTAGACGTGTCTTAATAGATGGAGGATCCGGTTTAAATATTTGTACCTTAAAGTTAATAAATGCCTTAGGAATATTAGAAAGTGAAATTGATCCACGAAGGAAAATAACTATTAAGGCATATGATGATGAAGAAAGATCTTCTAAAGGATTAATATTGCTACCTATCAGAGTGGGACCTGTTGTGAAGAATACATTTTGTCAGGTTCTAGATCGAGATCTGTCTTATAACATACTTTTGGGTCATCCATGGATTCATGATATGCAAGCAGTACCATCAACATATCATCAATGCATCAAGTTTCCATATGATGGATAGGAAATAACTATACAGGCTGATTACAATAGTACCCAAACTTGTTCAAATCTTCGAGTAACTCAAGATGTCTTTGTGCCACACAATAGGGAAGCTCTTGCTATTTCTTCTTCCAATTTACAAGTCCAATTGCAAGAATTGACAAAGAATCTTGATACTAAGCTAAAGTTCAAAGACAAAGGGGTAGGTGAATATTCATTATCTCTTTCTACTTTACCTCCTTCTCCAAGATCACATGGTTTGCCAACTTTATCAAATCAAAAGATTGCAACAGCTTCTACATCTCAAGCTTCCGTGCCAATCACAAATTTTGATGGAAAATTCATTAGAGCTAATACCACTGAAGAAGAAGTTGAAGATAGGGACATCTTAAGTTGGCTATACAAAGATGAAGATGAATCTCTCTTGCACATTAAGTTGCCTAAAGAGCAATATTGTAAGGGGTACGCTATCATGTAGAAGATGGGATATGAAGGGAATGGTCCTATAGGAAAAAGAAGAGAAGGAATTGTGGAACCAATTCAACCTATTTCAAAGCATTCAAGTGATAAAACAGGACTTGGATATGGTAAAGATAAAGAAGAATCTACTTCACAGCATGCACAATTAACTCATGAAGGAGGATCAATGTCAGATAAACATCATGAATCAGTTTTCCAATTGCAAAATAGTTCAAATACTGATTCTAATGAATATGAATGGGACACCATTTATAATGATGAATTTTGGAGAGATAAACAAGTTGACACTATACACAAATATGCACCTATTCTTATACAAGGAGAAGGCTCAAGGCCTCCACTTGATTTTGTTTTACAAAGCGATCATGACTCAAGTGAGGAAGAAGATGATTCTAGCAAGATTGACAATCAACAGGAGAATACTATCATAGACCTTGTCTACCATGAGGATGATAACCATATCATGACTTTGACAATTCAAGACCTTACCCAACCTAATGATCCTATGCCTTTAGTTTATCCAGAACTTATTGATTGGGACATTGATGCACCTATCCACATTCCTACATTCAATAATGATGAGGATATTATAAATTTCCTTTGTTCCTCAACTGAAGAAAACAATTGTTTCATTCAAGAATCTCATACTCGTGATTTTGATAAAGAGGGTGTCAAGTTTCTTAGTTGCAAAATAAATGAAATAAAAGATGGATCTATTGGTGAAAACCGAAAAAAGGCAGTGATAGACCAACAAAAGAGAAAAATAAAGAACGAATCCGACAGTGAAAACCTTTCTGAGGCACTGAAGGATGAGAAACTTGACACTCTTCCCAAGTATTATCATGAAAAATCTTCTATTTTGATCGAACCAACAGAATCAATCAACATAAGTACAACAGAACAGCCAAAAGTTTTGCAACTTGCAGCATCATTATCAGTTGAAGAAGTCTTGAAATTCATGGAATTCTGGAAGGAAAATCAAATCAATTTTGCTTGGTCATATGCTGATATGCCAGGGTTAGATCCTAATCTGATAATGCATCATTTATCTATCCAACCAGGAGCAAAACCTGTGAAGCAAAAGCTCAGAAAAATGCATCCACATGTTGCATTATTGGTCAAAGAAGAATTAAAGAAGCTTTTGGATGTTGGATTCATTCGTTTTGTTGATTATGCCAAATGGATTTCAAATATTGTACCTGTTTCAAAGCCAGATGGAAGGATCAGAGTTTGTACAGATTTCAGAGATTTAAATAAAGCTTGTCCTAAAGATGATTTTCCTTTGCCCAACATAGACATGATTGTTGACTTAACTGCTGGCCATGCGATGTATTCATTAATGGATGGATTTTCAGATACAACCAGATAAAAATTGCACCAGAGGATCAAGATAAAACAGCGTTTACATGCCCTTGGGGTACCTATTGCTGGAATGTAATGCCATTCGGGTTAAAGAATGCTGGAGCTACTTATCAAAGAGCAATGACAACTATTTTTCATGATATGATGCATACATTCATGGAAGATTACGTTGATGATTTACTTGCCAAATCTCATACACGAGAAGAACACCTGGAAATCTTATCAAAAATCTTTACCAGAATGGAGAAGTTCAATGTTCGACTAAATCCAAAGAAATGTGTTTTCGGCATTACATCTGGAAAACTCCTAGGATACATTGTTTCAGAAAAGGGTATAGAGGTTGATCCAGAAAAAGTGAAAGCTATAATGGACATGCCTCCACCACGAAATATCAGTCAACTTCGATCATTGCAAGAAAGATTACAGTCCATCAGAGGGTTTATAGCCCAACTGGTAGACAAAAGCTTGCCATTTACACATTTATTGCATAAAAATGTTCCATTCAAATGGGATGACAAATGTGAAGCAGCATTCAATCAGATTAAGTAGTATCTTATGCATCCACCAATTTTAATTCCACCTATTCCAGGAGAGCCACTCATACTCTATATTTCAGCAACAGAAGTATCTTTGGGAGCATTGCTAGCACAAGAAGATTCTATAGGTAAGGAAAGGGCCATATATTATATCAGCAGAACTTTAACAAGACATGAGTTAAACTACATTTTTATTGAAAAAGATTGCCTTGCAATAGTGTTTGCTTATCAAAAGTGGTGACATTATATGTTGGCTCATACAGTTAAGCTGATAACAAAGATTGATCCATTGAAATACCTATTAAGCAAAGCTACTTTAACAGGAAGACTTGCAAAATGGGTAATGATCTTAAGTGAGTTTGACATTCACTATGTAGATCAAAAAGCTATTAAAGGACAGGTCATTGCAGATCAGTTGGCTGAAGCACCTTTACAAGAAGAAAATCCAATGCACATTGAGTTTCCTGATGTAGATGTCTTTACAACAACAATTTAGAGACCATGGGAATTATACTTTGATGGCTCTTATACACAATATGGCTCGGGGGAAAGGATTCTTTTTGTTACACCTGAAGGACATACCATTTCACGATCATATCAGTTGATGTTTCCTTGCACAAATAACATAGCTGAATATGAGGCATTGTTCATAGGATTGAAAATAGCTTTGGAATGGCAGATTACAGAGCTGGAAGTCTATGGTGATTCACAACTTGTCATTAATCAAATAAATGATGACTATCAAACCAAAGATGATAAGTTGCTACCTTACAAGAACATGGTGGAAGATTATAAGAAGTATTTTGTGTCAATCAAGTTTTCACAAATATCAAGGATTGATAATAAAGTTGCAGATGCCATGGGTACTATTGCTTCATTATTACAAATATCCGAAGATCAAACTAAGTATGAATTCTTGGTGGAACAATTGTTTTCTCCCGCCTATGATAATCCTGAAACTCAAGTCATATGTCATTTGACCGGTTCTGATTCACCTTTATATGGCAAGACTTATACCTATCTTAAAGATAACATCTTACCTCCGGATTTATCTTGCAACCAAAAATGAAATTTCATTCGCCAATCATCCTATTATACCTTAATTGCCAATATCCTTTATCGACGTGGTCTTGATGGTACGTTCCTTAGATGTCTTGAACGTGACGAATCTGAAAAAGCCTTACAAGAGGTTCATGGTGGTATTTGTGGAACTCATTCGAGTGGTTTGACCTTAGCCAAGAAACTTGTAAAAATGGGATACTAGTGGCCTACCATGGAGAAAGATTCTTTTACTTTCGTCAAGAAGTGTTCTAAATGCCAGATTCACGGGAATCTTATTCATGCACCTGCACAAGAACTGCAACCTTTCACTTCAACATGGCCTTTTTCTCAGTGGGGATTAGATCTTGTTGGTAAAATACATCCTTCATCATCAAATGGTCATAAATTTATTATTACAGCTACGGAATATTTTACAAAATGGATTGAAGTTGTTCCTTTGACAACAATGACTGGTAAACAAATACCTCTCTACACCTTACTATCCATAGGGTAATGGTCAAGCAGAAGCTTCCAATAAAACCATCTTGAAGATATTGAAGAAGACAGTAAATGACGCCGGTCGTGATTGGCATGTCCAATTAAACCCAGCTTTGTGGGCATACAGAACTAGCATTCGCACACCAACATGAGCTACACCATATGCCTTGGTCTATGGAGCAGAAGCAATCTTACCACTAGAAGTTGAAATACCTTTGCTTAGGGTCTCACTCAAAGGATTGATAAATGATGAAGACTACAGGGTTTCTCGCCTCCAAGAACTAGAATTGTTAGATGAAAGACGTCAACATGCAGCTGATCATTTAAAGGGTTATCAACAGATAATGTCCCGTAGTTATAATCACAGAGTCAAACCACGAACATTTCAAGTGGGTGACTTAGTACTGAGCGAAAATCCACGTAATCAGCAAGACAGAGAAAAGAAAGGGAAATTTGAACCTAATTGGCTAGGTCCATTTGTTGTCATTGCAGCATACGGTTCTGGTGCATATCAGTTATCCATATCAAAGGGGGGCCTGTTTGAAGAACCGATCAATAGTATTCATCTGAAGAAGTTCTATGTCTAAAAAAAAAAAAAAACAGGAAAATCCTGAAAAAGTGCAATAAAAACAAGTAGTGAAAACCTGGCAAACAGGCGTTACTTGTGATTAAAATGGGTTCCTCCATTTATTAGTTTATGTCTTGTTTTCATTTTCGATATCATCCATACATTTCTATCATCTGTATATATCTTTCATTATCCATATCATATAGTGGGAATTCTTATCTTTCATCATGGCTTGATGAAATTTGTATATATTTTTTATCCTTAGGTTGTGTTTACACTGGGGGCAAAAATGCAGAAACATAGACTGAACAAGGGAAGGACAACAAGATTTTTGAATATCACAAACAGACATAAAACAGTTTGACAAAACACAACAAACATTGTCGTATCAAATCAACCACAACATGTTTATTCAATGCCAATAGAAATCGAAACAACGTGATCCAAACAACTATTGAAATGAGAATATCAATGATGATAACCAAATTGGATTATCTTAATCTGAATAAATGTTTGAAATACTTTAAGCAAGATTTGAATGGTTGTTTGATTTTCTATCATATCTCTGGAGCGATTCGATGATGTATTGAACTAGAAGAGCAAGGAAGGAGTATGATTTTTCTTTGTCTGTTGTTTGTGAGGAAATCATTAGTACTATGCAAATTGGTCGCGAGACATGTTCTACTATGTATCATGGATGACATTTCAGAATTTACATGGGAAAAGGATTAACTCTTGTTTGTTTATGCAAGCAATACTCAAGTCATCTCGGTTCAATTATACCTAGATGCTTGTATTAACTTGCTATATTAAAAATCATGAAAGCAATACTCAGGTCATCACTGGTGCTAACATACCCTTTGATGCTTGTATTAACTTTCAACATTTCAAAGCTCTATGATGATACAAAAAAGCATGAATAAGCTCTCCAAATGGCAATATTGTATGGATGTTCTGCATGGTTAGTATAGATTGCATTCATATTAGAAACTACATTTTGCATTCATAAATTCCCAAAAAAGCTAGCAAAGAATCAAATGGTTATATCTTTTTGAATACATGACTGAGTATATTTTGACATTCACATTGTTTCATACATTTTTCATATATATTTGCATTAGAAAATCATAAAATTAAAGCATATATCATATACATCATGCATTCATTCATCAAATAAATTTCATCTCATAAAATCATGTATATAAATATCATAAACCATGAAACCATAAATCATAAATAATCATAAATACACGTCATATAATATCATAAATCATCGCCGTATTTTATATGTCTAAAAAATGAATGTCAAAATGTACAAGGATGTCAACTACAAATGATATAACATCATCAAAAATGAGATCATCTCATGGTGTATACAAAATGTCTCAACAGAAAATCATGAAAATATCATATACAATGCTCTAGACAGTGCTATCCTCTGATGGAGCTGGCCTAGGACCTGTACCACCTGCCCCTGATGGACCTACTCCGCCTGTCCCTGGTGGTCCTCCTGGAGGTAATGGCTATGTCACACATCTACTGGTAGTACGAGAATGACCATGAGTAGATCGTGACTGAGCATAACTCTCTCTCCGCTCAGGTGGAACTGCATCATGATATCTAGTCCGATAGAACTCTGCCTCTTGGGTGGCTCTGGTAACCTCTCTCATCATGTCACTCGTCAAGGTGCTAGCTACTACTCTCTGTAGGCTATCTACCAAGGCAATGGCCTGCTCACCCCGCTGTCTAGCTGCGTCCCTCTCAGCAGTAACCAAAGTCAACTGACCCTGCAACTGTGAAATCAAGACCTGTGCCTGAGATAGCTGAGCCTGCAAACTCTGTACTGTACTCTGCAAAGAGGATATCTGGCCTGATACTGTCAGATCTACTAAAGAGGATGGGTCAGTGTGTCTCATCCGTGGTTCACCTCTGCCACCTCTCCTACCACCTCTCCTGCCACCTCTATCTCCACCCCTACCATCACCACCATCATCTCCCTCTGATTCATCATCTCCATCACTCTCATCATCATCATTGTCCTCTGAATCATCATCCTCTTACCTAGATTCTCTCTGTCGATGTCTCTATGTAATAATAGGAGCAACAACCTCATCAAGATCAAACATACGCGGTGCCGGATGCTCTAGGACATACTGAAAATACTCTGGTGTCGTCCCTACATCAAGGAAATCCACTCGGTAATCCCACATCTCCGCCCCTAAACTGGTGAACTCTACCACTGCTGTCTCATATGAAATCTGTGGTCCCCATACTGCAAGCTCTAGCTGTCGCCATGCATAAATGGCTGAACCCACAGGCATACCTTGAATCTGTCCAAACTGTCGACATACTCGCCCAGCAAGAAATCTCTCAAGGATCCATGTAGTCCGCCCAATCAAAAATTTGGAAGTACATACAAATGGCATCTCCCTCACATCCTCTGGCCATGGCTCATAATCTAAGTACGGTATCCAGCATACTATATCCAGACTATCCAATAATCACTGCCAATGTACTAGTTTTCCCAGTCTTGGCTGAGCAATAATGTGAGCATATCTCCATCTGTATGCTCGACCAGTTGGTCACTGTCCTCGAGTCAATGGACGTAAAACAACAAAGTGCTCCCATGCCCATATCTGTAATAATGAGCACCAACAGCAAAACTTCGGCCTCTACCATATACAATATGATGTAACTCATCATATAAGTGGGCTAGCATACATGTACCCCATGCATACCATGTCCCCTGCATCACCATACTCTCCAAAACATGACCCCATCCAATCGCAAACCCCTTTGACCTATGGTCGGGGCACAACACACCTCCAATAAATCCTGCAAGTACAGCTGGTAGAGATGGATATGTATCTGTAATCTCGCCCCATGGGATAAAGTATCCAGCGATCTAATCATCTCAGAAAATCCTCCTCAAAGCATCAGTGCCTCCAGCCTCTCGGCTATCAAAAACAACTATCTCTCCCATCACTGGGATCCGTAAGATGTGATATACGTCCTCGGGGGTCACTGTAATCTCGCCTGTCAGTAAATGAAATGTGTTGGTGTCACTATGCCACCGCTCTGCAAGTGCTGTCAATAGAGCCCTGTTGAGGCGAACCTCCGGCATATCAACTAATTCACTCAATCCACATGCATCAATCACATCTCTATCTGACTGTAACAAATGCAGAATCAATGTCCATGTGCTCGGAAATGTCTCTCGTAACTGCAAAACACCTAATCTCTCCTGTTGACATATTAGCAAAGCAACATCAATATCAAATCATCATAACGTATCAATTCAAAACTGAACATCAAATTATTTGTTTTTTTCATCATCATCATGAAATGCGAATAATATCAAGATCCTATTTGTTTTTAACAACCTTAGAAGCAAACAAATCAATCAAACTATTTATTTTTCATCATCATGGAACGCAAATAATCAACATCAAAGTTTCTTTCTAACAACTTTAGAAGAAAACTTATTTGTCGTATTTGTTTTTAACAACTTTAAAAGCAAATCTATCAGTTTATATTTGTTTTCCAACAACTTTGGGAACAAATTTATCATTCACAACAACATACAATCAATCGCGCTACGAAAATGTTCAAATGCGCTATGATATGTATCATATGTGCTACAGAATTAAATGCGCTACGAAATATATCATATGCACTACAAAAAGCTTTAAGGGCGCTAAAACACACTTTTTTTATGTCGAAACATTGAAAAACGTGCCACAAAATAGAAATTTTTTGAGAGGTAGGAGATTTACGGGACACATACCGGAGGTCCATAGTGCGCTGGTCGCTAATGTCGTCAAATACGCTTGAAACGGTGCTGGTGAACTAGAAGTGCCATAATTATCAACTCAGAGCTCAAAATTTGTAAATTTTACTAGGTTAAAATTGAAAATGACATGGAAAATGACATTTTAACCTATATAATGGTAAAATTGGGGAATTTTTAACATAACAGGGGCAATTTCTTCATCAATTTTTCATTTCATATCTTTCCGGGTCAATTTTCTTCAAATCATTAGTTTCAAACGATGAATCGACATCTTCAAAATCATAAAAATCGAAAAATTTCACAAAAATTCATAAAAATTAAAAATTTCACAAAAATTCAAAATATTATCGATTCATTGTTTGCAGGGGCATATACCTATCGATAAACCTGACAGTCAACATTTGGGGCAAATTTCAAAATTCTTTGAAGTAATGCGTAAAACCCATCACTTCAAAGAGGGGCAAAATGTATACACCTAAAAATGGTCACATCACATTGTCTGGTAATTAATTAAATATTCAAAATATTTAATTAAATCTTCTGATTCCATCTACGTATAAATAAATTTAAATAATTTATTTATATTGTTCATTATTTCATTTCAATTAAATAAATAAGTTTATTTAATCATCTTTTCATATTCATTTCTTAATTAATTAAATAAATATTACAATTTATTTATATTAATTATCATATAATCTTAGTTTGAATATTTTATTCAAATAAAGATTAAAATATTCCTTTCTTCTAAATATATTCTTCTAATATCAATTCATAATTAAATATTCTAAAATATTTAATTAATTCTTCTAATATTTCATATTCTTCTAAGACATATCATAATTAAATATTTCAAAATATTTAATTAAAATCTTCCATAGTCTTTAAAATCAAAAATCAAAATTCATTAAATGAAATTAAATAAATTTATTTATTTATTTAATTTGGGGATTATCTTCAACATCCGGGAAGCAAACGGTCAAAACAGAAAATTTAATTTTCTCTGTTTCTGTGCAGGCTTGTTCCCGTGGGTTGAAGATAGGAATCCATCATTCTCTCCAACCTCTCAACCTCTTCCATCTTCTTCTCAACTTCTTCATCTTTCACCATTCAAACCTACCAGACAATCTCACAGCCGTAGATTCTTGCCAGCCAGGATTTTTCCTACAAAAATCTATAAATATGACTGCCGGGAGCTCCAAATCATATAGAAGTTTTAAGCAGGATAATTATAGTCAAATTACAAGTAATAGCATTCAAAGCATTCATAGTATTTGCATAGCATAGAATCATAGCATAATATAGCATAGAATCATGACATCTTCCGTTCATAGCCCCTGTGCATAATCCACAGCCCCTGTCCATATCCGTCAGTAATTTCATTCACCAGCATATAGGATAGATAAGCTTTCTTCTTTTTGCATACTCATTCTACAGTAGTCATTTGGAGAAGCTTAGCTTATACAAAATCTGAGAGCAGCAGCTTCAAATTCCTGGAGATAGAGGAAAATGAAACGGCTCTGAAGAAACTTTGTTTTATTGGATTTCAATTCATTTAGTTTTCTTTGGTTTAATGTTTCATTTTGTGTTTTGTTTTCATTTAGATTACTCATATAAACATTAACACAGTGAGTACCATAGTGAAGACATATTTAACTCCAATCTCATTCACCATTCCCATTTCATCTACACCCCATCCCAAAACATCATCCAAAACATTCCGCAAATCACGACATCTTTTGCTCCAACCCAACCCAATGTTAATAAGGGAAATGCATTTCTCAATGCTATTCAAGCACACCCCCTTGTTAATAATCAAAACTTGGACGCAAATACCACCTTTGAACAAAACATACTCGAAAACCCATTACATAAGAATGTTCTTGTCAGTTTCCATCATGATCCATCATCATCATTTTTTGGCACAACACCTCAAACTCCTCTCCTCACAAATTCGCAAGAGGAAGGAGACATGTTCAGACTAGGGGGAATCTTTGACACCATAACATTTTCACAAGAACTTGCACCCCTCACATTTCCACCTCTTCCACCATTTCCATCATCATCTATATCACTCCTTGGTTTAGGGCTTCCCCCTCTATCAACTATCAATCAAACCAACATCCCAAATATCAATCAAAGCATTATGCCAAATGCTCAAAACTTGTCGTCGATATCGCAACAACAAAGGACAATGACACAAGCAATTGAAACATCATCAAACCACTGCTAACATCACAAAGCATGGTCTCTCAAGGACCAACGACCACATCAACACCACCATCCATCACTCAAAACACCAATAAGACATCACCACTCACCACCTTCACAAACACTATTCCAAGTCTACCACCACCCCCACCACCACCAACTTCCATGACATCAAGCCAATACAATGCGGCATTGTAAGTTGATTTTCAAAGAGGATTCCAACAAGTTCAAAACAAAAATCTGCACAACTAGTCGCTCAACAAGCCGCTCAAGTTGTGCAAGCTGCCCAAGCAACACAAGCCGCATTACAAGTGCAACAAGCCCAAGCTTTATTGCAACAACAACAACAAGCTGCTCAAGCAGCACAAGCCACATTGCAAGCACAAAAGTATGCTCAAGGGAAAACCCTATTACAACAACAAGTGGCACAAGCACAAGCAGCTCAAGCTTAGTAAAACACCCAATATCAAGCATAGTAGGTACAAGCACAAGCACAACTTCTTGCACAAAGACAAGCAGCACAATTGCAAGCATATCAGCAAGCAATAAAGCAATATCAAGAGCAGAAAGAAGTAGTCGAATTGGTAGCCCAACAACAAGCACAACAAAAAGTGTTGTTGGAATAAAAAAAAGTGCAACAACAAGTACAAATCTTAGTGCATCATCAACAAGATCAACAACAGGCATTTTTCATACAACAATAGGTGGAAGCCTACCTAGCTTGGTAGAACATACAGATACCATCGAAAAACACACCAACCAACCCACCCATCCAACCCATGATTGAAACACCCCGAAACACTTTCATCCCACCCCTGATCTACAAAATGATGTAATGACACAAATGAAGTTGCTCTCACAACAAGTGCTCAATCTTCAATCAGGGTGAACAACGTAAACACCAAGCAACTTATGTCCCTATCCATTTGATAGGAGCCTAGTGATGAAACCATTCCCCAAGGGATTTGAGATAAAATTTGACAAGTATCAAGAGATGGGAAACCCAAAAGATCACATCAGGTAATTCCAGGTACATTGCATGGAAGTCGCATATGACGATACTTATCCGATGCAATTATTTCCTAGGAGTTTGGCAGGCCACACTATGGAATGGTTCTCTCGCTTACCTTTAGGCATTAGAACATTCCAAGAAATTATGGACTCATTCATTAAAAATTATGTATGCAACATTGTAGTGGATGTTAGTCTAGAACAACTCTCAGCTCTAAAACAAGGAAAGGGTGAATCATTTGCCTCATTTTTACAACGATGGTGATCCAAGGCCAATTGGAGCAAGTGGACCATGCCAGAAGAACAACAAGTTTGCACCATCATAGCCAACCTTGAAGGCCGCTTTGCATTCCATCTCAAGGGTCAGGGCATCACCACATATGATCAGTTGATCCCCAAGGTGCTCAGCATCAAAAGATCCCTTATGACTCAACCCACAGAATCAACTTCATACCTCAAACAACAAAACAACTTCCCACCATCCAATTACAATGATAAAACTTGCACGTGGGCAAGGAACAAAAACATTACTAATGATGGTTTCATCGATGCCAAGGTGGTCATTAATGCCCCTCACTAACATACACCTGCACCACAAATCCAAATCCAACACTAAAACAATCATCACATGACACACCAATCAAACAACAATCCAAAAATCAATAATCTCAATGATCAAAGAGGACCACCCCAATGCAAGATTTATCCCAAGTGAAAGTACACCACTTTGGGGGAACCACTTGAAGACATCATGAAAAAGCTAATAGACGAAAAACTCATTAAGGCTCCTACCTTTGAGAATTACCAAGAACCGAATGTGAAACCTCCTTGGTACAATGAAAATAAACTTTGTGAGTTCCATAAAATCAAAGGCCATACCACAAACAATTGCATGAGATTGAAAAATATCATTTAAGATCTTATCGATAAAAGAATCATAAACGTAGAACAGCCTACAGTAAATCAAGATCTTAAGATATATATGAATCTGATGCCTAATCATGGCAACAAAGAGAATAAAAATGATAAAGGGAAAGACACCCACTCAAACGTAAATCATGTGTATGAAATAGTCATCGCCTCCCTAGATGAAAACTGCACAGTCATCACCATCAAAGGTTCCCATGCCGATTGTGGAGTCACCACAAGAGGCGGAAAAGTAACCATTGCAAGATAATCCCAACCAAGCAAAGTCCCTGCATCTAGATCTATTCCTAATGGCTATAATGTCCTAGATCAACTAGAGAGAATGCCAGCGCAAATCTCCATCATGGAGTTGCTAAAAATCTCATCTGCCCATATGAAAATCCTTGAAGAAGCATTGGCTTCATCCACTATCTCCATAGATCTTGATGTGGAGCAATTCCAAGCTATGGTCAAAAATATCATTCCACCTAATCTTCTTACATTCTCTGACCAAGATTTCCCTTCCCAACCATCCCACAACCGTGCACTTCACTTGGAATCCATAGTACATAAGAGAAAAATCAAAAGGGTCTTGGTGGATGGAGGTGCGGGCTTAAATATATGTTCTCTCAGTCTCATCAAGCAATTGAAAATATCAGAGGATTCCATCGACAAAGGGGAAGGTATCACAATAAGAGCATATAATGATCAAGAAAGAGTGTCCCAAGGCACAATCAAACTCCCTATTCAAGTAGGGCCAGCTCTCATGGAAACTACTTGTCAGGTCCTGGACCTTGACTTGCCATATAATATCCTCCTAAGATTCCCATGGATACATGCAATGAAGGTAGTAGCATCAACTTTCCACCAATCTATGAAATTTACACATGACAGACAAGAAGTGACCATCCATGGAGAACCCGAACCTTTTTCATACTGCAAAATCTTGAAGAAAAATATTTCAAAATCCCCTAAGTACCAAAAAATGATGAGGGCCCATCCACACCATACATCGATCCTACCACTCCCACCATTCCCACCATCTCCAACATCAAACTCATTATCCAAGATAACGGCTATGGAAATTATAGGCTTCCCAATAATACTTTTGTGGTAGCAGAGTTACCACAATCTCCTACCTTACGCGGACATCCACAAATAAATGAATCCTCCACATCCCAAACGTCTCCTGAAAACTATCCTGAATTCACAAGTTGGGGAGATCTTGGATGAGAAGTTATTGAGGTAGATCCATCTCATACGCTATGTCAAGATGAAAGACCAGCACCTGAATTACCAATGGATGATAGAAGCAAGGGACTACCAATGATGCTCGCAATGGGCTATGATAGAAATCAAAGACTCAGAAAAAATGACAATGGGCTCATAACACCTATCATGCCAGAGACATGACTGATAACAAAACTTGGCCTTGGATGTACTCCTTCAAGTATAACCATACATGGCTGAAGTCCTCTGATTAGAATAGTTAATAATCCTCCTCAGCTAACTGCAACAGAACTATGACTATCAGTATCCACAGGCAGAGATATACATAACTTTATAACTGAAATTTATAGTAGTAGCAATGATGAGGACACCATGACCAATCTACGTAGGCTATTTGAGGATACCACTCTTTGCATGATTAGCACCCTATATTTTAAAACAAACCACCAAAATCATGAGATCTGCTTAGTATATCCCCAACTCATCGACTACGACTAACGAGGACCACTATTTCTTGATACATTCGAAAATGATGAGGCACTCTCGAAATTCATGCGACTACGGGATAACATTCCAAATGGGGATCACAAAGCAGGGGTTATAATAGAGTTGGGACACACATGCCTATTATGGGGAAACGATTGAATCCCTCAGTCGTAAAAGTGAAAAATTAAGAATAATGTCCAAGTCCTTGAGTGAAAACCACACTGTGGCACTCTCTAACCAGAAAAAAGCAAAAAGAAAGGATGCATCCAATGGTGAAAACCTCTTTGAGGCACCCGAGGATGGGGGATTCAATCTTCATTTAAGAGCTATTCATTAAGAAAAGTTAGCAATCTTGGCCAAAAAATGCAATCTAGTGAACCTAGGAATGGAGGAGACCCTGCACATCATATTCTACATAGAATCCCTACTATCAAAAGAGAAAGAGCTCCTAGTAGCATTCCTAAGAGAAAGACAAATAAACTTCACATGGAGTTATGCTGACATGCCAAGGCTTGATCCAGAGACTATGGTTCATCACTTAGCAGTGTATCTAGAAGCAAATCCTGTCAAACAAAAGCTTCAAAAAATGCACCCTCAGATTGCTCTATTAGTCAAAATGGAGCTAAAAAGGCTATTAGATGCAGGGTTCATCTGACCAATCGATTATCCAAAATGGGTGTCAAACTTGGTACGTGTTTCAAAACCTGATGGGAACATCAGAATCTACACAAACTTCAGGGACTTGAACAAGTCATGTCCAAAGGATGACTTCCCGCTTCCCAACATTGATATGATAGTAGACATGACAAAAGGACATGAAATGTTGCCGCTAATAGATGGATTCTCAGGATACAATCAAATCATGATAGCTAAGGAGGACCAACATAAAATAGCCTTCACTTGCCCATGGGGGGCCTATTGTTGGAACATGATGCCATTTGGCTTAAAGAATGCAGGAGCAACATATCAAAGGGCCATGATATTGATATTCCACGGCATGATCCATAAGACAATTGAAGATTATGTGGATGACATTCTAGCCAAGTAAAGAAAGAGAAAAGATCACATAGCAACCCTTAGTGCCATCTTCGATAGACTGGAGGAGTACAAGGTCAGACTAAACCCAAAGAAGTGTGTCTTCGGTATACAATCAAGAAAGCTCCTAGGGTATATAGTGTCAATGAGGGGTATCGAGGTGCATCCAGCAAAAGTAAAAGCAATCCTCGAGATGGAGGCACTAAAAACATTAAAACAACTAAGAGGTCTACAAGGCAGACTCCAATCCATCTGATGATTCATAGCACAACTGGCAGACAAATAGAACCCATATTCTCACCTACTCCACAAGGGAGTAGCATACAAATTGGATACCAAGTGTGAAGAGGTATTCAACAAAATCAAGGAATATCTACTTACACCACTAGTCTTAATTCCACCCATCCCAAAGAAACATTGATCTTATACGTGTCAGCAACAACAACAGCAACTTGGAGCTCTTCTAGCTCAACATGACAAAAATGGAATGGAAAGGGCTATCTATTACATCAGCAGGACAATGGTTGGGCATGAGCTAAACTATTCATTCATCGAAAAAGCATGCCTCGTAGTAGTGTTTGCATCACAAAAATTTAGACATTACATGTTGGCACATAAAATAAAACTCATTGCCAAAATTGACCCTCTCAAGTATCTACTATCAAAGGCAATGCTCACAGGAAGAATGGCTAAATGGGTAATGATACTATCAGAATACGACATTGAATATGTGGAGCGGAAGGCAATCAAAGGACAAGTCATCATAGATCAACTGGTAGAAGCACCAATCTATTCAGAGAACCCTCTCATCTCAGAGTTTCTAGATGAATCTATATATTTTTAATCTCAACATAGCTAACCACTGGAAACTATACTTCAATAACTCATACACACAGCATGGATCAGGAGCTGGCATATTCTTCATCACCCCATAAGGGGATTTCATACCAAGGTCCTATACGTTGGTGTTTCCCTGCACCAATAACATTACAAAATACGAGGCTTTAACCATAGGTCTCAGAATAGCAATGCAGTGGAACATCATAGCTCTCAAAGTGTATGGAGACTCTCAATTGATCATAAATCAAGTGAACAATGAATATCAGACCAAGGATGACAAGCTCACTCCATACAAGAAATTGGTGGATACTCTCAAAGAATCCTTTGTTGAAATTACATTTGAGCAGATTCCCAAAACCAACAACAGAGCAACAAATGCCATGGAAACAATTGGATCCTTGCTCGATATCCCCCACAACATTCCAAAATATGAATTCCGAATTGAGCAACTTCTCATGCCTACATTCAAGGTACTAGAATCAGAATATGTGTGTGAAATCATTGGTCCTAGCAATCCTTGGTATCATGACATTTACACATACCTTCGAATAGGAGTCATACCCACTAACCTACCATCGAACCTAAAATGAACCTTTATTAAAAAGGCATCCAGATTTGTCATCCTAGGTGATACCCTATATAGTAGAATTATAGAAGGAGCCCTACTACCCTGCTTAAACGCTGAGAGGCATTAACCACTCTAACTGAAGTACATAATGGTATCTATTGTTTGCACTCAAGTGGAATGACCATAGCCAAGAAATTGTTGAGGATGGGGTATTATTGGCCCACAATGGAAAGAGAAGCACATGATCATGCCAGAAATCGTCTACAATGTTAGTAGCATGGGGACCTCATCCATGCTCCAGTTCAAGATCTTCATCCTATCATCACACCATGGCCCTTTTCGCAGTGGGGACTTGATCTCATTGGAAAAATCACACCCACTTCATCTAATGGCCAAAAATTCATCATAACCACAATGAAGTACTTTACTAAGTGGGTGGAAGCCCTACCCATGACGTATATAATTGGGAAGTAGATTTCTAAGTTCATCCTGAACTATCTCATTTTTCTATATGGCGTTCCACAAGCCATTATCTCAAATAATGGGACACCATTCAAAAATCAGGAGTTTGTGACTTATGTGAAAAATTCAAAATCCAACATTGCTTCTCCACCCCATACTATCCCAAAGGCAATGGCCAAGCAAAAGCTACAAACAAGACAATTCTGAAAATCCTCAAGAAAAATGTTAATGACATAGGTTGTGACTGGCACTTACAGCTTAATCCCACCCTCTGGGCCTATCAAACCATTATCCACACACCCACTAGTGCCACCCCTTTCTCCCTAGTCTACAGATCAGAATCAATACTCCCCATTAAGATCAAACTCCCATCACTCAGGATATCACTACAAAACCTCATCATAGATGAAAAGTACTAGGTATCAATACTAAATGAGCTAGAGCTATTGGATGAGTGACGTATAGATGCTTTGAATCATTTGTAATTCTATCATAATAGACTCAAAAGGAGCTACAATAAGAAAATTAAAAGCAGGACATTCCAAGTCGGAGAACTAGTCTTAAAAGAAAATCAGAAGAATGTCCCAAACCCAAGCAACAAAGGAAAATTTGAACCCAATTGTCTAGGACCATTCATTATCATAGCAAGTTACAAGTCAGGGGCATATCAGTTATCAACACCCAAAGGGGAACCTCTACAAGATCCCATGAATAGAGCTCATCTCAAAAAGTTTTATGCCTAAATCTTTCGAGGTATAGAACCAAAAAATCAAAAAAATCAAAAAATGTCCTAAAAAATGGTTACTTCGGCAAAAACCTGGCTAATAGGCATCTTGCTAACTACAAAAAAAATAAAATAAAAATAAAAAATCTAAAAAAATTAGAAAAAGGAACAAAAAATAGTAAAGAGAAAAAAATCGTCCTCTAGTGAAAACCACTTCGGTGGCACTTTGGACAAGTGCCTTGGTGAAAACTTGGCAAACAGGTGCCTTTTGTAAATAAGCACTTTCCATCCAATAGGATCTTTACGGATTTCTCTACACCATCCATTTCGCTTCCATCATCCATCGCATTCAGGTCTCCATCCATCACTGATCCACTCGCATCTGCACCATAGCTTGGTCTTTTTTTCATATCATGATCCCTCCTAGTACTACTCGGCCCATCCTCAAGGTCAATTTTTTCTGCCTTTATCAGAGTATTCTATTACATCATGCTGGGGGAATGTTCTTATTGGATCGGATTCATGTATGATCTTAAAGTCTTCAAATTAGAAAATCCAAAAACATCAGAAAATCCAAAAACATCAAAAAAATTAGAAAATCCAAAAACATCAAAACATATCCAAATCCCAAAACAGGTCAAAAATTTAGTCAAAAGGTAAAAAAAAAAAAAATCCTTGTCGAACTACATCATCTCTGAGCTTGAATGTAGGAAAATTTGATCTTTGATCATCCCCCAAGACAGATAGGTTAGTCCTTTAAGAGTTTGTCATAATAAACTGACATCTCATCATGTATATCTTCATCTGTAAATTAGTCAAGTCACCAGTCGAACTATGTGGTCTCTACGTGTATAACATAGGTAAGGCTAATCTGTTGATCACCCCCCAAGGCCCCTAGGGTAGGTCTTTAGGTTAGTCTCTTGGTCAAAATCTCAGAAAATCTGAAAACATTCAAAAAATCAAAAAAATCAAAACATTTTAAAAATCTTGAAAAATACCAAAAATAGCCTCAAAACATTGAAAAACATCAAAAACATCCAAATATTTAAAAAAATCCATCCATCTCATCTTGCTTGCACCCACAATAACATCACTCATAATAAACGATCGTCATCCTCAATCTTTGGTAAGACAATCAGAAACAAGTCCAGTAGGTTGAAAGAGAAAACTCAAAACGTCAAGTCTTAGGTCTAAGTCACAACATAAGCAAGTTGGTCATCTCTTCATATCAATAACCTATCATCCAATTGGTCCCATATCAATCATCTTTTAGAATGCTTTGGATAAACGAAATAATGTGCCACCATCCACTAACATGTCCTAGGATGAATCCTTCCTACAATGGGCATTATCTTTTAGCAGTAGTTTCAATTCTTATCATTAAAAACACATCCTCCTTTGGTTAGCGGTATTGAAGAACATCAGCTTGTTTGTTTACTTTGTCTTTATCTTTTGACTTATCTTATTGCACTCATTCCAAGGACTTCTTAATGATATCCCAAAATAGAGTATTTAGAGAAAAAGGAATGGGGCAACAATCATTATCTTTTTGTATGCTATGCTTGTTGGACGTTCTTGTAATATAACCTTGGTGAATACTTGCTTTGTTAGGTATGTATGGAGGAGGTCTTGGACAGCTTGTTGACTATTGCATGGATAGGTTTACCTTTCTGTGCTTTGGCCTGAGGTGTTTGAAACTTCTGAAGTGCATCCTAGCAAGGTTTTCGTATGTCAAGTGTGAACAAGGATACTCCTATCTACTTGTCAATTCAAAGTCCATCACACTAGGTACAACACCATCCTGGTTTTCTATACCTTGATGCATCATACCACATGTGTTATCAAACATAAGAAAATTTGGCCCTTTGAAAATCCCAATCCCTCAACAAGTAATCATCATCATCATTTTCATTTTCATCATCTTGTGTTTGGTTGAAATGACTCCTTTTCTTCTTGCTCATCGCGCAAACAAGGTACTATGATAGTTGATCATCATCATAACCATCATCATCAATCCTGCATCCACAAATCATTAGCATATTGCATAAACATATCATATAGGAAATGCATGCATTGCATCTCCACCGTATTATAAAAGTGCATCCATTTTATTACATGGAATCCCTTTCTTTGCATCACATTACACCTATCACATAAATAATCACATAAACACGTGCATAAGCATTTCATAATCATTTTTTGCAGAATCATAAACAATAAGTATATAGGCATTTAATTCATTTGCATACATATTTTCATAACATCATGACATCATCTCACCACATTACGTTCATATTACATTACGCATCATCATATCACTTTGCATTAACATGTCATTGCATCCTATTAAATGCATCACATACATTACATCATCATTTAATATGTTTAGGATAATAGCATTTGTTATTCTAAGCATCCCATAAAACCATCTCATTTGCATTACACCATTTCATTTGCATCATATCAAGACCATCGCATTCATATTACATCATCCATATCATCTCATAAATAACATCATAAATCATTCATTGCATAAATCATCCCACATGAGCATAAACATACCAAATTCATTACAAACAAAGCGTATATGCATCCATAATCATTTATAAACATAAGTCACATATCCTTTCACATGTACACCATAGATCATAACATTTTACATATTACAATCCATATCACATATTAAATTATCCCATTTACATCAACATAAATAGATCATCATATAGACAACATCATCGCACATCACATAAATACATTTGCATATCATAAGGCGACATAATATAGATTTGTTAGTCATAATCATAATGCATACATCATCAAAAACAAATGCATCCATAAATACATCATATAGCATCAAAATATTATCATATAAGCATCATATAGCATCATTGCACAACATATAGAAGTAGAATCATACATGCATAAGTAAAAGGTACACATCATGTCACATCACATCAAAATCATCATCGGCTCATATATATATCATCAATAATGCAACTATCATAGTACAAAGAATAAATTGGATCACTGTACATATATGTCAATCAGTACAAAAGGCCCATCAAGCTATCAAAAATGAGCCCATAAGGTACAAAAAGTATCATATCATCTCGATCAAGCTTGGTCCCTGTGAATGCTACCCTCGCCTCTGTCACTATGACCCTCTACTAGTCTGTGGCTGGCCCACTTTGAGTACTCTAAGACCTGCTCTGCTCTGGGTACGGCCTTGTGATAAAACCTTCGATAGTACTCTGCCTCTCAAATGGTACCCCTATAGGACCGAACAAACACTATACCCTAGGAAGAAGAGCCTACCATGCTCTCTAGTTGTTGTCTCCTACCTAGCTCTGTAGCTGCCTGTAGCTCTGTAGCCTATCTCTATTATACAGCCTGATCCCTCTCAACCCTGAGCTTCTCTCTCTCAGCCCTCGCCTAATCTCTCTCAGCTATCACGGCCTAGATCTCAGCCTATAACTATGCAATTAGCCCATCTCGAGCATCCGCCTATCCTATTGGTTGTACCCATAGCTATACCTGACGCTGCACATGAGGTTGATCCTCACCCTTAGCTCGTCGTGGACCTAATGGCACCTACTGCTGGTCTTGCATATGCACATCTGCCTGATCTAGCTGGACTAGAGGCACAATTAGCGGGTCCTGTCAAATGTCAGCTCTCTGTCCTCATCCTCCCCCTCTGCCTTTGACCCTCCACAAATCTAGAACTCCACTTGGAATCATCAATCGAAGCAGAGGCTAGAACCAATCCCTATAGGCCTGGGTAGTGCCTAGATCTATGAGTCCCTAATCATAGGCCCATGGTCGAGCTACCAATTACCTTAAGTTGTCAACCATCTTTGAAGCAGGAATGTACCGGCCCCATGAACCTTGTGTCATGGTGTGGGAAAAGACGGCTATGTAGTCATCATCCGGCTGATCCTGCAGCTCCCTGAACTGATGCTGCACACACCCAGGCAAGTACCTCTCAATCATAGTCTACTCCCGCCCCTACAAAAAGTGATCCTGGTGGCAATAGAACATCTGATCAGCATCATCATCCCATCGAGGCTGACCAAGGTAGGGTCACCAGGTAAAAACCAGCATCTCGTCCAAGACTTTCCTCCAATAAGAGATCCCATGCTCATTGGTGTGTGTGAAGGACACACTGCCTATGTATCACCACATAAGGGGATCGTCTGGAAGCATTAGCACTGAAACAACATGTGGACGTAGCACAATAATGTGATCTCATGCCCAGACATGAAGAAGAGTCACCCCTGCTCCAAGTGCTCTGCCATCCATGTAGACGTACTCATGGAGGCCTTTGTATACTAAAGCTAGAAGAACTACCCCTAAGAAAAATGAACCAGCCTATCTCGGACCGTCTGCTCCTAGCAATATCCCTAGCCGAGACTAAAATATCAGCCTCATCTGTCAGGGGCAACGAGACCTGAAATGATGGCTGCAATCACCCAACAGTAGGGAGTGGCCAGGATCCTCTGTCGCTCAAGCTCTATTTGTCCCTCACAGAAAACAATGTCCTGTGTGATGAGGACTCTATGGCAGGCCTCACACCCCTTGTCCATATCAAAAATTTCCCGGTGATCATGAATAGGCAATCTCAAAATCTTCCAAATGTCCTCTAGAGTGACAGTGGCCTCACTAGTAGGAAGATGAAATGAAGACATCTCATTGTGCCACCTCTCGATCAGTGCTAATAGCATCCCTAGGTGAGTACGAATGGGTGTCGTATATGCAATATGTCACAACCCTACAATCTAGAGACAATCCCAGCCCCTGTCGCTCAGGTCCTGCAAATAGTCAGCCAGGTCCCGCGACCTATGCTCCTAAGAGTAGAGCTCCCTCACCACGTCCTACATCAAGGAAGGTCACCATGTTAAAAATAAAATAAAAAATTATTCGTTGAACATTCCAGGAATCTTTCCAGCAGTGCAACCCATGATGGTGTCACAGTTTGATTTCTAATCAAACTCAGTCACTAGGCCCAAAACAAAAAAATCGCACTGTCGTGGTGCACTTTCTCATTCAGTGGCGCACTTTGGAAAAAATTGCACCACCATGTCATACTTTTCAAATCCCCCAATGACCCCGAGCTTAGCATTGGAGTTTTTAAACTTTTAACTACACCGCCGTGATGCTATATTGCATCGCGCGACACAGTTTGATTGCCAAGCGGCACTATATAGCACCGTTGTAGAAGGACTGACCCTTTAAAGCATTAAATGAGCCTATAAATGAAAAATGAAGCTCGAGTAAGGACCACTTATCGGTGCCCCGATGCCAAGTGGCCGCTGGTACATCTGAGCTCGATTGTAAATGTGCAAGGGAAGTTGTCATTGCACCATATTTTCAGGAGGTCACAGCTTGAATCTTGAGGTTACTATTGAAAGTGTTTGAAAGTGACTTGAAAGTGACCCCTCAGGCCCCTTTGAAGCCTAAAAATTAGGGTTTTCTCACCTTAATTAGCTATCCTAGTAGGGTTTTGGATTTTTGAACCTGTTGTTGTCTATTCAAGGCCTGTTTTATATCATTTTATTGTGTTTTGACATTTTTTGGCCTCCTAGTGCCTTTTTCAAACCTTTCAGGTACTTTGTCCTCTTTTTTCGCGAGATCACCCAAAAATTGAAATTTTCGTCCAATCTCTCGAGGGGGCATTATAATGGCATGTTTTCTCTCGCCAAGTAGCAATGGGGAATTTCTTTTTAAATATCAAAAATTATGGCTTTGATCAAGATCGTTTATTCTTTGAACCAATGCAACAAGTGCATTGCTTCAAAGAGGCGCAAAATGTAGACATGTAAAATATATTGATTGGCATTGTGCACTTGATCCCGATCTACTAACATCGTTTCTTCCTTAATCATCCCTCAATCTAACCATTTAATCAAATCTCCTTATCTAATTAAATTCATCAATACTCCTCTCTTAATTAAATAAATCCTTTTATCTAATTAAGTCAATCTCTTTTGTTAATTAAATCAATCCATCTGATCTAATTATCCCTATTTAATTAAATAATTAATTTTATTTGATTAAATCTCTAAAGTCTATCCAATAAATTAAATAAATTAAAACCTTATTTAATTTAATCTAACACCATCTCTTTTAATTAAATAAATCAAAATCCTTATTTAATTAATCTCTTATCATATTCCTCTCTTATTTGATTTAAATAAATCCATAAATTTGAGTCTAATAGGTCACATCATCTAATCTCTCATTAAATTAATTAACCCTTGATTAATTTAATCTCATCTCATATCCCATCTTCTAGAGTTTTCAAGTTGCACATGAAAATATATTTAATTCATTTATTAAATCTCTATTTTCCTCACAAGGTATCTTTTGGAATATTCTCTCAATTTGAATTCAAAAATTCCAAGTCAACTTGTACATCCAACAAGGCAATAACTTTACCTTACATGTCCCTTGCCTTGAGCCAAGTGGCATTTATTTCATTTTCCCTTCCCTCTTGCAAGTCATTTCAACAAATTTGAACTTAAAAAATATGCATTTATTGGCACAATCCCCAAAACTTGCACATCCTCCATCCACTCATAGATTGACAAGTGGCATCATGCCATTGGATGAATTTTAGTCCCACATTTTCTCAAATTTGGACATTCATCCATCTTGACATTCTATAAATAAAGAGCTCATATCCTCATTTCATCATCCACAAATTATGCAAAGTTGTTATGCTAAAAATATTTAGTCATTTTCATCCATCACCATTGAGTTCTTAGTTAGGTTTTTGCAGATTTTGGCTTGGAGGTCTCATCCTTCACAAACAAAGTGGATCAAACATCTTCAACACATCAAGCTTGCATCTTAGGAATTGGGAAAGGGCCAATTTTCACATCAAATTGGCACCAATTCTCCCATGGGATCATGTGTTTGCTATTCTAATTAGGATTGAATCTATATTTTCTTGTTTTATTGTGCTCTTCATTGTTTTCTTTCCTATTTTGAATTTTGTAAATGGATTTCATGGGGAATATTTGTTTTAGCTTGCAATCTCTTGTTTAACTTGTGTATTCTTATTGTTTTGCAGGTACTAGGATTGGGGCTCACACAAGTAGAAATGGTCAACCTAAAGATGTTGACCCTTGAAGCTTCTGAAAGATAATTTGCCACATAAATTTTCCTTCTTCCCATTGTCTCTTTGTTGTTGCAAGTGTTCTATACTATAACTCAAGCTCCACTAAGGTTTCTTCTCCTTCTTCTAGAGTACTATGAGTAAGATTTATCTTTGAAATATTTTATGTATTGGTAAGGGCACCTGAGAGAATTATATGCTTCATCTTCACCAATTACCTTAACTTCCCAAACTATCTGATTATCTCTTCTTTTTGGCTCTACAAGGTAAGGGTTTGTCATGTAAGTCCATTATGGTAGTTTTGGTTTGATCATTTCTATCTTGTACTGGATCATAGGTCTTAGATGCACTTCTTATTTGTATCTCAATTATATTCATGGCATCTTTTATGCTTTGTGTGGCATCCGACCACTTCATGCAATACAAAAGTAAAGTCTTTGCTTCTTCTTCACATGCTTGTACATCCTTTAAACTTTCTACAACTTTGTTGTGTGAAGATGTACACTTTTCTATGATATCCAATAATTTAATCTCTACAAGTCTTGCCTCAGCTTCTATTTCATCTTGTCCTTTTAGTCTGGAGGCATATGCCTTGAAGGAATCAATCAAGAATTTGAAGTTCTCCATTGCAGAAAATTATGGATCAATGCTTGTACTGAGGGTTATCTCCTATAATTCTTTTACTACTTCATCCATTTTAACATTTTCTTCTGCATTAGTAGTTTTATCACTAGTTTCATGCTCATGTTCAGCATCAACTATGTGCATTTCTCCTTCGTAAAAAATGTTGATACTAATTTCCTTTTTCCTTGTGACTTCTTTCTTGACTCTTTTTGTTATCAAGGGACTATCTGTGAATTTCCTTTTCTCACCAGATCTCCTAGAGCTACCAAAGGATTCTATTGCACTCATTTCAACTCTAATCCTATCCATTGTCCTTGGTCTCCTAGGATCTTTGGTATTGCTTAGTAATACTTCTAGATAGCCAAAATATTTTTCCTTTGTTAATTTATAATCTAGTTCTGTGAGCCAAATAGTTCTAGGTTCAATTGCTTCCATAATACAAAAATCGATGGAAATAAGAAAGTTAAGGTCTTTTATGTATCTCTTCACCACACTTCTAGGAATTTTCTTTCATTCATTTTCCTTTGAAATGTTACTGTAGTAACTCGAATTTGACCACTCTAATACGGTCAAATTCACCATCGCATTCCTTTATCCTGCATCCCTAAGCCATGTTAATTAAATAATTTATTATTTGATTAATATTTCATCTCAGCCTAATGTAGCCTAAGGTATTTAATTAATTAATCAAATACCTTACCTTATTCCTCTCTAAATTAAATAAAGGGTTAATTTATTCAATTTAGTCACTTTATCCAAATGAATTAAATTAATTTATAATTCACCTTCTTCTCTCTCATTTCAACATCCTCCTTAATCCCCTTTTAATCTATATTAATCTAATTAATCTATGATTAGGGTGTGCACATCCCTAATCATCATTAGGGTCACATCCTCAATAATTTTCCACTTTCCCTTAATCTTTCATTAGCCCCTCTAATCCTACATGTGCACAACCTTAATCGTTGATTTAGGCTAACCTAATTCTTATGCCATTTATGGCATGTGTCCTTAGTCAAAAATTATTAAATGCTTTCTCCTTTTGGAGAAGGAACCCTCTTCCCCATGTGAATTTAAAATTCACATTTATTCCCCTCATACATTTTAAGTAATTTTTTAATTCATTCTCTCATCTGCATGAGGATTTGTGAGGAATTTTTAATTCCTCACTTGTCCTCTCAAGGTACATGTGGACAAAGACCTCCTTTATGAGGAGATCTTGTCCATTCCCAAGGTACTTTATAGTACCTCCACATCATCTCCACCTCATCCAATTTTTTCTACCTCATCTGACACATGTCACCATGAGATGGATTGTGAGTTCTCAACTCACCCTAGCCCTTGATCTCATCCACCTTAGATGCATCTTAGCCATCCATTGGTTTAGAGGCACTTCCTTAAAAATACTGGATTTTCCATCATTTGAACATCACCAAGAAGAATTCAACCAAGCCAACTTTCATGCACACACACAACCAGAGTATCCTCCACTATTGCAGCATCTTAGAGCCACCATATTGCATCCAAATATTTATCCATTATCACCATTGCATCCCTCATTGCATCCACATTATTTTGAGCATCATTTAGAGCCATTTTCCAAAAGGAGTGTACAAAATCATAAATCAAAGGGCCAACCAAAGGAGACAAATCAAGCAAGGTAACATTGGTGTTTCATTGTTCATTTTGCTTGGATAAACTAAGTCAATCTTGAGTTTTTTGTTTGTGTCTTCTTGATTGCATTCCCATTATTGTTTAATTTCTAGGCTAGAATTCACTTGCACACATTTCTGGTACACTAGATGGGACCCACTTCACTAGTCTTCTTTTATGTTTTTGTTGTTTGAAGTTTTGTAGGTTCGGATCTTAGACACGAGGGTAAAATCCATCCTCGATGGGAGAATCTTCTTGAAATAGGGGTGGACCTACATTCAACACAGGAAAATGTGTGTACGCCTTTCACTCAAAAAGGTGAATTTGTTGCTCCTAACCTAGATCATAACTTTCAATGAATTGTGTATGTGCTCGGGTGACTTGGACGAGCAAACCTACTAGAAGAACTAGTGATCATGATCTGACCATGGAGGTGAATACATTCTTTCCTATCCACTCAACAATTGACTGTACTCCTACCCATTTCCTAAAAAGGAAATCTTGAGATCAAAGAAAGGTGAATTTGCTCAATGCAAGGGTAGATTTGAGGTAATCCAGAGTCTTAAATTTTTTTGATTTGGGCCTTCATTTTATTTTTAATTTAGGTACTAATCCACTCACATGTTTTTCTTTGATTGTGGGATTTCACTAACAATTTGTGTAGCTTTTCCCACGATTGATGAAGATCAAAGGTAAAACTACTAACACGTTTGTTCAGTCGAAGACCCCTAGATTAGATTGTGTGTGTGTCTTTGTCATTCTATTACCTTGTTTGTTGTTATTGGGAGTGGGTTGTTGATGTATGCACTCCACTTGTACCGTACAGTGATCTTGGGTGACTAGAAATTGCAACTCATTCCAGTCTAATTGAGTCTACCTAGGAATACTAGTACACGTACGCTCTCCCCTTTCGCTACGTGCATGCCTAAGGACCAGAAAAAATTTCTAGTACTTCCTTCCCTATAGGAGACCTACTTGGGATTTCATCACCTAGGGGGCGATCTCAACCATGAGTTACTAGTAGGGTATATAAAGGTGGGAGAAGTAAAGTTGTACCCCAATCCATTCACATCATGTCTAGTGAAGCATCAAAGCTAGGGTGATACCTAGATAAGACGTGTAGGGTTGTTCTAAGTTTTCAATACACTGTTGGGGCTCTTGACCCACGCTTGTGGTGGGCTAGTGTTCACGGCTGTGCCTCACACATCCTCCTACTGTTTTTAGGACTCAAGAGAGAGAATGTATAGCCTAGATAGAGACTTGTGTTTCAGTCACAGTTTTGTGTAGTGTAGGGATTGCAGATGACACCTCAAAGCTACTCACCATGTACTCCCTTAGGTTGAGATATAAATCCTTGTGGTGAACTATGATAGTTCCCAAAGAGAGAGAGAATGTGAGCTTGTGGCATTTGTTGACAACCCTGAGCCATTGGATCTCTAGCTATCTACCTTCATGAGAAAGGGTGATCCAAACAACCACCCCAGTATTATAGAGTATTAACCTTGGGGTGTCCCCTCAAGGTGGTGGGCCTACATTAGCAAACCTTTTATTACTAGTTTTAGGCTTGTGTTGTTGGGAGTGTCTTCTCATGATATACCAGTGCTTGTTGTCAGTTTGAGTCAGTCCAGTCCACTGCTTCTTATTTTTTATGTTTTCAATCATTTTCCATTTCCTCTTCCTACCCTCACTGGTGAGTTTGCTTCTCACAGAGGAAAACTTGCTTTGTGGATAGTCTATCTTTCTCTAGAAAGGGATATTTTGTGTTTTAGTCTAGTCTATTCATCCTTTAAGTGAATTTGCTCTTTTCAAGGGTGAATTTTCTAGTGGGTCTCTTAAATAGGTGGCCATGTGTTTGCTTCTTCTTTGAATAAGTGATCTTGTCATCCTCATAGGAGATTCTATATGCAAGTCTCCCAGTCCTCAATCTGTACATATCGTGGAAAGAGCGAACCTATTGTTAGTAGGGGCGATCTCATTTTGAATCAATACCACCCCCATCCATGCATCCATTAGAATAAGTGAAAGTGTTGTCTAGAGGGGTGAGCCCATGTCTAGTCCCTACCATCTTCATTTGTACACCTAAAAAAATAGGCAATCCCATCATCTACATAAGCATTTTTGCATCCTTTAGACATCTTGTAGCATGTTTTTCCCTAGGTACCCATGTCATCATCTAATTAGTTAAATAAATATTATTTATTTGACTAATTTCATTTATTCCCTTCCTATGCATAATCCATCCATTCCTCTAATGTTAATTAAATAATTTATATTTGTGATTCCAAAAATGTTTAACCTATTCTAAGTAATTAAAATGCAATGGAGAAACATAAAGAAACACCTCAAGATTAGCCTAAGAAATTTGTAAGTGCAAAGAGGAAAGTGTAAAATGATGACAAATGGATATACCTTCCTTCTTGCAGTGAAACTCCTTGGTTAGCCCTTGATTTTGATTTGGTTTGTATGCTCCTTCATGGCTCTTGATATGGCTAAGTGCAAGTCTTGACTATATGCTTGAATGTAGATGCAAATGGATGAATGTTGATGGCTAGATGAGTGCACAAAATGGCAGCATTTAGTTGCAAAAATGACTAAGTCTCTTTTGAATGCCTTAGAAAATGGGGTATTTATAGAGGATCTTGGATTCTCTAGAGAATTCAATGGTTGTGATTTATCCAACAAAGTCAAGATGAAGGGCTAAGGTGATTTGAGGACTCACAAGCCCTCACATTTTGACATGTGGAATGTGAGAGGGCTAAGGGTGAGATGATGTGTAGGTGATATGGAAGAGAGGTACATGATGTGGAGGAAGGACAAGTACCTTCCAAGTACCTTGGGAAGTGAGAAGATTTCTTTAAAAAGGAACTTCTTATCCCCAATTGGGAGTGAAAATGACACTTGAAGAATTTTGGAATTTCTCAAAAATCTCCATGAGAAAAGAGAAAGAGGTTGGAGAAATAAATTCACATTCATAGGAGAATCTAATTGATAAGAGAGGGTCTCCAAAAAGGTGGGAATTGGTCACATGTGCATGAAGTGACATGTCAAACATTCTAGAAGCCTTGGAAAGATAAAATGTGAATTAAAAATTCACATGGGGGAGAGAGAGACCTAGGATGAATAAATGAGAATTAAAAACTCTCATGGGAAAGAGGGTCAATGCCCAGAAAAGAAAAATGGAAAGATTAACTAAAAATTGGTGCTAAAAGTGGCTAATGACTTTGATTAAAGTTGTGCAAATAATTGATTATGATAATCAATGGAAGATTAGTGACAAGTGGAAAATGTAGGAGGATGTGACATTAATCCTTGATTAAGAGGATGCACACCCTAATTATGAATTAATTGGATTAATCCAAATTAGAGATGGATTATGGAGGATGTGACAAAAAGAATAATTTTAAATTGATTTTAATTCAAAATGATTAAAATGACTAAATTAAATAAATTGGTGTATTTATTTAATTTAGAGAGGAGAAAGGTACCAGATAAAGTGTTTAATTGTTAAATTAAATACTTTAAGAATCTTATGTGGGAGTGTAATATTAATTAAATAAATTAATATTAACCGAATTGATAAATAAAGAGGTAAATTTGATCATATGGGCGTGATAAAATTTGAGTGTCTACATTTTTCCCCTCTTTGAAATATTGTTACAATAACAATGTTTTGAAGAAAAATAAAATTTCAGTGATGAAGAAAGTAATAGGGATTGATGCCCCAGCCTGTCCAAGTGGAGGAAAAAGGGAGAAGGATGCCTTAGTGCCTATCTCAAATGGATATAAGGAAATGATAGGGTATGCCCCCTCGAGAGGGCAGTTAGAGAAGAAAGAAGGGGGCCCCAGACAACTTCTTGATAGAAAAAAAGAAAGACACCATTGGGTAGAGGGCGAAAAACCAGGCAACTTTGACTTTTGAACGAAGTTGATTGGACGTACGGTTTGCAAATGGCGGCTCTAGGAAAGAAGGAGATTAGTTGGAAAAAAAAAGTTAAATAAAAGGTAAAAAATACCTTTTATTTGAAAAAGGTGGGAAAAGAGGGGTTAAAAGGTAATTTGAAGAATTACCTTGTCTCATTGTGACTGTAGCAATTGAGGAAAGGGTAAAGAAGGGGAAGGGGAGAAAGAGCAACAATGCCGCAAGATTATGATACGAAGATCATTCATCGAGCAGATGATTTGCGGAGACGTTGGACCCCCTTCGCGGTGCCCCGCAAGGTGAGTAAGAAAACCCATGCTATGTATTTTAAACATTTGGCATGTTTTTAAGATAGTGAAGGAAAATGTAAAATGTGGGTTTGGTGGGCGAGGTGGAATAGGAAAATGGGTAGTTTGGGGAATTGGAAAAAAACAAGGGAAAGCGTAGATTTTAGGGGGGGAATAGGGCACGCCGCCGCATAGAGGGGCGGATACTCCCTAAGCCGGGGTGGACACGCCCCAGACTAGGGGCAGATATGCCCCGAGCTGGGGCAGACACGCCCCGGAAGGGGGCAGAGCCGCCCCGAGCTAGGGCGGACACACCCCAAAAGGGGGTGGAGCCGCCCCGAGCTGGGGCAAACATGCCCTGGTAGGGGGTGGACATGCCCCAGGAGGGGACAGAGCTGCCCCGAACTGGGGTGGGGTCACCCCTGCAGCGGGGCAGACACACCCCGACAGGTGCAGAGCCGCCCCGAGCTGGGGGGTCACCCAGGCAGCAGGGCGGAGCCGCCCGGAGCTAGGGCAGAGTCACCCCGGCAACAAGATGGACACACCCCGACAGGGGGCAGACACACCCTAGGGAGGGGCAGAGTCACCCTGGCAGTGGGGCGAACACACCATAGCAGGGGGCAAAGCCACCCCAAGCTGGGGTAGGGTCACCCCGACAACAGGGCGAACACACCCCAGTAGGGGGTAGAGCTGCCCCAAGCTAGGGCGGACATGCCCTGAGCTGGGGCAGACACACCCTGGGGAGGCGTGGAGTCACCCCGGGAGAGGGGGCGGAGCCACCCTGAGCTAGGGCAGAGGTTCCTCAAAAAAAGGGGGGAGAGGGATTTGACGATAGAGGCTAGAAAGATGAGACTGTGAAAACACTGAGAGAGAAAAGAAAAGTGAAGAGGTAAGAAAAAGATGTCCCAAAACTGAGAAGATTGTGTACTAACAAATGGTTGGTGTGGATGCAGGGTTTGGGGTAGATACGGACACATGAGCGATGGTTGGAGGTACTGATAGCGACCGTAGCAACGATGATGGGCGTGGATCATGCGGCCTTAGATCATGCAAGGTTATTACACTTTTTAGAGGTGTCAGTGACGAGGGCACATCGAACGATGCTGACAGCCTTGATAGAGAGATGGAGATCAGAGATATCAACATTTCATCTACCGACAGGGGAGATGATGGTGACACTGGAGGATGTATGGCACATCTTGAAGCTGTCGATAGCAGGTATATTGTTGAGTGATGTGTTAAGAGGGGCCGAGTTAGAGCAGACTATGACAGTGTTATTTGGACATGTCGGCCTACCTCTTTAGGGTCCGCAGTTGGATCTAGATAGATGCTTGATAGTGGAAGTACCACCTTTGCCTTTATTCCTAGCTAGGTTGATCAGTGGGATATTGTTGCCAGATCGTAGCAGGTGATATTGCAGTCTGAGGTTTATGGAGGTGATTCAACACATTGTTGAGTGGCGTGAGGGATAGATTGTGTGGGTACTTGTGTCCTAGCCTAGTTGTATAGGGATATGCATCTGATTTGCTATCGAGAGACAGTGAGTTTAACACACATGACCCTACTACAGTTGTGGGCATGGGAGCATATTATGGTGATGAGACCAATTATATTTAAGGAGGGAGATGTGGATGATAGAGAGTTGGTGGCATGGGGGTATGGAGAGGCAAGGGGTTGGGTTGTGCGTCATAAGGGGTTGGGAGATATGGAGGGATGGAGGAGGATGGTGGATGATTTGGAGGAGGGAGACATAGTGTGGCGACCTTATATGCATTGACACTTCAGGGGATGGAGAGAGCAGACTAAGAGACAGAGTGGGTACTTTATGACTCAATGTGTCCTGATTGGGAGTCTTCCACAGATAGTGGAGAAGCATCGACTAGATAGGGTGGTGAGATATTTTGGGCTGACACAAGATATTCCTAGTGCACCAATGATGTTTTGGCGGCTCACCAGAGAGCGACCATGGGGGCGCGCGGTTAGCCCAAGGGAAGCCAGAGTAGCATGGGTGGAGACAGTGCAGGTAGCCTATCTTGGGAGATGTGTGGGAGTAGAGGATGCAGGGGTGACAGTACGATATGACCAGTTGTTGCACAACCACCAATGGGAGAGGATTACACCATTGGTGCCGATTGTAGGAGTCATAGGATTTGGATCAGAGGATGAGCACCGTGGGGCTAGAGAGAGTATGACATGAGGATGGGAGAGGTCTCGAACCGGATGTGGGAGGAGAGAGGATGGAGGCAGTGGGATAGGCAGCAACGAGGAGGAGGAGGAGGGGGTAACGGAGGAGGTTTAGAGAGGTGGTACAATAGGAGGGTGGAAGAGATCTTGAGCCAAATGTGGGAGGACAGGAGGAGTCAAAGGTGGAGATGATACACTCAATGGAGGGTAGAGTCGGCCAGCAGACTGGTATAGGGGGTAGGCTACAATAGAGGAGGGTGTTGGTACAGGCTGAGCAAGGAGGGGAGAGACAGCAGGATGGAGGTCAGGAGGAGATGGAGGCTAGGAGTCAGCTAAAGATGATAGCGAGCAAGAGGCAACTGATGAGGGTACAAACCATGACAGAGCAGGAGGGGATGGGAGGGGGAGGACAACAAGAGGGAGCCTAAGAGGAGACTGAGGCCAGGAGTTAGCTAGAGAGGATAGCGAGCAGGAGGCGACTAATGAGGATACCGACGATGATAGAGTAGGAGGGGATGGGTGTGGGTGGTCAGCAGGATGGGGCCCAAGAGGAGACTAAGGCCAGGAGTCAGTCAGAGAGAATGGGGAGTAGGGGATGACCGAGGTGGGGGTAGATGGCATCAGGGAAGGAGCCTCCCATTATAGAGATAGGGGAGAGTGAGGGTGAGGAGCAGCCGGAGATAGGAGAGCCAAGGAGATGGATGAGAGTAGGGAGGCATGGTCAGCTGCAAAGAGTGCGAGTTCGTCCTTCCATGGAGGACTTGGAGGATCAGCAGGAGTAGGAGGGTAGGGAGGGCAATGATGCTATGGAAATAGACAAAGATGTGTCAGATATGGATATTTGGAATGCAGAGCCATTGGCGGTGGTTCCTGTCATTACCTCAAGCGATTTGATTGTTTAGCTGACAGACACTATGGAGAGGCTTCAGAATAAAAATCAGAGGTTGAGGGTAGCAAAGGCAAAGGTGATCAAACTCAAAGTTGAGCTATCGAGAGCACTAGTAGTAAGTCAGAGGGATTATAGATTTATGGTGGACCTCTTATTCGCATAGGTGGAGGTGATGGGGAGGGAGAGAGAGAGACTGCAGGCTATCATACAGGGGATACGAGAGGAGTTGGTTGTTATCAGTTGGGATTGTGATAGACTATAGGCAGAGACTGTTATATTGCAGGCTAGGGAGGCAGAGAGGATGATCGATCATGTTTCAATAGATAGTGGGCAGTAGGGAGGTGATCTCTGATAGGAGCGAGATGAGCTACAAGACAGAGTGTATTGCTTAGAGCAGACGGTGGGAGAGATGGGGGTGATGCAGGAGAGGGAGAGACAGGTGAGGGAGTAGGTTCGTATTATACAGGGGGATAGGGATGTAGCACAGGTGTAGGTACAGGTGGTGGAGGTAGAGAGGGACACAGCACAGGAATGAGTTCAAGTGTTGCGGGATGAGAGAGAGTTGGCAGAGGCACAAATTCATTCTCTTCAGAGGAAGAGAGAGGAGGCAGTTTTAGAGGTATTAGTACTGCAGGGAGAGCAAGATGCAACAGTGTTGAGAGTCCAGGAGCTGCAGGGGGAGAAGGATGGAGCAGTGGTTCGGTCATAGGCTGCACAGAGAGAGAGAGACACTGCAGAGATACATATGCAGACGCTGTAAGGAGAGCGGGATGTAGCAGTGGTTCAGTGGCAAGCCACTCAGAGGGAGAGAGATGTTGTGGAGAGACGGATGCAAACACTGTAGGGAGAGCAAGATGTAGCAGTGGCACAGTGGCAGTTGATGCAGGTTAGTGATGTGATAGAGAGAGATACACATGGATTATAGGGGGAGCGGGATGCAGCAGTAGCTAGGGAAATGGCTGCCGAGGAGATGAGAGATTGGATTTAGGTGCAGATGGCATAGTTACGCCTATCCCAGGAGGCCTGGGAGTAGGAGAGGAGAGTGATTACAAGGGATAGGGATAGGTATCATCAAGAGTGGAATTTTTCTTGGGTTCAGGTTGCAGAGTGAGAGGAGAATGTGAGAGAGGCAGGATTTTGGATGGCTGCGTACTACCATGCAGTTCTAGACCTGACCCAGTGGATATTTTAGTATACCCAACAGGCACCCCAAATGCTAGCACCATCTTAGTCACTGGAGACACAGACTCGAGGTTACAGTGATTCACTGGGTGTTACACCAAGCAAGAGAGCAGTACCAGATTCACCACAGAGATCAAATGTGGGTAGCTCATTCAAAAGGTGACAGGTTATTGAATTTTTGACAGATGCAGGGTGGAACATGTAGGATTTATCGATAGAGATCAAAGAGGCTCTATATCTCTAGATTTTGTAGTTTATTATGTGATGGATATATGATAGATTTTGATGTATGATGGACATTTGACACATATTATATTACTTTGATTATGACATAGGACAGTTCTCATGTGCACTATGTAGTATGTTTCCTTTTGTGATGGGTGATTGTATGCACGTGTATATAATATTTCCTACTTATGTGGATGGATATGTTGGTTTATTTATGCATACGTTTAGGGTACTAGATGCTTATGTGGATGGTTGGGTTTGTGTATTTGTGGAATATGGATGATTTTATTAATCCAGATATTCGCATGGTGATATGATGTGCACACATGTTGTATCTATAATGATTTATATGTATGGATGCCTAGTTAACTTATTGTCATTTATGTATATGTGTATGATGGATTCTGTATGAACATTTTATAAATGGAGGTGGCCGTATATGTATGGATCTAACACATTATGATGCAGGTGGTGATGTATGCATGGATCTAACATGTGGTGATGCAGGTGGCGATGTATGTGTGGTTAATAGTGTAGACACATAAAAATGTCCTAAGCCTTCAAGCGTCATTTTTCTTCATCCTCGTCCTTCGGTAATTGAATAATTTTAGTTATTCAATTATGTTTGATTACATTCCTCTATTAATTAAATAATTTTTAATAATTATTTAATTAATTCACTTTCTATTATTTATTTTATCCTAACCGATTAAATAAACTAATCGTGTCACTAATTTCTTCCTCTTCTTCAATAGTTAAATAAATTATTATTTATTTAATTATTTTGTCATCTTTCATCTATAGTTAAATAATTACCATTAATTATTTATCTATTCATGGTCCTTTAATTCTTCCATAGTTAAATAATTATTAAAATCATTTAACTATCTCCATACCACTTCCTATTAAATAATTAATCTAAATTAATTATTTAAGGTCTAATTATCTCTCCATTTAATTAAATTAACAAATTTAATTAAATGCTCCTCTTTCATTTTTTCAAATAAATAATTTGAAAAAATATTTATTTTCCACTTGTCCATTTCTCTCTATTTTCAAATAAATAATTTGAATAAATTATTTATTTTCCACTTGTCCATTTCCTCCATTTTCGAATAAATAATTTAAAATAAATTATTTATGCACCACTTGGTCAAAGATACCCTGTCATAATCCCCTGTCATAACATTCATTTCCTGCCATAGCTTGCATGTCCGTGCATGTCCTTGTATGCCTATCCTAGCCTGCATGTCTGTCATGGCCTACATGTCTTTGCATGTCTTCTTGTCATGATTCCTCCAAGAATAGCATATTCTTGGTGCATCAATTCTGGACCATTGATCTTAGAATCTTTCTAGAAGATTAATCTCAACCGTCCATTCGAATGGTTGTCTATAAAAGCAACCTTTCTTCTCCATTTTCAACTTAACAGCTATTCTTCAACTTTCTACGTATCATTTGCAGGTATTTGCACAAGTCACACTACAAATCTGAGGGCATATTTGCAAAAGGAGAAATAGGAGAGCAAGAAAAGGAATCAACTACAATATGGGGAGTACTTTATTTTATTTGCTTTCACTTTGAAATCTCCATTTGTTTGTATTCTCTTGTTTGGATGTGGTTTAATAGTTTAGAGGTGTTGGCTGTCACTTTATCTATTCTATTTGATTTTCTAACCCCATCTCACATTTGGTGAACCCTACATTTGTTTTCTTGCAGAGAAATTGGTTTGTTTGCTTTGGTTGTTTTGCAGATTACAGCCAATAATGCATGCAAAATCCTGTCATCTTCATTTGAGCACAAAAAGATGGAACCATCGAATATTTTAAAACATTTTCTGGGTTTTGTAGGCCTCGTTTTTAGATTTCCGAAACATTAAACGGTTTGAAATTTCATTAATATTTGAGAAAGTTATGGCCATTTTACTGATTGCAGTTTTTTAAGATTTAATTTTTCAAATCCGATTTTTCTTTTATTTATAATATTTTTGTTGTGTAGAATTTTGCAAAAAAAAAATTGGGTTTTGAAGCTCTATGTCTTAGCTTTTCATAGATATCTACAATTTAGAGTTTTGTTTAGTTGTGAGAAAGTTATCACTATTTTTAGTTTGTTGTTTACATTCAAGTTTTTTTTGGTTTACTAATATTTTGTTTGTAGCATGTGGCTTTGGAATGGGGCTCCTAAAACTGCTTCTTTTGGAGCAACAAAAAAAATCGAGCTCTTAGTTTTTTGTTTTATTTAATTCTTTTTTTCTTCTTAGTTTAGTCTTTTTATTTTCTAGTTTAATTATTTACTAACTTTTAGTTTGGTTTTTAGTCTTTTATTCTAACTTACTTTTTTTTTTGTAGCTTTCTCGTTGGTCCAAGACATATATTGAAACTACTAATTTGTGGTTTTGCAGCTCCGTTAGTCGAAGACTCATTTATCAAACAAGGTGTTTGTGATTTCTAGTTTAGGAACACTTCCATTGGTGCATTAAAATGAACATGTGCTTGATTTTGTCTGACTGTGCTTGAAGGTGGTAGGTGATTATGCTCTCACCTTGTGAAAACTAGGTGATCAAAAAATCAGACCCACCTTATTTTTTGTCACCTTCACGACTTAATAATCGAAGTATCCTCTCCCCTTGCACTTTCAAGTGATCCTGGGTGTAAGAGAAACGGTTATTATTTCTAGAAATGGGCCTACCTTAAGGGAAAAAGTACTCACCTTAAGGGACGACTCGACCGGTAACAGGCTAAAGCCAAGCCACTTCCAGCCGGGATATAAAATGGGTGCTTGAGGAAAGTTCAAGTACCACGAGTGCAGATGTGTCACACGGACGGAGTAGTACTCCCATAAACCCTGTTGAGCGTAACCTCTTCAGGCTGGAGTGCCACCTAATTGGTGATTAATCTCTTGCCCCATGTGTGGCCACTCGAACGGATGCCCTAACTAAACACCTTTTGTTTTAGAGGCCAACCATTTTCAGTCGTTGCTTGGTATAGTGCAGGGTACAGTATCATGCCCGAAGATATTCACTACTGACTCCCTTGAGTAGAGATAGCAGTTCTTGTGAAGTGATGACCCAAGAATCCGAAGTTGGTGTGCCCGAATGACGTTAATGAGCCGTAAAGGGGAGCCAGTGCCACCAAACTTCTAAGCTATCCGCTCTCAAGAAGGAAAGGTGTTTAGCACCAATCCGGGGTATATCGGTGGGCTATACCAAGTATACAAACCCTTAGCCTATTAGGATTGTGCTTGTCTCATGTGTGTTTGCATACACCAAAACATTGTGCTTGTCAAGTGTTTTCTAGATTTTCAAACAATATACACAACATTCACAAATCTAGACACAAAACCTCAGCCAACTCAGACTTTTCAATAAAACATCAAAACAACAGTCTCAGCCTAGAAGTCTCATGTCAAAACCAAATCATGAAATTGCTCAAATCTCTCATTTCTTGTACACTTTAGCTTGCATCTCACCATAGGGTCATCTTTGCAAATATTTACCTTCATCCTTAGGTTTCACCATTTGCATTTTTCAATCATAAACCAAAAACTTAGGTCCTCATCTCATTTTTCATATTTTGGATTAGGACAACCTTACCTCACTTTGCAAAATCTTGACTTTCAAAATTAGGTTATCATTGGACTTAGACATCATTATCTCCTTTAGTCATTATCTTTTTGTGAGATTCTTCCAACTCAAAAGTCTAGTTAGGAAGACTCATTTGTCATTTGTCCTTGTCATTTAGTCCTTCAAACAAGTCCATTGATATTCCAAAATTGAAATATAGATCAAGCATAGGGTGGTTAGGAAACCTTCTTCCAAATCATTTTAGACCTTTGCATTTGCATATTTTAGACATTAAAATCATTTTAGTCCTCACCTTGCATATCTTTTAAATCCAAAATATTGTCATTATAGTCCTCATTTGGCATCTAGACTTTGCATTGGTCATTTCCTTAACCAACATTTTCACATTAGTCCTCACTTTCACCTTGGCATTTGACATCCTTTCTTAACAATTTATCACCTTGCATTGGTCATTTTCTTTAGGAAAACGTCATTATCACCTTGCATTGACATCCTCCAAAAATACAAAAAATAAAAAATTAGTGTCATAACTTGTCATCCTAGTCTTCATTGTCCTTTGGCATTAGTCATTTTCTCTAGACAACATTATCATATTGCATCCCTTATTGTCAAAAAAATCCAAAAAAATAGTCTTGCATTCTCATCTCTTTGCATCATCATCCTAGTCACCTTGGCTTTTGACATACTTGCATTATCATCTCTTTGCATTGTCATCCTTTATCACACAAAAAGACAAAAACATAGGGTAGTGTCATACTTGCATTGTCATCATCCTCATTTGAGCAATCCCCTTTTATGGTAGAAACAAGACTTCAAAGACAAAGAAAACAAATGGAAAACTGTGGACAAGATTTCAATCCCAACATTGATAATTACACCTATGACATGAACCAACATTGGACTTTTTCCGACCCATTTCACAACATGAACATGCAATCTTCCATGAACATGCCATCTTCATCACAAAATCCTTCTGAACCATTCACACAAAGAGACCAAAATGGACGAGCATATGTAGAAGACTTAAAATTTGCAATGAAAAATCCTAATATAGCCTCCTTTGTAGAAAAATTAGTCTTACGTGACCCTCAAAGGTATTTATCCATGCTTTTGGACCAAGGGGCTAAGTTACCACAGGGCTTTGACATAAATACTTTGGGACCTCCATCCATCTACCCTCCATCTGTCTACTCTCACCATCAATAGTCACTTAACATAAATCCTGGTATTACTTCACAACAAACATCTACTTATCACCCTTATCCTAACCTTGACAAGGGAAACCAACTGTCCACTAGTCCATTACAAGTCTCCACGTCATATTCTAGTCCTTCACCTACCAATCCTATCCAAGTCTACATGCCTTATGAACCATCTACCAACTCATGTCAAGTCTCCACATCATACCTTATTAATCCAGTCCAAGTCCCCATGCCATATCCTAGTCCTTCACATACTAGTCCAGTCCAAGTCCCGATGTCCTATCCTAGTTCTTCATCCATTAATCCTTTTCAAGTCACCCCCTCACAAGCCACATCTAGTCATGAAAATTCTATCATAGTCCAAAGTCAAATCCCATTTAAAAAACTTGAGGATACATGTCAAAATGAAAGCCCAAAGCATGACCTTATAATGTCACCCTCATGTCAAGAACAAGGTAGTCCATCCCATGACCTTATTTCCGATTGTATCATCCACACAACCCCATCTTTGACCAAGACCCCATCATTGACCAAGAAGTCCAAATCCATGACAACCCCATCTTCGACCAAGACCCTACCATTGACAAAGAAGTCCAAAATGATCCACTCCTTGACCTTTACGCCATTCATAATCAAACACTTGCCGACCTTATACAAGCCTCGACTATTGACACTTCCCACGATGAGACACTTGCCTTCATGGGACACATAGATGATATTCCTCCAGAACAAGAATCTTCCACTAAGGACATGCTTGCATATGATCAAGTTATAGCTAAAATCATTAGACTCTATGACACTAAAAATAATGATGGCTTCGGCATTGCCTTGAAAGCACCAACAGAATCATTTGAACTTGACATGGCGCCTGATTAGACCAAAGATATTAGTCAAGAATATGTCCAACATGACAATGAAGCTAAGACACTTTATCAACTAGGGTCATCTATCTTTGTCAGAGCAGGCTTTCTTGTAGACGAAAATATTCCAAGTGACAGTGTCTACATACATCATGATGGGTTAGCATCTTGCTTTCAAAACAATAAATACCCCATCGCAAACAAAATCTGTCAGAGCATGCATTATCAAGGCAAAGGACTAGGCATACTCGAGCAAGGCATTCAAGAACCAATACAACTTCAGAAAAATTACAAACATCAAGGTCTTGGCTATTCTTCAGTTGGAAAATCAAATGATGTCAGTGGAACCTCCTCGATGCTGGGGGAAACCTTGTCAGATACAAACGTCAAAATAGAGTCCATGAGAAATCCTTGTCATAAGATTGTTGCCAACACCCCATCCACCCACACCATAAACCATTATTCTCAACATCTTAAACCTTCCATTTGGAACCAACAAAAACAAAAGTATTACAAAGTAAAAAATCAAATGTCAAAGGCCATCAAATCAGACAAAAAGACAAGTGGACAAATGAAATTAAAATGGATCCCAAAGAAAAGTGGATCAAGCAAAGAAAATATGTCAAAAGAAAAAGTTAATCAAAATGTGGAGCTGCAAGACAAGAGGACTCCCATATATAACACATGTCCACCTCCTTCAAAATGGTCATCAAGCAAGGCATCTAAAGGTGTTGGTTCCAAATTCCATCCCTCCAAAATCCATCATCCATCATACCGAGTTTGGAAAATAAAAAGTGATTCATCCAAACATCCAAAAAATCCATCCATATCTACCATCATCTGCCATAATCTTACATCTTGCCTAAAGTCCAAAAATCTCATGTCACAAATCCATCACATCTTGGCACCAACTCTTTATTATAAGAACTCTCATGGCACTCTATTGCGATGTGCATATTTTGATAAGGCCAACTCTAGTATCAGAAAGGATCACAATGACATCGATCAGTTGTATACAAGTGCTATGATCCTGACAAGACAACTTCTTCAGCAAGGTCATTATTGGCATATCATGGCACCAATCTCTACATTGACACTGTTAGTGGAATTAGAATAGTTAGTGGTCATCTAAAGCATCCAAGCTATCCACAAAATCAAAAATACAAAAGAATTGAAAAAAAAAAAAAAAAGTTAAGAAAATAGTAAAGAGAAAAATTTCGTCCAACGGTGAAAACCTGGCAAACAAGCGCCCTGGATAAGTACCATGATGAAAACCTGGCAAACAGGCGTCATGTGTAAAATAAATCATCTATGTGGACTTTTACACTTGGGGGCAAGTCGTCTCATTTTCCCATGCTTTCCTCATGACATTTACACCCATCTATTTCATCCATATCATTCCCCTGCCCATTTTCCTACCTACCTTGGTCTTGACATAAAATTGGCACAAATAAATCATGATTTGGGAAAAACTCTTGACATGCCGATCCTTTTGTCATAAAATATTCTGTCATTTCCATCATTATCCCTATATGACATAGTCCTTGAAAATCATATAAAAATTTCGTTAGTCTCATGTCTCCCATCATTTACCAAGGCCACCCCCTATCCTTTCATGCCTGTCAGCTATCTTGGCTTTCCCTTGTCAAATGGTCTAAGGATACTCCATCACTCCATCGTCCCAACCAAGTCATTTCAAATGCAACGAGTCTAATTCATACAAGCACATTATCCAAAATTTCACTTGACTGTGTTCCTGGCCCAGCTGTAGACCTCCATACTTTTATCACATTATCATCATCGTCCTCACGTTGTTTGGGATGCGTCCTTCCCATGTCAAACAACATTGTCATTACCTATCAATTGGTATTCAGCTTGATTAGGGGCACAATCATGTTTTTCCTTGGATTCTCATGTGTAGGCATCAGTCATATGCATTTGTCATGATCCTCTTAAACGTCAAAATCCAAAAAAAATCATAAAACAACAAAAAGACCTAAAAATTAGAAAATGTCTTGAAAAAAGCCCTAAAAATCAGAAAATGTCTTGAAAAAAGCCCTAAAAATTAGAAAATGTCCTGAAAAAAGCCCTAAAAATTAGAAAATGTCCTAAAAAAAGCCCTAAAAATCAAAAAATGTCCTAAAAAAGACCTAAAAATTAGCAAATGTCTTGAAAAAAAAGAGACCAAAAACATCATAAAATGTCATGAAAAAAGACCTAAAAATCAGAAAATGTCCTAAAAAAAGCCCTAAAAATCAGAAAATGTCCTTAAAAAAGCCCTAAAAATCAGAAAATGTCTTGAAAAAAGCCCTAAAAATTAGAAAAATGTGTCCTGAAAAAAGACCTAAAAATCAAAAAAACGTCATGAAGAAAACACAAAACTTCCAAAACAGAGTCATGTCAGTCAGCACAGTCACGTCAATTTAAGTCTTGATTAGTCTGTCACTGTCGAACTACGTTGTCTCTGCGCATTTGCTACATAGGCAAGGCTCATCTTCAAGCCCCCGAGACATTAGGTCAGTCCTATTAGGTTTGTCAAAATAAATCACGACTCAATCTTTCATCAACAAGACAAAGTCTTTGGTCATGTCAAACTACGAGGTCTCTGAGTACATGACGTAGGCAAGGCCATCTGTCGATGGGCCCCCGAGGCCGCACTAGGTCAGTCCATTAGGGTTCATTGCATAATTTTTGCACACACATGAAATAGTCTTTAAACTTGAATGAACAATCTACCCAAGTGGATTTCGACAATTTGTCAATGGAACATGACAATCATCTTGGCATATCAAAATCAGTCAATCTCAATCAAACTTAGTCAAGCTAGTCAAATCTTGCTTACTCTTCAGATGTGTCCTTCTGAAGGGTAGCCCGTCATTTAATCATTCCCTAGGATGTGTCCTTCCTAGGCATCGTCATCGTCATTCGACATTTTGAGCAATCCTCTTGACATTTAAAAACCACTCCTCTTGACATCAATGTTCTTTCAGATGTGTCCTTCTGAAGAACAACCCCCATCATTTATGCCTTAGGATGTGTCCTTCCTAGGCATCGTCATTGTCACCTGAAATTTTGAGGGATCCTCTCAACTTTTGGGGGTTTCTCCTCTTGACATCAACATTATTCAGGATGTGTCCTTCCTGAATTTGGCAATCTTTGACACTCGTCATCTTGGCATTGTCAAAACCTTGACACCCTGGCATCTCGACATCAAACCAGACATCTTGACATTAAAACGCTTGGAAAACACTTAGCACTTGTGTATTGATTTTTCATCATGTTACTAGTTTTTCAGCGAGATCTCGACAATAGGATTTAGAGAAGCAGTGACGTATCATGAGGTTTGTTTTGTCTTTTGACACTCATGATACTAGTTTCTCAATGATGTCCTAACTCTGGGATTTAGAAAAGCAGTGATGTATCATGATGATGGTTTTGGCTTTATTTGGTCCTTTTTGGTAATCATGTTGCTCGTTTCTCGAGGATGTCCTAGAAATAGGATTTAGAGAAGCAATGACGTTTCATGATTTGTCTTTCTTGTCTTTTTCTGCTTGCAGTTGGTTATGGCAAAAAGACTGGGGCAAATGTGCCTTTTTGTATGAGTCATGACCATCCTTGTCTGCAACTGCTTATCTCACATGATGGTACAACCTTGCACACCTTGGTCTACGTCATATCATGGTGTTTGTTGGCCATTACAATAATCTGCCCAATGATGATAAATATAAAAATGTAAGTATGAAAGTTGGCTCCCCTATCTTGTTTTTCATTTAGCTTTTCATCCTCCCTTCTCTTCCACGCTAATATCCATCCCCTCCCAAGCTAACATTTCTTTTGTCTTTCATCCTCTAGTCTTCTCATCAATTTCGAGAGCACACCCGTGTTCTTGGAACTCATCTGTCCTCTCGAGGGGGCATACCGTAACCCTCCTCGTCATTCTTCCTCATCTTATTTTGCATTGGGGCATGACTTTGACTTATTTTTCTTTGTCACAATGCGACAGGTTGCATTATGACAAAGAGGGGCAAAATGTAAACACATAAAAATGTCCTAAGCCGTCAAGAGTCATTTTTCTTCATCCTCGTCCTTCAATAATTGAATAATTTTAGTTATTCAATTATATTTGATTACATTCCTCTATTAATTAAATAATTTTTAATAATTATTTAATTAATTCACTTTCTATTATTTATTCTATCCTGACCGATTAAATAAACTAATTGTGTCACTAATTTCTTCCTCTTCTTCAATAGTTAAATAAATTATTATTTATTTAATTATTTTGTCATCTTTCATCTATAGTTAAATAATTACCATTAATTATTTATCTATTCATGGTCCTTTAATTCTTCCATAGTTAAATAATTATTAAAATCATTTAACTATCCCATACCACCTTCCCTATTAAATAATTAATCTAAATTAACTATTTAAGGTCTAATTTCCATTTCTCCATTTAATTAAATTAACAAATTTAATTAAATGCTCCTCTTTTCATTTTTTTTCAAATAAATAATTTGAAAAAAATTATTCATTTTCCACTCGTCCATTTCCTCTATTTTCAAATAAATAATTTGAATAAATTATTTATTTTCCACTTGTCCATTTCCTCCATTTTCGAATAAATAATTTAAAATAAATTATTTATGCACCACTTGGTCAAAGATACCCTGTCATAATTCCCTGTCATAACATTCATTTCCTGTCATAGCTTGCATGTCCCTGCATGTCCTTGCATGCCTATCCTAGCCTGCATGTCTGTCATGGCCTGCATGTCTTTGCATGTCTTCTTGTCATGATTCCTCCAAGAATAGCATATTCTTGGTGCATCAATTCTGGACCATTGATCTTGGAATCTTTCTAGAAGATTAATCTCAACCGCCCATTCGAATGGTTGTCTATAAAAGCAACCTTTCTTCTCCATTTTCAGCTTAACAGCTATTCTTCAACTTTCTACGTATCATTTGCAGGTATTTGCACAAGTCACACTACAAATCTGAGGGCATATTTGCAAAAGGAGAAATAGGAGAGCAAGAGAAGGAATCAACTACAATATGGGGAGTACTTTATTTTATTTGCTTTCACTTTGAAATCTCCATTTGTTTGTATTCTCTTGTTTGGATGTGGTTTAATAGTTTAGAGGTGTTGGCTGTCACTTTATCTATTCTATTTGATTTTCTAACCCCATCTCACAAATAGAATGACTCTAATATGCAATAATGCTCTTGTAATTTTTTAGAGGAAATAACACATGGCCATAAGTGCCAATAAGAACTGACATGATAATGGACGGTGGGTATGTAGTGATTGTGAAAATGGGTGTCATTTGGCATCTGTCAAAAATTAGTAGTATTCTGAGAAAATGGGAAAGAGTGGGATAAAGTATTTGCACAACCAAAATCATAGGGTTAATGCAATGCAACAGATGATAAAATGCAATCCTAATATGAGTTGCCATCTTTGGAGCATTGATATTTTCTATAGCATAAGATACCGGATACCCTGATATATAAGACCAGGGCCAATAGGCATCCAATGCCTGAAACAAACATAACAAGCAAAAGGGGGCTACCCCAACACCCCAAGATCACGATGACCTTGGTCGGGCCAGGCATCGGGATAACCACAAACACACAAGGATGCCCCAGCATAACACAAGACTTCATGGATCTTGGTGGGTACTACGTGGGACAACCGAAGAGGCAGCAACAAAGAAAAGACCAAAATGAACCCATATGTCAACTAGTCAAAGCACATCATCTAGATCTAGATGGAGACCGACACAATGGATGATCCTATATGATGACACAGACCGACCGACAAAGGGAATGAATGACATAAGCTCAAAGTAGGATACTAAAAAGCTTAGGATGGGGGATAGGCTAGATGGGTCATCCAATGCTTAATCAATATATACCAAGCGGCCTAGGATGAGGTGGGTGAGGACGATAGTGCGGATGAAAGCATAAAATAATTAGGATGTCAGGTAGATAATGATTAAGCCCTCTATGGATGACGCCTATTACCAGGTTTTCACCATCCATACTTATCGAAGGTGCCACCAAGAGGTGGTTTTCACCATGGGACAGATTTATTTCTCTTTACTATTTTTGGATTTTTTATTTTTTATTTTTTATTTTTTTTTATTTTTTGGATTTTTTCCTGATTAGGTGGGGTTACCAAGTGGACTTAGGTGTAGAACTTCTTGAGATGTATTATGTTGATGGGTTCATCAAGGGGCTCTCCTTCAAGGTTCATCAACCTGTATGCCCTAGATCCATATTTGACGGCTATGATATAAGGCCCCAACCAATTTGGCTCAAATTTTCCTTTCTTGTTTCGGTCTTACTGGGTATGCTAATTCTCTTTGAGGACAAGATCACCTACCTAAAACTGTTGAGGGTGAACCTTCTTGTTGTAGTGGCACTTGAGGTGGTGATGATATGCTTGGAGGTGATCATAGGCTTTGATCCTTTTTTCATCAAGCAGCTCCAGTTGTGCAAGTCGTGCAACATGAGCATCCTCCTCACTGATAAGATTTTTTAAGGAAATTCTTAGTGATGGGATCTCAACTTCAATTGGCAAGATGGCTTAAGTACCAAAGACTAGAGAGTAGGGAGTGGCCCTTGTAGGGGTACAGATGGAGGTGTGATATGCCTAGAGGGTAGGATGGATGTGGAGATGCCAATCTCGACCAGTGTTATTGACAACCTTTTTGAGGATGTGGATAAGGGTCTTGTTGGTTGCTTCTGCCTAACCATTACCCTGGGGGTAATAAGGTGTTGACCAACGATGTTGGATATGAAAGGTGTCACAGAGGTGTTTCATGGCTTGGTTTTTGAAGGGTTTTCCGTTATCAGAGAGGATGGTGGATGGGATACCATATCTACAAAGAATATGGTAAAGGATAAATTTTGAGATTTGGATACCGATGATTTGTGAGAGTGGTATTACTTCCACCCACTTAGTGAAGTATTTAGTGGTGGTAATTATGAATGTATGTCCATCGGATGATGTTGGTGAATTTTGCTAATCAAGTCGAAACCCCATTGAGAAAAGGGCCATAGTGCTAGTAGGGGCTAAAGATCTTGTGCTGGAGTGTGAATCAAATCTGCATGTTGTTGGCATGGAAGACACTTCTTCACAAATTCACAAGCATCATGTTCCAATGTAGGCCAATAATATCCAGCTCGTAGGATCCTTTTGGCCAGAGCCATACCATTTGAGTGAACTCCACAAACACCACAATGTACTTCTATTAGTGTCATGTAGGCTTCGGTCTCATTTAGACATCTAAGGAGGATTCTATCATACCCATGACGATAAAGCGTATCACCAACAATGGTGTATCAGGAAGAGTGATGAACAAAGGATTTGTGTTTGATTGTGTGTAAGTTATGGGGGTATGATATTATCATGAAGATAGGTGTATATGTCCTGGTACCAAGGGGAGGTGGGACCTATGATATCGCACACCATATCAGTCTCAGGAATATCATATGCAAGGATTAAAATTTGTTCAACAAGAAACTCACATTCCGTTCAGTCTTTAGGCATGTCAATTAGGGAACCAATAGTGGCCATTACATCTGTCGCTTTATTCCGTACCCAAGGAATTTTGTCAAACTGTATGAAGGTGAAATATTTCTTGAAATCATCCACCATGCGCTTATAGGTTAACAGTTTATCATCTTTTGTGAGGAATTCATCATTAATTTGTTTGATGACTAATAATGAATCACCAAAGACTTTTAGGTGAGTTATATGCCACTATTTTGCAATTCGGAGGCTGGTGAGGAGGGCTTCATACTTTGCGATGTTGTTGGTACATGGGAATGCTATCCTAAATGATTTTGGGATGTAGTCATCTTGAGGGGTAATTAATAAAATTCTTGCTCTAGATCCACTATGAGTGTATGAGCCATCAAAATATAGCGTCCAAGCTGGTGCTTCTGTAACTATGTAGACTTCTTCATCTGGGAATTCAGTGTCTAGCAGGTAGGCATCTACTAATGGCACCTCAGCCAATTGATTAACTATGACCTGTCCTTTTATGGCTTTTCGCTCTACATACTCTATGTCAAATTTGCTAAGGAGCATGACCCATTTGGCCATGCGGCCAGTCAGAGTGGTTTTAGATAAAAAATACTTCAGGGGATCAATTTTAGCGACTAATTTGACTGGATGGCTGAGCATGTAATGACAGAGTTTTTGTGTGCTAAAGACTAGCACAAAGTAGGCTTTTTCCATAAGGGAGTAATTTAACTCATAGCCGACCAATGTTCTACTGATGTAGTAGATTGCCCTCTCTTTGAATGACTCATCATGTTGTGCCAACAATACCCCCAGCGTGACTGAAGTAGCAGAGATGTAAAGTAGGAGGGGTTTTCCTGGAATAGGTGGCATCAAGATCGATGGATGAGATAAATATTCCTTAATTTTATCAAAACCCATCTGACACTACTGGTTCTATCATAAGGTGGAATCTTTCTTCAAAAGATGAGTGAATGGTTGACACTTATCTGCTAGCTGGGCTATGAACCGACAGATGGACTGCGTCTTCCCCTGGAGGCTTCTTAAATGCTTCAGATTGCGTAGAGGTGGCATGTCCAGAATAGCCTTTACCTTGGCGCGATCAACTTCAATACCCCTTCGGGAGACTATAAAACCCAACAATTTTTCTAGCGTAACCCCCAAGACACACTTTTTTGGATTTAGCCGCAACTTCTAATGTTCTAACCATTCAAAGATCTTCTTTAGGATAGTAGGATGTTCTAATCGTGTTGTAGATTTCCCTAACAATTCATCAACATAATCCTCCATGATGATATGGATAAGGTCATGGAAGATGACTGTCATTGCCCTCTGATATGTTGCCCCTACATTTTTGAGACCAAAGGGCATAACATTGTAACAGAAAGTACCCCAAGGTGTTGTGAAAGTAGTCTTGTGTTGATCCTCCGGTGCAATTCAAATCTGGTTATAACCGGAGAAGACATCCATAAGGGATAGCATATCATGTCCTGCTATGAGGGTGACCAATATGTCAATGTTAGGCAGAGGGAAGTCGTCTTTTGGGCAGGCCTTGTTGAGATCCCTGAAGTCTATACAAATCTAAATGTTGCCATTTGGTTTGGCAACTGGTACTATATTGGAGATCCACTCAGAGTAGTCAATTGGTCTGATAAAACCTGCAGCTAGTAACTTCTCCAATTCCTTTTTGACTAATAATGTGACTTGTGGATGCATCTTGCCGAGCTTCTATTTGACAGGCTTGGCGTCGGGGTGAATGTCTAGATGATGAACCACTAAGGTGGGGTCTAAGCCTGGCATGTTTGTATATGACCAAGCAAAGTTAATGATTCCCTCTTGGAGTAGTTGCACAATGATTGGATACTCTTGCTCTGAGAGTGACTTAGCTACATAGGTGATCTTAGGATTTTCAGCAGTACCCAGATTAACTTCTTGGGTCTCTTCAATTAGTATAGATGATCAAGTAGATAACTGAGTTCCTACAAGGGGAAGATGAACATCTCCATCTTCTAGTGCCTCCTCGAGGTTTTCGCCATTAGATGGGTCCTTTATTTTTACTTTTTCAAGGTTAGGAAGTGCCTCAGGGAGGTTTTCACTAGATGACCATTTTTTATTTTTCTTATTCTTATTTTTGCAACTAGAGTGTTCATCCTCCCCCAATCCCATGAGATTGACATATGTATCTGTAGACATATTAATAGGTGCGCTATTACTTAGGTCCCAATCAATGAGCTCAGGGTGGCGAAGGGATAGGCTAATGGTGCAGACGGATAAGCATTCAAACATGGATGATAGGTTGGCGTGATCGATGTCATCATATGCACGTATGATGGATTCTTCCTCAAGTATATCTTCCAATGAGCCATTGTCCACGGTGACACTATTGGAGGTATTAGATGATGTTGTAGGGCCTTTCTATTTTTTATCGTATCCAATGCCTATGTTCTTTGGTAGCTTTGATGTATCAATAGGTTGCAACCGACCCTATTCTTCTTTACCTAGGCCCCTTCCTTTTTAATTATACTTTTCTACAAACTTAGCGGACCACGGGTATGATTCCTGAAAATATTCCTTTAGAGGAGGATCTGGTTGAGGTTCTTCTCAGTAGACCCATTGGCTTATATCCTCTTCTAGTGCATCTATTTTGACACTGGGGGATCTGAAAGTGGTGGTAGGGATGTTCTTACCACTAAAGGTGACAGTCTTGTCTTCCTTTGGAGTAGCGTGTGAAGGTTGACCATACTCATGTGGTGACAGTGGCATGGTTGCTACATTGAGAGAAGTATGCATTTCATATTCACCACACCCTTTTTCAATGATCTGGACTTTCATGACCGTAGGATTAGTGGTAGGAGATGGAGTGGTTGTTGTGATGGAGGGAGGATTAGCGGATGTTGACTAAGATGCCCCCATTTCAACCCTGGGAAAATAATGTAAATGGGGGAAGGATGCTTCTAAAGCATGGAAATATTCAAATGGTTGGGGGTCAGCATGGATGGTGACTTATTGTTCGTTGACTGGGAATTTTAGGCACTGATGGTACGTGGAGGGGACAGCTTGCATGCCATGGAGCCACAGCTGGCCAAGGAGGAGATTATATGGCAAGTCCAAATCAAGGACATGACAGGTAGTGTATTGAAGCACAGGTCCCACTTGGATAGGAAGACTGATAATTCCCTCTGAATTCCTTTCTGCATTATCATAGGCTTTGATTGTGATGATATGATTACTTAACTCTGCTTGAGTATACCCCACCTATTTTATGAATTTTAGAGTACATAAATTGAAGGCAGAGCCATTATCTACCAAGACCCTTTTTTATTTTATGTCAGGCAATCACGACTTCGATATGCAAGGGGTGATTATGATTGATATCAATATTCGGCATGTCATTTTGGCTGAAATGGAGTTGATGAGATAAAGCCAAGTGTCCCACCAAAGCTTGGAATTGTGTGGGGTTGATGTCATTAGGCACATGGGTTTCCTGCAGGGCTCTATTGAGGATTTCTTGATGTACAGGGGAAGACTTAAGCAAATCCAAAATGGAGATATGAGCAGGGGTCTTTCCTAAGTGATCAAGGATGTTGTACTGAGAGCTTACAGGAGTTGATTGGGCGGGTGCAGAGGCTATAGAGACAGTGATGCGGGCTCGTCATGTAGTAACAACGCACTAAGGGTCTTTGGATTTAACATGTATCATGGATACACAGGGTTCTACCTGTTCAATGTAATGAATGACACCCTCATAATTGAAGGGTACATTCTTGTAGCTCACATTATCTGTGTTGTTTTCTTGGAGATTACTGCTAGATGTGCTTGGGCCTTGATTATGGTTCAAAAAGGTATTCTAATATATCTACAATTGAGCATTGGATGACGAAGCTTGACTAGGGTCAACCTTGATATCACCTCAATCAATGAGATCCTGGATGTAGTTTTTCAGACCCTGACACTTGTTTAAAGAGTGTCCTTTGATTTTATGGAACTCACAATACTCATTTTCCTTAAACCATGCAGGCTTGGGTTTGGACTCGTCAAATGGCTTGGTGATAGGGTACGTGATGGGATAGTTGATTTGTAACAACTTATTAAAGACAACACTCAGAGGTTCTCCTAACTGAGCATACTAATGTTTGGTGTTCCCCTGATTGTTCTAGTTCAACTGTTGAGGAGGGCGAGGTGTCCCCTGCGGTACAGAGATGGCATTAGGTACAGACGGTTGTTGTTTTTGGGATGTATTAGCCACTTGGACGTGTTTAGTGTCTGTCACGCCATCATTCACTACATTCTTGTTCTTGTTCCAGAATCATGGTTTATCACCAAATGACCTCTCTTTATCATGACTATGTATTTTGACGTGTCCCTTGGCAACAAGGGCATGTTTGAGGATGGGTCCCTTTTCCACTATCTCTGTGAAAGTGGTGACACAATGTAACCTAAAATTATGGGCCATGTCGGGATGAGAGCTTTCCATGAAAAGAGTGACCATGTCTTTTTCTTTCAGAGGGGTCTTCATTCAGCTTGCTAATGCACGCCACCTTTGTAGGTAGCTAGTAAAAGTTTCCCCCTCACGTTGTTTCTCTTTGAGGAGATCTAAGGTGTTCGTGTCCTTCTCCAAATTGAAAGAGAAGTAGGATACAAATTTTTCTGACAGGTCTGCAAAAGTTTTTATGGACCCTTTTTCAAGGGTTATGAACCAATCCAAGGTGTGGATTGTCAGGCTTCATGGGAATAGGTGCAAGAGATAGTTGTCATTATGCATGACCTCTTGACACTAGGAGTAAAATTCTTGCAAGTGAGCCTTAGGGTCTTTCTTTCCCTTGTATTTGTCAAACTTTGGTATTTCAAAATGTTTAGGAAATGGGATTAATGAGATGGAGGGATCAAATGGATATGGTCATATGTCTTCAAATTTGAACGATTGTTTGCTAGCCCCAGCTTGAAGGTCTTTCAGAGCGGCTTTGATTTCCAATAGATCTGAGTGGACCAGTGGCTGGTTGGGGGGATATTGATGATAGGATGATAAAGGATCTTGCTAAGAGAGTGCAGGATTGTTAAAGTATGAATTTTGATATTTGGATGATGACATGCCTTGTTGATAAGCCAGGGGATTTTTTTGGTACAAGGGTTGCTGTTGTGGGGTATAGTATGGATTTGTTTGATAGAAGTGTGAGGTAGGCTATTGAGGAGCTTGGATGGGATGTTGTGGATTGATTTGTGGGTGTTGAAAGTACTATTGTGATCGTTGGGAGGCCACATAAGGTGGGTGTTGGTGAAATTTCTATTGATTATGATAGTAAGAGTGTTGAGGGGGTTGTTGTGATGTCAACTGTTGTGTGGGCCGAGATGGGGTGTTGTGTTGTGGTTGAGTTTGCGGATGTAAGATGGATGCGAGGAATGGGGATATGGTCTAAATGACAGGTCGAGATGGATTTCCTTGCGTTTGGTATGGTGGTTGTTGAGAAGAAACCAAAGCATTCTGGAGGGGTTGTTGTTGATGAGGTGGCTGAGATAACATCGAGGTGTTTTGTAAAGGAGGTTGTTGGGTACCAACTTGAACATTCAGTTGGGATGTGGCTTGCAGAGGTAATTGAGGTGGAAGGTTGGATTGATGAAGTTATTGAGATGTATATGAAAGTGATGGTGGATTTACAGCCCTGGGAGGGGGAAGCAATGCGGTAAAGAGGGCCCCCCCAATGTTGACAGTAGGTTGATTCGAAAGAGGTGGTGTTGTTAGTGTTAATGGCACAGGTTGTGGAACATTTTGTGGCATACCATAGACGAGAGGGCTATTGGGATCAGGCACTTGAGGATTCCTCATAACTAAGATTGGAGCATGTGGGGGGTGGTTAACATGATAAAGAACATCATTTCCAAATTCAGGTTGATGCCACCCCTCAACTGGAGGAACATTGGGGATGTATGAACTCTCTAGTGCATTTTGTGAATGTTGGGGTATGTTAGATGTGGAGCCCCTATATTTGGATAAGTCAACACGTGAGGGAGTTTCGACACCCTTCTTGATTAGGTGGGCCAAAATTTCCTCCCCATGCTTTTCAAATAGACGGTCAGTCATTTGTGCATTGGCGGGATTACTAAAATGTTCCTCACGCATGAGTTCGGGTTGATTAGCCATACTCTCTTCACCATGTGGTGAGTTGTTCTGATTTTCGGTGTTGGAGTGTGATGAAGTACCATTATGAGGATCTTGGGGGATGTTATTAGGATCTTGAACAATATTGGCACCATTGGTGGGGTTTGTACTGTTGTTAAGGTCTTGAGACATGTTTGCTTAGGAATTTTGACCTTGTTGTTGTGCCATTTCTTTCTTAACTTGTGACCTAGTTTGAACGAGCATGAAAGTGTGCTATGGGCAGATTATAAAGATGCCTTTGGTGAATGATTTGATTGTGATTGGATGAGATCCAATTTTGATGAGATGAGAGGAGGATTTGGATTTAGATCATATCTTATGTGGATAGATTGAATTGGATTGGACTTTGATTGGATCGGATTTTGATTGGATAGATCGTATTGGATTGGATTTTGATTGGATAGATTGAATTGGATAGGATTGTGGTGATAGAATGAATGTGATTTGATTGATTGGGTAATTGGATGATTTGACTAAATGATTGGGTTTGATAGATTTGGATGATTAGATGGGTATGATTGGATAATGAAAGATTTGAGAGCCCCTGAGTTTAATCAAAGAAAGTTACCTTTAGTAACCTAGCGTGTTGATTGATTAAGTGGATGATCATGACACCGAATGCACCTCAAGATAGAAATGGATTGATTTGGGTCAAGGATGGTAACTTATGACACTGAATTTACCTCAAGATGAACATAAATTGATTTGGGGTCGAAGTTAACGACTAATAATCAAATTTAAGTGCTAGGGTCAATTTGGGTAACCACTTTGTAACACAAGGTTAAGGCGGTTTGATTGTGGGTGGTGTTTATGAGGTATGGGTTTGGTGACGTAAATGGTAAAACTTTGATGTTCACTAGGTGATGATATAGGCTTTCGAATGGATTATGGGAAAATTCAAAATGAGCAAATGGATTAGGGACGTTTGTGGAGAATGAATGGGGATTTAGGACGGTTAAACAGAGGTTTGGAATGATAAGATGGAGGTTTAAAATGATCAAATGGGGGTTTTTAGAGTTTTAGGAGGACAAAACGGAGGCTTGGGATGATGAGATAATGGTTGGGGATGATTAAATGGATCTAATTGGGGTGATTTCGGGTGTTCAGAGGGAAAATTTTTATTTCTACAGTAAATTAGGGGCGCAGTCGCCCTTCTGCAGAAAATTAGAGGCGCAGTCACCCTTCTGCAGAAAATTAGGGGCGCAGTCGCCCTTCTGCGAAAAATTAGGGGCGTAATCACCCTTATGTGGAAAATCAAGGGCGTAATCGCCCTTCTGCAGAAAATCAGGGGCTAATCGCCCTTCTGCGAAAAATTAGGGGCGCAATCACCCTTCTGCAAAAAATTAGGGACTTGGTTTGATGAAAATGACTATGGCAAGGACTTTAAAATGACAATAACAAGGCCAATTCATCAAAAAGTTTACTAGTTTTTCATAAGAAGACACTTTCAAGCAAATACAATCTTATGATTAGTGTTAAGGGTATGGCCAATGTGGTCTTAATCTAGGATGCACAAGGTGTCTAGGGAGTCCTCGATATACTCTTAGTACGTGAGGCACAACCGTAAACACCAGCCCATCACAAGCGTGAGTTGGGAACCCCAGTGAGATACTAAAGGGCTCGGACTAACTCTTCACATCTATCTAGGTATCACCCTAGCTTCGACGCTCCACCAATTATGATGTGATTGGATTGGGGTATAGCTTTTGCTCTCCCCCCTTTATATACCCCACCGGTATGCGTGGTTGGAATCATCCCTTGGGGTGATGAAATCCCCAAGCAGGTCCCACTAGAAAGAAAGCACTAATCATTTCCAACTACTCCCCAGTCTCACACGAAGTGCAAGGGGAAAGTGAAAACAAACCAATGCCCTCTTTGGGTAACACAAAAAGATAAACACAACAAGCAATGAATATTACTCCCCCTAATTAAACTATGTTCTTAGATTAATGCAAACAGCAAGGATAGTTTAAAAAGTCTAAGCGAATGGATAGCCCTGCAAGAAAATGTTAGAACTTCACAAGAATATGCTACAAAACGTTAGCAAAAACACCAATATTCTTGCAAGAAACAGTGTTGGGGGGGTTAGTACTTGAAAATAGAAAAAAACTGAAGCCAAAATGACAGTTTTACCTTCCAAAATGTGTTGCTTTGTGGTGACCAGGGGGCGTAGTCACCCTTCTGCAGTAAATCAGGGGTGCAGTCACCTTTCTATGGAAAATTAGGGGCGTAGTCACCCTTTTGCGGAAAATCAAGGGCGCAGTCACCCTTCTGTAGAAAATCAGGGGCACAATCGCCTTTCTGCAAAAAATCAAGGGCGTAGTCGCCCTTCTGTAGAAAATCAGGGGCATACTCGCCCTTCTGCAGAAAATCAGGGGCATAATCACCCTTCTGTGGAAAATCAGGGGCGTAGTCACCCTTCTGTGGAAAAACAGGGGTGCAGTCGCCCTTCTGCAGAAAAGTGTTGGCCAAAAATTTTGGTCAAGGAGGGGGCATAGTCGCCCTTCTATAGAAAAACTGTTAGCCAAAAATTTTGGTCAAGGAGGGGGCATAGTCACCCTTCGGCAAGAAAATTTTTAGCCAAAAATTTTGGTCAAGGAGGGGACGTAGTCACCCTTCTACAAAACAACAGGGGCGCAGTTTCCCTTTTATGGAAAAATAGGAGCGTAGTCGCCCTTCTGTGGAAAAACAGGGGTGTAGTCACCCTTCTGCGGAAAATTAGGGGCACAATCGCCCCTATGCGGAAAATCAGGGGCACAGTCGCCCCTATGCGGAAAATTAGGGGTGAACGTTAAATTAAGGAACCCGCTTGTGGGTCCCACCAGGCCTAGTAGAAATGTGATTCCAAAAATGTTTAACCTATTCTAAGCAATTAAAATGCAATGGAGAAACATAAAGAAACACCTCAAGATTAGCCTAAGAAATTTGTAAGTGCAAAGAGGAAAGTGTAAAATGATGACAAATGGATATACCTTCCTTCTTGCAGCTGAAACTCCTTGGTTGGCCCTTGATTTTGATTTGGTTTGTCTGCTCCTTGATGGCTCTTGATATGGCTAAATGCAAGTCTTGACTATATGCTTGAATGTAGATGCAAATGGATGAATATTGATGGCTAGATGAGTGCACAAAATAGCAGCATTTAGTTGCAAAAATGACTAAGTCTCTTTTGAATGCCTTAGAGGATGGGGTATTTATAGAGAATCTTGAATTTTCTAGAGAATTCAATGGTTGTGATTTATCCAACAAATTCAAGATGAAGGGCTAAGGTGAGTTGAGGACTCACAAGCCCTCACATTTTGACATGTGAAATGTGAGAGGGCTAAGGGTGAGATGATGTGTAGGTGATGTGGAAGAGAGGTACATGATGTGGAGGAAGGACAAGTACCTTCCAAGTACCTTGGGAAGTGAGAAGATTTCTTTAAAAAGGAACTTCTTATCCCCAAGTGGGAGTGAAAATGACACTTGAAGAATTTTAGAATTCGCAAAAATCTCCATGGGAAAAGAGAAAGAGGTTGGAGAAATAAATGTGAATTAAAAATTCACATTCATAGGAGAATCTAATTGATAAGAGAGGGTCTCCAAAAAGGTGGGAATTGGTCACATGTGCATGAGGTGACATGTCAAACATTCTAAAAGCCTTGGAAAGATGAAATGTGAATTAAAAATTCACATGGGAAAGAGAGAGACCTAGGATGAATAAATGAGAATTAAAAATTCTCATGGGAAAGAGGGTCAATGCCCAGAAAGGAAAAAGGGAAAGATTGACTAAAAAGTGGTGCTAAAAGTGTTTAATGACTTTGATTAAAGTTGTGCAAATACTTGATTATGATAATCAATGGAAGATTAGTGACAAGTGGCAAATGTAGGAGGATGTGACATTAATCCTTGATTAAGAGGATGCACACCCTAATTATGAATTAATTGGATTAATCCAAATTAGAGATGGATTATGGAGGATGTGACAAAAAGAAGAATTTTAAATTGATTTTAATTCAAAATGATTAAAATGACTAAATTAAATAAATTGGTGTATTTATTTAATTTAGAGAGGAGAAAGGTACCAGATAAAGTGTTTAATTGTTAAATTAAATACTTTAAGAATCTTATGTGGGAGTGTAATATTAATTAAATAAATTAATATTAACCGAATTGATGAATAAAGAGGTAAATTTGATCATATGGGCGTGATCAAATTTGAGTGTCTACAATATTATTTAATTAATTAAATCATTTCTATTCATTCTTCTAATGTTAATTAAATAATTTATATTATTTAATTAATGAAATCATAAATTTAACATTAATTAAATAAATCAAATATTTATTTAATTAATAAAATCTTAAAAGGATATTCTTGCTTTCTTTCCAAAATATGAACTCATGGGTATCTAATTAATTTATTTAATTAGATAATTCATCAATTATCCCTCTCGTCTTTTTCAGGATTTATTTCCTTTAAAACAATAAATCAAAATATTTCTATCTTTTTAAAATCTTATCTCATCTCGTTGTATTTCCTCTTTTTTCAAAAATCAAATCCTTAGATCAAATCTTATCAAATCTTATCTTCATACACATCAAGGCTTTATAAATACATCTTACAATCCATTTAGAGGGTGGATTCTTAAGTATCCTCACTCTGTCAAAATTATTCTTCGGTCTTCCATCTATCTCTATCATTCTCCATTTTTCATTTTCATTGGGTCATTATGTTGTTGAATTGAGCAACCAACATTCCCCCATTATCAATCCTTCAACATCTCGCATTCTCATGCAGGTGGAGAAGAGCAATGGAGATAAATCAAGTTTAGCATGGATTTGGGTTTGCATTCATTTGTTATTGTGATTTTTATGCTTATTCTTACTCTATTGTGCTAATTAGGATTTGATATATTTCTATTTCAGTTTTATATTTGATTTTCCCCTAATTACATTGGTGAACCGAACATGAATCCTTTGATCTAGCTTGATTTTTGCAAGTTTTAAAAATTTCTTCATATCTTCTACACAGTTGCAAATTTTTCTACTATATTTTCATAGAATCTTGTGCATCATCTCAAGAGGCTATGTTGTGCAGTCTTGTACACATGCCCCACTTGGAGTAGGGGCCCTCTTTTTGTGATGTCTTTTGACCCTTGGTTTTATTGGACTTGCCTTTTGGGATCTTGAGATGTTGGTCTTACTACCTTGGATCTTGCCTTGAGGTTTAAATTGATTAAAATATGCTTTTAATGAAAATCTGGGTTATGACCTGACTCTGGGATTTTTCAGCTCTGGTGGATTTTCCCGGGCTTTGGTTCATTGTCCGTTTACTACTGAATTCTACGAATCCGGGTTTCTTCTTGACTCCGGGATTTTCTGGTTCTGGCGGATTTTCCCGGATTGCGTCAAAATCCCAATCTTCAACAAAATCCCAGCTTCTGCCATATCCGTGGAATTCATGTCCATCCGGATTTTTCGTGTGTCTTGGTTTTTTCTTAAATTCTGTCTTAGGCTTGGGTTTCCAGATTTTTCAGACGTGTCTTGTCGCTCATTAATGCTCGAAGTACCTTTGCTCAGATGTGATTATGAATGGATGGTCTTTTGAGCGTCATTTTGAGTTCATTATTCACTTGCTTGCTACCTTGGTGTTTGAGAGTCTTCATTCGAGGTCTTGATTGCTAATTCGAAGCTGTTATTTGCGGATTGGTTGAGTGTTGATCAGAGTTTTTCGTTGCTGGGCCATACAGTTTTGGGGTCGCTTCTTCGGGTCTGATTTTTCTCTAGATCATTCCATGGTGAGTTATCGCTCACCTCTTCTTTTGTTTGCACCATGATTGTATCTTTCAATGTCGATTGGTAATTCCCCAGGTCAACCCTTACCTGTTTTATAGATACATATTTGTCAAATTAGGGTTTGACCAATTTTTCACTAATCTCTATCACCCACACTATACACAACTTTGTTTACACGATAAATGTTGGATAGGTCAGTATTGATGGACGTTCAGGGTAGGATTTTTCTCCTAGGTGCGTAATTTGTTATATCCGGTAAGGTTAGGGTTATCAGTGCTCAACCCAGATTTTGGTTAGGCTTGATGAATTTGTTATGATTTGTATATCTTGCGCCAAGATTAAAGTAGTCCCTGCCTTGGGAAGCCCCGAAGTGCTTTGGATTGATCTTTAAGGATAGTATTTTAAACCCAGAGCTTACACTAATTTCCATGGCGAAGGCCTGGTCATCAAAATTAGGGCATCATTGTTTCGCCATGAGGATTAGTCATTTCAAAACTTTGGGAATTTGAATATGTGTGCATTTGAAATTTTGCTTATTGGCATCGATTTCGAGACCATTAGAATCCAAGTAGTGAAGTTTGCACGATCGTTTGATTAATGGTTCGCGTGTTAACATTCCGTTGGGTTTCTGAGGTGTCCGTGGAATTTCCGTGCGCCCGGATTTTCCCAATATCTATCAAGTCCATTGAGTATAGAGAATTTCAAAGTATTTGAACAATCCGAAAAAATCCATCCTGCCCTAATTTTTTCCGGTCTTCTTGTCCAATTTTATTTCTTTAATTTTTCAAAGCTAGGGCTAATGGAGTAAACTATTAAATGATGATTTCTTGTTGCTAATGGATAGATTTCATAATAATTGCGTAGATTTTGTCCATACTAACAATTTATTTGGTGAGTGGTGTCTTGGCAGTAGGAATCCGTCTGGGTCAGATTTCTCCAGAATTCTACCCTGACCTTATTTTCCTGGATTGCCTTATTTTCTGGATTTCAAAGATTAGTGATTATTGACAGTTCTTAATTACTTCATGTGGTTTTATGCTAACCCTTTGATTAGAATATGTGTGACAATTGGGTGCTTATGACGCTATTTTGTGAATGCAAGCTGAATCAAGTAGGGTTGCTGCAGGAAAGTCCAAAGGTGATACGGAGGGATCCTCCATCACAGAGGCAGAAAGATTAAGACTAGATACCAAGAGTCAACTGCCTGACAACAAAGTATCCTCTGTGTGGTCTAAGGTCTCTGACACCAATGTTGGAGCATGGAGATACAAGGAGTTTAAAGAGAGAATAGCTTAGAAGGATCTGTCAGTCCTGAGATAGGGAATGATGAAGTCCGGACTAGTTCATGTGGTAGAGTTCCCTCCTGCAATCCAATGCTATGAGTTAATACTTGAGTGTGCCCAGCAATATGATTTTGACACACAAAGGGTTGTTAGCATAGAGGGGAGAGTCTTGGAAAATTTCAACCCCGTTTCTATTGCCCAAGCCTTTGACATGCCGGATTTTCCTTTTGTGTGTGCCTTAAACATGGATCTGGCTAGGACTTACTATGAGAATGAGCCCACTAAAGCCCAACAAATGATCAATTCTTGGTTGGAGAAACCAAAGTCTCACTTCTCCAAATAACCTAAGCAATTACACAGGGTTAAATTCAGGACAGATATATACGATGCAATCACATTCTTGAGTAGAGTAGCAGATTTGAAGAGTGTTGGGGTGTTGGAAAACTGGATGGTCCATGTGATTAAAAAGATTGAGCAGGGTACCAATTACCATTGGGCAGGACTTATTAGTGCGTTGATTGATAAGCAATTGAGAGATGTCCTAGAAATAAAGAAGTTCAGCATGTCTTCCTATGTGGTGTATGTGTTAGCCAGATTCTACCCATACAGGGGTTTGAATCCATAGGGGACATTTGGACAAGATATAGTCTATGAGATATACCCAAAATTGCACTTAGGACATCAGAACTACAGAAGAGCCAATGATGCATTCACAATGCATATTACTAGGATGCTTCAAAATGTGGAGCATGTGAGAATTTCAGATGGAGCAAAGGATTTGATAAAGAAATATGGAGCCTGGTTCATTAAGTTTCCCACCTTCTCTTACATCAGAATTGACGAATGTCCGGCTGCTCCATACAGGTTACCTAGGTACGCTATTGATCATATTGTGTTATTGGAAGTTGTGAGACAGATATTTGAATTTGATGCAATTGTCAAAAAGGAAAAACATAAAATAGGTTTTGGTGGGGATTTCCCTCTTAGAATTGGCATAGTAGAGGTGTGCCCTTCCATCCAATCGGCACATGCAACAAAGGATGAATTGGTAGCTCATGGGTTTTCCTTCCACTCCAAGAGGATAAACTTTGATATCACCGGGGAAGCACAGAAGAAGGCCACCAAAGAATATCATCATAAGGATGACTTAGAAGACTATTGGGAAAATATCAAGGATGATTTTGAGGCAAGAAAGAAAAGGTACTCTAGGCTTTCGGTTGATGTGATTAGGCAATACAACGTTAGGTTGATCCCTGACTAGTTAGAAGATGATGGAAATCTCATGCAAGATCATGCATATGAGTCCGTTAAAGACAGATCAAATGGGGGGATAAACTGAAATGATGATGAGGTCACTGAGTTAGAAGACCTAATGGCCCCTGTTATGAAATTTACTACTTCATGGTTGAAGCATAAGGTTTGGTAGTTAGAAAGTGAGCAGGTACCCTGTACCTTTAATTTGATGGGTAATCTCAATCCTATGTCCACTTCAGAAGAATCCGGGGAAGATGACACCAAAGGGAAAACTAAAGGGAGCTCACCCTTCAAAATAAAAATTAGAGGTCCTCAATAAAGTAAGCCAGAACCAAAAATAAAGCCAAAGGGAAAGAAAAGGAGCCGAGCTTTGAAAATAGGCAAGTCTTCTGAAGAGGAGGGATTTGAAAAGGCAGAGGAAGAAGAAGATGCTCCTCCACAGCCAAAGAAGATGAGGACAACTAGGGTTTCAAGGAGGAAGGGCCAAGAAATTTCCAAAGATGAGACTCTGATTGGTGATGTGGAGAGTTCAGGGGAAAAGACAAAGGTTTATTTGAGGAGATCAAGGACTCCATCCCCTAAGGAGGCTATGTAGAAGACGGATCCTCTCCCAAAGGTACCAGTTGTGGAACAACCTAAGGCTACTTCTCCTTCACCAAGTTTACCTGAGCAAGTAGCCCATCAAGAACAGGAAACTAGTGGAGAGACAGAACCCTTCAAGGAAGGAGAACTCTTTGGTGCGGCAGCTGAGCTTGAAGTTGAAGAAAAAGAAAAGCATCCTTCTCCATTAGTGCAATATGAGGATTCTCCAGAGAGTAGCAAAGGAAATGGATCACCTGAAAAGGAGGATACCCCTATTAGAACCCCATCACCTATGCAAGCGGATGAACCTGAATTAGGTTATCAAGGTGAGCAGTCTCCTAGAAAAGGAAAAGATGAAACACCAGAAATACATGAAGAGGCCAAAATAGAAGAAATTCGGGTGGATCCTGCTATCCCAGATTGGCTTGAAAAGGAGATTACAAGAAAGAAACAAGTTATTATTGAGGACACCCCTCTGGAATGGGATGAGATGTTGTCCAAGATTGGCAAAGATAAGAAGAAGAGGGCAGCTAAAGTAGTCTCAAGGATAGAAAGGGATGAAGCAAGTAACAAGGTCATTCACATTGCCACCCCTGCTGTGGATAAAACTAAAGAAGAGGTCACTTGTAAGGATTACAACGTGTAGACCTTTAACCTTGGACCAGCATCTATGGAACAAGACATTGAGGAGTATGAGGGGTCCAGTGCAGTAATAATTGGGAGGTTACGGAAAGAAACTCAATCCAAGCATGAGCTTAAAAGGGAAAATGAGAGGCTTAGGAAGTGCTTGGAGGATGTAATGAAACCTCTGCGGTCTCTTCACCCATCTTCCTCTGCTACTCCTAGTTTCTTGCCCAAAGAAGCCATTTCTGAAATTGAAAGGATGAAAACCTCTACCCAAACTACAACAGATTGGTTGAAGGATGTGCAAGTGAGAGGAGATAATGCAATAAAGGATGTCCTTTTAGTTGGAAAGGATGCAGTCAGAGCCAAGGACTTGTTGGAGCATGTACTATCCCAAGATAAGGAGGACATGGACCTTCTGTTGCAGAAATCCAAAGTGATTATTGAATTTGGAAAAGATCAGTTGGCTACGGATGGGATTCTTCCTTCCTCCAGACTTAATGAACCTTTGGAATGGTTTGAGGCTTTGCAGATTAGGCAAAAGGCCATGAGGAAGATTCAAAAATGAAAGAAGCTAATAGATGGTGATTTAACTGGAGTGTATGAGGGGTGTATTGCATTTTTTGAGATTATGACTGGCAGGAGGAAAATATCTCCTAAGTACTTGAGCTTGGAACAACTAAGGGAATGGTGGCATGATGTCTATGCCCCAGATTCTAAAAATGTCATAACAGGGCACCAGTTAGATGATGCAGCAACCTACTTGGTGGTAATGGATAAATACCAGGCACATAGGGAGGATTGGAATAAAGTTGTTAAATAGTCAAAGGAGGAGATTGGCTCCATTGAATGTTGGCTTAAGATCTTTCCTTTGCCACCTGTTGTCGAGTTGGATAAATTGTTTTTGAAGGTTCACGATTAGAACAAGGATAAGGGAGGCGGTAGTTAATGCCCATTTTGAGATTTGTGCTTCCCTATTATTATAGGGCATATGTTGATCTAGGCTGCATTGGGGAATGTGTCTAGACTGACCTTGATGATATATCGGCATTTAATGTGTGCCTTATTTTGAAATTCCTAAGGCCGACTTGTTTTGGCTAGTTTATTTTGCAAATGTTTGGCTGGGCCGACATGTTTTATGAATTTTCTATAAAAGGGCATCCTTGCCTCATTGTAAGATGATAAGGAGAATAGAAGAGTAAGAGTCAGAGTTTTGAAATAGTTGACTTAGAGCATTTTGCAGTATTTAGTTCTTGAAGCAAATATTGTAACAGAACAGTGGAATTGTTGCATCATTTTGATGATCTAATACAATTGAAGACATTGTGGTTTTCCTGGTGAAATCTCTTGTGTTAGTTTGTCTTGCATGGTTCCTATTGTCTCATCTTTCAAATTGCTTGAAGATCTAGGATTTAGTGTTTAGAACTGAATTAAGTTTGGTGGATGATGTTCATGATTTCATATTTGGAATGTTAGTAGCAATCTCTGGTCTATACTCCCAGTAACTATCTGATTGTAGTAGGCTGGTGAAGTCAACCTGGACCATATAATTATTTGTGCTTAGTTCGATTGTGGATGAATATCTGTGATTTGAAAATCTGTACACCTTAGAAGATTGCACCATTCTTGTGATATCACATTGTGGGTTAAGTAAGAGTTGGTTATTTGAGATTGGTCCATTCCAGGTATCTATCATTTGCATTGTTCATTCTAAGAATAGTTTAGGTCTTATCATATCTTTGCACCCTTATCTTTTGTTGTTTCTTTATTATCTGGTTAGATTTAGGATTTGAGATCATCATATTGCAAAATCTTATAAATTGGAAGATACAGTTTGCTTGTAGTAAAGTCTGATTGTGATTACCAGCATTTCACATATTATCTGAGTTGTTTATGCATTGTCATGACCTGACACCCGAGAGACCTTGGGTTGATTTTTAGTAACTTGTTGTTCAAAATTACCTTTCAAGAGAGAGAATATTGCATTCTTTCTGAGTTGTTGCTGTGAAGAAAACACTATCAACAGATTGGCGCTAGAAGGAGGGCCTGAATGAGCACACTAGATCGTTTCTTAAACACAATCTCTCCTGAGAGATATAGAAGTACCAGATCTACCGCATGAGAAGAAGACTTATAGGAATTACAGTTCCCCTCTAGGTCAAGAAGGACTCGAGAAAGGGGAGAATCATCATCGCCCATCCCTTCACCCATATCCTCTACATCTTCGCTTCCTAAAGTTGAGGCCATACCTATCCCTAAAACAGTTCCCATTCAACAGCCCCGGCCTATCGTCAACCAACCACAACCACCTCCCCCACTTTTACCAATGGCTTTCCTTGCTAATAATCCATCTCCCTTATTTTTCCAGGCCTACAATGTTATGCCCAAGAACCCTAAGCACTTTTGTTCAAAGTTTCATGTTAATGACCCAAATAGGACTGCAGAAGAACACATAAGGATTTTCCAAACCTGTCTAAAAGACAAAGGGATTTTTCATGAGGATGTTGCCTGCAGATTGTTTCCTTATTCATTAGGAGAGGAATCCTTTTACTGGTACAATCACCTCCCTTCTAGTTCAATTCTCAACTAGAATGATCTTGAGACTGCCTTTTTATAGAAATTCAGAATACCCATTAGTGCCAATGAATTATATCTGTAATTCACCAAAGTAAAGAGAGAGGTTAATGAACCAATATCTAGTTTCAATAATAGGTTCCATCGTGCATACACCAGAATTCAAGACCCCTATGTCCTAGACAATAATACAGCCTTGGGAGTCTATTATGAAGCCTTGGACAGCCTGACAGCAACCTTTCTGAAGTGGAGACCCAATCCTCTAGCTACCCTAACTGATGCCTATACAGAAGCTGTTAAGCTTAGTACAGATCTGAGACAACATTTGACTGGACCTTTGCCTTCTTTAGGACCAGTTGCACATCCTAATCAGGTTCAGGCAGTGAATCAAGCTCTTACAAATAATACCCCAATCATGAATCCAGTACCCCAGTTACCTTTGGTGCGACACCCTGGTCCTCCCATGAGCTAGGTTTCCCCTATGATGAATTTTCCCCAACAGCAGGTAAACCAACCTATGTATCAGCCACAACCAAATAGTTTCCCTACTTATTTGAAAAATTCTGAGGTGTTGCATCAGTCTATGGGATCTACTACAATGTCTGTCCCTTCTTAGAGCAATCCAAACCAGACCCCTTATCGAGACCTAAATAGGGAGAGGATTGATGAAATGGTTGAATAGATAAAGAAGTTAAATTTAGAGGTGACCTACCTAAGGAATCAAAATAGCCAATTACAAGCTGCCCAGAAGAGTATGCAGTCCAATCAGAACAGAGAGTTTCCGCAAGGGCAGAATTTTGAAAGAGGACAGCATAATGAAAGAGGCTTCCACAATGATAGGGGATATAATCAGGATAGTGGCTACAACAACGACAGGGGGTTCAATAACGATAGGAGACAGAATTTTGAAAGAGGGCAAGGTAGTGGATCAAGATTTGATAAGAGGCAATCACATGGACAGAGCAAGACATGGAATACATGACCTAATAATGGAGGAGTCCCCACCCCATTTGATCAACCAGCTACTCAAATGGTCAACCAACCTGCAAATCAACCAATCAGTCAAGATAAGCCTCCCAGTGGTGTATATTTGGCTGAGGCAGCCTTATCAGGATGGTGTAGGCTCCATAAGACAAGTCAGCATTCGGAGTTAGAATGTCCAAAATTCTAAACTGTCGCCTCCATTTTCCAGTATGAAGTGGAAAATAATGCAAATGGATAGGAGATTATTCCCTCCACTCCCTATGACTCTCTTGTGTTAGTGTTAAATCATGCTTCCTTCCCAGCAAGTAAGGAAAATCTACCAGAAGAAGAATCTGATTTACATGAAGATAAAACAGATCAAATTTTTAATGGAGATGAGGTTGCTCGGTTATTCAATGAGGAAGCAATGAATGATAATAGCCCTATGGATCAAGAAGAGGCTTATGTTGAAGAGGTATAGATGTTCCAGAGGTAGGGTAAAGGATATGATTTAAGAGACATGCCTCATAGGCGCCCATAGGTTGGGGGACCTTTCACCAATTCCATTCCTCCTAATAATTTCAATACCCCTCCAGAACCTGATGCTAGTAATAATCCATCCTATCCACATGTTTCCAGACAATACCTTTCAAAGGAAAGACAGGCTCAAATTGACCAATAGAAGGAGAAGGCTATTCAGGCAGGCAAAGACAAGGTGGAGGAACCTCCTAGGGAAGTCTCCACTAATATGAGTGAGGGGAAAATGGCTTCATATGTCATTGAGGAGTTCAAGAAATTGAAGGTAAATCTTTCAGAATTCTAGTTATTAAGGTTCCTTGCAATTAGGAAGGTTGTTTTAGGTACTTATGATGCACATTCAATGTCTTTGGATAAACCTTCTGGTGAAGATATCAGCAAGACTTCTAGTTCTCAGCCTGTGAAGACACAAAATCAGGCACACAGTTGGACTAACTTTCCACCCGGAGATAAAGGAAAGGAAAAGGATAAGATTCAAGTGGCCTAGGTAGATACTCAGCCAACTTTGTTCCAAGGGAAGACAGAAACCCCACCATTTTTTTATTTCTCTGCACATATTCGGTAAGAATTTACATAATTGTTTACTCGATTCTGGTGTTTCCACCAATGTGATGCCATTTGGAGTTTGTAGAGCTTTAGGGATTACACCAACTGATTCTCAAAAGAAAGTAACTCAATTGGATAAAACTGAAGTAAATGTGGTGGGAGAATTAAATATGATTCACATGCAGATAGCTTATAACCCAAGGATTCAACAGATTATCAATATTCATGTGGCTGATATCCCTGATGCGTATGGTTTAATTCTAGGGAGAGATTTTACTAAGGCTCTGAATGGATATGTGTCTACTGACCACTCCCACATGTGGCTCCCCTGGAAAGGAGTACCAAATCAGATCCGAATTGAGAGAGAACCGAGGATGAAATACATGATTACGAAATACCAAAATACTTCAACTGAAGTCTTGATATCAGAAGTAGGTATGGGAAGTTATATGCTATCAGCTCAGTATGAGGACCCAAACTCAGAGGAGGTATTGATGCTACATACGATGCCTATTGATACAGAGACAAAATCCAGCCACATTACTATTTCGACAGAATCAATGGAGGAAGAGGAAGGATCCAAAGATAATTAGATTAGCCTATTAGACAGTTTCCAGGAATTCATCAAGCAGTGTGCTGAAAATTAAATCCACCTAGGCAAAAGGATAAGCTTTGAGAAATTACTCTTACCTAATTGGTGTAGAGTTCATAATGCTTCTCATTCAGAATTAGAATGTTGTTTATGCCAAACAGCAGTGGAACAAGTACAGAAATGCCTGAATCTAACTCAAGCAACTAAGTTAGAAGTGCAAAATCCTCAGGGAGGATGTGAAAATAAGAAATTTATGCTGTCTGAGGAGTCATCCAGCACTGATAAGCTGAAGGATGTGATAAAGAGGACTACCCCTACTGAATGTTGGACTCTCAGATTTGATGGATCCAAATCCAAGCAAGGAGTTGGGGCAGGGTTTGAATTGATCAGTCCAAAAGGGAAAATTTTCTTTGCAGCCCATAGACTTCAATTCCATTGCACTAATAATGTAGCAGAGTATGAAGCATTAATTCATGGACTTCTTATGGCACTTAAGAAAAGGGTTAAAATTCTACAAGTTTTTGGTGATTCTGAGTTAGTGATTAAGTAAGTAAGGAAACAATATTTGTGCCACAATAGGAGAATGACTAATTATAGGCATAGAGTATGGGACCTCATCAAGGGATTTGATGCCTTCAATATTCAACTAATACCACGGCAGAAGAATCAAACTGTAGACTCTCTAGCTCAGGCGGCAAGTACCCTGCAACCTTTATCTTTGTCAGGTTTGAAGAAATTCACTGTAGAATTGACTCATGTGCCATCAGTCCTAGACAATGTTACTAACTTCTAGGTATTTCAAGATGACAAGCATATTATCGATTTTATTACAAATACAGACGTTTTTGCTTCCCAAATCATTGATGAATCAAAACCCCAAGAAGCAGAATTGTATTTAGAAGGAGTGATAAACCTAAAATCTAATACTATTCCAAGGGGAATGGTACAGTTGGAGCGAATTTTTGATATGGATAAGATCAGAGATCAGGAACAAGAGTCAAAGAAAGAGTCCATCAATGGACAGTGCGACACGCACAATTTGGGAACTGAGGACAATGCTAAGAACATTTTTATTGGTAAAGTGTGCACTCTAGAAGAAAGACGAGGAATAATTGAAGCACTGCATAGCTTTCCAAATATCGTAGCTTGGGGTTACAAAGACTTGAAAACCTATGATACATTGATCATAACTCATACTATACCCCTGAAGCCAGGTGCTAAACCTTTCAGGCAGAGATAGAGACCTATCAACGCGTTGCTAGAACCACTTATACAGAAAGAAGTTCAGAAATTACTGTCTGCCAGAATTATATTTCCCATCAGGCATTCAACATGGGTAGCAAACCTGGTTCCAGTAAGGAAAAAGAATGGAGAAATTAGGCTCTGTGTTGATTTCAGGAATTTAAACAGGTCATCTGAAAAAGATAACTATCCGGTTCCTTCGTTGGATGAAGTACTTCAAGTGGTTAATGGATCTCAGATGATGTCCTTTTTGGATGGTTATTTAGGGTACAATCAAGTAATGGTTCAATATGAGGACAGGCATAAGACTGCTTTCACAACTAAATGGGGTACTTTTGCTTATAGGAGGATGCCTTTTGGACTCATTAATGCAGGGGCCACATTTCAAAGGGCAATGGATATTGCTTTTAAAGACATTATAGGAAAATGCATCATTATTTACATGGATGACCTAACTATTTTTTCAAAAAATAGAGGGGATCACATCTTAGATTTGCACAAAGTGTTTCAAAGGTGCAGAGAATTTGGCATATCCTTGAATCCTAAAAAGTGTATTTTTGGAGTAACAGAGGGAAAGCTACTAGAACACGTGATATCAGAAAAGGGAATTGCTATTGATCTAGAAAGGTTGGAGGCCATACTGAAGATTCAGCCACCTGCTAGCAAAAAGGAGATGAAGTCTTTCTTTGGCAAGATCAACTTTGTTAGAAAATTCATCACTAGATTTGCTGAAATCGTTAAGCCATTGAATGCAATGTTGAAGCAAGATGCTAAGATCGAATGGACCACAGAAGCAAAAGAGGCATTTGCAGAGATCAAAAGGGCCATTTTTGATGCTCCAGTATTGGTAAGTCCCAATTACAGTAAACCCTTCTATATCTATTCATTTGCTTCGGACCATTCGTGTGTGGGAATGCTAACTCAAAAGTCTGATGAGGGAAACAAGCATCCCATTGCTTTTATGAGTGCACCATTAAAAGATGCTGAGTTGAAATATCCAAGTGTGAAAAAGTAGGCATATGCCCTGGTTAGAGTAGTAAAGAAGTTTAGACATTATATCCTTAGGAATAAAGTCTATGCAGTTGTCCTAGATCCTGCAGTCAAGTTACTTTTGATGCAAAATGAATTAGGTGAGCGTAGAGCTAAATGGGTGACGATGCTACAAGAGTACGATATTGAGATCCAGCCCATGAAGAGGGCAAGGACTCACTCAGACTATGGTTGAAATAGGTCCCGAACTGACTGTTCAGAATTATAACATCGGGGAGGTTTCCCTTAATGATTAGTATGATGACATATTTTATTACCTGCTAAATCAACGGTCTCCAAGCCATCTTAATGCAGTTCAGAGATAGGCTCTATGATTAAAGAGTGATGGTTTCATGTTAAAAGGAGTTGTTCTATACAAGAAAAATCATGAAGGCATTTATTTATGCTGTCTTGGGAAATAGGAAGCTGAAAGAGTGATGAACGAATTTCATGAAAAATATGGCACTGGCCATGGTTCTACAATTGCCACAGCAAATCAGATTTTGAGGGCAAGATATTACTAGCCCACACTATTCAAAGACATCCACCATCATGTTAGGACCTGTCACACCTGCCAGACCACAGCAACAAGGGAAAGGTATGCAGCACTTCCACTCCAATCGGTTACTGAGGTAAGGCCTTTTGCTCAGTGGGGTATGGATTTTATAGGCCCCATCAACCCACCATCTTCTGCAGGACATAGGTACATTCTCACTATTATTGATTATTTCACAAGATGGACTGAAGCTTTTGCTTGTAGGCAATGTACATCTGAGGTAGTGATTGATTTCTTAGATTTTGCTATTCTTAATCGATTCGGATGCCCTATGGCCGTTGTCTGTGATAATGGTCCTACTTTCGCATCTTTAAAATTTTCAAATTGGACTTTTGATCATGGCATTATTGTGAAGTTTGCGTCTAATTATTATCCTCAGGGTAATGGCTTAGAAGAGTCCGCTAATAAAAACTTATTGACTGTCATCCGCAAGCTGCTAGAAAGGAATTCAAAAGACTGGCATACCCAGCTTCGGTTTGCCCTTTGGGAAAATCGTACAAGACTTAAGTCATCCATTCGAACATCTCCTTATCACTTAGTATATGGTCTAGAGCCAGTATTCCTATTCAACTCAAGATCCCAACTTTACAGTTTATAAATGAGTTTTATGATGAGGGGGACAAAAGGGAGGCTAGGTTAACAGAACTATTACACGTTGAGGAGAAACGAGACAATGCCCTTGAGAATTTTGCCAAACATCAAGGGGTAGTTAAGAGGTGGTTTGACAGGAGGGATAAAGTCAAAGCCTTTAGGATTTCTGACCTTGTCCTATATTGGGATAAGCCTCATGATAAAAAAGGGAACCATGGGAAGTTCGAAAAAACAATGGCTTGGTCCATATTAGATTGTTGAAATACTTGGAGATAATGCTTTCCGTTTGAAGACTCTTATGGGAGACGATGTTCCACTGCCTGTCAATGGGCAGTATTTGAAACATTATTTCCAGTCCTAAGCTGTTTTCAGCTCCCTGCTTTATATATAGTTAGCGTAGGTTGCTTTATTTTGTTTTGCTTTGGTTAGATTAGGTTTCTTTTGGGTTTGTTTTGTTCTGCTTTGGTTAGAGTAGGTTTGCTTTGGTTTGTTTGTTTTGGTCTATTTTTTCTCTGGCTCTTGGTTTCTTCCCTTTTGGGGACTCCTGGTTTCCTCTGTATGATAGTGGTGACAAAGTAGGTGGGATTTCCTTAGTATCTCCCTTACAAACTCAAATCATCTTTCTAGAGCATCATGGTATTAATTCTCTACCCAATGTTGCGTATCCTTGTGTTGAGGCAAAGGGTTTTCCAGTCAGATTGAATAAGAATACATTAGGGTCTCATATTTTTAAATATTAAAGATACCTGAAGTTGCATAAGGCTCTTATGAAGTTTGAACAAGTGAAAAATTCTTTCTCTACTCTAGTGCCACTGTGGTTCTCATCCCTGAGTGTGAACTTCATTGTTCATGGATTGAAGTGAAAGCAGTAAAAAGATATATATATATATATATATTAAAAAAAAAAAAAGAGAAGAAAGCTTGAATTGAACTTATCAGGGGGATCTGGATATCTCTACCGGGGCTATAGACGCTTGGCTGGAAGTAGAGCTATGTCCAAGAGAATCACAGCAATAACCTCGTCAGGGCTATGGATGCCTGACTGGCAGCGAGGCTCTATCCAGGTTACTTTTAGAGTATGAATCCTTACGTAGCTTGTTCAAACCAAGTTCAATTCTTGTTGCAACTAAAGGAGGGTAATGAACACATCTGCACACACTTAGACCCTGGTGTAGGATAGTTTGGGTGACTGAGGGGTTCTTTGTTTTAATCAGTGAAGGTGGCAAGATACGTGAGTTGAAACCATAAGTTCTGGGTTCTTGATTCTAGTTTGTCATCGAAATGCTTGGGAGAATTTCCCCAGTAGAGTCGCCATTTGTTGTGCAGTCTTGCACACACGCCAGACTTAGAGTAGGGACCCTCTTTTCGTGATGTCTTTTGACCCTTGGTTTTATTGGACTTGTCTTTTGGGATCTTGAGATGTTGGTCTTACTGCCTTGGATCTTACCTTAAGGTTTAAATTGATTAAAATATGCTTTTAATGAAAATCCAGGTTTTGACTTGACTCTGGGATTTTCTAGCTCTGGCGGATTTTCCTGGGCCTTGTTTCATTGTCTGTTTACTACTAAATTCTCTGAATCTGGGTTTCTGCTTGACTCCGGGATTTTCCTGTTCTGGCAGATTTTCCCGGACTGCGTCAAAATCCTGATCTTCGTCAAAATCCCAGTTTCTGTCATATCCGCAAAATTCGTGTCCATCTAGATTTTCCGTGTATCTTGGTTCTTTCTGAAATTCCATCTTGGGCTCGGGTTTCTGGATTTTTCAGACATGTCTTGTCGCTCATTAATGCTCAAAGTACCTTTGCTCAGACGCAATTATGAATGGATTTAAGGTCTTTTGAGCATCATTTTGAATTCATTATTCACTTGCTTGCTGCCTTGGTGTTTGAGAGTCTTCATTCGAGGTCCTGATTGCTAATTTGAAGCTGCTATTTGCGGATTGGTTGAGCGCTGATCAGAGTTTTTGTTGCTAGGCCATACAGTTTTGTGGTCACTTCTTCGGGTCTGATTTTTGTCTAGATCATTCCATGGTGAGTTATCACTGACCTCTTCTTTTGTTTGCACCATGATTGTATCTTTCGATGTCGATTGGTAATTCCCCAGGTCAACCCTTACCTGTTTTATAGATACGTATTTGTCAAATTAGGGTTTGACCAATTTTTCGTGAATCTCCATCACCCGCACTATACATAACTTTGTTTACCCAATAAATGTCGGATAGGTCAGTATTGATGGACGTTCGGGGTAGGATTTTTCTCCTAGATGTGTAATTTGTTATATCCGGCAAGGTTAGGGTTATCGGTGCTCAGCCCAGATTTTGGTTAGGCTTGATGAATTTGTTACGATTTGTATATCTTGCACCAATATTAAACTAGTCCCTACCTTGGGAAGCCCCGGAGTGCTTTGGATTGATCTTTGAGGATAGTATTTTAAACCCTGAGCTTACACTGATTTCCATGGCGAAGGCTTGGTCGTCAAAACTAGGGCATCATTGTTTCACCATGAGGATTAGTCATTTGAGAACTTTGGGAATTTGAATATGTGTGCATTTGAAATTTTGCTTATTGGCGTCGATTTCGGGACCATTAGAATCCAAGTAGTGAAGTTCGCACGATCATTTGATTAATGGTTCGCGTGTTAACATTTCGTCAGGTTTCCGAGGTGTCCATGGAATTTCCGCGCGCTCATATTTTCCCGATATCTGTCAAGTCTGCGGAGTATAGAGAATTCCGGAGTATTTGAACCATCCGCGAAAATCCATCCTGCCCTGATTTTTTCTGGTCTTCTTGTCCAGTTTCATTTCTTCGATTTTTCAAAGCTAGGGCTAATGGAGTAAACTGCTAAATGATGATTTCTTGTTGCTAATGGATAGATTTCATAATAATTGCATAGCTTTTGTCCGTACTAATGATTTATTGGGTGAGTGGTATCTTGGCAGAAGGAATCCGTCTGGGTTGGATTTCTCTGGAATTCTGCCCTGACCTTATTTTCCTGGATTGCCTTATTTTCTGGATTTCAAAGATTAGTGATTATTGACAGTTCTTAATTGCTTCATGTGGTTTTATGCTAACCCTTTGATTGGAATATGTGTGATAACTGGGTGCTTATGATGCTATTTTGTGAATGCAGGCTGAATCAAGTAGGGCTGTTGCAGGAAATTCCAAAGGTGATACGGAGGGATCCTCCATCATAGAGGCAGAAAGATTAAGACTAGATACCAAGAGTCAACTGCCTGATAGCAAAGTATCCTCTATGTGGTCTGAGGTCTCTGACACCAATGTTGGAGCATGGAGATATGAGGAGTTTAAAGAGAGAACAGCTCAGCAGGATCTGTCGGTCCTGAGACAGGGAATGATGAAGTCCGGACTAGTTCATGTTGCAGAGTTCCCTCCTGCAATCCAATGCTATGAGTTAATACTTGAGTGTGCCCGGCAATATGATTTTGACACACAGAGGGTTGTTAGCATAGAGGGGAGAGTCTTGGAAAATTTCAACCCCGTTTCTATTGCCCAAGCCTTTGACATGCCAGATTTTCCTTTTGTGTGTGCCTTAAACATGGATCTGGCTAGGACTTACTATGAGAATGAGCCCACTAAAGCCCAACAAATGATCAATTCTTGGTTGGAGAAACCAAAGTCTCACTTCTCCAAATAACCTAACCAATTACACAGGGTTAAATTCAGGACAGATATATACGATGCAATCACATTCTTGAGTAGAGTAGCAGGTTTGAAGAGTGTTGGGGTGTTGGAAAACTAGATGGTCCATGTGATTAAAAAGATTGAGCAGGGTACCAATTACCATTGGGCAGGACTTATTAGTGCGGTGATTGATAAGCAATTGAGAGATGTCCTAGAAACAAAGAAGTTCAGCATGTCTTCCTATGTGGTGTATGTGTTAGCCAGATTCTACCCATACAGGGGTTTGAATCCATAGGGGACATTTGGACAAGATATAGTCTATGAGATATACCCGAAATTGCACTTAGGAAATCAGAACTACATAAGAGCCAATGATGCATTCACAATGCATATTACTAGGATGCTTCAAAATGCGGAGCATGTGAGATTTTCAGATGGAGCAAAGGAGTTGATAAAGAAATATGGAGCTTGGTTCATTCATTTTCCCACCTTCTCTTACATCAAAATTGATGGATGTTCGGCTGCTCCATACAGGTTACTTAGGTACCCTACTGATCATATTGTGTTATTGGAAGTTGTGAGACAGATATTTGAATTTGATGCAATTGTCAAAAAGGCAAAACATAAAACAAGTTTTGGTGGGGATTTCTCTCTTAGAATTGCCATAGCAGAGGTGTGCCCTTCCATCCAATCTGCACATGCAGCAAAGGATGAATTGGCAGCTCATGGTTTTTCCTTCCACTCCAAGAGGACAAACTTTGATATCACCGGGGAAGCACAAAAGAAGGCCACCAAAGAATATCATCATAAGGATGACTTAGAAGAATATTGGGAAAATATCAAGGATGATTTTGAGGCAAGAAAGAAAAGGTACTCTAGGCTTCCGGTTGATGTGATTAGGAAATACAACGTTAGGTTGATCCCTGACCAGTTAGAAGATGATGGAAATCTAGTGCAAGATCATGCATATGAGTCCGTTAAAGACAGATCAATTGGGGAGATAAACTGGAATGATGATGAGGTCACTAAGTTAGAAGACCTAATGGCCCCTGTTATGAAATTTAATACTTCATGGTTGAAGCATAAGGTTTGGGAGTTAGAAAGTGAGCAGGTACCCTGTACCTTTAATTTGATGGGAAATCTCAATCCTATGTCCACTTCAGAAGAATCCAGGGAAGATGACCCCAAAGGGAAAACTAAAGGGAGCTTACCCTTCAAAATAAAAATCAGAGGTCCTCAAGAAAGTGAGCCAGAACCAAAAAGAAAGCAAAAGGGAAAGAAAAGGAGTCAAGCTTTGAAAATAGGAAAGTCTTCTGAAGAGGAGGGATTTGAAAAGGTAGAGGAAGAAGAAGATGCTCCTCCATAGCCAAAGAAGATGAGGACAACTAGGGTTTGAAGGAGGAAGGGCCAAGAAATGCCCAAAGATGAGACTCCAATTGTTGATGTGGAGAGTTCAGGGGAAAAGACAAAGGTTTATTCGAGGAGATCAAGGACTCCATCCCCTAAGGAGGCTATGTAGAAGACGGATCCTCTCCCAAAGGTACCAATTGTGGAACAACCTAAGGCTACTTCTCCTTCACCAAGTTTACCTGAGCAAGCAACCCATCAAGAATAGGAAACTAGTGGAGAGACAGAACCCTTCAAGTAAGGAGAACTCTTTGGTGAGGTAGCTGAGCTTGAAGTTGAAGAAAAAGAAAAGCATCCTTCTCCATTAGTGCAATATGAGGATTCTCCAGAGAGTAGCAAAGGAATTGGATCACCTAAAAAGGAGGATACCCCTATTAGAACCCCGTCGCCTGTGCAAGAGGATGAACCTGAATTAGGTTATCAAGGTGAGCAGTCTCCTAGAAAAGGAAAAGATGAAATGTCAGAAATACATGAAGAGGCCAAAACAGAAGAAATCTGGGTGGATCCTGCTGTCCCAGATTGGCTTGAAAAGGGGATTACAAGAAAGAAACAAGTTGTTATTGAGGACACCCCTCTAGAATGGGATGAGATGTTGTCCAAGATCGGCAAAGGTAAGAAGAAGAGGGTGGCTAAAGTAGTCTCAAGGATAGAAAGGGATGAAGCAAGTAACAAGGTCATTCACATTGCCACCCCTGCTGCGGATAAAACTAAAGAAGAGGTCACTTTTAAGGATTACAACGTGCAGACCTTTAACCTTGGACCAGCATCTATGGAACAAGACATTGAGGAGTATGAGGGGTCCAGTGTAGTAATAATTGGGAGTTTATGAAAAGAAACTCAATCCAAGCATGAGCTTAAAAGGGAAAATGAGAGGCTTAGGAAGTGCTTGGAGGATGTAATGAAACCTCTGCAGTCTCTTCACCTGTCTTCCTCTGCTACTCCTCATTTCTTGCCCAAAGAAACCATTTCTGAAATTGAAAGGATGAAAACCTCTACCCAAACTGCAATAGATTGGTTGAAGGATGTGCAAGTGAGAGGAGATAATGCAATAAAGGATGTCCTTTCAGTTGGAAAGGATGCAGTCAGAGCCAAGGACTTGTTGGAGCATGTACTATCCCAAGATAAGGAGGACATGGACCTTCTGTTGTAGAAATCCAAATTGATTATGGAATTTGGCAAAGAACAATTGGCTGCGGATGGGATTCTTCCTTCCTCCAGACTTAATGAACCTTGGGAATGATTTGAGGCTTTGTAGATTCGGTAGAAGGCCATGAGGAAGATTCAAAAATGAAAGAAGCTAATACATGGTGATTTAACTAGAGTGTATGAGGGGTGTATTGCATTTTTTGAGATTATGACTGGCAAGAGGAAAATTGCTCCTAAGTACTTGAGCTTGGAACAACTAAGGGAATGGTGGCATGATTTCTATGCCCCAGATTCTTAAAATGTCATAACAGGGCACCAGTTAGATGATGCAGCAACCTACTTGGCAGTAATGGATAAATACCAGGCACATAGGGATGATTGGAATAAAGTTGTTAAACAGTCAAAGGAGGAGATTGGCTCCATTGAATGTCGGCTTAAGATCTTGCCTTTTCCGCCTATTGTTGATTTGGATAAATTATTTTTGAAGGTTCAAGATCAGAACAAGGATAAGGGAGGCAGTAGTTAATGCCCATTTTGAGATTTTTGCTTCCCTATTATTATAGGGCATATGTTGATCCAGGCTGCATTGGGGAATGTGTCTAGGCTGACCTTGATGATATATAAGCATTTAATGTGTGCCTTATTTTGAAATTCCTAAGGCCGACTTGTTTTGGCTAGTTTATTTTGTAAATGTTTGGTTGGGCCGACATGTTTTATGAATTTTCTATAAAAGGGCATCCCTGCCTCATTGTAAGATAATAAGGAGAATAGAAGAGTAAGAGTCATAGTTTTGAAATAGTTGAGTTAGAGCATTTTGTAGTATTTAGTTCTTGAACGAAATATTGTAACAAAACAGTGGAATTGTTGCATCATTTTGATGATCTAATACAATTGAAGACATTGTGGTTTTCCTGGTGAAATCTCTTGTGTTAGTTTGTCTTGCATGGTTCCTATTGTCTCATCTTTCAAATTTCCTTAAGATCTAGGATTTAGTGTTTAGAACTGAATTAGGTTTGGTGGATGATGTTCATGATTTCATATTTGGAATGTTAGTTGCAATCTCTGGTCTATACTGCCAGTAACTATCTGATTGTAGTAGGCTGGTGAAGTCAACCTAGACCATATAATTATTTGTGCTTAGTTCGATTGTGGATGAATATCTATGATTCTAAAATATGTACACCTTAGAAGATTGCACCGTTCTTGTGATATCGCATTGTGGGTTAAGCAAGAGTTGGTTATTTGAGATTGGTCCATTCCAGGTATCTGTCATTTGCGTTGTTCATTCTGAGAATAGTTTAGGTCTTATCATATCTTTGCACCCTTATCTTTTGTTGTTTCTTTATTATCTGGTTAAATTTAGGATTTGAGATCATCATATTGCAAAATCTAATAAATTGGAAGATACAGTTTGCTTGTAGTAAGGTCTGATTGTGATTACCAGCATTTCACATATTATCTGAGTTGTTTATGCATTTTTATGACCTGACACTCGAGAGACCTTGGGGTGATTTTTAGTAACTTGTTGTTCAAAATTACCTTTCAAGAGAGATAGAATATTGCATTCTATCTGAGTTGTTGTGCAAAAAACACCATCAACAGGCTACAATAAAAAAATTGAAGGCTTATCATCATTTTTGTAGGAGTTATAGTGATTTTATGTTTTTTCATAAAATTTATTTTTTGGATTCAAATTGGTGGATTTTTCAGATATTTTTTACATTTTTGGAAATCTTTTGAAATTATAATGGGGGTTTGTTTTTTATAGATTTATTTTTTTTTGAAAAATGAGGTGTTTACTTAGTTGAATACTTTATAAAACTTTAATATTGCTGATCTAAGTAAGCTTTTTCTTTGTTACATGTATTCTTTGTGGGTGATTATCTTGATTAATCCATTTTATTATTTTAGAATGAAGAGAGAAGTTGGTAGAATAACTAGATAGGATATTAGAAAGATTACATAAGATATAACATGGAGAAACCTTTCGGGAAAAATCTCTAAGAATTATTCTATTATTCAATCTTTGAATTACAATAGCTCCAATTCTTGCTTCAGAATGCTTCTTCTATCTTTACCAATCTTCTTCACACCTACAAATAACAATTATAAAAACTCTTCAACTTGAATGAGATATAGAGACAATATGCAACTTTGTAATCTCTAAATGGTGATAATTACAATGCACAAGCACAAGCCCTTGAAAAGGTACGCCATATTGATTCAAGTTGAGTTATTCTATGAATACTAAAGCTTACAACATGTGCTTCATGCATTTGGGTGTCCCAAACTGAAGCTACAACTTATCCTTCACTTTGGTGATAATTCCAAAGCTCTTCCTCAAAGTTGGCTCCCATAAGTAATCCTACTTAACTAGGCCTTCTGAAATATCTTATCATGCAAGAGAGGTAAATCCAAGAAAGCATCTTGGGTGCCCAAGCTAGCTCCAAGTGATTTCTAGTTAACTGAAACATTTACTCAACACCATTCATGCAAGAATGGTCATCCCCTATTAACTGGAAGTAGTCCTTGTTATCTTTCATACAACTCAATGTTATTAGCCATGCATTCCAAGTTAACTGAAGTTAACTAACATATAACTGAAACTAATTGAAGAAAACTGAACCATAACTGAACTAAACCAAACTAAACTAAACTAAACTAAACTAATTCTGAACTGAATTGAATTGAATTGAACTAAATTGATCTAAACTGAACTAAACTGAAATTCAAATATACAAACATCAAATCCTAACTCCTAGGATCTTTACATCCATTCAAAAGTGTTAACTTTTACTTCATATAGTTAAATGAACATAAGGTGAGTGTCACCTTACCATTTGGGTGCCCCATGTACCCCTATTATTTAGGAACTCACTATGGATGCCCTCACATGCTCCTTACATTAAGAATTAATTACAAATGTCAATAATCATGATTATTCCATCAAGTATTAATCTCATCCTAATCTTATTTTTTTTTAACACATTCCAAGAATCTAAGAGATACATGAAGTAATTAATGTTCAGGATTTGCAATTAAATGGCATCCTATTTCCAACAATTTGGAGGTCAAATACAATGCAAAAAAAATTGATCTTCATTTTCTATATGGTTTTCAAAAATATGTGTTTCTAGGTGAAAAATAGGGAATTTTTTTTACTTATTTTCATTTTTGGAAAGCTCTCAGAAAATTAGTAGGGATCTCTTCTTTGATTTTTTATTTTTCAGATCAATAAAATCTTCAAATAATAAAATCTAATTCGGCTATGTCAACAAATATGTATCTAAAATTGCAATTTTCTGATGAGCTTATTTTTTTTATGGCCGCATTATAATATCATTTGTTGATCTTGTAGGTGATCATATGAAGCTATAGTAGCAGCAATATCAATCATAGATAGCAGATTAGAAAGTGAAAACTTCTAGGTGCACTCATTTAATCTTTCATCTCTTAATCCTTGTTTGTAACACGTTTGAATTTGGGCTCTTAAAAAAAATCTTGTCTTTAATCAAACTTCAAAAATCAAGTCTAAAATTAACCATTATCTTCCATCACATTTTGATTTTGGGATCTAAAAAGAACAATTGCTTCTATTGTTTGCATACACACATTTCATTTCTAAGGGAAATTAATCACTGCGAATGTGAATCAAGTGTGTGTGTGATAAAAAAACACCTCACTTGGTTTGCTTTTGTCAAACCCTTCATAGGAGGCCTTCTAGTGGATTTCATCACCCCTGACGATGACCTCAATCAAAGTGTGAATTGAAAGACATGCTTGTTTGGGAGTTAAAATCTTCACTCTTGGCTAGGCCCCAAAGAACTTTATACCTTTGGGAAGTGAAGGTGAAGGGTGGGTTACCCCTTTCTCCCAGTTGCATGGTAGGATTTTGCTTCCAAATCATTCCTTAGTCAACCTTGTGCAAACTAACTTGAGACCTAATTGGCCATACCCCACTTGACTAGTCATAGGGCTTGTTGATGTGTCTTCCATGTGTGCTTGTTTAATAATCATCATTACATTCTTCAAGTTTCAAAATTGAAACTTTCTTATGTGTCTTGTGTGAGTGATTTATGTGTGTAAATGTATGATCATTCCTTTAAAAATTTCCAAATCAAGCTAAACACCAAACACATAAAGACAAGTCACTCTACACGTTCTTCCAACACGTTCATATCCAATCACTTTCATCCTAATCACTCTTCTTAGCCACATCCTATCCATTTCATCCTAATCAATCAAGTCATCCAATCTTGTCATTCCACATCATATCCTAATCATCATCATTTCTTTAATCCAATCAACATCAACAAAAAAATGGTTTGGGTACCTAAGAAAAAATAAATCAAGTCAAATGAGGCATCCACATCACAAAAATCCCAACCATCTACTTCCACCTCACATTCCCACTCTATTCAAAAATCTCAAATTCCTTAAACCCACAAGCAAAATAAAAGTCATAAAAATAGTAATTCTATGTAGGTACCTAAATCACTAAATCACCCATCTCCTAAGAAAGCATCTCCATTTATTTCTACACCCCATCCACATCAAAAGCTTCAACGTTTATCATAGTGTGTGCAACCATAGTTCATGGTTCCCTTCCATTTCACAACAATTCCACATAACTCCATTTCCCCATCCTTCACCCATTATCCCACATATCTCCCCCATCACCTTCCTATGGTCCATGATTTTTGCTAAGCCTCCTCATTCATCTTTTCCATAAGCCCCATATAATCCCTATCATATTCCCTAAATAATTAGCATCATAATCCATTATTTTCCTCCATAATCCATCATCTACCTACTCCATCTCCCTTTCATGTCATCCCTTACCAACATCTAGAAGCATAATGACATTTGACATGGTCCATGCAATGACATCCATCTCTAGTGGGACTACCACCTTTCATGGAACTAGACACTTGACTCCCTCCCATCCATATTCCCCTTCTACTATCCAAAAAGTCAAAAAAAAGTCAAGAAAAAAAATTCAAGAGAAATCCCTCCGTTCAATGGTGAAAACCTAGCAAACAGGCACCCTTGATAAGTACCATGATGAAAACCTAGAAAATAGGCGTCATGTGTAGGTTGATCTTCTATGTCATTTACACTTGGGAGCACAATGTCTTATCTATCTAACCTATCATTCATGTCATATCATTTCCATCTACCTACCATCTTAGCCATCATACATACCTATCATATTGAGTCCACTTATGCACCCTTCTCCTTTTGATCTTGATGAAGATATAGGGGCAAAAGGTTGAAACATGTTTTGGGTATCTCTTGACATACATCATCCTATCTAAACCAATCATATAATTATCCTATTGTCATACATTTTGTCCAAAAAAATCCTAAGTCTTGTACCTAGAATGGGGTATGTTATTCCTATGTGACATAGTCTTTGGAGATCACATCCTTGCTCTCTTATGATGCATACATCCATACCATCCATCCATCTATCATGAGCCTTTTATCCCATATCCCATCACCCACCCTTGCACCTATACTTGGTTTTTCCCTTGTCATTGGTATCTAGCACAAAGGCTACTCAAATTTTCATCCTTTTACACCTCAAAACATTTCAAAAGTCCAAAAAAAAAAATCCCCAAAAATTCAAAAACAAAAAGGAAAAAGGTCCTGAAAAAAAGACAAAAAAATCAAATAGCCAACAAAAATCCAAGCAATAAAATCAAACCAAATTATTTCATCCAATCAACTCAATTGAATCAATCCAAGGAATAATCCAATCCTTAATCCATACCAATCAAGTTGGTCAATCTTGTCAAACTATCCAATCACATCCTTTGGTCTTGATCTTGATCTTGTTGTAAACCCAATCAATCAATCAGTTATCATCATCCTTGTGTTGATCTAGAGATATGTAATTCCCCACAATGACAACACTATCATCATCAATCAAATTCAATCAGTCAATTATCAATCATCCTTGTGTTGTTCTAGGGATATGGTGCTCCCCGTAATGAGAACACTATCATCATCAATCAATCCATCAATCAATGGTTTATAGCTTGACAAGGGTAATACCTTGTTTATTTTTGTATCATTTGTCCATGCTTTCTTGATTGCTTGTATGTGTTATCATTTTTATCTTGCATTTACATCAAATCTGACTTATTCTAGATAATATTCATATCTTGTATCTAGACAATGTTGTATTATGTTGGGGCACACAACACATCATCACCTTGCTCCTTATACCTTGGTGCATAACGTCTAGTGCTAAATCAAACATCATGGTTGCTCACTTTCATTGAAGCATAATGTATCCTTTACTTCTTCTATCCATTCCTTCATCTTTAGTTTTTGACTCATCCATTTCATTTCGAGAGCCTACCCATGTTTGTCCAACCCACCTATCCTCTCGAGGGGGCATCATCATTCCATCATCATCCCATCCTTTCCCCATCTCATCATCATTATCTTATATTTCCTTCACCATCCATTTTCTTTTACACGTACCTTAGCTTTTTTGAAATGATGTTACTCGACACAAATCTCATCATCTGAAACATCATCTCAAAGAGGGGAAAAATGGAGACACCCAAAAATGTCCTCTTACAACACCTTATCACAACATTGCATCATTTAGACATCTTGTAGCATGTTTTTCCCTAGGTGCCCATGTCATCATCTAATTAGTTAAATAAATATTATTTATTTGACTAATTTCATTTATTCCCTTCCTATGCATAATCCATCCATTCCTCTAATGTTAATTAAATAATTTATATTATTTAATTAATTAAATCATTTCTATTCATTCTTCTAATGTTATATTATTTAATTAATGAAATCATAAATTTAACATTAATTAAATAAATCAAATATTTATTTAATTAATAAAACATTAAAAGGGTATTCTCTCTTTCCAAAATCTGAACTCATGTGTATCTAATTAATTTATTTAGTTAGATAATTCATCAATTATTTCTCTCATCTTTTTCAGGATTTATTTCCTTTAAAACAATAAATCAAAATCTTTCCATCTTTTTAAAATTTTATCTCATCTCATTGTATTTCCTCTTTTGTCAAAAATCAAATCCTTATCAAATCTTATCTCCATCCACATCAAGGCTCTATAAATACGGCTTCTTACAATCCATTTAGTGGGTGGATTCTTAAGTATCCTCACTCTGTCAAAATCATTCTTCAGTCTTCCATCTATCTCTATCATTCTCCATTTGTCATTTTCATCAGGTCATTATGCTACTAAATTGAGCAACCAACATTCCTCCATTATCAATCCTTCAAAATCTCGCATTCTCATGCAACTGGAGAAGAGCAATGGAGATAAATCAAGTTTAGCATGGATTTGGGTTTACATTTGTTTGTTATTGTGATTTCCATGCTTGCTCGTGCTCTATTGTGCTAATTAGGATTTGATATATTTATATTTTAGTTTTATATTTGATTTCCCCCTAATTACACCTGATTCTATCCTTGCTATCAATTTTTTTTATCACCATCCATCTGACAGTAATCATCATTTTAGTACATTTTCATTTTTCAAAAGTCATCAAATCCTTAATCAAATCACATAGGTGCATCCTAGTACCTCCGTAGATTGCATATCCATCATCAATTTTTCAATCTAAGTCTAATAGATATCATTTTAGGGGCTCTTTTATCCAATTGGGTTAGGTAACTAACCCTTATCCTCATCATCTACACTTACTTAGGATTGTCACCCATCTTGAGTCAATAATCCTTCATGGCCTAATCAATATAGTTCCATTTCATGGTATCTTTTGCATTTTAATCATCATCCTCATCATTTGATCCAATTATTATCATCTTGCATCATCTATTTGCACTCATGAACTAGGTTTTGAGTTAATCCTGTTGATCCTATCCAATCAATCATCCTATTCAATCGATCAATCAAAACCAATCATCAACCCATTATTATCCTATCAATCATCCAGCCAATCAATCTATCATCTTAGAAATCCTTTTAGTCATCATCTAGGACACCTCTTGAGTGCATCTTAGGAGTTAGTGTCATCTTATTCTCCCATTCCTTTGCATTTTCATGCATGTTACCCAATCACAGGCAAAGAAACTCGTGGAACAATAATAGTCCCAAAGTTGTTAGCCTCAGTATCCTCCAAATCTCCCCACCAATGGAGGTTCTTTTTAATCCAATAAAGAAACCCTTGAATAATCTACTCCAGAGGAAAGCATGGTTAACCAACTTGAACTGACTATTGACAAGTATCTTAGTAATCCCACCAACCTGTAAATGACTGATCATCTTCTTGCCAAGAGGGGAGACAAGATCCTTTTTCAAGTTCTAATGAGGGGTACAAAGCCACCTCCTAGTTTTGATGTGTCACAATATGTCAGCATCACACCTCCTCAATCGCAAAATCCACAAAATTCTCAAGCTAATCCTAGTTTGGCGGTCCCACAAGTCCTCCAAGTTACTCCACAGGATACATGGTACCAACTTGGATTTGGAAATGATTTTTGTTATCGGATTCCACCTCCCCCCATTTGGATTTCAGTCATGGGTGTAGTGCCTAATCCCAACAATCCCCAAGGGCCTAATCCTAACAATCCTCAGGGATTTATTAGTCATTAGGATCCAAACAATCCTCAAGGCCCCAATCCCCTTAATTTGCAAGGCATAAATATCCTACAAGGTTTCATCCCCATACCATTTGCACCACCTCTTCCACAAAACCAATCAGAGCACTCACCTAGTAATTTTGGGAGCAACACATATAACCTTTTTACTACTCCCCCTCCTCTCATACCTCCCTACCACACACATAGTTCAAACTTACACCCACCTCTATTTACATCGGTTAAACCCACAAAAGTGGTTTACAACTCGAGTGAGGAAGGAAAAGTGGCAAAAAATTACCCCATGCAAAAAAAATAGTTTTAGGGGTTTGAACAAACTGGTAGGTTCAAGAAAACCCATTAAATATTGGCCCCACATTTCCCACCCAAAAAAAAATAAGAAAATGCAAAAGGAAAGGGGGTTCACTCGAACCAAGGTTCGAGTGAACCCTAGTTCTAGCAAACCCCTATGGGTTCGCTCAAACCCCCCTTTGCCCTCATTCTCCCCCTCAAGCACTTTGAAAGTCCATATTTTTACACTTTGAAGCTCGGGTTGAGGATGAAAATGGAGGAGAATTCACAAAACCAACTGGAATAAGGTAGTCCTCAGAATGAGTTATCCAATTACTACAATTTTAATATGTTTTGGTTCTATTATGTATTTATTTTTTTAGTTTTATTAAACATAAGTTTTTCACTGTAAATAAGCTCTTTGTTCTACACATGTCGAAAAAAAAGAGATTATAAAAAAAAAATTAAAAATATGAGTGCACCAGATATTGAAGTCCTTGATCCAACCAAAAAAATTTCGATACATACAAAAAAATTATGTGCTATATAGTCGCGCTATGTCTAAATTGTAATTGGTTTGACTTCAAAAATTGATTAAAGAAAAAATATTCAATAAAAACTATCTAACCAAGTGGAAGCACTAGATATTGGAGTTACAAATCTAAATTTGAAAGAATTAGAATTTTATCCTTCATGGAAAAAAATTTATGCATTATATGGTGAGTGTCACCTTTTAAAAATGTTGTTTTCTAAAAAAAACTAGTTTTTGAGAGATGGAAAAAAAATGCAATTTGATTCCAAAAATTTTGAAAAAAATATATTTAGAATCTACAGAAAAAATGTCACGAAACTCTATTTTGCATCATCTTCAAATTCCTTACGGTTTAGCCACTAGAGGTGCCCGAAAGTGAAGATTTAGTTAAAAAAAATATTTTAGTGTCTAGTTTGGCCAAAAATTGTAAACCACTATTGTGGGATCACCCCACCTCAGGGTAACTTGCTACCATTGCATCAACCTTAGGGAAACCTGCAATAACCACCATCACAACCCCCTTAGAAAATCCCATCACAACCCCCTCATCAACAACCACCTCCTCAGCATACTCAAATCCCTTCACAACCTCCACAACATACTCAAATCCCTTCATAGCCTCCTCAACATAATCAAATTCCTTCATAGTCCCCGAATCATGCTCAGATCCCACTGCAACATCAACAACCACCCCTGCATCAACCTCAAGGTAATCCACCACCACCCCCACACCAATATCAGGGTAATCCATCACAGCCTCCTCGTCAATCACAAGTCCCCCCTCAACAACAATTATCTTATCAACCACCTCCTAAGAAATCCCAAATTCCATCTCAACCTCCCCATCATTCCCAAATCCCTTCACAACCTCCACTTCATACTCAAATTCCCTCATGATCACAACAGTCCTCTTAGAAAATTCTAGTCAACCTTATTATCAGCAACCCCCTACATCCAATCCCAATATCAATTATTATTACTATAATCAACAACAATCCCAACAATGGCTATCATACGCTAATTCCCAGTAATCACAACAGAATGCCTACTATTAGCAATTCAACCCACAACAACCTACATATGCTTCCCAACAATAATCCACATACAAGTACCAATCCAATCCATTTTACTCCCAGCAGCCACCATCATATTAGCAGGGTGCCTCTTCAACATACTACCAAGCCTCACCATCATACAAACAAACCTATTCCACTTATGTCAATCCTCAATCCATGTACCCTAATCAATACCAAAAATTCCCTTCATATCCACCTCTGCCATCATATGATTAATCCATTCCACCTCCACCACCATCACATTAGCAATATCTCCCATATGATCAATCCAATCCAACAACTCCTTCCTCCTCAATGTCGATTAATAAAGAGTGAGAAGATACAAAATCCCCTTAAAGACTTACAAGCAGGGACATCCAAGAAGTCCTTCAAATTTGAGGAAATTTGTCCTTCCCCGTTTGATCCCTCCATCTCACTTGTTTCCTTCCCGAGCATTTTGAAATGCCAAAATTCAATAAATACAAAGGAAGGAGTGACCCAAGAAATCACCTACAATAATTTTACACACATTTCTAGGAAGTCTTGCATAATGACAATTACCTACTGAGATTGTTCCCTAGGAGTTTAACAAGGAAAGCTCTAGACCGGTTTATGGGTCTTCCGAAGGGATCAATTTCTTCCTTTGTGGATTTGTCAAAAAAAATTGTTGCAAACTTCTCCTTCAATCTAGAGAAGAACATTGATACTTTGGATCTCCTAAAAGATAAGCAACGTGGGGGAGAAACATTTGCAAGAAAATATAATTCATGCTCTTGCACAAGATTTGTAGCCCATCATTGCACTGTGGCCTTTTTCACAATGGGGTTTCAATTTAATCAACAAGATTTACCCTCCCTCATCTAATGGTCATGCCTTCATCACCACTACCACTGAATACTTCACTAAGTGAGTGGAATAAATTCCACTCTCCCAAATCATTGGTATTCAGATTTCCAAATTCATTATTTACCATATTCTTTGCAAATATGGTATCCCCTCCATGATCATTGTTGATAATGGCAAGCCCATCAAAAACCAGTACATGAAATACATTTTTGAAACATATCATATCCATCATCATTGGTCAACTTCGTATTACCCACAAGGTAATGGCCAAGCTGAAGCAACCAACAAGACCCTTATCAAAATTCTCAATAGCACATAGATTCAATTCATGCTCCTACAAAAGATTTGCAGCCCATCAATACACCATGGCCTTTTTCACAATGCGGTTTCGATTTAATTGGCAAGATTTACCCTCCCTCATCCAATAGTCACACCTTCATCATCACCACCACTCAATACTTCACTAAGTGGGTGTAAGAAATTCCACTCTCCCAAATCACTGGTACTCAAATTTCCAAATTCATCCTTTACCATATTCTTTGTAGATATGGTATCCCCTCAACTATCATTACCAATAATGGCAATCCTTTCAAAAACCGGTACATGAAACACCTTGGTGAAACCTATCATATCCAACATCATTGGTCAACTTCTTATTACCCACAAGGTAATGGCCAAGCTAAAGCAACCAACAAGACCCTTATCAAAATTCTCAAAAAGGTTTTCAATAACACTAGTTGAGATTTGCACCTCCACCTTAATCCTACCCTTTGGGAATATCTCACATCCATTCGCACACCCACTGGCATTACCCCATACTCCCTTGTTTATGGAATAGATGTTATCTTATCAATTGAAGTTGAGATCTCATCACTTAGTATCTCTTTGAAGAATTTAACCGGTGATGAAGATGCTCAAGTTGCATGGTCAAGTAAACTTGAACTCTTGGATGAGAAAGGCATCAAGGCCTATAATCATCTCCAAGCATATCAACACCAACTTAGGAGAAGTTACAACAAGAAGGTTCATCCCCGCCAATTCAACATTGGTGATCTAGTCCTGAAAGAGATCTAGTGTACCCAATAGGATTGAGAAAAGAAAGGCAAGTTTGAAGCAAATTGGTTGAGCCCATATGTTGTCACTGAAAAAAATGGTTTTGGGGAATATGGGCTTGCAACACCTGAGGGGGAACCCTTGGAAGAGCCTATCAACATCATGGTGCAAGTATGAGCATATTTGGTGGTGTTGTCATAAATGTTGTCATTGATGTCAGCACAATTCATTATATTGCAGATTGTGCATGTATGGTTGAGATATTGTTGAGATGTTGTGAGTACATGGAGCTATCCTTATGATGTTGCAGATGTGCTAAATTGATGAGTTTCCAAGTTCCTTTGAGAAAATTAATAAAGAGAGAAGTCAGAATTATGAATGTTTTCAGAATGTGCTCCACGTTTCTCTTGTGTGGATCTTATGCTTGTGTGGATCTCAAGGGTTGTTTTTAATGATTTGATGGTGATATCTATTGATTTGTAGTTTTTGGTTTGATGAAGTGTGAAAGTTGTGTTCACTAGTGTGTGAACCATTTTGGCAGAGTTAGCTTTCTATGACTGGTAAGAATTCATCTCTTTTTGAATTAACACTTCATCTCATTAAATTAAATTAATTAAAACATTTAATTTAATTCCCTAAGCCATCTTATTTAATTAAATAAACCTAAGTTATTTAATTATCATTTCATCTCTCCCCCATTTATTAAATCATTTAATTTAATAAATATCACTTTAATTCTTCTAATCCCCTAATTGTGTAATTAAATCTTGTTTAATTAGCAATTGAACCAACCTTCCTCTAAGCAAAGGGAATATTCCCTTTTTTGCACAATTAGAACTTTGTTTTAATTTGTAAATTTCCTTTTTCCTCACCCAAAGGAATATTCTAAGGAATTTTTTGTCTCCTCCAATCATCTCACTTGGCTTCTTGAACAAGCTAAACCTTCAACCTTTTGAGCAAGTTACCTTTGACTTGTGTGAGCAGGTCAAAAGTGTGTTTATTTGAGGCAAGTGTCAGCTCTTGATTAAATCCCATCATGCATTCTCACTCATTGATGAAAATCCATGATCCATGCCTCTCATACCTTTCATCTTGAACCTTTGATTAAGCTTTTTGATCTCAACCCTTCATTCCTCATTTGCTCTCCTATAAATACGTCACTATTTGGAGACAAATGGATCCATTTGTCAAAGCAAACTTATACTGTTGAAACCCATACATCCATGTTTCAATTGCAAACATATGTTGTTGAATCTCATATACACTCACACTCATATTTACTCACCTTTTAGCTTATTTTAGTTAGTTTTAATGCATAATAGCTTAGAGCATCCATTAATGGCTCCCATGCATACATCTTAGCTTGTTTATAAATTAGGGTTTTCATCTTTTAGCATAGTTTTAGCTTAGATTAGCTTAACAATAATATAATCAGTTCATTTTTAGCATAAAATCATGATAACTTAGCTTGCATGATGTTCGTTTTAGCATAAAATAGGTTTTCATACATCAATCACAATGGTTTCATCGATTCTCTTCCATAGAATCAACTGAAACAGGCTCACTAATCGCGGGCTTGGGAAAGGGTCATCATTTCACATCAACACGACACTAATTCCAAAATAGGATAAGTTTCAGATGGGCTAGATGTTGGTATGTGGCGACTAATCATGTTATATTGTATAGCCCATGGTATACTATACACCCTGGAACGTATCATTTTAGGGTTCCAAGGCCGGGCCAGGCCCTAGGCAGGGATTCAAGGGCAGTAGCCCTCGAGAAAAAATTTCCTCCTACTTTTTTGCATCATCACCGAAAAAGGAAAAAATCGATTTTGTAGAACCCAAAATCTGGAAGCTTCTAAGCTTGTTAAAAAGGGGTTCAGATGGGTATTACAGTATGATGAAAAACATGATTATTAGCAAGACTGTAATAAGTTTTGCACTGGATAATAAAATTATTGGATAGCTATGGTTTGGTGGATGTAGCCTGGATTGGGTGAACCACATTAAATTTTTGTGTTATGATTTATTATGTGTGTGTTTTAGTTTCTATGTTTATTAATTAAATTTGCATTTAATTGTTAGATATCTTCCTTTCTAACCCTAACAAGTGGTATCATAGTGGGTTTTTTTTGGATTATCATCTGTAGGAAGGTCTCATAGTTGAGTGGGAGCAATGGTAGATGATGATAAGAAGGTTGAGAAGTTTAATGGATAGAACTATCAGTTATGGAAGATGCAAATAGAGGACTATCTCTATCAGAAGGATTTATGGCAACCGTTGGAAGGGAAAACCAAGAAACCCGTAGCAATGTCTGATGAGGACTGGGAGATTTTGGATAGAAAGGCTCTTGGTAGTATTTGTTTATGCCTGGCACAATCGGTACAATTCAATATTACAAAAGCAAAGAAAACTCAAGAGTTGATGGAAACCCTGGTGAAGTTATATGAAAAGCCTTCCACTTCGAATAAGGTATTTCTTATGAAGCATTTATTTAATATGAAAATGGTAGAAGGTGGGTCAGTTACTAATCATTTAAATGAGTTTAATACGGTCACCAGTCAATTAACTTCTGTAAAAGTAAACTTTGATAAAGAAGTTAGGGCTCTTTTGATTATGTGTTCTTTGCCTGAAAGTTGGAATAGCTTGGTAATGGTTGTTAGAAATTCTATTTCTGGTTCAAATACATTGAAATTTGATGATGTTGTTGGTGTTATTTTGAGCGAGGAAATTCGTAGGAAAAGCTCAGGTGGAACATCCACATTAGGCAGTGTTTTGAATGCAGAAAGCAGGGGTAGAACAAAGGAGAGAAGAAACAATTCTAGAAATTGTGGGAAGTCACAAGGAAAATCAAAGGACAAAAGGTCCCAATCTAGAGACAAGAGGGATTGCTAGTATTGTGGTAAGCCAGGTCATTTGAAGAAAGATTGCTAGTCTCAAAAAAATAAAGAAGGAGACAAAAAGGAAGTAAAGAGAAAAATGTGGTAAGTAATAAATCTGATGAGGATGCTTTGATTCTTTCCCTTGATAATGCTAATGATTCTTGGGTGTTAGATTCAAGGGCTTCATTTCATGCTACCCCCCATAGAATTTATTTTCTTGATTATGTCCAAGGGGATTTTGGGCTGGTTTATTTAGGAGATAACAAACCTTGTCAGATTGTTGGAAAGGGAAGAATCAAGATTAAGTTGTAGAATGGGAATCATTGGCTACTACGTGAGGTAAGGCATGTTCCAAAGTTAAGCAGAAATTTAATTTCAGCGGGGCAACTAGATGATGAAGGTTGTGTTGTTACATTTAGTGATAAAAATTGGAAGGTTACAAAGGGTGCCTTAGAGGTAGCAAAAGGTGTGAAAGTAGGCACCTTATATCTTTGTACAAGTCATACTATTCCTTCTACTTTAATTTTTATGGAAAAAGATCAATGTTTAGGAACAATTGTTGCAGTTCAGTAGGTAGAAGATCATATAGTTGTTGTGGACTCTGAATCAGCACTATGGCATAATAGACTTTGGCATATGAGTGCAAAAGGTATGAAAGTACTTCATTCAAATAATGTTTTACCAGGTCTAAAATGTGTTAATATGGATTTCTGTGAAAGTTGTGTATGGAAAACAAAAGAGAGTAATTTTTCTCAAGGATGGGAAGCAAAAGAAAGATGAGAAATTGGAGCTTGTGCATATGGATGTATGGGGACCAACTCAAGTATCTTCTCTTGGTGGCTCTTTGTATTATGTTACATTCATTGATGATGCAACTAGGAAGGTATGGATTTATTTTCTCGGGCATAAATATGATGTTTTTGAAACTTTTAAAAAGTGGAGAAGCTTGGTTGAGAATGAGACGGGTAAAAAGCTAAAATATCTCAGATCTGATAATGGTGGTGAGTATTGCAGCAAACAGTTTGAAGATTATTGTTCCTCTAATGGTATTCATAGATAGAAAATGGTTCCAAGGACTCCACAGGAAAATGGAGTGGTTGAGCGCATGAATAGAACAATAATGGAGAGTGCACGAACTATGAGATTGCATGTTGGGTTGCCTTTAAAAATGTGGGTAGAGACTGTAAACACTGTTGTTTATTTAATTAATAGAGGTCCCTCTAATCCTTTGGGTTGTGGTATTCTAGAGGAAGCATGGAAAGGTAAGAAGGTGAGTTATTCTTTTCTCAAAACCTTCAATTGTGAAGCATTTGCACATGTAGATTTTGAAAATAGAACCAAGCTTGATGCAAAATCAAAGAAATGTGTATTTGTTGGATATGGCATTGATGAATTTGGTTATTAGCATTGGGATTTTGAAAATTAGAAAATTGTGAGAAGTAGGGATGTCATATTCAATGAGAAAGTGTTGTACAAAGATTTGTTGCTGCAGCATGAGAAGAAAGAAAATGATTATGCAGTGTTGGATGATATTCCAAACAATGATGTTTCAGTGGTTCCTCATACTGGGCAACAATAGCAACAACAAATACCACAAACTCATGTTAGACAATCTTCAAGGATAAGTAGACCTCCAGAAAGATTCTCTCCCTCTTTGTATACTATTTTGTTAACTGATGTTGGTGAACCAGAATATTATGATGAAGCTATGTAGGTGGATACCAAGGTTCAGTGGGAGCATGGAATGGAAGAAGAAATGGACTCCTTGTTGAAAAACTAGACTTGGGAATTATGCAAGTTTCTTGCAGGTAAAAAGGCTTTACCAAACAAATGGGTTTATAGGCTGAAAGAGGAGCATGGAGGTAAGAAAAGATTTAAAGCCAGATTAGTTGTAAAGGGATTTGCATAGAAAAAGGGTATTGATTTTAATGATATTTTTTCTCCAGTTGTTAAAATGACTTCTATTCATATTTTTTTTAAGTATTGTGGTTGCTAAAGATTTACATTTAGAACAGCTTGATGTTAAAACAACCTTTCTCCATGGTGATTTGGAAGAGGAAATATATATAGACCAGCCACAAGGATTTGAGGTCAAAGGTAAGGAGAAACTAGTGTGTAGATTAAAAAAAATTTATATGGCTTGAAGCAAGCACCTTAGCAATGGTATTTGAAATTTGATAGTTTTATGGTTGAGCAAGGCTACAACAGGTGTAATTTTGACCATTGTGTTTATTTTAAGAGGTTGGATAATGATAGCTACATTATTTTATGTCTATATGTTGATGACATGCTTGTAGCAAGGTCTAACATGGATCACATAAGTGAGCTATAACAATAGTTAGCAAAATATTTTGCTATGGAGGATTTAGGGGTAGCAAAACAAATCCTTGGTATGAAAATTTGTAGAGATAGGAAAATAGAAAATTGTTTTTATCTCAGGCTAATTATGTTGAAATGGTGTTGCAAAGATTTCATATGGAGAATGCAAAAGCTTCTAGCACACCTTTGCCTAGTCATGTTAAATTGACTAAGGATATGTGTCCAAAGACACAAGAGGAGGAAGAAAAAATGTCCAAGGTACCATATGCTTCAGTTCTAGGAAGTTTAATGTATGCCATGGTATGCTTGAGACCAGATATTGCACATGTCGTAGGAGTTGTTAGCAGGTATTTGAGTCATCCCAGAGTTGAGCATTGGAATGCAGTAAAATGGATTCTCAAGTACTTGAGAGGTACATCCAATAAATGTTTATGTTTTTGGGGCTCTAATATTGATTTAAAAGGCTATGTTGACTCAGATTTGGTAGGGGATATAGATACCAAGCGAAGTACCATAGGTTATATTTTTACAGTTGGTGGGACAGCAATGAGTTGGATTTCTCGATTGCAAAAGGTGGTTGCTTTATCCACTACAGAGGCAGAGTATGTTGTTGCAAAAAAGGCAGCAAAGGAGATGATATGGATGCAACTTTTCATGGATGAGTTGGGAAAACAATAGGCTATAAATTACTTGTTTACAGATAGCCAAAGTGCTATACATCTTGCAAAGAATTCTACCTTGCATTCTAAAACAAAACACATATAGTTGAGATATCATTTCATTCGATCAGTGTTGGAGGATGGACAGGTCAAGTTGGACAAGATACATACAGATGTCAATCCAATGGATATGTTTACGAAGGCAGTGACAAGGAAGAAGCTGAGATCCTCTTCAATTTCGATTGGCCTTCAAGGTTGAACTCAAGTATAATAGAGCAGCGGGGTCCAAGGTACTTATTTCCAGTGGGAGCTATAATTGTAGCACTGTTGTCCAGGATCAGTCTCCAAGTGGGAGATTGTTGGTATGTGGTGACTAATCATGTTATATTTTATAGCCCATGGTATACTGTACACCCCGACACATATCCTTGCTAGGGTTCGAGGTTAGGCCAGGCCTCAAGTGGGGGTTCGAGGGCAATAGCCCTCGAGAAAAAAATTCCTCCTTTTTCACATCATCACCGAAAAAGGGAAAAATTAACGAAAAAGGAAAAATCAGATTTTGTAGAACCCAAAATCTGGAAGCTTCTAAGCTTGTTAAAAATGGGTTTGGATGGGTATTATAGTATGATGAAAAATGTGATTATTCACAAGATTGTAATAAGTTTTGCACTGGATAATAAAATTATTGGATGGCTGTGGTTTGGTGGATGTAGCCCGGATTGGGTGAACCACGTTAAATTTTTGTGTTATGATTTATTTTGTGTGTGTTATAGTTTCTCTATTTATTAATTAAATCTACATTTGATTGTTAGATATCTGTCTTTCTAACCCTAACACTAGATTAGGAATTTAACTATTTTTGTTTAGTTTATAGCTTTCATTTTCAATTAAATGCTTAGTTTATATTTCCATTTTGAATTATCTTATTTGTAGATGCAGGTATATTTTCTGAAGTTATGCTTTGATTCATCATGATTCAAGTGTAATCGACCACCTTTGGCATTCCCCTCATCTCACAGATACAATGCAGTGTGAAATATCGAGACGAGGTCCTTACATTTAACTACTAAAATACAAGAAAACATGAATGTAAATATTTTTTTGGTTGATGCAAGATTGCTTGCAACCTGGGATGCTCCTGCATCAGACACCTGAGGTTGTAGAAAATTGAGCCTCTCACTATCCTAGGGCTAGAGGAAAACCAATTTGGTCCACCTCAGCATGAGAAATCCATGATGAATCTTCCTCCGGTCTTCTTTTCCATCTGACTAGATACTCCTTGTATTGCCTTCCTCTGGTACTACATCCAACTTTGTTGTCTAAAATTTCCTCAATTTTCTCTGAATGATGTGCTATCTGGTCTGAAAAACCAACTTCTCTATCCTCCAATGACACTCCTTCATGATATTGGTATAGGTATACAATGTTTAATATAGGTGATATGCCAAATTTCTCTAGTAGCTCCACTTCATATGCATTTCCAGAATCAAACTTCCTGATGATCTTATAAGGTCCAAACTTCTTCATCTTCAACCTATTATATGTCCCATCTGGAAATCTCTCTTTTCTCAGATATACCATTAATTCCTCTCCTACTATAAACTCCTTATGCCTTCTCTTTTCATTTTCTTTCTCCTTGTAGGTATTGTTCATCTTCTCTAGATGCTCCTTAACTTGAGTATGCATTGTTTCCATGAATCCTGTAAATTCTTCTACCTCTACACTCATTGTATTCTCCATACTAAAATCTCTTAATTCTACTACTCCTCTGTGTTGTTGTCCTATCACAATTTCAAATGGTGTCTTCCCTATGCTCTAGTTTACTGAATTCTTGTATGAAAATTCTACTTGTGGTAGTATTAACTCCCAATTTCCTACTTTACCTTCAATCAAATACCTCAACAAGTTCCCCAAACTCCTATTTACCACTTTTGTTTATCCATCTATCTATGCGTGAAATCCTAAACTATACTTCAAATTTTTCTTCATCTTCTTCCATAGTGTTTTCCAAAAATATCCAATGAATTTATTGTCTCTGTCTAATACTATACTCTTTTTTAGTCCATGTAATCTCACAATCTCTTTGAAAAATAGGTCTACAACATGTACTACATCATTGGTTTTCTTACAAGGTATGAAATGTGTCATCTTAGAAAATCTATCCACAACCACAAATATAGATTAGAATCCTCTCAATGTCTTAGGTAATACCAACACAAAATCCATTCTAATGTCTTCCCATGGTCTCTCTGGTACTATCAATGGTGTATACATTCTAGTATTTTGACTATTTCCTTTTGCAACTTGACAAATCCTACATTTTTTAACATATTTCCTGACATCCTTATGCAATTGTGGCCAAAAATAGTTCTCACTCACTAATGTTACAGTCTTATCAATTCCAAAATGTCATGCTAATCCTCTGCAATGCTTTTCCTTAATCAAATTCTCTCTCATTAAACTTCTAGGGATACATAATTGATTGTTCTTGAATAACATATCTTCCTAAATGAAATAATCCAACCATTTGCTTCTATCTATCTCTACAGGTTCCTTGCAATCCTTCCATGCCTTAGCAAAATCAATGTCATCCTTATACATATTCTTTGGTTCTTCAAAACCTAATACTTCAATTCTCATCTTTATCAACAAACTTCTTCTCCTGCTCAATACATTTCCTACTTTGTTTGACTTTCCACTCTGATGCTTCAACACAAATGTGTAACTCTGCAAGAACTCTACCCATCTTATATGTCTCTTGTTCAACTTCCCTTGACTATTCAAATATTGTAAAACTTGATGATTTGTGTACAACACAAATTTCTTTGGTAACAAGTAGTGTTTCTACTTCTTCAAGGCTTGTATTATTTCATAGAATTCATGATCATAAACTGAATATCTTCTCCTAGCATCATTCAATTTTTCATTGAAGTAGGCTACTGGTCTTCCTTTCTAACTTAACATAGCTCCTATTGCACTTCCACTAGCATCACAATCTACTTGGAATACCTTATCAAAGTTCAGTAGTGATAACACAAGTTGTTATGTCACCTTTTGCTTCAACAACTCAAAACTCTTATGTGCTCTTGATGTCCACTTGAATTCCTTTCAGTCACCCCTCATTGTCTCTATCATAGGTGTGCAAATACTACTAATTTTTTTTATGAAATTCTAGTAAAAAATTGCTAGTCCATGAAATAATCTTACTTCTCTAATGTTCACAGGGGTAGGCCATTCAACTATTGCTCTAACCTTCTCAAGTTCCATCTTTAATCCTTCCATAGATATCACAAATCCAAAATACACTAGTTATTCCTTCATGAGGCTACACTTCCTGATGTTTATCAACAACTTCACTTCCCTTAGCCTCTCAAATACTTGTTCAATGTGCTCCAAATGTTCTTAGTCTTACTAAAAATCAGGATATCATCGAAGTAAACAATGACAAACTTTCCCAAGAATTTATTCAAGACTTCATTCATCATCCTCATAAATGTACTAGGTGCATTAGTTAGTCTGAATGGCATGACCAACCACTCATACAATCCCTCATTTGTCTTAAAAGTAATCTTCCATTCATCTCCCTCTGTTATCCTAATCTGATGGTATCCACTCTTTAGGTCTATCTTGGTGAAATACTTTGCTCCACTCAAACTGTCCATGATGTCATCCATCCTAGACAATGGGAATCTATACTTCATGGTGATCTTATTGATAGCTCTTTAATTTGTACACATCCTTCATTCTCCATCTTTCTTAGGTGCAAGTACAGTTGATACCACACATGGGCTCATACTTTCTCTGATCAATCCTTTCTTTAGTAGTTCCTATATCTATCTATTTAGCTTTGCATTCTCTATTGGTGTCATATGGTGTGTGGCTTTCTTTGGAAAAATAGCTCCTAGAATAAGATCTATATGATGACTGATACTCTAGATTGGTAGCAATCCATTAGGAACATTCTCTGATACAAGATCTTGGTACTCTATCAATAGTTCAGTGACTTCCTTCTCTAGTGATTCTTCTTCTCTTGTGGTGATTCTCTCTACATCTAGGGCTCCACACTTCCTTGGAATCAAAGAAAAACATAGGTTTTCATGTCTCAATCCATCCAAAAATTACCTTCCATTTACCAAATTGATTCTAGTTGTTCCACATACTTCTCTTTTAGGTTCATCTTCCAAAGGTGTCAAGGTGATTCTCATTACATTGGATGTTATGGTATAGGTATTCTTTCTCCCATCATGTATATCTTTCTTATCATACTGCCAAGGTCTACCCAACAACATATGACATACATCCATTAGCATAATATCACATAGTACTTCATCATGATATGAGCCTATATGAAATTTTATTAGACATTGCTCACTTACTAGTATCTTGTCCTCATATTGAATCCAGGCTATCCTATAAAGCTTTAGATTTTTTCTTCCTTCCAAATTCAACTTTGTCACCATTTTCTTAGAAAATAGGCTATTTGTGCTATCACTATCAATGATAACTTTGTAACACTTACCTCCTGCTTTGCATCTATTCTAGAAAAAAAATTTCCTCTAAGGTACTTCCTTAGGTACTACTTTCTCCTAGAAAAATGGTCTCCTCATGAATAATGATTCTCCCTTCTTAGGAATTCCTCTAGAACTTGGTGATTCCACTGGTTCTTCCTTCGCATCTTTGATTCTTGCATGATTTTCAATCTTCTTACTTTCTTGGTGACACTCAAATGCTCTATGAATCTTTGTCCCTATTTTGCTCTGCATATGGTTTTCCTACTCTATAATGTGACCTTCCTTTATGAAATCTACCTCCTCTTCCTCCTTGCGTTTATTCATGTATTTTGTTTAGCTTGTCCTCCACCTTTAATGCAAACTGATATGCTTCCTCTACCAAATTCATCCTTACCAGACTCAACTCTTCTTGAATGTTCATCCTCAACCCATTGATATATCTTGCCACTTTATCCTTGCTTCACTATGTCTAGTCTTGATGATGATCTTATGAAATTCCGTAGTGTATTCTTTCATGGTCTTTTCCTTTTGTCTCATGTTTTGCAATCTCTTCAGCAACTCCAACTCAAAGTCTGCGAGTATAAACTAGTTCTTCAATTTTTTCACCATTCTATCCCATTTCATAATCTTCTCTTTACCTTTTTTTTTCTCTCTAATTGAACTTCCTTCCACCATATTGCAGTATATCCAGGTTTTAGTTTAGTCTTTGCAGATCTCACTCTCTCTGGGTCTTCAATTTCTTCATATTCAATGTATTCTTCAATGCCATTTATCCAATCAATTAGCTCTTTAAGATTTAGGTTACCGATATAGTTTGAAATCTCCATTCTAGGTCGCTTTCCTATTTTTGAAATAGCCTTCAACATCCTCATTTGATCTAATTCTTCCTCTTCTATGGTTTATTCAATTAGGTTTGTAGCTTGAACTTCATCATCATCACTTTAATCATTAGGTCCAAGGTTTAAGCATTTTCTACTATCTTCTTCAACAACATCCAATCTCACTTTCATTGTTTGCATCATTTCCATCATCTCATCCATCTTTCTAGCAACATTAATAGTAGTATGAATTTTCCTTGGCAACATCTCTTCCTAGGATCTGATGCAACTACCTCAACTTGACGATCTGGCTACAGGGCTACAACTGCCTCACAATCAGTGATCTGTTAACAAACATAAGTAGGTTGCATCAAGTTGGGAATTTGTCCACACAAAGATCTTACAAAATGCATTGCTTAACTTTTCTCTCCTCTCCCAAGGTCTGCAACCTACTCTAATACCACTTGGTTCAGTCAAGGATGGAGGGTCTAGGAATAGGATTGTTCAATCTTGCAACAAGAGTAAACATAATGAAAACTCAAAGAATTGGAATAACAATCCCACATGGGGTATAGAGAATGATCAATTATTCACAAGAAATATGCCCTTCCTTCCGGCTTATAGTTTACATAATGATATGGCATTAATCCAAAAAATACAACGTAGATCAAAATCATTATATCATATATCTTCTTGCTTCTCCCACTCTCTATGACTATCACTCTCTCCTAATGAAACTACACAATTCTTATATATATCAACCCCCAAATCCAGACAAGTTCCACGTCAGCCTCAAGAGGTCCTGAACCCCAAGGTTGATGAAATGTGTGAAGGTCAACCAAAACATATGGTTCTCCATTGATCCTCGATTAAACATGATGTGGATTAGAATGAAGGCCCCATGATAAATTTACATCCTTATGAAATGGTTTCCTAAGCTCCGCAAGTCATAGAATAGGTCCGCACACTTGAAAAGCCAAGATTGGTCTGTAAATGCTCTTTGTCCAATTACAGATGATATTATGTTAGCAATATATTCATACTGGGATCTCCAAAACACTTAAATTGTGGATATGATGTAGATGTTGAAATGAAGATCATATATCCTACTTCATGAGCTCTAATGTTACAATGCGGTATAAGCAGTATAAAATATTGAGACTAGGTCCTGATAGTGAACCACTGAAATGCAAGAAAACATGAATGCAAATACTTTTTGGTTGATACAAGATTGCTTGCAACCTGGATGCTCTTGTATCACATTCCAACCATCTTAGACATCATATTTTCTAACATTTCATTGCTATCTTCATTCTTTCTCAGCTTGGCCTGGTTTGGCGAGTTCACCTCTATATAAGGTGGGTTCGCCCTTTCCTCTTTCTAGTGTGTTCACCTATCTGACTAGCGCATTTGCCCCTATAGTTTCTTTCCTTAGGTATGCCTGTTCTACAAGTGCACCCACCCCTTTCTTGTCTAGGCATGGATTCTCCCTTCTTATCCTTAGAGGTGAACTTGTGTTCACCCCTTTTTCCCCATGGGTGATAGCACAATTGCCCCTATGTCTTTTCTTCCCAATTGGAAAATTTTCCTTCACCTATTCCCCCTTTGGGTAGATTCACATCCACCTGTTCCCCTTTTGGGTGGATTCCCGTACACCCTTTTCCCTTGTCATCATGCAATTGCTTATCCTACTTTTCCTCTACCCCTATATTCTGTAGGTTCTCCTTTTCCTGAGAGAGACGATTTCACAATCACCCCTCTCTTCGTGTATCAGTCCATGTGGGATACGCACCCACCTCTTTCCTTTCCAATTCATCAAATGGGTGAATGTGCTATGTTGGAAGGGAAAATCAACCCTTCCATGGTGAATTTGTTTCCCTAGTTACCCACCCAAAAATTTAAATATGTGCTTAAAAATCAAATCAAATCATGAAGTAGGGATTTAGGACCTACTTGGTGGGGTATTGCTCACTCGTAGTAGTATGTGCACACCTCCTCTCCTCAGTGGATCAACTCGTCATCACCCTTCATGTCACTCATCCTATCAGCAATCCCTGTCACTCTCTCTCTCATACAATCACGTGATGACAAGTGTGCAAATGAAAATTAGGTGATTAGTGAATTTTCAAATTTACTATTTATAATTTTCATTTTTGACCCTATTTAGCCTTTTAATTTTTGGGTAATTTTTACCCTTTAATTAACCTTTTTTAATTCATCTCCCCCTTTTCTTCTGAGTGCTACCATTTCAACACCATTTTTCCATTTTTTCCCTCTATTGCGTGGTACCCTCCATTTCTCCATATTGAGAAATTCCCCAAGGCCCCTTTTCCTCCCCATCCACCCTCTCGAGGGGGCATACCCTACCATATGTTTGCATTCTTCTTTCTTATCCATCATCCTATGATATTGGGGCATCCTCTAACATTCCTTTCTTTTATTGAATCATCTGTGTTTTTTTTCTTCAAAACACCATTCTCCTAACAGTATTTTGAAGAGGGGAAAAATGTAGACACTTGAATTTGACCACTCCCATATGGTCAAATTCACCCTCACATTCCTCTATCCTGCATCCCTAAACCATGTTAATTAAATAATTTATTATGTGATTAATATTTCATCTCATCCTAATGTCCCCTAAGGTATTTAATTAATTAATCAAATACCTTACCTTATTCCTCTCTAAATTAAATAAAGGGTTAATTTATTTAATTTTGTCACTTTAACCAAATGAATTAAATTAATTTTTAATTCACCTTCTTCTCTCTCCTCATGTCAACATCCTCCATAATCCCCTTTTAATCCAAATTAATCTAATTAATTTGTGATTAGCATGTGCACATCGCTAATCATCATTAGGGTCACATCCTCAATAATTTTCCACCTTCCCTTAATCTTTCATTAGCCCCTATAATCCTACATTTGGACAACCTTAATCATTGATTTAGGCTAACCTAATTCTCATGTCATTTATGGCATGTGTCCTTAGTCAAAAATTATTAAATGCTTTCTCCTTTTGGAGAAGGAATCCTCTTCCCCACGTGAATTTAAAATTCACATTTATTCCCCTCATACATTTTAAGGAATTTTTAATTCATTCTCTCATCCCCATGAAGATTTGTGAGGAATTTTTAATTCCTCACTTTTCCTCTCAAGGTACATGTGGACAAAGACCTCCTTTATGAGGAGATCTTGTCCATTCCCAAGGTACTTTATAGTACCTCCACATCATCTCCACCTCATCCCCTTTTTTCCACCTCATCTGAGACATGTCAGCATGAGATGGCTTGCAAGTTCTCAACTCTCCCTAGCCCTTGATCTCCTACACCTTGGATGCATCTCATCCATTCATTGGTTTAGAGGAACTTTCCCTAAAAGTAGTTGATTTTCCCTCATTTGACCATCACCAAGCAAGCATTCAACCAAGCCAAATTTCATGCACACACACAACCAAGTATCCTCCATTGTTGCAACATCTTAGAGACATCATATTGCATCCAATTACTTATCCATGATCACCATTGTATCCCTCATTGCATCCACATCATTTTGAGCATCATTTTGAGCCATTTTTTCAAAGAAGGATCACACAAATCATCAATAAAAGGGCCAACCAAAGGAGACAACTCAAGCAAGGTAACATTGGGGTTTCATTGTTCATTTTGTTTGGGCTAAACTAGGTCAATCTTGAGTGTGCTTTCTGTGTCTTCTTGCTTGCATTCCCATTCTTGTTTGCATTTCTAGGTTAGAATTCACTTGTACACAATTATAAAGAATTTTGCAAGGACATTATCTTGAGCATTCATATCAACAATATTTCTTATATAGTCTGCTATTTGATGTGCAATAGGCTTTGCACTTGTCCAATTGACTTTCCCAACCACAAGAACTTCTCTTAAGAAGTAGAAAAGTAAAAAAATCACTAATGTGCTATACTTGAATATATGCTTTTTTTTATTAATATCCTTTAGGTTCTCCATCAATTGTTGTCAGAGCAACTCATAGAGGTCATAGTCAACATTGTTCTCAACCATGTCATGTGCCACATGAACCGTGATAGCAAAGGCTGAATTGTCTCTAAATTTGTATAATAAATCTTGTGTCCAATTAGCATTACTGCATATCTAACTATTGGTTTTTTAATAGGATTCAATGTGAGGGATTTTTTATCAAGTGTAGCACTTGTTCTTTCCATTACTTCCTTGTTCTTAATAGAATTCAAGACTCGAACTAGTCTAGAGGACCACAAACTAGCTATCTCTCTAATTGCTTCCTTGGTTATTGTATGAGGGCCATCAATCCACATGAATTAGTTGTGAATTCTACTTAGGTCAATTCTAATATACTTCTATTTATAGTCAAAACACATAAGCTTTTTCCATACATCCAATCTCTTCTCATCTAGGGCTTTGTATTTTGGCTTTAAAGTTAAATCATCCTTAACCAACTCATCCAACCATAGTTTAGATAATTTTCTAGGAGAGGTTTCTTCCATATTTCCATGAGTGTATGCACCAATATTTTTATTTGGAATAACCCTATAGGGAATGTGTGAAAATGCACCTAAGGGATAATCTTTTAAGACTCTAGAAAAATATCTTTTGAACTCAGATTGCAGTCTCTATGAAATGTCTATAAATTTTATTGTCTCCATAACCTTCAAAATATTTTTAACTAATAATTCTAGACAAGTAGAGTATGTAGGAATTGCATAAATACCTTTTATTTTGCATGGTGCACTAGGGTTTTAATGTTCTACAACTTGGAGATGTGTTGAACTCTTCACATTTGCTTCTTGCTACTCTATCTTCCTTTGAACTCTATTGATGGAAGGAATTTTCCTTAGAAAAATTGCATTTAACTCTTTGATTTGACCTAATTCCACAATAAATGCTTCAAACCATAAAGCTGGTAACCCTAAAAACTGTATGCATAGTCAACTTCTTAAGCTCTATAAATTTCTGCATTAGCATATTTCCTTCCCCAATTTTCTTCAACAAATTAAGCATTCTATTCTTCATGATATATCATTATGTTATATCTCTAGCACCTCTTTTCTAGCGAGGGACATAAGATATCCATTAAAGCTCCTCATAAGCCATATATCTAGGCTTAGTTACAGGAGGAAACATCTACACTAGAGGATGGTACACTCTCCCTTATCCTCAATCTCCTATTTCTTTCTCCACATTATTTCCATTTCCTTCTTTACTTCATCCAAGGCAATCTTTTTGATCGATTCATTTTTCTTTACCAAATTGTCATTCCTTGTGTTTCTACTTCTATAGAATATAGTAATATGTCTTGGCCTACTACAATTGTTGCATATGATATTTCTTTTAGCATTATTCCTTTCATTGATTTTAAGTCTACATTGATTAGCTTTGTGTCCAAATCCATAGCATGTATAGTAGTAACCATTGAAAGATTGAATCATTCTACCATTGTTGTTTTCATTCATCATTTGACTTCTACATTCACTTTCTCTATACAAAAACCTCTTGCATGTAAAGCATTAACCAGTAAAGGATGGGACATTCTAATTGATTATACTTCTACACTCTATTTCCATATGTCCATACTTATTGCAAGAATAACAAAAACCATTGAAATATGGGTACCTTTGAGTATTTGGTTGCCTAATAGGGGGTCTTCTAGCATTGTTTTTTTGATTTTGGATCTTTCCATTGTTCGTCTTGTCTTCAATATCCTTTGATTCATTGATCTTCTTAATTGCATTAGTTTTTTGAGCTGCTTTTCAGCTTTCTCCTTTTTCAAGTCCCAAACCACCTTTGTCTTTAGATGCTTTCTAATTAATAATCAATTCATCAAACAGTGTAGAACTTGTCTTGAATTTGTTTTCATGACTTATTGTCTTCTCCATGTTTGATCTTAGATTTTCCACTTCTTTTTCAAGCCTCATGCATTCATTTTGCTTTCCACTATTGCATTGATACATTCCTCAATCTTTTTCTTCTCTTCCACTTGCACTTTTAATCTGGTGATTTTTTCATTTGCTTGTTTCAATTGTTCATTGACCTCCTTATGTCTTTCTCTGAACTTCTTGATCTGCTCTCTCAATTTTCTAATACATTCATTTGCCTCTTTCATATTTTCTTTCAAATCTATGTTTCCATCTTCATCTTTATTAAGATATTTAAGAGCAACTTTGAGTTCTCCATCTTTTTCAAGCATGAAATCTTCTTCTATATATTCAATAGGAAGAATCTCTTCCAAAGGAATAGGAAACTTTCTATCATCCATATGTTCAAACTCCAAGATCTTCCCAAAGAAGTCAAGCTCTGATACCAATTTTTGAACACCCACAATACTAAGAGGGGGGTGAATCAATATTCCATTAAACCATTTAGACATAAGCCATCCAATTACAAAAACATATTTAAATGAAATAATGAATGAAAACATGAAACAACCACAAAAGCACATGACACATGAACACCAAGTTTTTATGTGGAAAACCCAAAATGAGAAAACTACAGTGAGGGATAGCTCACAATATATTATATCTGGATATAGTATATTACAAAAATTCTCATTGTCCAATGGAATCACTGCCCACAAATGATAAGATAGAAGGAATAAGGGGTGGCTCATAGCCTATTGAACTATTACAAATTCATCTACAATATGTTGGATTATAGTTTCAATGAAGTACAAATCAATCTTTGCACTAATCTGGATCAGTGCACTGCTTTGCTCTTAATTCACACTTTGCAATACAATTTGCACAATTTTAATCAAATTTACCTCATACAGATATAGGTGGAACACCATACATGTCACATTTCACAAATCACTTGCACCAAACCTCAAACCAAACCTCAAAGCATTGAAATCAATCTACTATATGTATTCCATATCAAGTGTAACTTCAATTAGGTTGGCCTAATTAGAAGTAGCACACAAAATTAAGCTCATCATCCTTAAAACATTTCATCCACATCTCGCGCCTTAATTAAAAATTCAAATCTCCTTAAGATAGGTCGATATGGACCAAATATAGGTCTTTCATAAGATTGTAAACACAATAATTCTTCAACCTAAACACAAAACTTCCATCTGTTTATCCAATCCCTCAAGCATGTGACTCAAAACTCGATCTCACTTTGAATTCCCACTCAACTGGCATCTAAAATCTTATCCTAAACATCACAACTCGAAGTGATTATCCATGAAGGAATGTAGAATCTCTCACACCGACATAATTTTTGGAAAATAACTACAATATACAGAGCTAAACTTTATCATACATATCTTTATGAGTACTTCACTAAACGACACAAACTTTTGGATTTAGGTACATCTAATGGTCATAAAAATATTGTTAGAATCATAGAGTGACTTCTCAATTTGTGGTGGCATGTGAACCCAAAACTAATGCACTAAACCAAATTATATTATCAAAAGGAACACAACCAAATTTCTATATAACTACACTTTTTCAGAACAACTTGTTTTGTACAACTATCTTCAAGAATACTTCTAAATCATGCTAGAGTGATTAAAAAAAATGAAATCAATAAAAACACTAGATAATGTAATATATACATTTTGTGTGTGTGAAATTGTGGGAGTTAACAAATCAATAATAAGACACACAAACATCAATGAGACATTATATTAAAGATTTGAATCATACAACTACTATATTTGCAACAAAAAAATCTCTAAAAATGTTCCATTGTTCTCTATTCTCAAGGATTTATTAAACCATATTGGCTCTCAGATTTTGTATGTGCACTATGGTTGTTAAAATGACAACTTGAGAAATGAGATGCTATATAGAATGCAAGAATCTAAGTCCTACATGAAACTATGTGATTAAAGCCATGATGCTATGATATTAATGTTGTTGTGGTAAAATGAAGATTATGCTAAGATTATGATGTTAAATGTTATGATGAGAATGCTATATGAAAGCTAAGATAATAACTGCAATGCAATTATAACTAAGACATGATTCTAAGTTAGAATGCTAAAAATGCTCCAAATTGCTCCAATGTTATTCCTACATAATAAACTTCCTAAAATATGTGATGTAAAATGTTGTAGCAAGGGGTTGTATTTATAGGATTTCTAAAACATCTTGTGATGTGGCAAAAATCAATGGTAAAGATTCAGACATGAGATATGAATAGTGGAGATGGAAGAATCTTGGAGGATGTACCCTTGACCAAGGGCAACATGCCAAATGTATGGGAGAATCAAGTGTGTGAAAAGGCCAAGTGTGTGGGAGAATAAAATGTGTGAAAATGCCAAGTGTGTGGGAGAATAAAATGTGTGAAAAGGCCAAGTGTGTGGGAGAATAAAATGTGTGAAAGGCCAAGTGTCCAACATGTGCCTAAATTCAAATTAGGAATTTAAATATTAGACATATTAAATACATGTGACATTTGATGAGGTGGAAAGAGGAAAAGTTGGAAACATGCTTAAATTTAAATTTGGCATTTAAATTTAATGAAATTATTATTAATTAAATAAAATAAACTATGTGAATTTGTTTATTTAATTAAAATAGATGGATGTGATTTTAGATTGAAGAATTAGAAGATTGAACAATATAAATAAATTTGGAATTTATTTATAAATAGATGAATTAAAAGGGGTCATTAATTAAATAACTAGTATTTAATTAATTAATTGTCTTGACCGATTTTAGGTGTATACATTTTGCCCCTTTTTGAAGTAATGTGTTTACATTGCTTCAAAGAAAAATTTGTTGTTGATGCCGAGAAAAAAACAATTCAATGCCCCAGATGCTAATTTTCTAGTGATGATGGATATATGCCCCCCTCGAAAGATAAATCGATGAATTTTTATTTTTTGTATTTTTTGAAATTTTGATTATTTTTTCATTGATTTGATGATGAGTTCAACTTTTTAATGATGTTGTGGCAATTTATCTCCCAAAAAATTATGTTGAACTTGCCAACTTTGATGAATTGATTAATTAAGTCCCCTTTTTTCCTCCTTGTATTTGATGATTGATAATTGCTTCAGTTGATTGTTTGATTTGATGATGTTGATAGATTGGCCTCATGATAGGTGAGGATCAATGATAAGATGATGATGATTGACCTCATGATATGTGAGGGTCAATGATAGGATGTTGATGATTGTCCTCGTGATAGGTGAGGATCAATGATAGATTGATGATTGACCTCATGATAGGAAAGGATCAATGATAGGATAATGATGATTTTCTTCATAATAGGTGAGGTTCAATGATAGATTGATGATGATTGACCTAATGATAGGTGAGGATCAATGATAGATTGATGATTGACCTCATGATAGGTGAGGATTAATGATAGGATAATGATGATTGTCCTCATGATAGGTGAAGATCAATGATAGATTGATAATTGACCTCATGATAGGTGAGGATCAATGATAGATTGATGATTGACCTCATGATAGGTGAGGATCAATGATAGATTGATGATAATTGAGCTCATGATAGGTGAGGATCAATGATAGATGCTCATGAGATTTGATCAAAGTCTCATCAAAGCTAATTAGATTTGATTGATTGATTGATTGATGTTGATTGATTGATAAGATTGTTGATTTGTGATATCTTATGATCATAGGAGGATTTTAGAATTCTTCAGTCTAGGGAATGCTTTCTAAAGACATGGGACATGATTTCGCATCTAGTGCAGGTAATTTAGATATTATCAGTCGATGTGGTTTATCATCTTTGATTGATATGCCCCAGTATAGGATTGATTAATGTACTGAGACGTGATGTATACACTTATCCAGGCAGAGATTTTGTGATCTATGCCACTTTGTTGATGTATCTCTTTGGCACATTTGGATATCATTTTATGCTTGACATTGTGATTTTGAGATTTATATGATATGCAGCAATGATTAGTGCTCTACATGTGTTTATGATTTCATGATGGATGCATTTATTTTCTAGTTTATGATGCTTATGTGATGTTCTAGATGATGATACGATATGTTATGGATGCAAATGATGATGCAACTGATGTGTTATGATTCTATGATGCTTTGTGAATGATGCCTATATGATACGTGTGATGGATCTTAATATGCTAATGAAATGTGATGCATTTTATGTTTTTTTTACTTTTCTAATGCAAATAAATGATGCAATGAATGTATGTATGATGGATGAAATGATGATATTTTATGTTTATATGATGATGATCATGATTATTATGATGATATGATAATGTATGATTGATGATTCTATATGCTTTATGGATGATGTTTTATGCTATGTGAGATGGATTTGATTATGAAAATGATGTGAGATTTTTATGTATGTTCATGTGATGATTATGTCGATCCATCTAGTCCTTTGTCAATCTTAGATTTAAGTAATAAAAAATTCATGTATCCTAACAAATCTATCTTCACTACTGGTTTTAGATGTTCATAACAATCATATCATATCCTTGTTATTAGTTGGGTATGTGCAGGATCATGATGGGCCAAAAAGTGGCAATATGATGGGTATATATAGGGTATGTGGCTGATGAATTTTTTTACCCAAAATTGATGAAACAAAAAGGGTTTTTAAAGGAGATTCTTAGCTTTCCACCAATATAAATTATGCTTTATTTTGAATTTAATAAATAATTACTATTTATTTTCTATTTGAATTATGACTAAAGTCCTAATTGATAGGTTGATTGAAAAACATTTATAGCTTCAAATGGTATCACATTTTTAATCCAAAACATGTGTCACATTCTATGCTTCACATACTATAAGATTAAAAAAAAAATTGAATTTCATGAAGTTTTGACCAAGTTAAGGTGGTCGACATGAGTTTTTATATTTTTAAAAGTTGTAATAAAAAATTCATAATTAATTATTTACTAGGAAAAAAATTAAAAAAAATATGCATCACATCAGACATGAGTCTTCTACCTATATCTAAAATCTTATAAAAAAATATTATCATTTTATTGTGGTTAGGGTGGTTAGACAAACACCTACTTATTTTTCCCTAAAATTTAAGTACTACTACATTGAAATTACAAATTTTCACCAAATAGATTTTATTTTTTCAAAATAAACCTAGTAGTTTAGAAACTATATTCAATTTGCTACAAATTCTATTCTTACACATTTTTCAAATAATATAGATAACTTATTAATTTTTTTATGTCATGTTTCCTAACTCTAATTTTTCTTTTTTTTTTGCTGCTTAAGGGCCTATTTTTTCCATGATGACCCTGCACATGCCCAGTTATGTTTTTCAGCAACTTTTTCTTCTTGGAAATCTTACTCTATTGGATATGTCTTTCAATCTTCTTAAATGAATCCAAGATCTATTTTATTAAAGGAATAAATGATTTCAATGATGCATCAAGTTCAATTATGCACCTATTAAAATAGAGATGTTTTCTTGTTGGAAATCTTACTCTACTGGATATGTCTTTTAATCTTCTTAATGGACCAATTTCTCAATCCATTAATAATGAATGAGATGATTTTGATTATGAAAGTGAGATGCAATGCACTTCTTTTTTTTATTTTCTGATGTGGATATTATGATGTGATGCATGGATGGATGAATGATGTGATCATGCACATGTGATATTGTAATGCTTTCTAATGTGTGCAAATGATGATGCAACTAATGTGCAACTATATGAGAATGATGTGTTTTTGGTAGTGTTAAATATACTCAATCCATTAATAAGAGAGATAACATCCTTGTGAAAAAAATTTCAACTTTGGAAAACCCCTAAATATAGATGCAACACTGATATGAATGCAATCTAACTTAACCATATAGATCTAGTATGCAAAGCTTGTCATTGTAATAGTCAATTTGTCATGATTTTTATCATCATTGAGCCTTTAAAATGTTGAAAGTGAGTACAAGCATCGATGGCATAATTTCAACCATGATGACCTAAGTACTACTTTCATGATTTTTGATATTGTGAGTTAACATAGGCATCTAGGTATAATTGAATCGAGATGAACTGAGCATTACCCACATAAATAGACAAAAGTTAACCATGTTTCTATGAAAATTTAGAATGTCATTAGTGATACTTTGTAGAGCATGTCTCGTGAAAATTTGGATAGTAGTAGTGATCAACTTACAGACAATAGACAAAGAAAAAGCATACTCTTTCTTAGCTACTATAGTTCAATACATCATCGAGTTGCTCCAAAGATATGATAACAAAAATTAAAGTACAACAGTTGAACATTTATGCTAATGTGGTAAAGCCATGATTCAAAAGGAACATCATCCATTTAAATTTTATTTGATTTGATTGATTTGGATTTTTGATTTGGATGGTTGATGTGTTACTGATGGTGATTGATGTTCAATGTCGGGTTTTCACTATGATCATTGTGTTTGTTGCATTGTCTAACTTGATGTTTGTCTGTTGGTTCAAGCTCAAATTTTATTGCCCCAATGAGTTCAAGATTTTTCCCCCAGTCTAGGGTGAGACACGACCACGATGCCAGGATATGTACATGAAGCTATCCAATGATAGGAAGAATGAAGGTGAAAGAAAATGGTTGGCATGCTCAAATAGATGGAAAAGCTAGCCTCTCACAAATAGTGCATGTTGCTAGGTTTTCACTACTTTTTTTATTGCAATTTTTTAGATTTTTTAGATTTTTTTAATTTTTCCCTTTTTTTGTATTTTTCCCTTTTTTGTTTTTTTTGTATTTTTCTCTTTTTTCTCTTTTTTTGTTGTTACCAAGATGCATGTTTGCTAGGTTTTCATCAAGGCAACCATTTTTTTAGGATATTTTCTGATGTTTTTTTATTTTTTGAAGACTTTTTCCAATGCACTGAATGATTCAAGTGTAGAATTTCTTGAGATGAAGGTTGTTGAGAGGTTCATTAAACAAATTCCCTTCAAGTGTGAACAATTGATAAGCTCTTGATCTGAAGACTAATATGATGCTCTGATCCTATGTGAATGACCGTGCTAGATGAAAGGGCCTAATTGGAATAAGTAGTATGAGTGGCAAGTATAGAGGGTGATAGATATGATAGATAAAAGAGGCTATGATAGGATCCCTAATGTGGACACTATGTGGGCCATCAGGCTTTAGACGAAAAGGAGCTTGGTAAACTGATGAGTTATAGTACATGAAGGGGTCATGATCAAAGGCACATTGAAATACATCACCAATGGAAGTGTAATGATATGATGAGTAGGTGAATATGGATGAGTGGAATGGGATATGTGGTATGAGTGATGTGGAGGGAGACCATAGATCAACAAGTTCTTTCTTTGATTTTCTTATTTGATAGATACCCCCAATGATTGGTGGGAAAGAGGCATATTTGGAGATCGAATTTCACATGTTTTTATTTTTTACCTATATTTTTTATTTGTCTAATAGCTTTTTATGCTGGTTAGGAGACTTTTCTAGATCTATTTTTCTTTTTGTTTTTTCCAATAGCTTTTTTTTGGCTAAAGGCCTTTTCTTGATCCTCTTTTGTTTTTTATTTGTCCAATAGCTTTTTGTTTTGGCTAAAGGAATTTTCTTGATCTTTCTTTCTTTGCATGCTTTCTTTTCATTCTAGATCTCCATTTGATAAAGGAATTTTTACCTTTGATTCTTTACTTTTCCTCCTTTATATTTTCTTTGAGTGATACTTGTTGATCCATGTCTACAAGGTGGATGGATGTGGGTGAGATGGATTAAGTGGGAATGGTAGTGGTGATGCCATCAATAGAGTCTTTGATACTATCCTTTTCGATAGTGTTAATGTCAAAAGAAGCTTGCACATCCCTAGTGACTTGGAAAGATGGTTTAGTAAAGGCCACAATAGGAGATTCATACCCTAGCCCACGGCAAGTGGGATGGAAAGATGATGGTTGGATATCCTCATTGAGGTCATGATCAAAGAGTGGGTTATCATAGCTATCCTTGTCAAATAGGGGGTTGTCACAGGTATCAAAAGTTTGAGTGGGAGTAGATATGGGAAGGGTAGGTGTATCATCAAGATCACAAAAGGTTTCAATTCCAGCACGGTCATCTTCCTGCATGCCTTCTGTATTTTCCTAATTTTCATTTTTGGAATTCTAATCCTTCTCAATGGCGGTAGTAGCATCTTTTGATAACAAATTATCCAAATGCTATTCTCCACATCCTAGATCATGGATTTGCACCTTGGGGTTTGATAGTGTAGTATCTGTGGTAGAAGCTTTTAAGGATTCGGGATCATTTGTTTGGGAAGAATATACTTCACAATTGCTAGGGGTTTTAGCTTTAGGACTTAGATTATGGCCATACATGAAAGAATTATGATCTCCTTGTATTGTTATTTCAATTCCCTCATGAGAAAACTTCAAACATTGATGGTATGTAGAGGATACTGCTTGCATTTCATGTATCCATGATCTTCCAAGGAGGATATTATATATCAAGGGGAGATCAAGGACTTGGAAAACCAAATCTTTCACTACAGGGCCAACTTGGAAAACCACATCTTTCACTACAAGGCCAACTCTGATTGGTAGAGTAACTGATCCTTTAGAGAAGCGCTCCTCTACATCATATCCCTTCATGGTAATCTTTTTACTGGAGTCTACATTTTCTAAATATCCCAATGCATGTATAAACTTTAAAGAGAAAATATTTAAACCAACTCCTCCATCTATTAGAACATGTTTGACTAGAAATTTATGGATCAAAACCTCAATATGAAGTGGAGCATTATGCGGATGGGTAAGTGATCCATCATCATTTTCAGTAAATGATAGGCAATGAGGTGTGATAGTGTGTCCCACCATAGCTTGGGATTGAAAAACTTTCAAATCAGCTAGTGCAATGTCTTCTTTATCATGAATTTGATTGTGAACTACATAAATGTTAAGAATGGTGGTGTAATGGACATAGTTTACATTCTTTCATTTGTTTTTTGATGAAGAAGATTCCCCTTTTTCATAGTTTGGTAGATGGCTCTTGAATGCTCCATGATCATTGTTCATTTGGGATCCTTCAATAAATATGATCTTGTTATCAATCAAGTCTTGCATCAAATGTTTCAATCGTATACAGTCATTTTTCTCGTGTCCTCTGTTTCGATGAAAATTGCAGTAATGTGCATCATTCCACCAAGATGGTTTAACTTGTGGGTTATAATCTCATGCCTCTGGTAATGTTATGACTTTAGCTTCAAGAAGCTCCTTTAATGTTGATTCCAATGATTGTCCTAAAGGTGTGAACCTTCTTCGATTTGAGGATGTTTGATATGGTGGTGGTTTGGTTTCAGCATTGTTTTGATTATTTTTTTGGTTGGTGTTTTGGTTGTTTTTATTTTTGGTTGGATTGTTGTTTTGATTTGTCTTGGTGGCAGCTAATGTCAAGTTAAATACCAGTTTGGTATTTTGTGTGTCAGATGAAGCATCATTGTTAACAACATTCTTGTTTCTTTTCCAAAACTTTGGTTTATCACTATTGTTGTAATTGTTGGAGGAGCTTGATGAGTTGTTTTCATTGTAATTTTTTATGACTCCTCTCTTGACCTAAGCTTCTTCAATTTTAATTCCATTCTCAATCATTTTCTCGAAGGTAGGTGGACGTTGTAATTCCAATCTATAACTCATCTCATCACTTAGGTTGTCGATAAAGATTTCCATCTTTTCTTTTTCTAGTATGGTACAAGAATATCTTGTAAACAACCTTCTCCATCTTTACAAAAATGTGAGGAATGATTCACTCTTATTTTGTTTGGAATTGCAAAGGTCTTTCATTGTTATCTCATGTTGGATGTTATAGGAGTATTGAGTGATGAATTTGTTAACCAATTCTTCAAAGGTTCTAATTAGTGGCGCAAATTTGGAGAACCATTCAAGGCATTGTCCACCTAGGCTTCGTGGAAACAATCTCATCAAGTAAGTTTCTTCATGTGCAAATTAAAGACTCGTGATTCTAAATTCCCTCACATGATCTATTGGATTTTTTTTACCATTGTACTTATCATACTTTTGGAATTCAAAACATTTGGGAAAAGGAATCATGTTGATATTTGGATCAAAAGGATATGGACAAATTTCTTCTAGCAAGTATCATTTTTATGTTCCCCTTTGCATGTAAAGAATTTGTTGTTGGAAATTTTTCATTTGATGAGTTAAGGCAACCACTTGTTTTGAATCATTTTCAGGCCTTTTAGGAGGTGCTTCAATTGATTAACATCAAAGTCATTAGGCAATTTGACACCATTTTTAGCCAGCATTAGTAGGTATTTTCCCCCATTTCTTTATGTAAGGAAAGCTCGATATGGAAACAACAATCCTAACGTCAAAACCTCAGGGAAGAATGCAAATATACTCTTAATTTTTTATATTATAGTTCAATTAAGATGCACTTTGAAGTAAATAGCAGAAATAGAGAATTAGAAAAATACAAATCAACACCAGACATACGTGGGAAAACCCTTTTGGGAGAAAAACCCACCACACCAAGAGAAGTGACTTTGTATTACAGTAATAAATAATTACATACAGAGTTCTGACTTATCTTTCTGATGCCAGATTACAGTAGCTTTCACAATGACTAATCTTGTACAGGAACCTTCAAGTTACAATCTTTACACAATAGAAATCACTCTGATACAATTCGAACTATTCACATAATTGTTCTTCGAACCAACCAAACCATCGAGCATTTGCAACTACAAACTATATTCATGTCATTCCCTATTTGTCGAGCTTCCTCTCAGAACTTCCACAACGAACTGTCTTCCAACGGTTCCCATTCGGCTTCTCCTATTGGTCCATGAGATGCCACATAGGAAAGTTTTCACACGATCAAAAGGCTTCAACTGTGTTCACATGTCAGTGAGACACAAGAAGTGTCTCCTCGATGCTCAACAGTTTCATATCGGCAAGAGATTTCTCATTGGAAAGACTCATACCGATGCTCACAAGTCACAACGACTTCAGTTTTCCTTTGACAAGACTATCGCTCTTGCCAAGGCATCCCATCGAAGTCTCAAGTTATACCGAGTGCCAAATAATAGCCGTCAAGACTTATCTTTCACATAGAGTTCATACCGAGTTCTCAAGTCATACCAACAATACAATTCCTCATCGCTAAGACAAACGTCCATCACTGAGACTCTACTCTAAAGACATTAAGTTACACCAAACACCGAATGGTCGGCAAGACTTCATCTTTCTCCAAGACCTTATACCAAGGCCCTAAGTCATACCAAGTCATTAGCATTTCCATCGGCATCCATCTATTGCTAAGACCTTCAACTATCACCAAGAGGTTTCACCGAGATCTCTTATGTTACTCTGAAGCCATACTACTATCTGCAAGACCCCACGAGTCGCCAAGACTTCATAACTATCATTCATGTTACTCTAATGAACATCAATTGTATCCCCGTTGGTGTGACATTAGCTATCACTAGGAATTCTCCTCGAGACCTTTGGGTTACCCCGAGTGAATATAGTTGGTGAGACATTCCTATTATCAAGAGGTCTTCTCGAGTGTTCAAGTCATCCCGATGTCTCTAGGATAAAGTTGTTGACAAGACGTCCATATCAGTAAGACTTCTTACCGATAGTATCCCTCTCGAACAAGTCTCCCTGATATATGATAGAATGGCATGTCAGCCAGAGATCTCCACGCAATAAGAGGTTATACCAAAGAAATGTCACAACAATAGGCTTCAATGTGTAACCGTTCGGCGAGACTCCTGAAAGGTCACAGTGACCTGAACTATTCAACAAGATTCAAGCTGCTAGTCGGCTAGACACAAAAGATGTCACACCAACTTGGCTCCAGTAGAGGTTTCAGCCTATGGGATTGAGACACATATTTCCAACAATCTCCCACTTGACGAAGATCACACAGGCACCTCCAGAGCACAACAAAGCTTACTAAAAAATCATGGGCACTAAGGCCCATTGAACTGGCATACCACCTGAACTTGTATATGCTCACTGGCTTCGTCAATGCATCTGCAACATTCTCCAAAGTATCAACTTTTTCCAAACTGACCTTTCCATACTCCACCATATCTCATACAAAGTGGTACTGTACATCTATATGTTTTGTCCTAGCATGGAAAGTAGGATTCTTTGCTAGACAAATTGCACTTTGACTGTCACAAAAATAGTTATTTGCCCTACATCAAAACCAATGTTAGAACACAAACATTTTAACCAAACTGCTTCTTTACAAGCATGAGTAGCTGTCATGTATTTAGCCTTTGTAGTGGACAAAGCGACTACAACCTGTCGCTTACTCATCCAGCTCACTGCATCACCATTCAACATGAAAATATATCCACTAGTGGACCTCCTATTGTCAATGTCCCCTACCCAATCAGAATCCACATAGCCTCGAATGTTGAAAGTCCTCTGTAATTCAACCAAGTTCCCATGGTAACACAAAGAAAAATTTGAAGTGCCCTTCAAATATCTAAAAACTCTTTTCACAGCATCCCAATGTGTCCTTCCAGAATTAGCCATATACTGACTAAGAACTCCCATTGCTTGGGAAATGTTTGGCCTTGTACAGACCATTGCATACATGAGACTACCAACCACACTAGCATAAGGTACACTGGTCATGTCCTCCATCTCAATAGGAGATTTTGGATAGTTTTCAACAGATACCTTCATTCCCTGCAGGACTGGAACAACTAGTTGCTTGCAATCATTCATGCAAAATCTCTCTAGAACAGTTTTGATATACTTACTCTGACTGAGCCAAAGCTTTCTATTAGCCTTGTCCCTAGTTATCTCCATCCCCAGAATATACCTTGTTGCACCAAGATCTTTCATTTCAAACTTAGCAGACAACTGAGACTTAAGATCAGAAATCATTAGCTTACTATTGCCTATGAACAACATATCATCAACATGGAGAGCAATAATAAGAACTTGATCACTTTCAACTTTGTAATAGACACAATGATAAGATTTTGATCTTACAAATCCCAAAGACAATACAAAAGTATCAAACTTCTAGTACCACATTCTAGGTGACTGCTTTAACCCATACAAAGACTTTTTCAACTTGCAAACCAGTTTCTCTTTACCTTTTTCAATAAAGTGCTCAGGCTGGGATATATAGATTTCTTTTTCAAGATCACCATGAAGAGAATCTGCCTTCACATCCATCTGTTCGACCTCTAAGTCATACGCTGCTACAAGTGACAAAAGAAATCTAATGGACGTCAGCTTAGTTACAAGAGAAAAAATCTCTCCATAATCAATTCCCCCTACCTGGGAATAACCCTTTGCAAACAATCTTGCCTTGTACTTTTCCACACTGCCATCCAAACCAATCTTCTTTTTAAATACCCATTTGTAGCCCATAGCTTTTCTGCCTTTAGGAAATGGCACCAAACTCCAGGTTTCATTCTTTTCTAAAGATTTCATTTCTTCATTCATGGATTCCAACCAAGAGTCTGAATTAGACATTCTAAATGCCTCTTTTACAGTCCTAGGCTCATCAGTGCTAGAAATTAAAGCATAGGCACAAGTAGAATCTATTAAAGAGAACCCATACTTATCAGGTTATTTTCTTTCATGGGTTGACCTCCTCAATGGCTGAGGCTGAGGTTGTTCTTCTTCTTTAGAACTTTCAGAACTGTTTGAGCTCTCCTTAGTTTCAGGTACATTTTGAATTTTCAATTCCTTTCTCTGGTGTAGGAGGAATTACAACTACATCCTTATTGTTTTCTGACTTTGTCTCTGACTGCAGATCTAAGGTAGATGGATTCAGCTCACGAAAGATTACACTTCTATTGTATACAACCTTCTTTGTATCAGGATTCCAAAGCTTGTATCCTTTTATGCCAGCACTATAGCCAATAAAAATACATTTGACAGCCTTGTTCTCCAACTTAGATCTTTTCTCATACGACACATTAGCATATGCCTCACAGCCAAAAACATGAATATGTCTTAAAGAGGGCTTCTTATCAGACCATGCTTCCAAAGGTGTTTTCTCAAAAAGAGTAGAATTTGGAGAATGATTAATCAAGTAACATGCAGTAGCAATAGCCTCAGCCCAGAACTTCTCCTCCAAGCCAACACTACTCAGCATACTTTGTGCTCTCTCCATCACTATCCTATTGAACCTTTCTGCAACTCCATTTTGTTGTGGAGTATAAGGTGTAGTCTTATGTCTTTTAATCCCATGGTCTTTGCAATACCTTTCAAAATCATTAGAGAAAAATTCACCGCAATTATTAGTCCTTAACCATTTAATTTTCCTACCAGTCTAATTTTCAACAAGGTTTTTAAATTCCTTAAACCGACTGAACACTTCTAATTTACTTTTCAGAAAATAAAAAAATGTTCTTCTCAAATAATCATCACTGAATGATACATAGTATCTTGATTTAGACAAAGAAGCAACATTTATTGGAACAAATACATCAGAATGAATATAATCTAGCAAACTAGAAGATTTATGAGGACTAGAATAAAATGAAACACGGTGTTGTTTTCCATATATACAATGCTCACAGAATTCAAATTCAAGGTTACAATCTTCAAGCCCCTCAACCAGGTTTTTATTCTTAAAGGTTTCTAAACCTTTCTCTCCAATGTGGCCTAGCCTATGATGCCAGAGCATAGTCTTTTTTGTTGGAAGTTTAACTTCCATAGAGTTTACACAATTAGGAACATTTCCCTCTTTACCTCCACGAGTAGCTTTCTGTGACTTTACAGAGACACTGCTACATTGAACAGCATGTGCATCCAGCTTGTACAAGATACCAATACATGCACCCCTTGCTAGCACTATTGAGCCTCTAGTCATCTTGCAGCCATTTCCAAAGAACGTGACTTGCACTCCAATATCATTCAGCTTATTGATAGACAGCAAATTTTGAATCAGACCTACTATATGCATAACATCCTTGATTCCCTTCACTCTACCATCGGGGAATTGGATTCTGACTCTACCATGGCCAACAATCTCTAAAGTTGAATCACTTGCTAAGTACACCTTTCCACCATCGTATTCTTCATACTTTGTGAACCAGTCTCTATGAGATGTCATGTGGAAAGATGCTCCAAAATCAATCAGCCAGACATCATCTAATGCTTGTGTAGCAAGGCTGAAATGAAGGCGTCACCATCACTATGAGAAGACTCATTGTCAGAAGAATTCTTCTTCTTATTTTTCTCCTCTTTAAAATCCTTTCGGACATGACCAAGTTGCCCACAGTTCTAGCACTTCACCTTGGACTTCTTGCCAAGAGACTTTGATCTCCCCTCTAATTTTGATTTGGACTTCTTGTCCTTCTTCTTGCCTTTCTCTTTTGACCTTCTTCTAATAGCAAGGGCCTCCTTCACCATCTCAAAAGATTTCCTTCTCATTTCTTCTAATAACAAAGAAGCAACAACATCTTCCATCTTGAAACTTGATGTTGTACTTCCAATAGCCATCACAAGGTGATCCCATGAGTCTGGCAAAGAACACAATATCAACATATAGTGATCCTCTTCATCAATCTTCACACCAACAGATGTTAACTGTACAATCAGCATATTGAATGCATTCAAATGATCAGCAATAGACCCTCCTTCCTGCATTCTCAAAGAGTAAAACTTCTTCCTTAGGAACAATTTATTCACCAAAGACTTCCCCTGATAAATAGATGCTAGTCTCTTCCACAAGGAAGATGCAGTATTCTCTTCATGCACATTGAGAAGTACGGAGTCTGCCAAACAGAGCCTTATCAGCCCCTTAGACTTTCTATCTGCAAGGTCCCAATCTTCTTGCTTCATGCCTGTAGGTTTAGTTCCAGAAACAGCAAGCCACAGATCATGATCCACTAAGAGATCCTCCATTTTGAGTTTCCACAACTCAAAATTGTTGCCATTGAATTTCTCTATTTCAATCTTTCCTGATGTGCTAGCCATCTCAATCTGTAATTCAAATTTAACAAACTCTACAAGACTCCCATTGAACAGAAATTACATAAAAAACCCAATGTACCCACAAGGATAACACAACTGGCCAGGCTCTGATACCACTTGTAAGGAAAGCTAGATGCAGAAACAACTCTCTTAACGTCAAAAGCTCAGGGAAGAATGCAGATATACTCTTAATTATTTCAATTATAGTTCAATTAAGATGCACTTTGAAGTAAATAGCGGAAACAGAGAATTAGAAAAATATAGATGAACACCAGATATACATGGGAAAACCCTTACAGGAGAAAAACCCACCACACCAAGAGAAGTCACTTTGTATTACAGTAATAAAGAATTACATACATAGTTCTGACTTATCTTTTTGATGCTAGATTACAGTAGCTTTCACAATGACCAATCTTGTACAGAAATCTTCAAGTTATAATCTTTATAGAATAGAAATCACTCTGATACAATTTGAACTGTTCACACAATTGTTCTTCGAACCAACCGAACCATTGAGCATCTGTAACTACAAACTATATTCATGTCGTTCCCTGTCTGTTGAGCTTCCTCTCAGAACTGCCACAACAAACTATCTTCCAACAATTCCCATTTGGCTTCTCCTATTGGTCCACAAGATGCCACATAGGAAAGTCTTCACATGGTCAAAAGGCTTCAACTGTGTTTGCATGTCGGTGAGACACAAGAAGTGTGTCCCCGATGCTCAACATTTTCATATCGGCAAGAGATTTCTCACCGACAAGACTCATACCGATGCTCACAAGTCACAATGACTTCATTTTTCCTTTTGGCAAGACTATCGCTCTTGCTAGGACATCCCACCGAAGTCTCAAGTTATACTAAGCGCCAAATAATAGTCGGCAAGACTTATCTTTCATAGAGAGTTCATGCCGAGTTCTCAAGTCATACCGACAATAGACTTCCTCATCACTAAGACAAACATCCATTGCTGAGACTCTACTCCAAAGACATTAAGTTATACCGAACACTAAATAGTCGGCAAGACTTCGTCTTTCGCCAAGACCTTATACGGAGGCCCTAAGTCATACCAAGTCATTAGCATTTCCATCGACATCCATCTATCGCTAAGACCTTCAACTATCGCCAAGAGGTTTCACTGAGATCTCTTATGTTATTCTAGAGCCATACTACTATCGGAAGACCCCACGAGTTGCCAAGACTTCATAACAATCATTCATGTTACTCCAATGAACATCAGTTGTATCCCCGTCGGCATGACATTAGCTATCGTTGGGAATTCTCCTCGAGACCTTTGGGTTACCCCGAGTGAATATTGTCAGTGAGACATTCCTATCACCAAGAGGTCTTCTCAAGTGTTCAAGTCACCTCGATGTCTCTAGGATAAAGTTGTCGGCAAGACATCCATATCGGTAAGACTTCTTACCAATAGTATCCCTCTTGGCCAAGTCTCCCCGATATACGATAGAATGGCCTATTGGCCAGAAATCTCCACACGATAAGAGGTTATACCGAATGAAATGTCACAGTGATAGGCTTCAATATGTAACTATTTGGTGAGACTCCTGCAAGGTCACAACGACCTGAACTATTCAACAAGATTCAAGCTGCTAGTCGGCCAGACACAAAAGATGTCACACCGACTTGGCTCTAGTAGAGGTTTCAACCTGTGGGATTGAGACACATATTTCCAACACTTTCAAAAATATTTTCTAAGCATTTGTGGAAATTTGGATCTTGTTCAGCATGTTGGATGTCTTCCTTAGTTATTTCTTCACCTTCAAATTTGTGGCTTCCATGGAGAGGATTCTCTTCAGCTTCATCCATTGTGTTTTGAGTTTCAATGTTTTGAGTTTTGATGTTTTGGGTTTTGATGTTTTGAGCTTTGATGTTTTGGGTTTCAAGTTCATTTTCTTTGAGTTTCTGCTTTTGTAATCTTGTTTGAACAGGCATACAAGTGTTACACTTTGACTAAACTTTGATCTTTGTTTGGAGGAGTGCCAAGGATGAAAACTAAGTCAAATAGAATGACAAATTCTATTGATGAGACTAAGTTTAATTTGATTATACAACCTTGTTTTGTGATGAAAGGATGACAAATCTTGATGATGAAACTAGGATTAATAATCAAGGATATGATAAGTTTGATGATTTAGGCACTTTAAGTTGTTTTAGATCTAGGTTTAGTTTGGAGAATTCAACTTGTAGATGTCAGTTTTAACAAGTTTAGACTCTATGGTACCTGAGGAATGATTATGGGCTGAACAAGATTCTAAATTCTGGAATCTGTGAAACATGGGATAAATGTAACTCTCAGGTTTTTCATTTAATAGAATGTGCTAAAACAGAGCCTAGATGTGTTAAAAAATTTCACAAATGTGTTGGAAGACAACCTAGATGCACTATAGAATGGCTTGAATGCACCATAGAAAGGCTTGAATGCACTGTAGGATTGGTTGGATGCATTATAGAATAGCTTGAATGCACTACAAGATTGGTTGGATGTGCTACAAAATAGCTTGAATGCGCTAAAGTATTGGGTGGATGTGTTGCAGTAATGGGTGAATGCACTAAAAAATGCAATGGATGTGATGGAAGATATAATGGATGTGTTATAATAGCATATGGACATGCCAGAGAATGTTGTAAATGCACCTGAACAAGCAATGGATGTGTTGAATTGGGAAAATGTCACAGTTTCTTACAAGTTTGTTTGATTTTTTTGATTTTCTAGTCCGAGAATTGGTTGTTTCAAAGGATGTTTTCTAAATCAAGGTTTTCACTTCCAGTGTGATGTTTTGTTTGAAATTTTTTCAAAAACATATTGGTAAAACACATCAAACATGTACAATCCTAAGGCTGTGTAGGACAACATTTATTGGATTCCCACTTGGATTATACCCCAGCTGTGCCTACTTTTAGTGGATGATTAGAAGCTTGACCCCACTGGATCCCTTCCATGACACTCACTTCTCAGGGCATCCAAGCTTATATACCCATGAATCTCCTATGACATACTTTTCATCTCTAATGAAAGCCACAAAAACGTGGGACAACTTCAAAGGTTAGACCTTCTATGCCAGTAAATAGAATGAGATTTTGGCTTGATCTAACAAACGGTTCTAGTATATGCATTTCGTTCATGGGGGATCATCCATTCGGCAAGAGACCATTGTTTCCCTTCTTGTCAGAATAATCCTCGTGATACTTGAACTTTCCTCAAGTACCCACACTTATATACCGGTTGGAAGTCACTTGGCTTTAGCATGTTACCGGTTGGGTCATTCCCTTGGGTGATTACTTTTTACCGCAAGGTAGGCCCTCTATGGATAAAATAAAATAAAAATGAATGGGTCTAGATTTTGGTCAACAGTTAAGGGTAGAGCATATTCCTACCATTCATCAATCACAAAAGACATGGTGTTCTTTCCCTCCTAATTAATCTAGATTCCTAAATTAACCAAAAGGAAATAAATCAACTCCAACCCTGGCACCAAATTTATTATTAGTTGCATAAATTTGTCTTTGACCAGCGTATCATCCACCTGCAAGCAAAAACAATAATTATTTCTCAAGATTTTTTAAGATTTTGTAAATTTTAACCAATGTGCTAAAACAATCATTCTATGCACTAAAACACCAATGCGCTAAAAGAAATAACCAATGTGTTATAGAAACCAATGGATGCACTAAAAAAACAACTCAATGCGCTATAACATATACTAAATGTGCTAAATACTCCCTGTATGTGCTAAAATAGTTGTTTGATGTGCCAAAATAAATATTGTATGCACCATAACAGACCCCTGATGCATTGAAAGATTTGTCATATCCACTAAAATAAGTTGTGGTTGTGCTAAAAGATTACGTCCACCCTATTCACAAAATTTTTTCTAGAAAATTGTTAAACATGGGGTTAATGCCCCACAGTGGGCGCCAATTTATGTGTGTGTGAAATTGTGAGAGTTAACAAATCAATAATAAGACACACAAACATCAATGAGATGTATTATATTAAATATTGGAATCATAAAACTACTCTATTTGCAGCAAACAAATCTCTAAAAATGTTCCATTGTTCTCTATTCTCAATGATTTATTAAACCATATTGGCTCTCATATTTTGTATGTGCACTATGGTTGTTAAAATGACAACTTGAGAAATGAGATGCTATATAGAATGCAAGAATCTAAGTCCTACATGAAACTATGTGATTAAAGCCATAATGCTATAATATTAATGATGTTGTGATAAAATGAAGATTATGCTAAGATTATGATGTTAAATGTTATGATGATAATTCTATATGAAAGCTAAGATAATAACTATAATGCAACTATAACTAAGACATGATTCTAAGTTACAATGATAAACAAATCTAAATGCTAAAAATGCTCCAACTATGAATGCTCCAAATTGCTCCAATGTTATTCCTGCATAATAAACTTTCTAAAAGATGTGATGTAAAATGTTGTAGCAAGGGGTTGTATTTATAGGATTTCTAAAGAATCTTGTGATGTGGCAGCAATCAATCGTCGAGATTCAGACATGACAGATGAATGGTGGAGATGGAAGAATCTTGGAGGATGTTCCCTTGACCAAGGGCAACATGCCAAATGTATGGGAGAATCAAGTGTGTGAAAATGCCAAGTGTGTGGGAGAATAAAATGTGTGAAAAGGCCAAGTTTGTGGGAGAATAAAATGTGTAAAAGGCCAAGTGTCCAACATGTGCTTAAATTCAAATTAGGAATTTAAATATTAGACATATTAAATACATGTGACATTTGATGAGGTGGCAAGAGGAAAAGTTGGAGACATGTGCTCAAATTTAAATTTGGGATTTAAATTTAATAAAATGATTATTAATTAAATAAAATAAACTATGTGAATTTTTTTATTTAATTAAAATAGATGAATGTGATTTTAGATTGAAGAACTAGAAGAGTGAACTATATAAATAAATTTGGAATTTATTTATAAGTAGACAAATTATAAGGGGTCATTAATTAAATAACTAGTATTTAATTAATTAATTGTCTTGACCAATTTTAGGTGTATACACATACCATGCTCATGTTACCAAACTACATCAACAATGACAAACTTCCAACATTATTCTAATAAGCTCTCTTTCTAGCTTGATTAGTAGGAAGTGTAGTAGGGATTGTGTATCTAGTTTTAACATACATCCACATGTCAAACCCTAATGAAGAAAAATATGTTCCATTCTAATGCTCCAAAAAGCATAGTTTGAGCCATCAAAGAGACGTACTTTTTTTGAGGATGAACCTTCTTAACTAGCCATCTTTTTGTTCAGTATCCAAGATCTACCTAAGCTGATTGAGCTTCTCCAAAGGAACTAGGGATTTGATACCAATTGTTGGAACACAACTATCTACTGAGAGGAGGAAAATCAATAGATCAATTAAAACTTTATCTATTAACCCTTAAGCATATTAACTCAACAAGCAAAGAGAAACACACACACACAAATTCACATAACACTAGATATACATGGAAAACCCAATATGGGAAAAACCATGGTGAGAATAGTTGTCAGGATCTACTATCTTAATCCAACCTCACAATTAAACCTCACTGGTTACAATGTTTAAAGGAATCAACCCTAAGGAGACATCAATCCCCTATTTTAGGAGCACCAACTCCAAGGAAGCACCCACTTCAGGCTATCTAAGCATAAACTTAGTTTTATGATGACACCAACCAATCAAAATTACAATTATAATTACAAATGATTCAAGATTGAATCTAGTTCAATGTTACAGATCTATTCTATAACTGATCATTCTTTGCTCTGCACTTCCCCCTTTCTCTCCTCTACACTCTCAATACAAACCCTAGGTAATTTTCTGTATTTTTGTCTAGGTCACTCTCTCTCCACATATTTTAGATTACCAACACTTAGTCAATTTTTTTCTTGCCTACTTTTTGCATGCCTTCACCAATCAAGCATTCATTCCTTGAGTCATGCAACACCGTTCTAATACTCTGCATTTGATAAATTTGGCAATTATCAAACCCTAGATAAGATATGAATTTAATGCTATATCTTGTATGACCGACTGTATCTAGTCTTTGATTACCTTTGTCTTCATTATGTCATCTTCACATCTTGTCACTAACTAAAAATAGTAGTTGGTGCAGTTGAGCCAATTAAATTAATTCACTATGTCATCTTATGGTTGTTACCTCCATTTACATAGTGCATTCCACTGCTTAGCCATTAGAGAGAATCAACATTGAATATAGGTTGTTGATCAAAATTCTTCACACCAAGATCCGACACATATCCTATAGCCTTAGCACCTTTAAAACATGGTTGTTTGATTAAGGTCTTTCAAATTATCACCATCGATTTCCATCACATACACATTTCTTAGCGCAACTTTGTTTGCACAAGAAATCCAATTAACGAATGCCACCTATTATACTAGTCCACATTGATTACACTATGTCCCAATCTTAAGGCTTGGTCCCATCGAGACACTTGTCACTTGCTCACAATCCCATGGGGAAAAAATGAGGACCCACCATTTCTCAATGGGCTAGTGGGATGCTACCACCTTTCCCTTATGTCATTGCAAAGCAATTCACAATAGCAATGTGAATTGATTGAATGAGCAATCATTTATCGCCACCTATCTTGTGACATCACTTTCCACTACCATCACCTGTTGCTTTTTGTTGGTCTCACTGGACACTTGCCACTTGCCCACATTCCCGCAAGGAAAGTTGGGGACCCACCATACACATCGCGGGCTAGCGGGAGCCGCCCGATCTTATAAGCTTGATCACTTCATTGATCAAGATAGGGAAAATATTTGATGTCACATCAAAAAAATTGAAGTCTTTAATATTTGTTGAGTCGCTAATGCCTAGGTCGAGGGTCGGTTCCTAAACAACTCGAAGGGCTTAAGTGATAACCTAAGCAACTAACAACCATCGATATCTAGTCAACAATGAATTAGAAACCCTATGAAGTGTCATGATTGAACCCTTAGGGTTTTACCTATGAAACCCTAATTCTATCCAAGAGTAGAATTAATTCATTTATGAGCTCATAACCTGTCCTCTAATCATGCAAGTCACACCATTGGAAAGCTCTTGAAAAACCCATGTCAAATTTTCCATTTGTTTTCTACTCATACTTTTGGAAGTGACCTCTACACTATCATGACAACTTTGCATCTTTTGAGCAAATTTACAATATTCGCAAACACATGCTCTTCTTTGTATCAACTTCACCATTCTTCTTGAGATTGATAGAGTAACATCAATGACATCTTTTGTCATAAATGAGATGCCCTTTTGACATCAATGGCAACATAATTCCAACAAAATTGAGTCATTAATTAGAAGGTTGAGAGATCCAACTGCAAAAAAATCCCATAGGGACCCCCTCACCAATTCACTAGAATCCATCAATAATTGGTCAAACAAGAGAGAAGAGCTAAGAAAATTTATCTTATGATCATATTAAAGGAAGAAATTTTGAAATAGGACTTTTGTTCATTGTTCATTGACCCATGAACCAATCAACCCATTCATGACACGTGCAGGAGATTCCTTATCCATTGGTGCCATCACCAAGGGATACAAAGTAATTTTTGGGATAAGTGGTGGATGGTTTTCACCATACTCAATAAACTAATAATGAGGCCCCACAATATTTTTTTAGTGATTCTATTCTAAATGAGATAGAGATCCTAGAGTCCATTATATTGTTGACTCATACCCTTATACAACACACTAGGCCTTTGGCACAACATGTTGTGGATGATTCTTCTAGGCCTCAATATCCACCTCACTTATTTTAAAACTAAGAATCTCTTTGTGTTTATAGGTATGAGGATGATCAAGATGTGTGTGGCTGAGATGTATCTATAATGGATCAAATGGTCATGATAGATGTCTACTAAATGAAACATATGACATTCATAGTCATGTAAATTTCAAAAAGTTTAAACTCAACATTAAATTTCAGTTTGAAATGTAAGGTTAACTAAATTACTAGATTGATTATAATAAAATTTTAAGGTTAGAGTGTTCACCTTACGTCTTATAGCCCTCCACCCCTTGATTACATGATGTCCACTCCACATATATGTAATTAGGAAATAACTAATAAATATAGTACATGTAAATAGTTTAGCCTTATATGAATTGTAATCTTATAAAAAATTGGGTGTTGAATAGGTTAATGTCAAAAAATCAACACCTACTAGTCAAGGTGGTGATTGATCTTTCACTAAGGTAAGCTTGTCTATTTTTAATTATTGGTGGTTTCTAAAATAACTTGGTAATTCAATAATGTTGTTTAATTTTCATATGATGGTATTATTTGATACTCCTCCTAGTATTCATACCACAATCAAGCATGGTTTTGTCACATCAATATCATCTTTGATGCCTTTGACAAAGATATAAGCCAATTTTAAAAAAAATAGATTATATTTTATGTTGTATATGTCTATTAATGAAATTTCTACATTTATTTATATTTTAATTTGTATATTGATGCTTGCCACAAGGCTTCACAACTTTATCTCATGAGCATGCCCTATTATAGATGAAAAGAGGCAAAAAAGGGTTCAGAGTGATTTTTTTTGTCATTCTATAATTTAATTTTTATATATTAATGTGTATTTATTTTATTGTATCAGGTTTAGTTGCATAATAGTTTAAAGAGGAGGTTGATTCAACACCTCTGCATCTAATCAACAGACAAAGGTGGCTCATGATCTCTTCTCTTCACCTCAATGGAAGTGATTACATTAGGGTTCTTTGTTGTATACCTAAATGGAAATTTTGTATATATACTTTTGTATCAATGATACATGAAATTGTACACATATATGGCTCTCTTGTACATATATTTGTTCTTTTAGCAATATGTAACATTGTATTCCTATATGGATTTTTGGTCAATACAAATCTATTTTACCATTGTTGCCCATATTTGGTTAATAAAAAATTATTTTAAAATCACATGATATTGATTTTATGCATAATATTAAGAAGAAGAAAATTATATTTCCTTTCATTTGGTATCAAAGCATGGCCAACTTGTTTGATTTATGAGAAGAGAAAGACCTATTTCATTATGAATACTATTTTATACCTGAGTTTGTTGTATTTAATATTATTTCAAGATGTATTTATGGTATGCATTTATAGAATGGAGGTGGAGAGATTCAACGAAAAAAATTAAGTTTTGGAAGATCAAGATGGGGGATTTTTTCTATTATAATGAGTAGATTACAAATCATTTTGCAAGTTTCCCTTGGATTCCATCCCCATTATTGGACTCGGTCATATAGTGTCAGTTATTTGGAAGTTGTGGAGTTAGTCATATGATATTTTGAGCTCCTATTTATCAACTAGATACACAATCATGTGAAGGTTGTGGGGGTGATCATACGATGACCTAGAGTTCCTACATTCCCTCTAGATAAATTGTCACATGGAGGTTATAGATTTTGTTGTACGGTGACTTAGATCTTCTAATAACCCCTTGCTCCTTTTGGTTGCATGTACTTGGTGGATTTGGTCATATGGTTACTTAGAGCCCTTGGATGCATGTAGATACATTTTTCAAATTCATGATGTGTTGAATCTATATATTGCATATTTTTTTATGATCCACCATTCAAAATGAAAAATCTCATCTTTGTAGATTTGTGGGTGTTTTAGATATGTGAATGAATTGATGTTCACATTGTACATGTGTGTGTGGATTATGTTACATGCAAGGTATTTTGTAGGTTATTTATTTAAAATATGTGGAAATTTTTTTTCTGAATTTTAATTCTCAAGGCTTTTTTAATTGATACAATTTTGAATTTTCCTACATGCTTTCAATCATGGTCAGAGACTTGTTCATTAGTCTCTCTAAGTTTTTGAATTAAGGTTATCATATAGTTATAGATTTATGACTGTAGACATCTAAATTTGAACACTCCCATATGATCAAATTCATCTCTTTATTCATCCATTCCATCAATATTAATTTATTTATTTAATATTGCACTTGTTGTCCAAAGTCCTTAAAGTATTTAATTTAAAAATTAAATGTTTTTCCTTGCACCTTTTTCCTCTCTAAATTAAATAAATACATCAATTTATTTAATTTAGTCATTTTAACCTTTTTGAATTAAAACCAATTTAAGATTCTTCTTTCTCTCTCCTCGTCGCATCCTCCATAATTCCTCTCTAATCTGAATTAATTTAATTAATTCATGATTAGGATGTGCATCCTCTTAATCAAGGATTAATGTCACATACTCCTATATTTGCCACTTTCTTCTAATCTCCCATTAATTATCCTAATTATGTGTTTGCACAACCTTAATCAAGGTCATTAGCCACATTTAGCATCCCTTTTTAGTCAACCTTTCCTTTTTCTTTTCTTGGCATTGACCCTCCTTCCCATGTGAATTTTTAATTCACATTTATTCATCCTAGGTCTCTCTCCTCCCCATGTGAATTTTTAATTCACATTTTATCTTTCCAAGACTTCTAGAACATGGGACTTGTCACCTCATCCGCATGTGACCAACTCCCACCTTTTTGGAGACCCTCTCTTATCCATTAGATTCTCCCAAGCTTATGAATTTTTAATTCACATTTATTTCTCCAACCACTTTCTCTTTTCTCATGGGGATTTTTAAAAAATTCCAAAATTCCTCAAATGTTGCTTTCATCCTCACTTGGGAACAAGAAGTTCCTTTTTGAGGAAATCTTCTCACTCCCAAGGTACTTATCCTTCCTCCACATCATGTACCTCCCTTCCACCTCACTTCCACATCATCTTACCCTTAGCCACTTCACATTCCACATATCAAGATGTGAAGGCTTGTGAATCCTCAACTCACCATAGCCCTTCATCTTGGCCTTGTTGGATAAATCTCAACCATTGAATTCTCCAAAGAATTCAAATTTCTCTATAAATACCCCCTCCTCTAAGGTATTTTCAATACTTAGTCATCTTGCACCTACATGTCATTTTGAATACTCAACTCACAAGCATTTCCTCTTACTTAGCCAAGCCATTTTAGCCATTTACATTTGCATCCTATCATATAGTCAATTTTGTATTTAGTCATATCAATAGCCATCCAAGGAGCACACAAGTACTCAAAATCAAGGGGCAACCAAGGAATTTCAGCTGCGAAGAGAAGGTATAATCATTTGCAATCTTCTTTCATTTTATCTCTTTATATTAACAATTCCTTAGGCTAATCTTTGAGTTGTTCTTTGTATTTTTACATTACATTTTAGTTGTTTTGCATCATTAGAATTAGGTAAAACTCAAGGATACACATTTCTAGCATGCCCAATGGGACACACAAATGGGTTCCTTTACTTTACATTTGTTGTTGAGATTGTTTGCAGATATAGGTCCCAAAGGGGCAGCTATGCCCTCTAGTTCACTACAGAGGGGCGACTATGCCCTCTAATTGACTACAGAAAGGCGATTGCGCCATTTTTTTACTATAGAAAGGTGACTATGACCTCTAGTTGACTACAAAAAGGAAATTGCACCCTCTATTTCACTACAGAAAGGCGACTACGCCCTCTAGTTGACTACAGAAAAGTGACTGTACCCTCTATTTTACTGTAGAAAGGCGACTGTGCCCTCTGGTTGACTAAAAAAAGGCAACTATGCTCTTTGGTTCACTGCAAAAAGGTGATTATGCCTTCTATTTGACTGTAATTGGGTGACTACGCCCCCAATTTAAAAGTTGTTTCTAACATTTTACTATAGTTGGGTGACTATGCCCCTGCTTTAAAAGTTGTTTTCTAATATTTTTACTATAGTTGGGTGACAACGCCCCTAATCTTAAAAGTTGATTTTTGACATTTTCTATACTTGGGCGGCCACGCCCCTAATTTTAAAAGTTGATTTCTGACATTTTCTACAATTGGGCAGTGATGCCCTAATTTTAAAAGTTTATTTCTAACATTTTCTACAGTTGGGCGGCCACAACCCTGATTTTAAAAGTTGTTTTTTGACATTTTCTGTAGTTGGGCGGCCATGCCCCTGATTTTAAAAAGTTGATTTATGACATTTTCTGCAGTTGGGCGACCATGCCCCTACTTTTAAAAGTTGATTTATGACGCTTTCTACAGTTGGGTGGCTACACCCCTAATTTTAAAAGTTGATTTCTAACATTTTCTATAGTTGGGTGGCCACGCCCCTTATTAAAAATTTGATTTCTAACACTTTTCTGTAGAAGGGTGACTGTGCCCCAGTTTGACATTTGATTTCTGACATTTTTTCTATAGAAGGGTGACTGTGCCCCAGTTTGAAATTTGTTTGCTAACATTTTACTGTAGAAGTTCAACTGCGCCCTTTTATTTGTTGTAGAAATCCAACTGCGTCCTTTTGTTTGTTGCAGAAGTTGAACTGTACCCTTCTGCTTGTTGCAAAAGTTCAACTGCGCCCTCTTGTTTGCTGTAGAATTCTAAATGTCCCCTTTTGTTTGTTGTAGAAATTCAACTACGTCCTCCTACTTACTGCAGTGAGGTGGATACACCCCAAAACAACATAGTTTGGAAGGTAAAACAACCATTTTAGCTTTGTTTTTGCTCCCATTTTTTGTTGTTTTCAAATTTTAACCCACTAACGTTGTTTTTTGCAAGGATATTAGTGTTTTTTCTAACATTTTGTAGCATATCCTTGTGTAATTGACAAAGAACAAAGGATAAAACAACTAACATTTGCTTGCAGGGCTATCCATTTGCTCAGAATTTAAAAGCTATCCTTGTTGTTTTCATTAATCTAAGAGCATAGTTTAATTAGGGGAGTAATATTCATTACTTGTGTTTTTTTTGTGTCACCCAAGGGGGCGTTGGTTTGTTTTCACTTTCCCCTTGCACTTCATGTGAACCTGGGGACTAGTTGGAAATGATTAGTGTCTTCTTTTTAGCAGGACCTACTTGGGGATTTCATCACCCCAAGGGACGATTCCAACCACGTGTATCGGTAGGGTATATAAAGGGGGGAAGCAAAATTTGTACCCCAATCCAATCATGTAGTAATTGGCAAAGCATCAAAACTAGGGTGATACCTAGATAGACGTGAAGAGTTGGTCTGAGCCCTTCAATATCTCGTTGGGGTTCCTGACTCACGCTTGTGATGGGCTGGTGTTTATGGTTGTGTCTCACGTACTGAGAGTATATTGAGGACTCCCTAGAAGCCTTGTGCATCCTAGATTAAGACCTTTGTTGACCATACCCTTAACACTAATCATAGGATTGCGCTTGTTTAAAGTGTCTTCTTATGAGAAACCTATGAAATTTTTGACAAATTGGCCTGATTATCATCGTTTTGAGTCCTTTCCATAGTTATTTCCATCTAAACCAAGCCCCGTTTACTACAAAAAGGTAGTCATGCCCTCCTATTTATCACAAAAAGGTAGTCACACCCCTATAGCCTATTGCAGAATGGCGAACTTGCCCCGTCTAGTTTTGTCAAGCCTCCAAACCTCCGTTTAATCATTCCAAACCTCCATTTAGCCATTCCAAATCTCTGTATAGCTATCCCAAACCCCCATTTAGTCATTCCAAGCCTCCATAAATTTATTTTCCTAGTAGACCCACTCATTCTAAATTCCTGATAACTCATTTGGGAAGCCCATATCATCACCTAGTGAACTTGTTTCACTAAAATCTTAACATTTGCACACCTAATCCATATCGTATAAACACGACTCATCTTCAAATCACCTAAACCTTGTGTCAAAATTTGTTATCCAAATTGACCTTAGCACTTAAATTTTATTGTTATCTTTCCCATCAATCATCAACTTTGACCCAAATCAATTCACTTCCATCTAGAGGTGAATTTGGTGTCGTAAGTTATCACCCTTGGCCCAAATCAATCCATTTCTATCTTGAGGTGGATTTGGTGTCGAGATCATCCACTTGATCAATCAATGCCCTAGGTTACTAAAGGTGATTTTCTGAATGGGTTTAGGATCCCTTACATTTTCCATCATTTAATTTCAATCCAATCGTACCCATCCAATCACTCAATATATTTTATCCAATCATCTAATCATCCAATCAAATCAATCACACTTATTCAATCACCTAATTGATACAATCACATCCATTCAATCAATCCAATCCAATCTATCTCAACAATCCCATCCAATCAAAATTCTGACATCCTCCAATCAAAATCTGATTTCATCAAAATCCAATCTCATCCGATCAAAATCCAATCTTAACCCATCAAAATTCATTATAGTGGAATTCAATCATCCAATCAGATTCCAATTAAGTCCACCTACACCCTTTATCCAATCGATCAATCTTCATCAAATCAAATTGTTCATCAAGGACATCTTTTTAATCCACCCATAGCACATTTGCATGCCCATTCAAACTAGGTCACAAGCCAAGAAGCAAATGGCACAAAAACAAGGTCAAAATTCCCAAGTGAACATGTCTCAAGATCCTAATAACATTGCAAATCCTACTAATGGTACAAATGTCTCTCAAGATCCTAAAAATGGAGTGAACATCCCCCAAGACCCTCATAATGACACTTCATCACACTCCAACATGGAAAATCAAAACAACTCACCACATGGTGAAGAGAGTATGGTTAATCAACCTGAACTCACACTTGAGGAGCATTTCAGTAATCCTGCTAATGTGCAAATGACAAACCACCTATTCGAAAAACATGGGGAAGAAATATTGGCCCACCTAATCAAAAAAGGTGTCAAACCTCCACCAGGTGTTGACTTATCCAAATATAACAGTTCCACATCTAACATACCCCAAGGTTCACAAAACGTACCAATGGTTCATACATCCCCAATGTTCCTCTAGTAGAGGGTTGGCATCAACCTAAATTTGGCAACGCCATTCTTTATCATGTTAACCATCCCCCACACCCCACAATTTCAGTCATGGGGGCTCCTCAAGTATTTGATCCCAATAATCCTTTTCCTACGGCATGCCAAAAAATGTTCCACAACCTTTTCCATTAATGCTAACAGCACCACCCCTTTCAAGTCAACCTCTAGTCAACTCTAGAGGCAAACCTTTTACCACATTGCCTCCACCTCTAGGGGCCACAAATCTACCACCGCCTCTATATACATCTCAACAGCCTCCCCAGTCTAACCTACCACCTCAATTACCTCCACAAGGTACATCCCAACCATATGTTCTCATTGGTACCCAACAACCTCCTTTGCAGAACACCTCTACATTATCTCAGTCACCTCATCAACAATAACCCCTGCATAATCATTTGATTTCTTCACAACAACCACCACACCAATCACAAGGAAATCCATCTCGACTGCTCACCCAGACCATATCCCCATTCCTCGCATCCATTTTATGTCCACAAGTTCAACCACAACACAACATCCCATCTCAGCCCATGCAATAGTCAACATCACATCAACAACCTCCTCAACATTATTACTAGCATAACTAACAGTAGTTCCAACAACAACCACCCTATGTGGCCCCCCAATAGTCGCAACAATACCTTAAATACCAACAAACCAACCTACAATATCACATTCAAGTTCCTCAGCATTCGGTTACGCATTCTTATCAAAAAAATCTGCACCATACCTCACAACAACAACCCCTATACCAAAAAACTCCCTCGGCATACCCACAAGGGATATCATCTCACTATCAAAATCCATACGTCAACCTTCAAACATTATCTCAACAAGATCCACAATCATCCTACCATCCATATCCATCCAACTCACCTACCTTGATTGCACAACTAGTCAATGTGGATCTATTGGAAATCAAAGCTGCTTTGAAAAATCTCCAAGCAGGGACTGGTAAGTAATCCTTTAAATTTGAAGATATATGTCCCTATCCATTTGATCCATCCATATCACTAATTCCCTTCCTAAAGCACTTTGAGATACTAAAGTTTGATAGATACAAGGGAAACAAAGATCCTAAGGCCCACTTGCAAGAGTTTTACTCCCAGTGTCAAGAAGTTATGCACAACGACAACTACCTCTTGTGTTTGTTTCCACAGAGCCTTATAGGAAGTTCCCTTGAATGGTTCATGAGTCTAGAACGATGCTCCATAAAATCCTTTACAGATCTTTTAGAAAAATTTGTTTCTTACTTCTCCTTCAATTTGGAAAAAGACACTAATACTTTGGACCTTAAGGAGAAGCAACATGAAGGTGAAACCTTTGCTAGCTACCTTCAAAAGTGGTGAGCATTAGCAAGCCGAATGAAAACCCCTCTGAAAGAGAAAGACATGGTCACCCTCTTTGTGAAGAACTCACATCCTAACATGGCTCATAATTTCAGGTTGCACTATGTTACCACTTTTTCTAAAATAGTGGAAAAAGGACCCATCCTTGAGCATTCCCTTATTGCCAAAGGGCACATTAAGATACACAACCATGACAAGGAAAGGTCGTTCAATGATAAGTCACGATTTTGGAACAAGAACAAAAAAACAATGAATGATGGTGTCACTAACACTAAACATGTCCAGGTGGCTAATACATCCCAGAGGAAACAACCATCTATACCTAATTCCATATCCATGCCACAGGGGGCATCTTGTCCTCCTCAACAGTCGAACCAGAATAGTCAAGGGAATGGAAAATGCCAATATACTCAATTAGGAGAACCCTTAAGTGTCATCTTCAATAAGTTGTTACATGTCAACTATCCGATCATGTACCCTATCACCAAACCACTTGATGAGTCCAAACCCAAACCATCCTGGTTTAGGGAGAATGAATATTGTGAATTCCATAAGATAAAATGGCACACTCTGAATAAATGTTGAGGTCTCAAAAACTATTAGCTAGTTAATGGACAAGAGATCACCATTTATGCTGACCCACAACCATTTGAATATTTTTGTGCTCTAAAAGCATCATTTCCTCATTTACATTATTGTCCTGGGGTCAAAATGGGGCATCTCAATCATCATCCTCCAATCCATCATCCACTATGACAGCCACTCCATCTTCCACCACCAATCCTATAGTCACCAAAGTCCATATCATTGACAAGGGGTGTGGTGAATATGAAATGCATAACACTCTAAATGTGGCAAGCATGCCACCATCACCACACATGTATGGCCAGCCTTTGCAGGCTACTCCAAAAGAAGACAAGACTATCACCTTCAGTGCAAAAAACATTCCCACTACCACTTTTCAGTCTCCTAGTATAAAGATAGATGCACCATAAGAGGATATTAGTCAGTGGGTATACTGTGAAGAGCCCCAACCAAATCCTCCTCTAAAGAAATACTTTCAGGAAGTATACCCTTGGTCAGCTAAGTTCGTAGAAAATCATAACTACCAAGGCAATGGCCTAGGTAAGGAAGAACAAGGACTGTTGCAACCTATTGATGTATCAAAGCTTCCATGGAATATAGGCCTCGGATATGACAAAAAGTAGAAAGACCCTGCAACATCATCTAATACCTCCAATAGTGTTACTGTGGATGATGGTCCCTTGAAAGACATAACCGAGGAGGAATCCATCATACAGGTGTACGATGATGTCAATCACACAAACCTATCATCCATGTTTGACTTCTTATCCATTTGTACAGTTAGCCTATCCCTTCGCCATCTCGAGCTTATTGATTGGGACCTATGTGGCAGCGCACCTGCCAATGTCCCCCTGGACGCATATGTCAACCTCATGGGATTGGGGGAGGATGAACACTCCAGCTATAGAAATAAAAAACAAGAAAAATAAAAAATGGTCATCTAGTGAAAACCTCCCCAAGGCACTTCCTGACCTGGAAAAAACTAAAAATAAATGATGCATCTGATAGTGAAAACCTCGAAGAGGCGCTGGAGGATGGAGATGTTCATCTTCCCCTTGTGGGAACTCAATTATCCACACGAGCATCCATCATAATTGAAGAAACTTAAGAAGTAAACCTAGGTACTGCTGAAAACCCTAAGATAACCTATGTAGCCAAATCACTATCAAAGCACAAATATTCGGTCATTGTTCAGCTACTCCAAGATGGTATCATTAACTTTGCCTAGTCATACTCAGACATGCCAAGCTTAGACCTAACTTTAGTAGTTCATCATCTAGATGTTCGCCCAGATGCTAAGCCTATCAAACAGAAACTCCAAAAAATGCATCCACAGATAGCATTATTAGTCAAGAATGAATTGGAAAAATTGCTAGATTCCAATTTTATTAGACCCATTTACTACTCTGATTAGATCTCCAAAATAGTGTTTGTTGCCAAACCGAACGGAGACATTCAAATTTGCACAGACTTTTGGGATCTTAACAAAGCCTATCCAAAAGATGACTTCCTGCTACCCAATATTGACATCTTGGTTGACCTTACTATAGGACATGAGATGTTATCCCTTATGGATGGTTTCTCTGGTTACAATCAAATCTGAATTGCACCTAAAGACCAACACAAGACTGCTATTACAATACCTTGGGCTACTTTTTGCTGCAATGTTATGCCCTTTGGTCTCAAGAATGTGGGGATGACATATCAAAGGGAAATGACTATCATCTTCCATGACCTCATCCATATTATCATGGAAGACTATGTTGATGATTTGCTAGGAAAATACAAAACTAGAGCAGAGCACCCTACCGTCTTAAAAAAAATCTTCAAGTGGTTAGAACATTATAAGTTATGAATAAATCCAAAAAAGTGTCTTTGGTGTTACATCAGGGAAATTTTTGGGTTTCATAGTCTCTTGAAGAGGAATTGAGGTTGATCCCACCAAGGTGAAAGCTATTTTGGATATGCCACCCCCATGCAATCTAAAACAATTAAGAAGTCTCTAAGGAAAGTTACAATCCATCCACCAGTTCATAGCACAACTTGTAGATAAGTGTCAGTCATTCACCCATCTTCTGAAAAAAGACTCCACCTTCAGATTGAACCAATAGTGTCAGATAGGTTTCGATAAGATCAAGGAATACTTGGCTCATCCACTGATCTTAACGTCATCGATTCCAGGGAAACCCCTCCTACTTTACATCTCTGCCACTTTAATCATACTAGGGACATTATTGGAAAAACATGATGAGCCCTCAAAAGAAAGAGAAATCTACTACATCAGTCGAACACTAGTTGGCTATGAATTAAATTATTCACCCATGGAGAAAGCCTAACTTGCAGTGGTCTTCAGTACACAAAAACTATGAAATTACATGCTCAGCCATCCGGTCAAATTAATAGCAAAAATTGATCCACTAAAGTATCTGTTATCCAGAACCACTTTAACTGGTTGAATGGTTAAATGGGTTATGCTCCTAAGTGAATTTGACATAGAGTATGTGGATTGCAAAGCCATAAAGGGACAAGTCATAGCTGATCAGTTGGTCGAGACACCCCTAGTGGATGCTTACCCTCTAGTCACTAAATTTCTAGATGAATAAGTTTTCACAATAATAAAAGAACCTGCTTGGACATTGTATTTTGATAGTTCATATACTCATAATGGATTAGGAGTAGGAATTATGTTTGTTACCCCTCAAGGTGACTACATCCCAAAATCATTCAGATTGGCATTCCTATGCACCAACAACATAGTTGAGTATGAAGCCCTCCCCACAAGTCTCTAAATTGCAAAGTAGTGGAACATAACTCACTTGAGAGTATTTGGTGATTCATTGTTGGTTGAGAGTATTTGGTGATTCATTTTTTGTCATTAAGCAAGTTAATGATGAATTCCTAACCAAAGATGATAAGTTGATACCCTATAAACAAATGGTGTATGACTTCAAGAAATATTTCACCTTCATACAATTTGACCAAATTCCTAAGGTACAAAACAAAGCGGTTGATGCAATGGCTACTATTGGCTCCCTGATTGACATACCTAAAGATCGAACATAATGTGATTTCCTTGTGGAACAACTTTTAATCCCAACATATGATATCCCTAAGATTGACATGGTGCGTGACATTGTAGGTCCCGATTCCCCATGGTACCAGGACATATATACTTATCTGCATAATAATATTTTACCCCTAGACCTTACACGAACCCAACAAAAATCCTTTATTCAATGTTCAACCTAATACATTATCGTTGGCGATAAGCTTTATCGTCGCGAGTATGATGGAACCCTCCTTAGAAGTCTGAGCAAGACCGAAGCCCATACCACACTAATAGAGGTACATAGTGGTGTTTGTGGGGCCCATTCAAATGGTATGCTTTGGCCAAAATGATTCTCTAAGAAAGATATTATTGGCCTACATTAGAGCATGATGCTTGTGAATTTGTGAAGAAATTCCTTCACTGCCAACAACATGCAGATTTTATTCATGCTCCAGCATAGGACCTTTAGCCCCTCCTAGCACCATGGCCCTTCTCGTGATGGGGTTTCAACTTGATTGGAAAGATTTACCCACAATCTTCCGATGAGCATACATTCATAATTAATGCCACTAAGTACTTCACCAAATGGGTGGAAGCAATGCCACTCTCACAAATCACCGGTACTCATATTTCAAAATTTGTCTTTTACCATATTCTTTGTAGATATGGTATTCCATCCACCATCCTATCTGATAATGGAAAAACTTTTAAAAACCAAGCCATGAAACATCTCCATGACACCTTTCATATCCAACATCATTATTCAACACCTTATTACCCCTAGGGTAAGGTCAGGCATAAGCAACTAACAAGACCCTTATCCACATCCTCAAAAAGGTTGTCAATAACACTAGATGAGATTGGCACCTTCATATTCATCCCACTCTCTGGGTGTATTGCACCTCCATCTACTCCCTATTCTTTAGTGTATGGTGTCGAAGCCATCTTTCCAATTGAAGTTGAGCTCCCGTCACTAAGGATTTCTCTGAAGAACCTTATCAACGAGGAGGATGCTCATGTCGCATGGCTTGCATAGTTGGAGTTACTTGATGAAAGATGAATCAAAGCTTATGATCATCTACAAGCTTACCAAAACTGCCTCAAGCATAACTACAACAAGAAGGTTCATCCTCAACAGCTCTAGATTGGTGATCTTATCCTTAAAGAGAACCAACATACTCAACAGGACTGCAATAAGAAAGGAAAATTTGAAGCAAACTGGTTGGGTCCTTATATCATAACTGCTAAATATGGATCTAGGGCACACAAAATTGCTACCCTTGAAGGAGAACTCCTCAAAGAACCTATCAATATCATGCATCTAAAGATGTTCTACACCTAAGTTTACTTGGTAACCCTACCTGCAAAAATACAAAAAAATAAAAAAAATCCAAAAATAGTAAAGAGAAATAAATTCGTCCTGGATAGGTACAGGTGGTGAAAATCTGGTAGTAGACATCATCCATAGAGGGCTTAATCATTATCTACCTTGCATGGACTAATTACTTTATGACTCCATCCATCCTATCCTAACATCCTCTCCTTGCCCGCTTGGTATCTTTTGATTGAGCATTGGACGATTATATGATATCCATCATCCTGAGCTTTTTATCCTAGTTTGAGCTTTTGTCGTAATTTTTTCTATCTGATTCTTTGTGTCACCATCTAGGAACATCCATTGTGTTGGTCTCAATTAGTTTCCATCTTATCTTGTCGGTCTTTTTAGTTTTAGTCGAACTATGTTGCCCCTGCGTTGTCACATAGGCAAGGTTGATCATTTGATATGCCCCTAGGGCCTTTTGGACCAACCTATTTGGTCCTCCATCATTTGTCTCCATTAGTCCCTTCTTTCTTTTATCTGTGGTCATTTATCATTCATCTTTTCTGAACTATGTTTCCCTTGCACTTTCACGTAGGCAAGATTGATCATTTGATCCTCCCCCAGGGCATTTGTGTGTCATGTCTTATGTCATTCGTCATCGATCACCAAATCATCTTCTTTTTTCTTTATCCATAGTATTTTCAAGAACTACAAGGGCTTTGCACTTTCACATAGGCAAGGCTAATCTATGATCAACCCCCAAGCCCCTAGGTTTGTAGGATGTGTCAGTCTTCTATCTTGTGACTTGTCTCTCTTATATTGTGTCATCAAGTTATGCCCTTATCTAGTTGGTTATTAACAAACGAGATCCACTAGTGTTAGAAAATCCAATTAGTTCTGAATATCCTGTGTCATATTGATCTTTTAGTTTAGTATCTATCATCGATCTCAACAGGATGCATCCTTCCTAATAGACCTCATCAACTTCATCCATCCTCTCGACCTTATGGCAAAGGGCGTTTGAAATTTGATTGCGATATTTTGATGCTTTTGGTTTTTGTTTATCATTTGAGCTCCCTATTACAATTAGTTAAGATCGCCATGATATATCATATTATGGTGTGTTTTGGCTGATTCACAGAGGGGCATATCTTGATCTTTTATTGTTGTTGTCTGCTAGGTTGTCCCACATAGTACCCACCAACATCCTTGTGATCTTGTGTTATGTTGAGGCATCCCTTTATGTTTGTGGTTATCTCAATACCTGGCCTGACCAAAGTCTTTGACACTTTGGGGTGTTGGGATAGCCCTCTTGTCTATGTATTTGTTTCATGTATTTGATGCTCACTTGGCTTGGTTTCCTATACCTTGGCACTGGGTGTCTTATGCTATAGCAAAAATCAGTGCTCTAAAGATGGAAAATTATATTAGGATTGCATTTCATGATTATGACTGTTGCATTGCATTCAACCTATGATTTTGGTTGTGCAAATACTTCCCCCTCTATTCCCTATTCTTCTCAGGATACTAAAAGGTTTGTGACAGATGCAAACTCACACTATGCCGACACCCATCTTCCATTATCATGTACATCCTTATTGACATTAATGTTATTGTTATTTTACCATAAATTAATTACACTCGCATCATTATGATAAGTATCCACACATAACTATGCCTAGATACATACATACATCACCACCTGCATCACAAAGTGTTAGAATCATAATACATCACATCCTGCATGTATAAAGCATTCATAAAAGCATCCACATAAGCCATCATAAACATATATATACACGTCAATAAATCAAATAAGCATCCATTCATAAAAAAATTCACATAAGCCATCATAAACATATACATACACATCAATAAATCAAATAAGCATCCATACATGAACATCTACATAAGCCATCATAGATAAAACATATGCATACATCATATCATCATATAAGCATCTACATCAATAAAATCATCCATAGTCCACAAATGCATCAACACAATCATTCATCCAACACATGAACATGGTGTCAATAAGGGCTATCATATATCATATATAAGTATACCAAAATGTCCAAAGTACATCTCATAATCATGACTATCACATGAATAATATCATAATAATGTCATCGATGTTAGGCAAATCTATGACCATCATATACAAAATAATCAGATCAAAATACCAATACAAGGTCCTGTAAATAACCATTGTCACTCTAACCTATCCATCCACCCTACACTTGTTAAAAACTTAGTAGCCTGTCATCTACCAAATGAGCTACCCACATCTGATCTCTGAGGTGAATCAAGTACTGATCTCCTACCTAGTGAAACCCCTTGTGATTCACTGAAACCTTGGGTTTGCATCCCCAGCGTTTGGGATGGCACTGACATCTATGGTGTCTATAGTATCCGTTGTGCCAAGTCTGGAACTACATGATAATATGTGGCCATCCAAAAACCTGCCTCCCTCGCATTCTCCTCTTGCTTGGCAACCTATACCCAAGTGGAATTTTTCTCCTAACGAAACCTATCCTAATCTCTAGTAATCACTCTCCTCTTCTATTCTCAAGCCTCCTGGGATAGTCGTAACTGAGCCATCTCTTCCTGAACCTGATCTCTTAACTCCTCAGTAGCCACTGCCCTAGTCATTGTTGCATCCCTCTCCCCCTGTAACCCTTGTATGTCTATCCCTATCACATCCCCAACCTGTACTGATTACAACTGAGCCACTGCTATGCCCTGCTCTCCCTGCAACATCTACATCCACATCTTTGCAACATCTCTCTCCCTCTGTGCGGCCTGTGACCGAACCATCGCTACATCCCTATCCCTTTGTAGTTCCTGTGCTCTCAAATCAGAGGCATCTTGATCTCTCTGTAGTGATGATACCTCTACCACTGCCTCCTCTCCCCTCCTCTACAGAGATTGTACCTATGCCTTTATCAACTCCCTCTCACTCTGCAAAACTTGAATTCGTGCCTATGCCACATCCCTCTCTACCTCCATAGCCTACACCTACGCCTGCACTACATCTCTCTCTACCCGCATAATACATGTTTGTTGCCTCACCTTGCCCTCCCTCTCCTGCATCAACCCCATATCTATGATTGTCTACTCTAAACAATGCACTCTATCACGTAGCTCATCCTACTCCCATGAGAGATCATCTATTTGTTGCCCAATGCCTGATAATCCCTAATCTGCCATCCCCTTTGGCTCCCCCTTGACCTATAATATGATGACCTCTGCTTGTAGCCTGTCACAATCCCATCTAACACTAGCCAACTCATCCTGCACTCTTTGTATGTCTGCCTACAAGTTGCCTCTCTCCCTCTCGACTATCCCCATCTCTGCATATAGGTAGAGAACAATGGCCTCATAATCCCTCTAACTCTTAGCCTGTGCTCTCCCTAGGTCGGCCTCGAGTTCTCTCACTCTTTGCTCCATAATTTGAAGCCTCACCTTAGTACCTCTCATTTGTACAATGGGATCCTCTAGGGCCACATAAAGAACCACTGCCAATGGCTCTGCATCCAAAACATCCATATCTGGAACATCTTCATCTATCTCCCTAGCATCATCATCCCCCCTACACTCTTGCTCCTGTCAAGTCTTGTAGTCCTCCACAGTGGGGCGGATCTGAACTCTCCATGGCTGACCATGCCTCCCCACCATGAACTATTGTCCTAAGGGTCTCCTCTCCTCCTCTGGTGCCTCCCTGGCTCCCAACACCTCCACATCCACCACCTCCTTGACCCTACTCTCCCCCTGGGCTCTCCGTAGCTGTCTTGTTGTTGCCCCCCTCCCTAGCTCAACTCTCTCCTCCCTCACCTCCATCTCGGCCTCCCTATGTTTTTGATCATCCCTCTCCCTTTGGCCTCTCCTATGTTGTCTCCTCCTCGTTGCCCTGACCAGCTGACCTGCAGCCTTCTGGTTCACCTCCTCCTGGTCCACCTCCTCCTATCCTCCATGACCTACCTCTCTTGCAGCCCCTCTCACCCACTGAACTCTCCCCCTCATCTCTATCTGTAGTCTCTGCTCATTATCTAACCTGAAGCCCAATGCCCCGATAATGGGCTCCATAGGAGTAATCCTCTCCCATCACGTATTCCAGAACCACCTCAGATATCGACCTATCACCCCTGGCTGTCGATCTCCTCCAACTCTCCCTGGGTAGGGCTCTCGCCCTACTATCATCCACACCTTCTTGGCCACTCTAGCTGAAATGACACCTCCCCATGACAAATCTCTAATGTACCGATAGAACGTGATAGGTGCTACCAAAATATCCTTTCTCAATCCAAACTGCCTCTACTATGCACGAAAAAATCCCAATCAAGAAACATTTGCTCATAAAGTAGCCCTATTGTCTCTCCTCATCATCCCATCTCCTAAACCACCGATACATATATGGCCACCACTCTATGTCTGCCACCTACAAGTCACACAAGGCTCTCCTCCACCCATCCATATCCTCTTGCATCTCATATCACAATACCCAACCTCTAGCCTTCCTGTACTCCCAAGCAACTAGCTCTCTCTCGTCCATTGTCCCTCTCCTCACCACTACTGGCCTCGTCACCATAATGTCTTCCCATGCCCAAATATAAAATAAATTCATGTGTGTCAAACTTGTGGACCTCTAGTAGTATATCCCATGCATATCCCTATATAAATGCGCTAATACATATGATCCTCATGAAAATTGTCCCTCTCGCCACTCGACAATATGCCAAATCACCTCCATGTACCATAGACTACAAAAGCGCCTGTTCCAGTCTGGAAATAGTATCATGATGATCAACCCACATAGGTACAATGGTAGGGTTGGCATCCTCAGTGACAAACATCTATCTAATTCCAACTACCCCTTCTGCATGGAAAAATTCTCATGTCCAAACAACACCAAGATGGTCTCATCTAGCTCTACCCCCCTCGACACCACCCTGCTCACTAACCGCCCTACTATAGATAGCCTTAGGATGCACCATACATCCTCCAGGGTCACTGTCATCTCCCTTGTAGGGAGATGAAAGGTCAATGTCTCTGAACTCCATCTCTTTAGATCAATGTCGTCAGCATTGCTTGATGATCTCTCATTGTCGGCAATTGAAGAAAATGCAATAACCTCGCATGCTCTAATGCTATGTGATCCACACCAGTCATTGTTGTAGTCCTCACCACTAATACATCTGAATGATACTCATGAGTCTGTACTCAGTCAAAACTCTGCACACAAATTCATCCCCTTGTTATCTCATTTTCTTCTCGACCCTGGGATAATTCTTTTCTGCCTACCTTTGTTTTCTTTCTTTTCCCTCTTCCCTTCTTTGTCAACATGCCTTCACCCTATAGTGGGGCAGCCCCGCCCTTGGTTGGGGTGGACCGACCTCAACCTGGGGCAGACATGCCCCAGCCCAGGGCGGCCTCGCCTATGACTAGGGTAGACCCGCTTTTTTTTTCAAAAAATTGACTCATACCCATTTTTTCCCTCCCACCCCGTGAATAAAACCCATGTGTTTAAATTTTGAAAAATTCTTCAAAAACATATTAAAAATGCTTAAAACACACACAAGGCGTTTTCGTTACTAACCTAGTGGGGCATTGCGTACTCGCTGTAGAATCTCCACACCTCATCCGCCCAGTGGATAATCTCGATCTCATTATCTATCGGCATCATCACTCCTCAATCTCTTCCTCTCTTCTTCTCTCCATTGCTACAGTCAAAATGAGCTCAGATAATGTTTAAAATTACGTTTTAACCCCTCTTTTTCTCTTTTTAAATTAAAAGGTATTTTTTACCTTTTATTTAACCTTTTTTTACCTCCAACTAATTCCCTAACTTTCTGGGGCCACCATTTGCAAACTGTACGTTCGATTGACTCCGTTCAAAAACCAAAGGTGCTCAATTTTTCAAGCTCTATCCAATGGTCCCTTCTATTTCTTTCTATCGAGAAGTTGTTTGGGCCCCCCTTTTTTTTCCACAACCACCCTTTTGAGGGGGCATACCCTACCATCATTCCTCCCTTCCTTTGGCACAGTCATTGGGGCATCTTCAACTTCTTCCATGCTAGGGCATCGAATCCTATCATTTCCTTCCTCATATGCATTTTATTTTTCTTTGAAATACTATTATTCTAACAATATTTTGAAGAGGGGAAAAATGTAGACATCTAAATTTGATCACTTTCATACGATCAAATTCATCTCTTTATTCGTCAATTACATCAATATTAATTTATTTAATTAATTTTGCACTTGTTGTCCAAAGTCCTTAAAGTATTTAATTTAACAATTAAATGCTCTACCTTGTACCTTTTTCCTCTCTAAATTAAATAAATACATCAATTTATTTAATTTAGTCATTTTAACCTTTTTGAATTAAAATCAATTTAAAATTCTTTTTTCTCTCCTTGTCACATCCTCCATAATATCTCTCTAATCTGGATTAATTTAATTAATTCATGATTGAGATGTGCATCCTCTTAATCAAGAATTAATGTCACATCCTCCTACATTTTCCACTTACTTCTAATCTCCCATTAATTATCCTAATTATGTGTTTGTACAACCTTAATCAAGGTCATTAGCCACATTTAGCATCCCTTTTTAGTCAACCTTTCCATTTTCCTTTCTTGGCATTGATCCTCTTTCCCATGTGAACTTTTAATTCACATTTATTCATCTTAGGTCTCTCTCCTCCCTATGTGAATTTTTAATTCACATTTTATCTTTCCAAGACTTCTAGAACATGGGACTTGTCACCTCATCCACATGTGACCAACTCCCACCTTTTTGGAGACCCTCTCTTATCCATTAGATTCTCCCAAGCTTATCAATTTTTAATTCACATTTATTTCTCCAACCACTTTCTCTTTTCCCATGGATATTTTTAAGGAATTATAAAATTCGTCAAATGTCACTTTCATCCTCACTTGGAGATAAGAAGTTCTTTTTTGAAGAAATCTTCTCACCCCCCAAGGTACTTGTCCTTCCTCCACATCATGTACCTCCCTTCCACCTCACTTCCACATCATCTTACCCTTAGCCACTTCACATTCCACATGTCAAGATGTGAAGGCTTGTGAATCCTCAACTCACCATAGCCCTTCATCTCGGCCTTTTTGGATAAATCTTATTCAAATTTCTCTATAAATACCCCCTCCTCTTTAAAGGCATTTTCGACATTTAGTCATTTTGCACCTACATGTTATTTTGAACACTCAACTCACAAGTATTTCCTCTTACTTAGCCAAACCATTTTAGCCATTTGCATTTGCATCCTATCATATAGTCAATTTTACATTTAGTCATATCAATAGGCATCCAAGGAGCACATAAGTACTCAAAATCAAGGGTCAACCAAGGAATTTCAACTGCGAAGAGATGGTATAATCATTTGCAATCTTCTTTCATTTTATCTCTTTGTATTAACAATTCCTTAGGCTAATCTTTGAGTTGTTCTTTGTTTTTTTACATTACATTTTAGTTGTTTTGCATCATTAGAATTAGGTAAAACTCAAGGATTCTCAATGACATTATGGACCTGGGGATGTTTATGTTCTAATATTTATTCCATGAAAATAGTATGCATGACAACTTAGTTTAATTGTTACCAATAGAGTTTTGAATTTGTGTTATTTTTAGGTTGATATGTTTTTAATGGTTCCAAGATGTACTAATTAATATCTAAAAGTTTCTCTACAATCTAGTTTTTTCAGAGTTTTTGACCTATGGGCATGGTTCAATCACCTTTTTGTAGGTCACATATGTGTACTATGAGGTTGTGGGTATCATGTTTATGTACCTTTATGTTGCATGAAGAACTCAAGAGTAGATCCACAAAGTATTAGTGGTGTTCTGTGTCTATAGTAAAGATACCCACCATGAAAATAGTGGTAGTGAGTTCCTAGTCATTTTGAATATCTTTGTTATTTATTGTCAAGGAAATACATGATATTTATGTAAATATTTTGGTTTGTTGAACTATGGTCATCATTGAACATTGGTATGTTAACTATTAGAGAGGCAATGGAATAGACTATTGAGAAGAAGGCCTTTTGAAGGTCGCACATGAAGAAGAAATAATTGTCTTCAAAGTTTTGAGAACATCAATTTATGCTATCATAAGAGGCTTTATATTACAATTCAATGAAATCTTTGTGCAAAACATGGTTGTGATAGATTATTTGATAGTTTAAAAATATAAACCATAGTGTGATGTGAAGCCATTGAGTACATAGAGTTTTTTCATGATATGCTTGTGCTTGGAAATATGTCACAAAGATGACATTTTTTCTATGGAAAACTTATAGTACAAGCATGCAATAGGAGTTACTCACTAGGAGTTTTAATTAATATTAATATTTTGAATTGTACACTCCCACCTACCAATCTAGCATGACTTAAGATGTCATTGATGACTAGGTCTGATGCCATAACTACTCTAAAATAAATTTTCCCATCTAGAAATAATTGTTAATCTCAAATAGTGGATTCAAATGTACTTTCAACAATGAAAAGGGATGAGGAGCACCTTGTCACCATTGATGTGATGGTTACATTTTTAACATGGATGGTTTCTAGGCAAGGTCTAAGCCACTATTTTGGTAGATTTTGTGAGAGGTAAGCTTGCCTTACATGCCTCATCCATTGACCAAAAGTCCATCCTTGATTCTCAAAGTCAAGGCAACCAACAAAGTGCCATTTATGCTAGTTTATTTTCCAAAAAGGTGGATCACTTCATGTTTCCATATAATTGTAAGCCAAGGGAACTTCTAGGGTTTCAAGCCCTAAAAATCCAATCATCATTAGAGTGGAAAATATTTATAAATCTCAAGGAGGTTCATATCATAAATTATTGTTGTAGCTAGATGTCTCCAGATTTCCATTTATGGATTTTTTGGGAAGTCTTAGCTTAGGGTTTCTTCTTTCCAATTTGTTGGTATGGATTTTATCATAGACTAGATGAATGTGACAACCTTCTAAGCCATTAAAAGATTTGTGATAGTTTTTCCTTTTTAATATATGAATTTATTTGGCCTAGGATGGGTTTCTAAGTATGTTGAGTTGCTTGATATCATTATTTTTTGTGTATGTACATTCTATCTCATAATTCTTTGTGATTTTAATTTGTTGTTTGAATCATGGTATTTTGGACTCTGTAACCTAATAAGTAGACAATGGCCCTAGAAGTAATGACCCCCCATGCGCTTAAACTTAAACTATCATTCATTATTAGAGTAGGAGTAAGATGCAATTTGTATGCATTTCATGATTGCTAGAAAATGGATTGGTCTTTTCACATATGACTCAAGTATTAACTCTATTTCCTGTAGTGCACTAGGACCAAACTGCTAATAGCTCTAGAAATGTCACAATTGCATTTGTGACTTTCCTCTGAATCTTAGAGGTACAACTCCCTCGTATAATATAATTAATAATTGTTATGATTTTAACCAAAAAGCATAAAAGACAACAAACACTAGCTCATAAAAATGAAGCCAATGCGAGTGGGATTCAAGAAAATCATAAACCAACTAGCACACAGACTAGAACAATTGATGATAATAAAGGTAGCGATAAGTATGATTCATATTTGCAATAAATGAATTTAATGTTGTAGAGGACATCTTTCATAGAAAACGTACTCTAAATACTCAAACAATAACAAATTGGTACAACCAACATCACATTCAGGACTCACGATTCACAAATTGTGAGTTATTGCAACATGAATTAATTGGAAATAGAAATAAAGTTGTTCCTTTCCTCTATTACAACATAGAGCATAGTAGAGAATTTGGACCCTCTAAGGGTCACTCTAAATAAAGATATAGAGAGACAAACTCCCCCCTTTCTTGGCAGTTACCAAACGATTACTAAACATAACGATGTATTCTTACCGCTCAACTGCCCAAATTGAAGGCCAATGGATGAAGAAACATTAATGACAGGGAATAATTACATTCACTAATGACATGACTTTAGATAGTCACTGAATGTTTCTTATTTTAATTTCTACCCCATAGCCAACAACTCTCGTGCAGTTAACATGATTCACAAACACCATATTAAATGGCCAATTCAAGTTAATGATTGATTCACACGTGCAAACTATGTAGATGGGAGATCAATTGGGAAAACCAAATAGATCTTAGCCACATCAGTAATTAATTTGGGCCACATTACTAGCATGTCATTTGCCAAATATCAATGAAATCTAGCTCAGCTGCATTGCCAAATTTCTATAAATTAAGCAGGCATCCTCCAGGAGGTGGTGGAGGGAATTCACATGCTAATGTTTACTTTGTGTGTCTGAAAAGTGTTGTTTTGATGCCCCCAATTTTGTAACTGAATACCAAGTTTTGTAATGCCAACGATATATATATATATATATATATAAAATACAACATTTTGATATCCTGGTGTTTTTGCTCTCTCTGAATATTCCTATGTTTTAATCATATTCATTGTATCTTTTCATGGTATTGACTCATGTTTCTCTGCATCTGATATTTCATAGTCATACATGTTGTTTAGGCATTCATTATTTTTTGCATTAGTGGGATTCATTGCTTAAAGTTTGGAATGCATCCTAATGAAAGTAACCCTTCCCTTTGTCTTCCTTTGAATTGTTCTTTGAGGAGATAAAATGAGGGGTTCATGAAACCTAGTTAAGAACCATTGATAGTTTTCAAAACAATTAAAACTCCCCCCCAAACTTGAAAACTATAAAATTCTGTCACTGGTAGTCTTTTAAGAAAGCTCGTGAACTTTGGCTACAGACCGCCAACGTTAAAACTTCAAGAGTAGGCATTATAAAGGACTTTGAATGCTTGGGGGTTATAACAATTCCACAACACACCGCCCACAAGGAGTAAAGAACAAATCCAAATAGAGAGCAGTAAAAAGGGGAGTTAGACAAACCTAAGTAATCACCGCCCAAGTTAGGAAAACTTAATTAAACATCGCTCGACTTATAAACTTAACAAAATTTGAATAGGGGTGCCAATTCAAAAGGCAATGACCAAAATTAGGGTAACAATGATTTAATGATCTATCCAAGGAAATACCTATAGTGATCCTTAATAGTTGTTATCTTTAGAGAATCATGTTTTGCATACCCACATCTTGCAATATTGTAATGATGTCTTTATCATCTTAATAGAGGTTATAGAAATATGGCATACCCACATGGTAATGATGTCTTTATCATCTTAATAGCCTTAGCCTAGTGACAAATTTTGGGATCGGGCATATACCAAGTACTACAATGTAGTTCATACATTTGTCTATCTTCAACTATGTTCAATCCTATTTATGATACCTCTAGGGAAGCCCCTTGGGTCTAACTGAGTCTGAAGTCCAAGTATATCTTACCCACATTGGTAAGTTAGTCCATTGTTGTCCAACCTACATTAATAAGTTAGAGGTTTTATTGCTTTGAGTTTGACACCATTGACACTCAATGAACAACCATACTTTAGGGTTTAGGGACCTACAACTTTGAGCACCAACATGTTTGATGGTAATGATGGTTTTGGATCTTGAAGCTAGCTTAAATCTCAGGTTGAGTACCTAAGCTCATTCCCGAGTCCCTATGTTATATACTTAGAATCTAAAACCTAATTGAGGGACTTCAAATTAGAAATGAAATTATATTACATTTAATCATCTCTCTCTCTCTCCTTTTATGTGTTTCTTGTCTCCTACCCTAAGCCTGGCTAGGACTCCTATTTGAACCCTTGATGGTCATTCTATTATTGAATTTGCTTCCTTAATAGGATTAGAAGGCCCTTGGGAAAGGGAAGCTTCCGCATGAGAAAGAAAACTTCATTTTTTATCCCTGTGGCTAGTTTAATATGCAGCTTACTGGTAGAATGCAGGGGGAATGGCTTCGTATCAAAGCATGAAACGAGATTTTTTTCTATTTTAATTCTATTTAAAATTTTCATTGCTATGTTGGAGTATTCATTAGCTCTGAGGATATATATCTGCCTGCAAATTAGGATTGAACTCTAAATTTAAAAAAGCTGGAATGAATTAGTTAGTTAAAGTATTGGGATTCATTAAAGAGATGTCCGATGAAATTTTTATGAACACTGAAAGGTCACTGATAATGATTTACAGATAAACAATACTTACATATTGAATTGGTTGTTGAGTTTAAATTGCCAGTGATTCATGCAGTATATCAGCATTACTTTGTCTTTAGCTTTTGATGTTCTGAAAAGTTGATCCTGATTTCAAATCAAGACAATTAATACAGTAAAATAAAAGTTTTATCATGATATTCAGTTGGTGCTTTATGTGTCAAAGACTGTACTGTGACTAAAAGACTGCAATAAAACTATTTAAAAGCCCAGCTCAACCCATATAACAAACCTCAGATAACTGATACACCTCATTTAATGTATCTCAGGAAATTAAAAAATGCTTGAGAATGACGTGCTTGCCACTGGACGGTATGAGTGATTGTTTTTATGATTACAATGGTGGACTGAGGTAATATATGAAATCTACCATATTTAGAGTAAGTGCAGGATTGGTGATAGTAGTAAAAGTGTGGTGGGATGTATTTAATCTTCTGTTAATGGCTTGGAAATGAAATGTCAACAGGACTGAAGGAAAGTGCCTAACTTTCCTCAAACAAAATACAGATCTAGATCTGACTTGGAAAATTTCCCTCAAATATACCGAAGCTCCCATGAAGTCAAATAGTTTTATAATAAATAGCACTCAAATTTTGTTATCGGAACAACTGTCAGATTTCAATTGGCAAAAGCATTTTAAAAGGAAGAAAGAATATGAAACAAAAACAAATGAGTGAGTACAACAGAAAGCAACAGATTTCCACCATCAACAACTAATTTCTTCTCGTAAGTATCGTTACATCTCTACAATTAATCAAACACGAAACCCGTCACCTAGAATGCATCAATTCTCACCTAAATGTCATCTACTGTCAACAAGAGTAGATCGAATTTAATTATTATGCGGACTCCTTTAAGGCTTATTTATTGGTATACCTTCAACGGTTTCACACTCAACAAATTTTATTCCTGTGTATTGATTAATGGTTTTGTTCACCACAGGGACTTGTAGTGGCTATGGCCACCTTAGAAACCCCATCACCATTTTCATTTTCTGTAAGAATTCTTCCCCAAATAAAGAGAAAGGAATCACTCTGCAATGTCCATGCCAATTATGTTACTTCTGAAAACTTGGCCATTAAATTACAGAACAAAGACAAATCGCATGACATTAACATGGACTACAATGCCTATATTTCGTCTATGTTGCGATCGTGTTGGGGTTTAGGATTGCTGAAGCAAATCCATGGCAATATTGTTAAAAGTGGAGCCGGAGAGGAAGTCTCAGTGGAAGTTAAAGCTAAAATCATTGATTTGTACGGCATATTTGGTGATGTGGGAGATTCGCGTCTTTTCTTCAATGAAATGCAGACATCCAACAGGCTTGTGTGGAACACAGTGATCAGAGCTTGTGCCAATAATGACTACTTTGAAGAAACGCTTGAACTGTATCATCAAATGCAATGTGCAGGTATAAAACCCAACAAGTTTACTTTTCCCTTTGTTATCAAGGCATGCACAGGACTTTTGGATCTGCAACAGGGTAGGGAGATTCATAAACTTGTCGTAAGAAATGGTCTTGAAGCGGATGCGTATATAGGGCCGGCTCTTGTAAATATGTATGCCAAATGTGGCAGTATAGAGGATGCACGCGAAGTGTTTGACAAAATGCCGCAGAAAAATCTGGTGTTATGGGCTTCAATGATTTCTAGATATGTGGGAGTCGGAGATGGCTATTCAGCCTTGAGACTGTTTCGTGAGATGATGCATTTGAAGGAGATTGGGTTGGATTTTGGGTGTTTCGCTGGTGGGCTCAGGGCGTGTGGTCTTATCAAAGCTCTGTTGCAGGGCAAGTCTATACATGCTCGGGTGATTAGAACTGGATTTGAATCAGAGTCCAGTGTGGTTTGTGCACTATTAAACATGTATGGAAAATGTGAATCTGGATATGTAAACAAACTGTTTGACAGAGTGCCTTATACAGATTTGGCCATCTGGAATGCTATGATATCAACACGTGCTAAGAATGGTTATGGTTTGAAGGCCTTAGAAATCTTTTTCGAAATGCAGAAGTCTGGTATCGAACCGAGCCCATTCACTTTTGCCAATGTGATCCCTGCATTTGCTCATCTGGGAGATCTGGAGCAGGCAAAGTGGATTCATGATTGGGTAATTAGAAGAGGATTGGAGTCCAATATTTATGTTGGGACTGCCCTTGTGGACATGTATGCTAAGTGTGGCAGTGTGGAGTTTGCTCGAGAGGTATTTGATAAAATGCCTAGAAGAAATGAAGCGACATGGATTGCAATGATTGTTGGGTATAAAACAAACGACCAGGTTGAGCATGCTCGTGTACTTTTTAATGAGATGCAAAAGGCCGGGATGAAGCCAAATAATAAAACTTCTGCTGGGCTTTTGTCTCAATTTGCTCTGGCAGACGGGGATTGGCAGCATTTTGATGACATGACTAGCAAGTTTAGCATTGATCCTACAGTGAAGCACTATGCTCGCAAGGTTGATATTCTCGGCAATGCTGGACGCTTCGGGGAAGCATTTGATTTTATCAGAAAGATGCAATTAGAAGATCTTCCTTCCGTGTGGGGGATTTTGCTTGGTGCTTGCAAAATTCACTGCAACACTGAACTAGCAGAACGTGTGGCAGAAAAACTTTTCAAACTAGAACCTAGAAATCCTAAATGGTATCAACTGTTGTCAGATGTGTATAGTGCCGCTGGCAGGATGGATGGTCTAGTTAAGGTGAGGAAGATGATGAAAGAGAGGATGCTAACAAAAATACCTCTAAGAAGCATACTTCAGGTAAATGATATGGTTATTTAGTTCTCTGTGAGAGATTACTCACTTCTGTAATCCTAGAAAATTTTAAGTATCATTGAAGATCTTGAATGAGCATTTACAGTAGTCAGGATTACAATGGTTTGGCTCTGCATGATATTTTATTTTGAAGTGCTAATACTTGTAGTTCAAATGACACCCCGCACTTATCTGGTGTCCACAAGCAAATCATATCTTAAGAGGAATGCGCTGCCAATCAATTGACAATGCAGCTGAAGAAATAAACTGATGTTTGTTCTATTGGTTTGTCAGCACACAGGAACTTCTATTAGGATCGACAGAATCTGTGCATTTCATGACTGTCATGCTGCCATTTAATTATTCTCTATAATTACTAAGTACAAAGTATTTCAAGAGATGCAAATTGATTCCCATCATTAAGGAGAAACTGTTTACAAATTAAATGGCTCCCTGAATGTGGGCAACATTGTCTCTACTGTTCTTAGAGGAAATCCTTAGCAATTTTGAAAGATCTAATCATTTTTTTCTTAAGTGGGTGAATAAGACGATGAAGTTATACTTGAACTCTACATGAAAACTCAAAGATAAGTTCAATAAAGTCTGGGTTTCTTAGTAGTCAGCAATCCTGACACATTTCACTTATGCAGTGTGATTTACTCTAATGATGTGTTACAAAAAGTTGCATTGCATAATAATTTCTTTTATTGTCCTTGCCTATATAAGGAGGGACTTTGTATTGTAATATTTGTTACAACCTATTTTCTAGCAACCATATCTTGGCACGTCGTATCTCAATACTTTGTATTGTTATTTATTTCTGATGTTCTGAGATGCTATATATTTTTCAAAAAATAAAACAGAACTTTTTTCTGGAGAGCAGAGAGAAACCTAGCCTAAAAAGTTCTTATGGTAAGATCAAGCGTTGTCCAAATGAATTGGCAGTAATCTCAAAATTTAGTTGCAAGAGTTTTGGATATCATCATACATGTTGCTTTAAGGTTTTCAGAAAACATAAGAAGTCAAATCTAAGCTTAGTCATTTCTATCTTACGAAAGCTCTTCAGTTGGACTGTTACTATTTAATTAGTGGATGAGAGTAGTTGAAGTTGCTTGCATTCCTTTTTCCCTGTCCACTCAATAATCAGGTCATTTATCTACAAATTTCTTTATGCAAGAACACAAGGGATGCTGCACTTGAGCAATCATAGATATAGTTACTGCAAATCTGAAGCTTTCAGAACCAAAAATTTACTGGGTTTTGGCCACGTCTAGAATATGGTGTGGGCATTTTTGGTTTTCGTGGCTGTTTGGTTGGTTTAGTTTTGTTTTTTCTCAAGATGGCAACCATGATAAGGTGGAGGCCTCTGCAAGCGAAAAAAACTCTTTGAAGCCCAAGGAAACAGGGGCCCTCCATACAGGCTATTTTTCCAGATATATCCAGAATGATCAATGAATGAAAATCCAAACCCATGCCACTCTCACTTAACATACTCCCTCAAGTTTATTATCCCCATTATTGTCAGTAGAGAAAATTCTATGGGACACTTCTATTCTGCAGTTTTTAAGCATCTGGTATTTCATTAAGCATATTACTGGAATTCTTACTTAGCAACATTTATTATTTTGCTTGGGTGTTGTTAGCACTTAGAATAATGGCTCATTAAGAATATGAGGTGGGATTCTAAAGACCCTATTGATTAATAAACCTGTTATATGTGATATAAGTCGGGATTTTATTTTCTGGTTTGGGCCAAATTTTATAGAAAGACTTGGGCTAATCCCCTTTCAAGCCAACTGGTTAGACAGGGACTTGTGGATTGACTTGTGAAAAATAGGCTCAGCCTAGGAAAATCGCCAATCCTGCTTTCCATATGTACACTAAATGTCTGTCTTTATATTCTAAATAATGACCAAAATGATCCAATAGATAAATTGATTTCTCTTCTTAGAGAAAAATCTACCAAGTTCCTAGTGGTAAATAAACATTTAAGATATTATAGTTTTGATGTTCTTTGCACATCAATCTTCTAAAAATTTCAAGAGGCTTTGTTGTTGGACCAACACTCAATCAAGAAGGAAAAAATCCTCTTTCCAAGCATGCAAAGGCTATTGGGTCTTTACGATTTGCAGAGCCAGGATTATTCTCCTGATTATCTAGATCCCCTAGCATTCCATTGCCAATTAGTACCCCCATAGAAAATGTCTTAATGGCCAAATCTTGCACTTGGGCATCAGGACTAGCATTGATGAGTGTTTGAGGGCCTTGAACCTCTTCATAGCTGAAGTTAAAATTCATTTTCAAATAGCATGTGTTAGGTCTCAAAATCAATGCTTCACTTCCTAGAACAAATTCTAGTCACAAGGCCAAGGTTGTCAACATGTGGGTAAAACAGTTCATGAACAAAACTGTGGACGACTCAGAGCTAACTCAACAAGAGTGGATTTTATCTTCTACACTTTGAGCTCAACTTAAACTTGAGAGGGTATTCCCAGGGGTATACTTTAACAAGTATTAAAATCACTTAAGATAATGTAATGTCCCGTGCATGAAGGGCTAAACCCCGACAAATGTAACTTGTCATGCTGACAACCGTGTACATGATAACCAGATGGTGGGGTTCCACAACCACGTGTCCACTGTGCTTGTGGCTTCTATGCCTTCAGCTCCGAGACTGGTGGGACGCAAACCTCACCCTTAACACCTTGGGTACCCACCCTCACTACTAGGCCAGTCTTTTGGTGTAGTGGTTGGGCCTTTGTGGTATCAGAGCCAAGGTCTCGACGTCGAGCCCTACAGAGCGTGGTGGGCTGTAATGTCCCATGTGTGAAGGGCTAAACCTCGACAAATGTAACTTGTCGTGATGGCAGGCATGTACTTGATAACCAAATGGTGGAGCTCCACGATCACGTGTCCACTGTGCTCATGACTTCTAGTCCTTCACCTCTAAGGCTGGTGGGATGCAAACCTCACCCTTAACACCCTGGGTAGTTGCCATCACTACTAGGCTAGTCTTTTAGTGTAGTGGTTGGGCCTTTGCTGTAATAACCACCCCTGATTTATTTATTTTTTGACACTGTTTGCTGATTGTGTTATTTTGCTAGTGTGTTTTGTATGTCTTTGTTCATATGTTTACATCAATGCATTGCATGTATATGAAATATTGTATAGAAAGGGAAATACCAAGGAAAGAGCAAACTACAAACAAGGCCTTGTGAAAGTCACCCAAAGATGGTGCTAGCAATCCACAACACTCTCCTTCGCTTGAGCCAACAATTACATGTAAAAAGGGCTCCACGAACTCATTGTAGCAGACCCAAAAGTTGCTGTCCAACTAAGAAATGTCTAAGAATGTCAACCCAGGTAATGTACGGCCCCTAGGAGGGGCAACCAGCTCCCAAAATTCCAAACTTCGGCAATAACTTCAAACCAATGCTTGAAATGAGGCACCTAGGTTAGAGGAATCCAATGAACCAATATCCAGAACGATTGACCAAGCATGCATGGAGTTATAAATAGATTTTCACCTTCAACCACTATCAAACAGAGAGTTTCCAGAATTCTGGAAATGCAAATCCGACCTCAAAAAAACTTCAAAAACACCTCCAAACACCTCCAAAATGAAGCCAAAAATCTAGCACGCCAAAACCTTCCAAACCCATATCAGAAAACCATGAAAATGTCCATTTTTCCTCCTACAAAATGTCTGAAATCAGACCCTATGAACACCCAACTGTAATCCCTGTAGTAGAATCACCTCTATCCGGCTAGGATGGATCTTTCACCACCGAAACCTGCTCCAAATGGTGAGGGTTTCCATCCTCAACTTGCAATAGTAGAACCCTGGAAGCATTCCAATATCATCCTATTATGTTGCCAAATAAAAGATATCCAAATGAGACCCAAAGTGCTGCTTATATAGAAGTGAGGGAAATTAGGGCAACTTTAATTTGAATTATTTTCTCTCCAAAACTCCCACGCCCCCTTCATAAGTTTTTCATTTTATTTTAAAATCCTTATGTCTCCCAAATGTGGTGTCCACCTTTTGAGGCATAAAATAAGCCTTAATTTTATAAAATTTATATTTATTATAGGCGTCCATCATAAAGGTGCATTGTCCCCTTTTAAAAACAACGTTGCTCAACTAGGCCAAGTGTGGGGGGGGAGGGAAGTGAGGGGTCTTTTAACGTTATAACATAAGTTAATAAATCACCTTTTGAAAACTTAAGTAAACTAATTTGCCAAAACATTAGAGCTCACTAGACAATTGCCATGCACTACCTCAATTGGAAACTCTGCACTACTCTACCACCAGGACCAGTTACTAAAAATAGCACTTACTAAAAATAGTAAGTGGGTCAAATCACCAGTTGGCCAAAATAGAGGACACCGAAAAAAGGGGACATTACAAATAAGCAATAATAAATCAAAGGATAGCTAAACCCAACCTACTTACTCAGCCCCTAAGAATATCACTGGACTAAGCAAACTAGCTGTCTTTAACCCCTATTTAGCTGATGTAACACCTTGGAAACAAGTCCAAGGTAGGGTAAGTTCCATGACTCACACACAATAGTTTTCTTTAATCCTTGTAAACAGTGATATCATGAACTCACAAAAATGGAACTGAATATAAAAGATTTTACAGATTTTGTTTATTATGGTGACTGAAACACATACAAGGGACTGGTGCCTATCCTAGGGCAATAGAGTCACGATTAGCAAGGAGGAATGAAAAAGGAAAATGACAGACTGAAGATTTATCTACTTAGTTATCCATCATCAAACTATCCAAACTCATATGCAACTAAGCAAAAGAGCTATCACAAATCATGTAATAGATTTAGAATTTTGTCAAATTCCTCAAGTGATGATTACATTAACAGCAGCAAATGTGTTGAAGAAAACATTCCAGAATGGTACATTCTTTGAGTTTGTACAAACAATAATGGAGACATAAAACTGGAAAACTACTATACAATTTTCCAATAACAGTATGTCAAAAACTCTATCTTCTTGCAACTATCTTTGCAACTAATTTTCTGCAAGTTTTTCTCTTTTGAATATTCCTCTGCTCTCTTGTACCATCCAATGATGAAAATGATTGCCAAAAGACAATAGAACCAAGTGGCAAGGGAAAACACTAAAAGAAACACTATAGCCGCTCCAAAATCCATGCTTGGGAAAGATTCCCACCAAAATGGACACCTCGGATCAATGGAAAGCCTTTGCAATAACTTCTAGTACTTGAAAGGAGCAGCACCATAAATGTAGGTAGGTAGAAACAAGGGAGCAATGAACAATAATGGCAGTGGTTGAATTTGAAATCTATGCTTTGAAATATTTGGCGCCTAAACACATCTTGAAAATGCCTAATAAGTTCATGGTTGGTGAAATATGCATTAATGACACTTTGATTTGGTTATAGTAGCATCTGAGAGACAATCGTACATCAAAATCACAAAAAAATGGACAATTGGGACCCTTTTGGAGCCCTTTTGGAGCCTTCTCCACATCGAAAAAAAGTAGTGTGAGCTTTCAAGGGTCATTTGGACAAGCGTGGAACCTCCACGGTCATTCACAACTTCTATCGGTTCACTAATGTATCCCCACAAGGTTCCTTATGTAGGAAAACAACTTCAGTTAGGCACTGTCAGGAAATTGACATCCATTAGGATCTTGCGGAAACTTCATCTACAAGTCAACATTACCCTTTGGACAAAGAGAAGGTTCACATTGATTTACACACAAACTTTATAGGTCTTCATCAACTTGATGTGGGTCTAGAAGCTCCATCAAGTCTTTTGCGAAAGATCAACCTCCAAGTGAAATATGCAGAAATTTCCAGTGCATCCGCCAAATGCAACAAAATATCTAGTTCGGATGGAATGTTTCATTGGTTACATTAGTAAGGATGATGTCAACATGACATCATCAAGGTGTCATGAAATGGATTGGGGAGCTTCAAATGAGGTGACATCATGATGATATGTAAGCAGGTGAGATGATGTCAGCATGACATCATCAAGGTGCAGATGTGGGGAAATGAGGTGGAACAGGTTTGCAAAAGAAGGCATCTAAACTAGATTGAAGAACTTTGGGAAAATGGAAGTTCAGATAGATGGGAAAAAGGTCACAAGGGGAAGATGGAATTATTGATGGGTGTGAGAAGATGGGCTCCATCTTCCCAACAAAACTTTACTTTATTTAGCTTAGTTTCTAAGTTTTCTTGTAAGCTTCTTGGTGAGTTGGGGAGAACTCCAACCTTCTTGGAGTGCTCTGGGTTGGTTAGCAATGACTTTGGTTCTAGGAAATAAGCTCAGTAGGCAAGATGGATCATTATGCCACTCTTAGAAGTGATTTTTGACTTTTGGTGGCTTCTCCAAACTTCTTGGAGAAGCAATCTATATTTAGTAAGTCACCCAGTTGGCTCTTATCATCATCCTACATCTTTAGTATGATGTCGGTATGATCAGAGTTTGATTCCAATGCAGTTTTAGTGCTTTTTGCAACTTGGGTAAGCTATTCAATTATTATTTAATATTTTCACTTAAGTTGTCTAATGTTGGGAAATATTAAAAGGTCAGCTTAGTGTAATAGCTTGTTGGAAAGGTGATCAAGTGTTCTAAAATTTGGACATCTAAATAAAGGGCCTTTGCACATGAAATGTTATTATTATTTCAGAAAAGGTCTTTGTGAGGGAAAAAAATGAATAATTATAGTTTTAAATTGTATAATTCCCTCCAGAAAAGCTATATAAGGAGGTGTTGGGGCTCATTTTGGAATAGTTTTGTGAATGATATTGTTATGCTGCTGGAATGAACCTGAGTTCTTCCAAATCTTTTGAGGACAGAAACCCTCTCAAGTTTCAAGGATGAAACCCCCCCAGCTAGTTGGTGTGACCCCATCTAGGGATCTCCATTGTTACAAATCGATGTTCAGTTTTTGGTGTTGCAATTGTGAAGATTTTGGCAATGATTTAATGTTACATATTTTTGATTGGGTTTGTGTTGAGATTGTTGACGATTCTTGGCAATTTTGAGGAGTTATTTGTAGCTGTCCGTACCATCATTCCATCCAGACCTGACCATACCAATTCATTGAAGGTATAAGGGTTTTGATGAATATTATTTATGTTGTTTTTAGAGCAATAAATTATCATTGCAGTTCATTTTTGGGGAGGATGTTAGAGAAATCAAAGGTTGGTTGTGTAAGCAAGGAGGGCATGGGAAGGAGTAAGTGAAGTGCTGAATCTTTGTGAGGTTTATCACTTGGTGTGTGGTCGCCTAGGCCTGGTTAATATTCTTCATAGTTTAATTGGTTGTAGAGAGGGTTGTATTGAGGAGTTTGTTGCATATTATAACTGCTGTTCCTGTTGGGCTAGCAAAGAATACCCTGTTTTCAGATTTGCATATGACTGATTTCTGTTTCAGACTGATGTACCTTTCCTTATTTCATTATTGAAGCATGATTTGGAGTAGTTTGGGAATGCTTCATGTGAAGAGGCAACTTGGGTGTGAGTGTTAAGTGTGTTGGTGAGTTTTTTGAGGTGATTTTCTTGCTAATCAGAGCTGTAGCAACATATTACAGAGTGCTTTCAGACTTGTACCTGCTTAATACCTCACTCACTCAAGGTATATTATTTTTATTTATCAAGTTGGGTGAATTATTTATGAATTTGGGTTCTTTGAGGAGTGATTCAACAGTTCATTTTACAACAGCATTTACATCAGCAATACTTATTGTTATCAGCATTTTGTAACAGCAATACTTATTGTTATCAGCATTTTGTAACAGCAATAATATCTCTAGTTTGGCATATTTTGTGTGATAGCACATTGTAACACTAGATGGTAGTATCACCAGTGATTTGCTCTTGTTTATTGCTAATACTTACCCCACCGAATAAGTGGTTTCTTGTAATCGCTCACCACTAGGAAATAGAAGAAGTTTGTTCTTATTTTTTCAAATATTGTATAAGCTTTCCCATTGAATAAGTGGATGTGCCCTAGTAATTTCTGCTGAAAAGTGAATGTTTACTTCTCTCAGTGTTGTTTATGCACTCCACTGAATAAGTGGTATTGGCTGACTTGCCGCCTAGTGCATTTCCTTTCAGTTGTTGCATCTCAGTTTAATTGTATAATCCTGAACACCATAAACTCTCACCTTGCCCATTCCAGGATTTGGGTGATCAAAAAGTAGAAAGGAAGTTGCATTGCATATTGCTCTCAGTTGCTGAAATTTTCAAAAAATAAAATGTAGGGTGGTTATTGCATCTTGGCTGCTATTTTTCAATACAGATATTCTGTTCCAATCTGTATAAGCTACTTTCATCTTAAATATATTCCAGATGCACGACTCTACAAAGGAAACAACCAATCTGTTAGAATCTATGCAGATTATTTAGTAAATACTTCTCTATTTTAATAATTATACTCAGAATTTCATTTCATAGGAAGATATGTTCTGTCATACTAGAAACTCACTAATGTTGATTATACTAGTTCTGTAAATTACAGGGTATGATTCCAACAATCGTGAAAAGCAGTGCCAATATGTTGGACAAATAGAGTAAATTGGTATTATCAAGTGCATTAGAACTTGAAGTACTCAAGGAGTCTGTGATCTGGCAGCAGATATTAATGCCTGCTCAACATTTGGTAGCAGTTTTACAGAGGGAAAACATATCTTTGATATGCAGGACGAATAGATTATTCTTACATCTGAATAATTTTGCAGCATTTATATTCCTGGTTTCAGGGACAAACTTCAGTTTTATGACAGTACAACTTATCAATCTTAAATCCCCAAAGAATGCAATCAACATTTTGATCTGAGTGTGTGCATGTTTGTGTCCCTGTTATGTTTTACTTGAAACAGTCACTGGAGGGGTTTTCCAATATTTGTCTTAAAGTTGGGAGTGCCACTTATTTTTCAACTATTTATTCCCATCTGAAATGCCTTCGTCCTTGGAAGAATCATGTGCATTTGGAAGTGTTCTTGTTTTTATGATTTTTTAGCCTGTGCCAACAATCTATTCGAAAGGATAAATAGCTTGGTACTTTAAGAGGGTTTATTCATATTCTGAAGTATGTGTAATCTATAAGTTTCTTTTGGGTTCTTATAATTGGTATGTAATGGTTGAGAGTGACTTTCTCTCATCAGGTTTCTGCCTGCTACAAAGAATAAGCAATGCTGGAATTCAAAGAAAGAAATAAGATGCTTAAGATGAGTTGTAGATGCCAGGGAAAGACTACTGGAATAGAAAAAACTGGTGGCTATGGTGCTGATTTGTTTGGTTTAATGATGTCTGAGAACAAGGAGCATGTGGGAGTTAATCTGAAAAGTACTGCAAACCTGACTACAGAGGAATTCATTGATGAATGTAAGACATTCTACTGTGCCGGTCATGAATCAATGTCAGTCCTCTTGACATGGACCATAATATTGTTGAGCGTACATCAAGATTGGCAAGAGCGAGGCTGCTTAAAGGTGATGAAGTATGTGGGAGAAACAATTATCCAGATGCTGACAACATATGTTGCCTTAAAATTGTAAGGATTATCTAACACAGACTTGAATTTCCATGTGAATATCATAAAATATTTTGAATTAGTAAAATAATAAATTAGAGTAAGGGCTATTTGCTGCCACCTCTTATAAGGAATTTGACTAAAGGCTCTATGCTTTTCCCTGTACATGAGGTACCTGCTGACATCCTTAGAAAAACTCAGATTCAGTTTTTATATATATATATAACAAACAGAATTCAATTGCAGTTATAGGGTTTATGTTAAATGATATTAAAGGTCAAACTATAACAGGTAGAGTGAGTAAGCATTTGGTCTGAGAAACAAAACAAAAAGCAGACATTATTCAAATCTGTTCATATTCTCTTACCAAAATATCTTCACAGGATGTACTGGGAAGCATACCCAATTTAACAATAATAAAATTATAATTAATCAAGCAATAGGATTTGAATTCAAAATAAGTATTTTGGGTTTGTCTCATAAATAATGTATGAATGTTTTGTAGGTGAGAGTGATTATAAACGAGGCCTCGAGACTTTATCCACCTGCAGTGTTTCTATAGCGACAGGCGTGTGGGCAATGAAACTTGGAAGGCTCTCGATTCCTGCAGGCACTCAACTTGCTTTTCCGATACTTCCAATCCACCATGATACTTGCAACGATTCCAATCCAGGGCAGTTTATTGAAGGAATTGCAAAGAACGCAAAGCATTCAATGACATTCATGGCCTTTGGATCAGGTCCAACTATATGTGTGGGTCAGAATATTGCCTTGTACGCAGCAAAATATAGTAATGGCAATAATTTTGCAAAAAGATTATTTTGTCATCTCACCTTCTTATACTCATGCTCCTATGCGTTTGCTTTGTGACTTAAAAATGGAGCTCCATTTATCCTCCACATGGACTAATATCTGAGAACAGTACTACCCAGAGACTCCTCGATCTATTGAAATTTTAATGTCAATAGAAATCTACTGTTGTACAAGTCTACCACCAAGCCTCAAGAGTACAGTTGTCGAACAGTACCTCAAATAAGTGTATGCTGGGATTTAATCCTATGTTTTATAATAATTAGTCAATGAAATAGACAATCTTATGCTGCACATCCCCATGCCGTTGTCTCGAGTCAAATTATACTATACCAAGGCTATCAAGCAAAACTAGCACAAAAAGAGCCCACAACAGAGACAAAATACAAAGATTTCAAAGACAATGAACTGCAGTAATGAAGAATGAGAATTCTACTAAGAATTTGCAAGCTTAATGAAGCACGTCAAAATCAAACACACCATAAAAACTTACCGACTTAACCTATCATTACAGACACCAATGGTGCTCGTGTGCTGGTATGCATTATTACCAAGATCACCCCTCGCAAGTTGGATGTGGCTTTGTGGCAGAGTTGATTGGCGGTGCTATGCACAACAAACTATATATATGTGTGTGTAGGGGAAAGCAACCAATGACTGCAATTATGTTATAAAGGTAGTTCTTTAATTGTAACTAAATGAACCATTGGTGATAGAGATTATTGGACAAAAAATTTCTATGGTAAAATTTTTATGTACTTAGATTTGGCTGAGGGAGTAATATCTAAATGTTGTAAAGGAAAAATAATTTCTTTTGAATGGTGGATTGATTCATATACAATTTTGTATTGCCTTTATAGTGCTTATTGAGAGTGATCAAGATATAATATTTTCATCAAATTAATCATCATTAATATAGTTGAAGTTGAGTTTGATTGTTAAAACAAATGTTTGTTACATGCAACTAAAACAAATATTTATTAAATACAATTGCAACAATTAATATTAATCGTGATTAATTATTATGCTAAGAGTTTCTATAGTGAGAGCAAAACACATAGGTCATTTCATAAGCATGAACATAAAAAAAAAACATAGATATATATTTAATAAAAATAAAATAAAATGATTCTAAAGTAAAATAAAATAATTGTATGATAGATAAAATAGTTCTAAAATAAATAAAGCTAGTATAGATATCTTAAACACATTTATCTAAAAAATACTAAGAAGAGTTATTTTATTTACTTAAAAGAGATTTTATTTTACTTTAAAACTATAGAGATTTTATTTTACTTTAAGACTACAGATTGCTATGCATGTACCATCTAATTTGTTGACCTCATTTTCCTAACCTTACATCTAAATGAAATGTGAGAATTAGTTAAACTCCTTAGTTGGTACATATTATTATCCTTCACATAGACATCACTTTAATGGCATAGCAAATTAGAACAATACATATGCATTTGAGTAGATATCTGGCATAAGGCATGACTCCATGTAGGCATAATTGAAGTTGCCCATGTAGACCAAGGACTATTGTAGTCTACCCATTAATTGACACATGTTATATCCTTAAGTGTCGGTAAGTAAAATTAACCTTGACAACCAAAATATTGCCTCTAATGTGCAATCTTTGATTTTCTATTTAATGCAGCGTTTGCAAAAATGGGAGCTTTCCAATAGGGTATGGATGTCCATCAAATCATAAAAGAAAGGGGATTTTTGTCAAATGTTGTATTGTAAGTACCTTGGTAGACATGCATGTAAGATGTAGAAGCATAGATAAGGAACATGAACAACCTTCAATCATGCATTATATCAAACTCCAACAACCACCATTGATCATGCATCATACCTCTCCTTTTACTCAAGCTAGCCATAAATACTAACAATGTAAAAACTAGCAATCACACCTTAGTGTGCAATGAGTACACTGAAAGCATGGAAGGTCAATTAGGAAAAATATTGGTCTATCTTTTGCATACATTTGCACAGAATGTGAGGTCATTTGGTAGGCCATCTAGAAAATGATTTTGTTTGTTCAACAAAAGTCTCAATGGAGAAGAGATAGCTTCTAATCAAGTGTTCATCCACTTATAGGGATCTAGACATGACTGAAATGAAACCATTGATTTAGGAAGATAATTAGGCTTCATTACCAAGAGAGTCGTGTTATGTTTGCAATAAGGAGAGAGGGGGAGATATAGGGATAGAAAGAGGGAGAGATAAAGAGGGGAAGAGTGTACAAGAGATAGGGTTAAGGAGAGAGATAGAGAGGAATATAGAGATAGACATGGAGATGGATATGGATACGGAGAAGGAGAGGGTATGGAGAGAAGGAGAGGAAGAGACAAAGAGAGAGTGGAGAGAGGGATAGTTATAGATGGAAGAGATACATTTATAGAGATGGAGAGAGAGGGGGATATATAATAATAAAGATAGAAATATGAAGTAATATATAGAGAGAAGTAGAGAGAGGGAGAGGTATAAGGGTAGAGAGAGATGGGGAGATAACAGGATATGTATAGAGTGAGAGAGAGATAGAGAGGCAAAGAGATATAGATATAGAGGTCTAGTAAGAGGGAAAGGGGGAGAGAGGGAGAGAGAGGAAGGAGATAAATAAATAGAAAGATGGAGAGAGGTAGAGACAAATATGGAGATAGAGAGAGATAAAGAGGAAAATATAGAGAGATATAGAGGGGGGGGGAGAGAGAGATATAGAGACATATATATGGTGAAATAGAGTGATAGAGAGAGATATGAGGAGATATAGAGAGGGGCAAGGGAGAGAGAGATATATAGAAAAATGGAGAGAAGTAGAGGGTGACAAACAATGATAGAGGGATAGAGAAATAGGGGGAGATAGAGGGAGAGAAAGATATAAGGGAAAAGAAATAAAGAGAGATATATATGTGAAGAGAAAGGGGAGAGAGTAGATATAATGAGATAGATAGGGGGATAGGGATGGAGAGATGGGGATAGAAATAGAGGAGAGAAAATTAGAGAGATATAGAAAGAGGGAGTGATAGGGAGAGAAGGAGAGAGAGGAAAAGATAGGGATATAAAGAAAGAGAGATGGGGAGATACAGATAGAGGAGGAAAGAGTAAAAGATAAAGGAGATGATAAAGACAAGTGAAAGAGAGAAGGAGAAAGATAGAGAGGGGGAGAGATAGAGATAGAGATAGAGATAGGGAGGGTGAAACAAGGTGTGTGTGTGAGAGAGAGAGAGGGGGTGAAATAAGGAGTGTGAGTGAGAGATGTGGAGATAGAGAGAAAGGAAAGAGATATACAAATAGATAGATAGAAAGGGAGAGAGGGAGAGAAATAGAGAGATGATATGGAGAAGTAGAGAGATATAGAAAGATGAAGAGACTGAGAGATACATATATTGAGAAAGATAGCGAAAGAGAGAGAGATGCAAGAATAGGTAAGGAGATAGAGATAGGGGAGAGAGATAGAGAGGAAGATAGAGATATTGATGAAGATGAAGGTGAAGATGGAGATGGAGATGGAGATAAAGATAAGGATTAATATATAGATAAGGAGAGAAGAAGAGGGAGAGGAAGAAATGTGGATAGAGAGAGAGGGGGGAAGATGGAGGGGTAGAAAAGTAGAGATATGATGTCATATATAGTGAGAGGAAGAGGGAGATAAAGAGGGAGAGAGAGAGGAGGACAGAGGGAGGAGATAAATAAGGATAAAAAAGAGAGTAAAGGAGAGAGATAGGGAGAGGGAAAGGGAGAGAAGCGAAAAGAAAGAATGGTAGATGAGAAGATAAATATACAAAGAAAAAGGGGAGAGAGAGGAAGAGGGATTAAGTGATAATGAGAAAGATAGAGATAGAGAGAGAGGAAAAGATATAAAGAGCTATCTCTTTGTTCCCATCTCGCTCTCTCTATATATATATCTTTGTAATGGATGGAAAAAGGTGATAGGGGAATACCACCTTTCTCCCACAATCATTTAATAATGTCCTGGGAGCCCTAATTGGATTGACTATCAACCTCACAAGGTGAGTCAATTCTCAACAAGGAGGACCTAGGAGGGGTTCTTTAAACTTTTAAGGGTTCACCACTGTTGACATATTTTATCCTTCAAAAATAAATGTAGAAAATGATTCACAATCCTTGAAAAGAAGAACAAACAGTACTAGTAGCTAGAGAAGTTGCCATTAGATTGGCAACTTTCCTCTAAATTTTAGAGGTACAACTCCCTCTTAAGATATGTAATGAATGAAAAACTCAGGGTATGCTTTTAACCAAAAAGCATAAAAGGAAACTAACACCTACCCATAACCATGAAAGTAGAGGCGATGAATTAATTTAGAATGAAGTGAATGCAAACAAATGATACAAAGCCCATTTATTCCACATCCACAATGAGAAATAAGAAAAGAATGAGCAGTGAATCTCCCTTTCAACAAGTGAATTATTTTGCTTTCAAAGTTCCAGAAATAATTGCACATATAGTTTGCTATGACATAATCAATATTGGAAGAAAATTACAAGAGCCCAAAGTCTATAGACAATTTTAAAGAAACATTTACAAACACAAAGATTTAAAAATACTTTCTTTATTTCTCCAATATCAAAATTATGAGCACAAAGGCTCAACAACCTACACAACCAACTGCACAAAAGGAAAACCCAAACTGCCCTTCCTTCCCCCATTTCCGAGAATAACCAAAAGATGCCTCACAATTAACTTGGAGGCCAATATATCCATGCACCTAAAAACTATTACATTACAAAAAGTAACAATCTTGAAAATAACCGACACCAACAACCGTTTTTAGAAAAGACATTATTATTATCTAGCATGAAAGATTCCATGCATGTCGCTAAACCACTGGTGGTGCCAGAACTCTATACAACTCCAATTGCATTTCCATAACTAAATTGTGGAATTCGGCACGTTCCTCTTCTTCATCCAAAACCTGCATGGCCCTGTTGTACTCAACATAGATGGTTTTCTCCTTACAGGCCAATGAGTGCAGCTGAGAAATGATGTTGAATTGCTCTTCCTTTGGCCAATCCAAATTAGGTTGGAGAATAGGAACAAATTCATCTTCCCATTCTCTAACATCACCCAAAAGTACCATTTTGAGAAAACTCTAAAATCGAAAAACACTGCCACCTTCCCTTACATGCAAACCTATTTAACTTTGGCAGCGGAAAGTGGTGATTTACTCACTAAGTAAACGTGTCAAACCGTTTCACCAACTTCCTTATTAAAGAGCTGTCTTTTCAGAGGATTTTTAAAGATTACGTTTAAACTTTTTGTTGTTGTCTCGAGAAATAGGAGGAGACATCCCTTAAAGGTGTTGTGCACTTCATTAAATGCACTGACACTTTGGAAATAGTATATCTCACTGAGGTCACCCCATTGCTACAAGCTAGAACCCTATAACTATGGGTCAGAAGTTCTGGAGTTTCTAGAACTTCTAATATCCTGACAACACAAAACATTATTTCCAAAGGTTTACAAAAGGTCGGGTGATTTCAAAACTTCAAAACCTAGTGACTTGGTTTGGGAATTTAACAAGACCACAATAGTTATAAGATTTGTCAAAGCCGCAACTTGCACAAGTTTACCATGAAAGAATGAGTTTTAAAACAGCTTGTCTCGAAATAAAATTTCATGGGGTAACATTGGCTCCAACTAGGGATTGCATTTTTGTAGAAAATGAAAAGAACTTCTAGAATCACTAGGGAAAACTAGTCCAAGTCCATTAGGAATGAAGTCAAAAGAAATAGCAAGGGAACACAAGGAATCAGAGCAAACCAAAACAAGGTAGAACAAGAAAGGAAACTACACTACCGACACACCAAAAACTTATTTACAAAAAAATTCAGGGGTTTGAACCCCTTACCTCTAGAAAACTCCCAGATGAATCATGTGAAGCCATTAACTGGATGAGAGAAATAGATCCCTATGTGGAATAATACTAAATGAATAAACAACATACACACAATCAACCATCAGCTGGTGACCACCATGACCAAAGCATTGTGCAAAGATTCTTTGGATAAAATCATATGCTCAACAAACCACCTTTCACCGCATACTTCTGCGATTGGATGACTCATATCAATGCTAGCCATCATGCAATTACTGGCACATTTTTTTATATCATCAGATGTGATACCAAAATGTTCTTGATTTAACAAGCAACAAGAAATCAACCCTCGGATTGAACATCCCACATATAAACCATCAGACGATAATCCCCATTTAGTACAATCCACTGTCTAGGTTGCGTCTGATTGAGAATTATCCTCGGCTAGAAAAACTCCATTTTCTTTTGATATTTCGTTTGTATACTGGGCCTCCTGAAATTGCTTGTTATCACCATCACGAGTAATTTTTTCTTTTTTGAAAAAAGATGATAGAGCAGTATTATTCTCATTATCCTCATTATACCTTGCATCTTGGAAAAATGGTTCATTTTCTTTATCATGTGAGAGATTTTTAGGTTCATGATGCAAGTAAAAAGCTTCAATTCTTCAATTCATGCAAGACTCACTTTCTAAGACATTCCCTCCATTTCTACCAAAATGCTTTGAATCAAAAATAGTGAGATTAAGACATTCAACAGAAGGAGGTTGCATATATTGAAAATCTATGGGCTGAGGTATTGAATTCTACATAACAATTTCCCTCATGGATTCATTACTTGAATCCTTTACAACCTAATAAGCCTTCCATTTACCACTCAAAATCAAATCATCTTCAATCTTTACAACCTCTTGTTGAGCAATTTGAATATTACTTACTCTACTTTTTATTTCAAACTGAACATCAAAATACAAAGAGGAAGTAAAAGTACAGAACTAAAGAGGCTCACTTGGTTTTATGGGAGTGGGAATTTTCTCGAACAATCGATTAAATCTATCAACAAAATCCCTAATGGATTCACCTTCTTGCTTACGGATGCCGAAAAATTGTTTTAGCAGGACAACTTCATCAATAAGACCCTTGTATCTTCCCAAGAACTTATTCTTCAAAGAGTCCAAATCAGTAATGCATCCATCTTCTAGATTTCAAATCCATTTTTTTGCTCGTCCAATGCGACTCTCAACAAACAACCATACAAACACATCCTCTTCTTGAACTCCAAGAATCCCACATGCAATGGTGAACGCTTGAATATGATGATTTGGAACTTGAGAATCTTTGCCAGCAAACTTAGGAAAATGTTTTCTTGAACATTTCAGTATGGTCGTATATTGAGGTAAATTAAATGGTCTGATTTGAGTCCCCCATGGCTAAGATGCTACCAAAGCCATGTAATAATATTGGAATTCTACTATCACAAATATTTTTCATAACCACAGAGTTGCTAGCCTCCATCCTTAGGGAGGCACCTTCAAATTGAGAGAACAAAGCACCAACCACTTCATCCCCAGCGAAGTCGCCAAAAATCTATTAGTTGATAGATTTTTTCCTTCGAAAATAAATGTAGAAAAATGACTTACAATGCCCAAAAAGAAGAACAAACAATACTAATAGTTGGAGAAGTTGCCATTAGATTGGCAACTTTCCTCTAAATTTTAGAGGTACAACTCCCTCTTGAGATATGTAATGAATGAAAAACTCAGGGTATGCTTTTAACTAGAAAGCAGAAAAGGCAACTAACACCTACCCATAACCATGAAAATAGAGGTGATGAATTAATTTAGAATGAAGTGAATGCAAACAAATGATACAAAGCCCATTTATTCCACACCCACAGTGAGAAATAAGAAAAGAATAAGTAGTGAATCTCCCTTTCAACAAATGAATTATTTTGCATTCAAAGTTCCAGAAATAATTGCACATACAGTTTACTATGATAGAATCAATATTGGAAGAAAATTGCAAGAGCCCAAAGTCTATAGACAATTTTAAAGAAACATTTACAAATGCAAAGATCTGAAAATACTTTCTTTATTTCTCCAATATCAAAATTATGAGCACAAAGGCTCAACAACCTACACAACCAACCACACAAAAGGAAAACCCAAAGTTGCCTTTCCTTCCCCGATTTTCGGGAATAACCAAAAGATGCCTCACAATTAACTTGGAGGCCAATATATACATGCACCCAAAAACTGTTACATTCCAAAAAGTAATGGTCTTGAAAACAACTGACGCCGACAACCCTTTTTAGAAAAGACATTATTATTCTCTGGCGCGAAAGATTCCATGCATGTCGCTAAATTGCTGGTAGTGCCAAAACTTTATATAGCTCCAACTACATTTCCATAACTAAATTGTGGAATTTGGCACGTTCCACTTCTTCATCCAAAACCTAGATGGCCTTGTTGTACTCAACATAGTTGGTTTTCTCCTTCTAGGCCAGTGAGTGTAGCTAAGAAATGATGTCGAATTGCTCTTGCTCTAGCAAGTTCACATCAGGTTGGAGAACAGAAACAAGTTCATCTTCCCATTCCCTAACATCACCTGGAAGTACCATTTTGAGAAAACTCTGAAATTGAAGAACACTACCACCTTCCCTTATATGCAAACCTATTTAACTTTGGCAGCGGAAAGTGGTCATTTATTCGCTAAGCAAAATGTGTAAAACTGTTTTGCCAACTTATTAAAGAGTTGTCTTTTCAAAAGATTTTTAAAGATTACGTTTAAACTTTTTGTTGTCATCCCAAGAAATTGGAGGAGACATTCCTTAAAGGTGTTGTACACTTCATTAAATGCACCGACACTTTGGAAATAGTATATCCCCCTGAGGTCGCCTTGTTGCTATGAGCTAGAACCCTATAACTATGGGTCATAAATTCTAGAGTTTCTAGAACTGTCGATATCCCGACAACACAAAACATTGTTTCCAAAGGTTTACAAAAGGTCGGGTGATTTCAAAACTTCATAACCTAGCGACTTAGTTTAGGAATTTAATAAGACTGCAATAGTCATAATATTTGTCAAAGTCATGACTTGCACAAGTTTACCATGAAACAATGAGTTTTAAAACAACTTGTCTCAAAATAAAATTTTAGGGGGTAACAACTACCAAGAAAAGCTTGGAAAAGAGAAATGAACATTTAACTCACAAACCCTAATAATGCAAGCTAAATGATGAATGCAAATGATGAAATTAAATGCAACATCAAGTTAGGATGTATGTACCTAGGAAGTCTTGAAATGTTGTGGGGATTTTGGAAATGCAAAGAAGCTGCCAAAATATGTTATGGAGGATTAAGATTCCCTTACTGTTGTCTTAGTCCTGTTGTTTTTCGAGGCAGATGCATAATCTTCGGATGTCGGGACCGAATCTGGAAGAATTTCTGAAAGATGACCTCAGGAGGACTAAGATGCTCTTATTGTTGTCTTAGTCCTATTTGGAATTTCTAAAATCTCTAAATATGGTCCTGAGGCTAGATGTTTGCACTTCCTTCTATGATCTCAGGTTCCAAAACTTCTAGATCTAGCTTGTAGGTGAGGTTTTCATGAAGATGGAAACTTTGTAGTAACTGCACTTGAATGATCTTCAGGTCTTCAACCTAAATCTGATCCTTAAAAATGCAAGGGGAAAAACTTTTTAATGTTTAGTGAATGGGGGTTTGCATTGTTGGTAATTAAACCTTGAAATGAAATAGAATAATGAAGGGAAATTATGAATGAACAACATGAAATGTTCTAACTCACCAAACCCTTGTTGTAAGGTTTGCAAAAATTGTGTGGAATGACTGCAATGGATATGGATCTTGAATCAAAGGAATACTTGATGGATGTTGATTTAAATTTCTTGCTTAAATCAAAACCCTACATCACAAATGTTAGCAGAACAACACACATGATGCAAGAATATCTTTGATATGGTGCTTGAATCTTGATGCTGGCTACAAATGCTTGATAGAATGCTCTTGAATTCCATAATAATTGAATTCTTGGATGCTTAGATTTCTTGATAAATTTATTGATATGAAAATGAGAGGAACCGTATTTATACTTATCTATGCCTAATGGTGCGGGGGAGCACCTTGGCCAAATCCAAACTTAGTGTGCATAATTTTGGCTTGTACCTGATCTTGGCCAAATCAGGACTTCTTTATCTTTGTTTTGGACTTTGTTGGTCTTGCATTTGTGGGTGAAGAGTTGGTCATTAGGACTAATATCTTCAATAGTTCATCATTTAGCATTAAATGTTGTTTTATCAAATTTAGGACAGCATAGTTTAAATTCTATCAAAGTGTTAATGTCACTTCCTCCATGTTTGGAGTTGCTAAAGGTTAATTAAGGGTTGTTAGCTCGGACTAAAGGAGTAGAGACCCTAATCCTAAAGTATAGGAAGATGGGAAGAGTTGCAAGAATAATGCAAATTGCATGGCAACATTGTTAGGTTGCATGCAATTCCATTACCTTGAAATCCCTTGAAATCAGGAAAGAACCTCGAGCCACTGCCCTTAAACTATGCAAATGAGATCAAAAGTGGTGGTAAGAGACTCGTAGTAAGATAGAAAGATTGTTGTAATCAGTTAGTAGGAGAAAAAAAATGAGAAACAGTTGGCAGATGTAGATATTCTCTATTTTTGAAAACCCCGTGTGTTTTCTGACATTGTGATGTTTTAAGCTTTATGCACCGTTCTAGCATTAGATCAGAGTTCTCTGAGCATGTTCTAACATCTTTTATCTTGTAGATAGTTCCTTGTTTTAGAACACGTGCATGGTAGGTGAATTTGGTATTGTTTGGGATAGTTGAAATCTGTGTTTCCTGAGTTTCACATAGTTCTTGAGAACAGTCGGTAACAACCACTGTATATACAGTTTTCTCACTGCTTACTTTGCATTTGTTGAATGGTATTGAGTGTAAAAATCACTGTAAATAAGAGACCTTGAGTTACTTTAGTGCTTTGTAGCTTTTATTTAAGTTTGTAGACACTTTTCTGGTTTTGATCAGCATTTAGGTTGAACTCTTATGGCTCCCCCATAAGCTCTGTCTATGGAAATTTCCTGTGATCAGTGGAATATGGAAAGGGAGCCACGTTCTTGTAAATATTTAGCATTAGGTGATGTAAAGAGCCAATCAAGAAGTGACAGCACCAAACCCTAGGCGAGATACAGTCACCCGGTTAGGAGTTTGGGTAAAAAAAGATAAGAACTCGGCAGGGTAGAAGGTACAGTACCGTACCAGTACGGATTTCTGAAAGTCTTAGTCATATTTTGACTTGTTGAAAAGATTTGGGGTTTGAACAATCTGATAGTGTAAGGAAATAGTCGGAGTTTCTTAAAACCCTAGCTAATAGGCTTTTAAGCCCTAATCCTCCATGAACCTAGGAATGGCATGTACGGTACTGTTAGAAGCTTGAACCCCGTGGAAGATTTAAAAACCTTAAAAGGGTGTCAGAAAATACAATTAGGTTGTCAGGTCCTTTGGGAAGTAAGGGCAGGAAAAGGGAAAAAGGGACTGGTAAGGGCTAATGAGTATTAGGCCTCTTCTAGTTAAGATTTTGGAATCGGGTGAAGTGGAAGCTAAAGAACCACCAAAATGCCTACCAATGGATCTGAAATGGATGGAGACAGTACCTTCAACTACCCTGCAATCAATTCTCACCAGATGAAGATGTTGGCACTTAGATCTTTCTAAGTCCTTGAAAGAGCATTCACATTTCAAGAAGGTGTTGAGCTACCCAAGGTAAAGCACAGAGTAAGAACTCTTTGAGAAGAGTTGGAGCAGAGTGTGGACAATCACCAAGCTCAAGAGGAAGCCATTGGAGACAGGTTTCAGGCAGAAGACTGTGGAAAATCTTCCACAAGACAGTGCAAGCAACCTTGGGTATTGTCATTACACCAC
>VDFB02058242.1:611133437-611164520 GCA_007258455.2 Sequoia sempervirens | reverse complement strand
GTATAAGGTGTAGTCTTGTGTCTTTTGATTCCATGGTCTTTACAGTATCTTTCAAATTCATCAGAACAAAATTCACTGCCATTATCAGTCCTTAAGCATTTTATTTTTCTACCAGTCTGATTTCAACAAGATTTTTAAACTCCTTAAATCGACTGAACACTTCTGATTTACTTTTCAAAAAATATGCAAATGCTCTCCTTGAATAATCATCAATGAACGAAACATAGTATCTTGATTTAGAAAATGAAGGAACATTCACTGGACCAAACACATCTAAATAAATATAATCTAACAAACTAGAAGATTTATGAGGACTATCATAAAATGAAACACAGTGTTGCTTTCCATATATATAGTGTTCAAAGAATTAAAATTCAAGGTTACAATCTTCAAGCCCCTCAACCAAGTTTTTATTCTTCAAGGTTTTTAAACCTTTTTCTCCTATGTGGCCTAACCTATGATGCCAAAGCATAGTCTTCTTTGCAGGAAGTTTTACTTCTATAGATTTTACATAATTAGGGATATTTCCCTCTTTACCTCCATGAGTAGCTTTCAGTGACTTTCTAGAGACACTATTACATTGAATAGCCTATGCATCCAGCTTGTACAGGGTACCAATTCGAGCACCTCTAGCCAGCATCATTGAACCTCTAGTCATCTTGCAGCCATTTCCAGAGAACGTAACTTGTACACCAATATCATTTAGCATACTTACAGATAATAGATTTTGAGCCATACTTGGTATGTGCATAACATTATTGATTCCCTTCACTCTGCCATCAGGGAATTGTATTTTGACTCTTCCACGGCCAAATATCTCCAAAGTTGAATCACTCGCTAAGTACACCTTTCCACCATTGTATTATTCATACTTCATGAACCATTCTCTGTGAGATGTCATGTGGACAGATGCTCCATAATCAATCAACCAGACATCATCTGATGCCTATGTAGCCAAGGCTGCAATGAAGGCGTTACCATCACTATGAGAAGAACCATTATCGAAAGAGCCCTTCTTCTTCTTTTTCTCCTCTTTACAATCCTTTCGGACATGACCAGGTTGCCCACAGTTCCAACACTTCACGTTGGACTTCTTGCCAAGAGAATTTGATCTCCCCTATGATTTCGATTTGGACTTCTTGTCCTTCTTCTTTCCTTTCTCCTTTGACCTCCCTCTAACAGCAAGAGCCTCTTTCGCCATCTCAGAAGATTTCCTTCTCATTTCTTCTGACAACAAAGAACCAACAATATCTTCCATCCTGAAACTGGATGTTGTACTCCCAATAGCATCACTAGATGATCCCATGAGTCTGGAAAAGAACACAACAATAGCATACAACGATCCTCTTCTTCAATCTTTACACCAACAGATGTTAATTGTGCAAGCAACATGTTAAATGCGTTCAAATGATCAGCTACATACCCTCCTTCCTGCATTCTCAAAGAGTACAACTTCTTCCTCAGGAAAAGATTATTCACCAAAGATTTCCCCTGATTAATAGATGCCAGTCTCTTCCACAAGGAAGAGGCAATCTTCTCCTCATGCACATTCAGAAGCATTGAGTCTACCAAACAGAGCCTTATCAATCCCTTAGACATCCTATTTTCAAGGTCCCAATCTTCTTGCTTCATGCCTTTTGGTTTAGTTCCAGACATAGTAATCCAAAGATCTCGATCAACTAAGAGATCCTCCATTTTGAGTTTCCACAACTCAAAGTTACTGCCATTGAATTTCTCTATTTCAATCTTACCAGATGTACTAGCCATCTCAATCTATAATTAGAAATAACAAACACTACAAGACTCCCACTGAACAAAATTGACACAAAAAACCCAATGCACCCCCAAGGATAACACAATTGGCCAGGCTCTGATACCACTTGTAAGGAAAATCAGATGCGGAAAACAATTCTCCTAATGTCAATACCTCAGGAAAGAATGCAGATACACTTTAAAATTTACAATTACAGTCAAGTTAAGATGCACTATGAAATAGATTACAGAAACAGAGTTTTGACAATCACACAAGAACAACAGATATATGTGGGAAAACCATTACGGGAGAAAAACCCACCACACCAAGAGAAATCACTTTGTATTACAGTAATTGAGATTACATACAATTGATAGACTTATCTTTCTGGTCTCTGTATATAGCAGCGTTCACCATTAACAATATTGCACATGACCCTTTTCTGTTTACAGTCTTTACAGAATCGAATTCATACACTAATACACTTTGAACTCTTCACACTCCACTGTTGATTGAACCAACCAATGAACCAATCGATCATCTATTGAACCAACCAATCACCAACAACAATCTTTGAGTATATCCATGTCGAACTCTATCTATAGAAATTCCTCACAGAACCATCGCAAGTGACTATCTTCCAACTGTTCCCATTTGGCTCCTCCTATTCATCCACGAGATGCCACATCAGAAGGTCTTACTCGGTCAACAGAATTCGCATTATGTTGGCATCTCGGTGAGACACTAACAGTGTCTCGCCGATGCCGCATATCCTTCATACCAATGTCAAGAGTCTCTGTTATCACTAAAACATTCTATCAAGCTTCATGAGTTACATCGATTCACCAAGCAATCGCCCAGACCTATCACTTTTGCCAGGATATCATAGCAAGTCACCAAAGGTTATACCAAAGTCATTTGCCATATCGAGCTCCCACAGGATAGTCAGAAAGACATATCATCTTCGCCAAGAGAACATACCAAACTATAGGACTTACCCCGAAGTGTTCAACCATCACCAAGAGTTATTCCAAAGATCCCAAAAGGTGTTCTTGTCAGTGAGACCTTCAACGTTCGCGGAGACATCTTCTCGGGACCTTTTAGTTACCCTCATAGCCATCGGCTATCGGCAAGACATCCTTCAATTGCTAAGATGTTTCTCCGACCACTTTGAGTTACTCCGAAGAACATTTGGATGTGTCTCCGTCGGCATGACCTTCTCGATTCACTGGGACTTCTCACCGAGCCATATGTTACGATGAAGACACCAATAGTATTCCTGTAGGTGAGACATTAGCTTTCACTGAGACTTCTTAGTGAGAACCCTTAGCTATCCTGAAGCCCATGGTTGCCAAGAGTCTACCCGATACATGATTGAATGGCCTGTCAGCCAGAGGTCTCCCAAGCACTAAGAGGTCATAGCGAATACACTATGTCACAGCGATAGACCAAAGTGAACCTTTCAGAAAGATAGAAGCTAGGTCACAGTGACCTGTTCAAAACAGAATGAATCAAACTGCTAGTTGGCCAAACAATGAAGATGTCACACCGACTTGGCTCTAATGGAGGTTTCAGCCCGTATTTTTTGAGGCACATATTTCCAACATCATTTCCATAATCACAATCATGTCATTTAGGAAGGTGATCCACTAAGCCTAAATGAGTGATTCTCTTCCTACTTCCAAGAAAGTTGGGAAATATGTTAGAGTTATGAAGCTTAAAAGATCATTCTACTGCACTCTTCTCACAACTTTTGGAAGTTGAACAGGCTCACTCGTTTAAGCTTAAGGCCTTGAACATTTGAAATCATGTACATTCAATCATTTTCAGTACATATCATCTAAAACAAATACATCTTGCATAGTCAAATCCATTCATCACAAATCCATTAGACACATCATCATATCAATGCATAATCACCATGATTGTCATAACTCATTAATCATTTAATCATTCATCGCATGATCTACACACATTAGAAAAGAATCATCACATAGAAATTAAAGGCATACATCACAACATTTGCATATCATTATCATTGCATGGAAATTAAATGCATTCACAACATTGCATGGAAATTAAATGCATTCACAACATTGAATATCATTATCATCGCATAGAAATTAAATGCATTCACAACATTGCATAATCATTATCATTGCATAGAAATTAAATACATTCACAATATTGCATATCATTATCATCACATAGAAATTAAATGCATTTACAACATTGCATATCATCATCACAACATGGAAATCAAATACCTCATAGACTTTTATCAACATATCAACATGTGGATCATAATCATCGCTGCATATCATATAACATCAAAAGTATCATAACGTTCAAGTATACAAGGATATCCAAAAGTAGGGTGAGATACATCAAAATCCAAAATGGCATTGTATCACGGGAAATACATCCGCAATATCACAAAAAGTGTATACATCATGGCCAAGGAACATCACAATGTGCTATGTCAAGCTCCCACTAGACGTTGTTGGCCTCACAGAACTAGAACCTCCTCTACCTGATGGACCTGCACCCGGATCCCTCCTATCTCCAAGAAATGGCTGTGACACCCCCATACTAATAGTCTGAGAATGAGACCTAAGAGAATAGGACTCTAAAAAACTCTCTCGCCACTCGAGAGGAACCAACTCATGATATTTACCTCTGTAAAACTGCAACTCCTAAGAAATATGTCGAATCTCTATAAAGATATATGTTGTACCTATAGATGGTGCCGCTTGTTGTATCCTCTCATAAATGGCCTCAACATGCTTTATTCGACGTCTAAGGGCATCCCTCTCTGAAGTGAGTATGATCACCTGTGCCTGCAGTTGTTGTATCTGCTGCCTATTTGTCTCTCTCTTAGTCATCAAACTCTAAACCTGAGCCTGAGCCTGCACTAACTCATCCTGAATCTACGCTAACTCACTCTAAAAATTCTAAACCTCTACCTGTAAAGCCTCTATCTATGCCTGTTGCTAATGAGAAGGGACTCCAATCCAAATCCTTGGAAGCAATGACTGAGGAATGGTAACACTCCTCCTACGCCTCAGAACTGCAAAATCAAGCGGATGACTGTCATATCCCTCTAATAACCCCACCTCATCATCACTCTCACAACCATCATCATCACCACCATCATCACCACCCTCGTCATCTCCTCCATCTCCATCAATTGGCTCCTCTGGATGAGTAAATCTCAAAAAAAAATGAGGGTAGAAATACTCTACATAGTCCTCTGTCATCCCAGCATTTGTAATATATGGAGCGTAATCCCATAAACCTAGTGCCAAGGTATAATATTCCTCATATGATAAATAATTCCCCCACTCTCGAGTATCCTCTCATTGTTGCGCATAATGGGAAACTCCCTGGGGCATCCCCTGAACCCATCCAAACTGCCAACATACTCGTAGATACAAATATTGCTCAAGCATGACATGTGTCTGCCCAATTAGATAGTGTGATAACAACATATAGGGAATATCAAGTTGATCCTTTGGCCACACCTCAAAATCTAAGTAAGGCTGCCATGTAATAGTCTCCAGATAATCTAAAGCATGCCTCCAATAAGCTACTTTTCCCAGCTTATGCTGGACATGTGGATTGTTGCAATAGAATACATACGGTCTCCCTGGTGGTCATTGTCTCTCTCCCATGGGCCACATGATATCTATGTGCTCCCATGCCCATGTTTGCAATAATGTAATCCTGCATGAAAGGTTCATTGCCTCATAATACAAGACCTCGTGTAGATCATGGTATACATGAGCTAACATGCATGAACCCCATGCATATCTGGTACCATCTAAGGTCATCTGTGATAAAACTCGACCCCAACCTACTGAAAACCCCTTTGACCTATAATCAGGACAAAGGAATCTACCAATAAAGCTAGAGAGCATACATGGAAGTGGATCATATCTCCTGACCATCTCCAACCATGGAATCCATTGGCCTTCCACATAATCATCTCAAAGAATCCTCTGCAATGCAGTAGTCCCGACCTACTCTATCTTGTCATATACCACTATCTCTCCCATCACTCAAATCCAAAGAATGCGATACACATCCTCCAATGTCACTGTCATCTCTCCAGTGGGTAAATGAAAGGTGTTATGATCACTATGTCACCTCTCTACCAATGCAGTCAATAAACCTCTATTGATCCTATACTGCAGGATATCTAGCAAAGATGTCAGCCCACAACGTGTGATAATCTCTAAATCTGTTGTAGACAACCGAAGAACCATATTCCAGGTCTTCGAGATATGCTCCTGAGACTGGATTATATCCACATCTCCCTAAACATAATGTGGAACACAAATCAACATTACATCAATGTATGTGCAATCAAGATTATCAGCCAATCAATGTCATGTTCAATCAAGATTATCAGTCAATCAATGTCATGTTCAATCAAGATTATCAGTCAATCAATGTCATGTTCAATCAAGATTATCAGTCAATGAAGGTATTATGTAGTCAATCAAATCAAGTTCAATCAAGACAATCAAATCAATCAGAACAATCATCAACTCAATCAATCAGGACAATCACTCCTATTGTTGATTCTCATTTATCATGAGGTCGATACGCTATCACTCCTATTATCGATCCTCTCCTATCATGAGGTCGATATGCTATCAATCCCATTATCGATCCTCGCCTATCATGAGGTTGATACGCTATCAATCCCATTATTGATCCTCGCCTGTCATGAGGTCGATACACTATCACTCCTATTATCAATCCTTTCCCATCATGAGGTCGATACGCTATCAATCCCATTATTTATCCTCACTTATCATGAGGTCGATACACTATCAAACCATTTTCAATCCTCACCTATCATGAGGTTGATACATCACGGTTTCTATCATTTGATTCTCGCCTATCATGAGATCAAATCATCAACTATCTTAACTGAATATCAATCAAACAATGCACATCTCATAATCAGACTGAAATCAATCCAAAACATGACAAACCAATGAATACTATGACTCAAAAACATCTTGTGAACATCACCACGAGGGCTTTCCACAATCACACCCCATCAAACGGGTCAAACAACAAGCTAAACCACCTAGAACCAACAAAGGTGAAAACTTTACAAGGAAACAAGAGGCACCATTTGGGACTCCAAAGGTGCTAAAATAGAGTTTGCACCTTAAAAACATGTTTTCTAGGCTTGCAAGAGGTGCCACTTGAGACCCCAAAGGCACCAAAATAGTATTTGACTTCACAAAACTTGAAAACTAAGCTTACAAGAGGTGCCACTTGGGACACCAAAGGCACCAAACTAGTGTTGGAGCTCAAAAGAATGAATTTCACCCTTGCAAGAGGCACCATTTTGGACCCCAAAGGTTCCTTACTCTTAAAACACCCAAAAACATGCATTTTCAAGCTTACAAGAGGCCCTATTTGGGACCCCAAAGGTGCCAAAAACTCTTACAACACACAAAAACTTGAATTTGAAGCTTTCAAAAGGTGCCATTTGGGAACCCAAAGGTGCCAAAAATCTCAAACACACTAAAAAACACTTCAAAAAAACCAAAACATCATCCGAACATGCAACAATAACATCAAACAAGCTACAACATCGATCTACCACATTCAAAATACCACTAAAAGGAAAGAAAGTGACTAATAAAAAGGTTTCTCATAATGCGTACCATAGGTCTAGAGGCAACAAGCTGATCATGTTGGCGAAGACGCTTGAAACAATGCTTGTGATATGGGATCACCATGTTCCTCTAAGTTCTCCAATCTTCAACTTCTCCAAACTCAAAATTTGTAAATGAATCCCATTCTACTACTTTTTACTTTTTCAAGGGTAAATGGAGGGAATTATGGTGGGATTTATTTCTCATTTTTACCACAAAGGAGTTGTAATTAATCAATACTATTCAAAGAGAGAACTTGCAATCAAATATCGAGAGATAAATCGTCTTTGATATCAAACTATCATTCAATCCATGTTGGATCATCATAAAATCATTGCAACACCATCACATCATTCCAACATTTCATTTCACATCCACAAATTCACTGATTTATCTCTTGAGGGGACATATATCTGTCAATAATATGAAAATCAAAGTCTGGAACATTGTTTGGGGCATAAAAATATTTTTTGATCGTCGATATCAAAATTTTCTTTGAAGTAATGTGTAAACACATCAATTCAAAGAGGGGAAAAATGTATACACCTAAAACCGGTCATCATATTCAATTAATTAAATACAAGCTATTTGATTAATACTTCGACTATGTATAAATAAAGTCTCATTTTATTTATATTTTTCACTCTTCTATTAATTCTCCAAAATCATATTCTTCTAGATTATTAAATAAACAAAGTTGCCTAAATGTGTTTATTTAATTAATCTTCATTAATCCTGATTAACAATTAGAGCACATGTCTACTACTTTTTCTTGTGCCACCTCAAAAAGGTCACATGAAAATAAATAATCCTAATTATTAATTAGGATTATCCTCACACACTTCCACCAATTGGAAAAATAACATGGCTTTATTCTTGCACACTTCCAACAAATTTGGAGCACATGGTCTTTGTTTCACACACTTGGGTCTCCCATCCAAATGGCATGTTGCCCATTGGTCAAGAGATTCTTCCACACACATGGCATGTTGTCTTTGGTCAAGGGGAAAACATCTTTATTCTCTCCATCTCCACGATCTATTCTTTCTCCTTCGAATCTAGACCATTGATAGGTGCCAACTCACAAGATGCTTGAGAAACCCTATAAATACACCCCTTTTCCTTTGCATTTATCATCCACATTTTGAATAGTGTTAGAATGCTAATTTGAAATCCACATTTAAAGTAAAGTTATCATGCAGGTTTTTCATAGGAGCTTGGAGCATTCTTGGAGTCTTATAGCTAGTTTTTATATCATGTTTTACTTTGCATTGTCATCCTAGATTAACATATTGCTTCACAGTTGCATTTTATCATCCCCATTGCATCATAGTTGCATTTTAGATTAGTTTGTTTTATGTTTGAATTTGAGCATATGTAGAATCATGCATAGATCATTTTATTTTAATATCACATCAAGCATTTCCACTTGTTCATTTCTCACGATCACCACTAATCCTTCTAGCACACGCTTGCACATAGGAATCATCGTAGCTTGCATCCAAAGCATTTAATCTCATTTTCTAGGTTGTCATTTTAACAACCATTGTGCTCATAGAAATTTGAGGGCCAAATGGTTTAATAAATCCTTAGAAATAGAGGACAATGAGATGTTCTTGAAAGGTTTGATTGTATTACGAAGTAGAGTAGTTTTCTTGATTCAAATCTTCAATATAAATCATTTCATTAAGGTTTTTGTTGATTCAAATTTGCACATTTGACACACACACAAATATCAAATGGGGAAGAGATGTAAATATGTTGCCCTTTTCCATTGATGTCAAAGTGGGAGAAATTTATGTGAAAAGACAACTTGCTAATGGGGAGAGAATAAGGTGAAGAGAGCTAGTTGAGAAAGAATAATGTGAGAAAGTAAAAGAGTTGGTATGGAGCAGTGTGTTGATAATTAGAGTTGTTGTATTTGTATTTGGTGGTTTTTCACATCATGTATTGCCATCAATGACAAAGGGGGAGATCGTAGCAAGTATGAGCATTTGGAATTGATTTGTTTCTATCATTAATGTCAACAAGCCTATGTGTTGTCATTGATGTCAAAAGGTCTATTATTTTGTGGTGAATATTTGATTAGTTGCATTATGTTGTCATTGGTAAGTGTTATTGGTGTCAACCTATAGTGTTAATTTGATAAGATTTCGTTTATGGATGCATGATTGAGTTGATATGTTGTAGATGGTTTGATGGTGATGAGAAAGTGTTGAAGATGATGAGAATGTGTCTGTGATGCTTGGTTTCCAAGTTCTTTTGAGAAAAATTGAATAAGGGAGGAAACAATGTGTGAAGAGGTGTTCTATGCTATAGAGTAGTGTTTTGGTTTTGATTTGTATTTATTTTGTGTTGAATATCTACATGTGTGGTTTAGATATATTGGTTAGAGGTGTTTAGAGGTGTTATATCCAAAATTTCTTCGTCTGGATTGTTGTGCAGAGAAAGTTGTGTTCACCAATGTGTGAATTGTGTGTTGCAGTGATGTCTCGAAGCAATGGTTTTGTTTTGCATTTATCCACAGTTTGGTTTCTATTCTTGTAGATCTATAAGTGTGCTAATATTACTTATATCTATCTTTAGTTGAATTTTTTCATGGTTTGGTGCTCTTCAAGGTGGTTTCTTGAGTTATAGTTTATGGAAGATTGTCTAAGTGTACTAGGTGTGTACATTCTTCAAGTGATTTTTTTTGCAAAGGAATTTGTTGGATTTTAGGGTGTTTGTGGAATATTCTAGATGATGTTAAAGTGATGTATGTTATCCATGAGTCATCTTTGGATCAAAGGAAGTGCGTACATAAATTTTTAATGGTGTCTACACGGGCTTGACTAACCTTTGATGTTTACACTAATTATGGATTTTCTTTGATATTTGTGGAAGCATGGCATGGCATGTATGAATTTATTTAGGTATCATTTAAGGTGTGGTGTGTTATACCTTCATTTCTTTCCATCATGAGAATGCTTTGGTGCCAACCTAATTTGAATTTGCATGGTTGAGGTGCATAATCGACCTTGGAGAATGTTTTCAAGGTTGAAGAAGGTATAAATAAGAGTTGTGTTGATGAGGGATGTGTATCAAAGAAAGTTATGATGTGAGTGATGAAAATTATTTAGTTGTGAAGTGTGGATTTCTAAAGTGTAGTGTGAGACTCAAAGTATTAGGCTATTGGAAGTAGTGAGTAGTGTAAGAGCTGAAGATATTAGCTCAACACCCAGGAACACCTACAAAAAACAATGATAAACCTTCCACAAGAGGATATGTAGATATGAAAGAAAGAGCTTGCTTGATATTAAGACCTCTCAGATGATGAGGTAGAAAATGAAAAAATTATATTAAAAATGTTACAAAGGCCTTCCTTATAAAGGCAAGGTTTAAGAGGTGGGACAACTAGTCCATAACTGCCACAAAGCAAAAATAAATGCAAAAATAAAATGTGTAATTAATGGGACATGACTCCACTATAACTAACATCTAAATATAGCAGCTAGGAATCTAACACCTAAGTAAGCTTATGCAAGTGTAATAATTAATTAATTACACTAATACCCCCCATAAGTGCAACTTAGGGAGAAAATGAAATGAAATGATTATGAAATAAGATGATGATGGGTCCTGGCTACATGATGGACATTTAGGTACCCATTTACAAATGAGAATGAAGATGCAACAAATCTCCCACAAACAGAGAAAAGGGGAAAACCCAGTGGGAAAAAAACACCTCTCCAAAAAGGAGATGAAATGCAAAAAAAAGAGAAAGGATGGGAAGGATGGAGGACTCCCAAATACTCCCTGAGTACACCATCTGGCACATGGATACAATACAATCAAGAGCCCCCCCATAGGGAGGAAATAGAGAGACTATATAGCCTCCCCAGAATATGTGATCACCTGCAAGAATGGTAAGTGTCTATAGAAAAAACATGATACAATGTCGACAAACAACTTGTCTCCCTTTCGGAAGAAAAAAAACCAAGTGCAAGTGCAAAGATGCTTCCCATTCTGGATAGGAATTGAAGGAAGGTAAGATGAAAATGGATGATGAAGATGTTTCTGAAAGTTGCTCATGTGTCTCCTTGTCTGATGAAGATGAAGATGCAAAAATTACAATCGATGGAGAAGGTGACAAACTAGGATGATGTGGAAACTGATGTTGAAAAATATCCAAAGATGGTGATTCAATGAACCTTCCATTGAAGGAATAGATGGAGACTAGATTTCCCCCCTATAATGAAGTTTCCTCAAAACCAATAAAAGAAGGCTAAAGAAAATCCAATGGTAGATGTTGAGGAAGCTTCAAATCCCAGATGGAATGAGAGGGAAGAAGTCTCATACACGAAATCTTTGAAGAGAAAACAAGTGCCTCCAAAGTAGTCTTTGGATCTCCAAACAAGGTCGAGACAAGTGGATGTGGAGACTCAAGAAAACTCTCCAAAGTGGAATATGAATAGAGGAGTGATATCTGATGCAGAGCTAGGAGGATTCACAACACATCTCACAAACTTCAAAAATAATCCAAAACAATCTTTATATGACAAATGTTCTTAGTCATTCTATACCACATTGAAAACATAGCCATGGCAGCCCATAATTTAATGTAATGAACAGTCATTAATAACTTCTAAAAACTGAATAATGAAGCCAATCCCTCTAGTGATATTGAAGAAAACACAGTGATACACTTCTCTTCCAATTCTTATAAGGATCCAATAGTTGAAATGAAAGTTATTATATTTTTACCAAAACTACAAACCCTAGGTAGGGTTCAGACCTGCCCTCACAAAAATGTTCATAACTTATTCAATTCTTAATGAACTTTGATGAGAGTTGAAGAAAATGAAAGTAGATTCACATGGAAACAAAATAAAATTGGTTTTAGATCCAAAATATAGACTTTATATTCCGTACCATCACACTTCTTTAGACTGTAAATTCTGCACAATATTGTTAGAAAAGGCAGTCTCACCAAAATAATCATATCTTCCACAAAACTTGATAAAATTCAATGAGAAAAAAAGAATTGGAAACTAGAAACAGATATCTTTCCATCCATATATGATAATCTATCATTTGAGTCCATTTCAGGCCGTACAAAGCACAACTTCAATCTGGTAACAATGTAAAAATCAGGAAATGCACAAAATTTGAGGTTTCCATTTATCAAACTTCAAAAATGATGTCTCCAACCCCCAATTCGAGTTTTGGAGGGTTTATTTATACATTTTCAACCCAAACCCACTATTTTCAACCACCTTTTGATTAGTGTGTTGACAAAACACCTTAATGACATTTCATCTACCTAATTTTGCACTTTTGACAATTTTTACAATATATGAGAAATGAACAACATCCTAGGACCTGTAACACCACAAAGGTGGCCTCTTGGGTTTATTAAAATCTTAAAACATAAAAATGGAACAAATTACTCAATATGGCCTCATGGAGGCATGTGATCAAATAGGTTCTCTTGCACCAATATCCCCTCAAGAATGTTCTCCAAACTTGTAGAAGTAGTCAAGTCAGTGATACTTGAAATAAAGCCAGCTTGCTATGCCAAGTCTGCAAAACTAAATATGTCCTCCGTATTTGAAATGTGAGACTCCTCAAACAAGAATGCAATGTTTGATAGATAGGTATCCCATTCAGGAAGACAATGAGACACTGATTGTAATGAATCACTGGACATACTCAATGACTCATCACCATGAGAATGTTCCTGTTGAATAGGAATGATAGGAACCTCAGTCAGTGACTCTGCATAAGGAATCACTGAAGGTGAAGGTACATCAACTGTCTTTGATGGAGAAGTAGGACCATCTGAATAATCCTCGTCATCCTCATTTGAAGATTCAAAGTATTCAAAATATTCAAACTCCCACATAGTATCTGCATCATAGGGTATCATGTCTAAAAGATTAAGAGGCATAAGACAATCTAAAATAGGATCATCTGGGAATGATTGAGTGTCATGATCTCTATGTATCTCCCAAATTTTAGTCCAAAGAGTGTGAGGGAAATCACAATGATCAACACTTTTCAAAGTGGAAACATCAATATGCATTGCAATGACTCCTAAGACATGATCCCTTTTGCAATTCCAAGCAAATTTCTTACTGTTAGTAGTAGGAGGGGGAACAAGATTATACAAATGTGGCAACAAATGAAGCCATCGGAGATGTGTGATGATACTATTTCTCCATTGAGTATAGCTTCCCCATTTCAACATGATCAAAGCAGGATGAAATGAAAACCCCATAATGAACTATGGATAATCTCCACAAATACAAGGACAATATCCTTCAATATCCAATAGAAACTCCCAAATATGATATATACTACAAATGAAGCCTTCCCAAACTGATAAAACCTCTCTAGGACTTAGGATTTCCAAGTAATCAGTCAAAATGCCAAATGTGCAAAATAATGAATAAATAATACCTAGTGTTGAATTTGGAAAATGTGCATGGACACAATGATAGAGCTCCTGACTATCTTCCAAATGCAACTCAAATCACCAAAATCAGAGAAAGTGGCTGAAAGTTGTGAGATCGAAGGTCGAAATGGGAGATCTGACTTCAAATGAATGTAATTTGTACCTACAAAAAAATATGGAAAAATGTCCCACACCACTACAAAGTACGCAAAAAGAGCTTTCGGATGATATCTTGTTTGTGAATTTTTGACACCATGGCAGAAAGTTATGGAAAAATGAAAAAAAGGGTTGTTTTATGGAAAATTAGGGTACCTCAGGCTAACTAGGTGCAAAAATCAAAGGCTAAAATGGCACAGTATTTAAGCTCTTGGGTGCTAGCAGAGGATCACCCATGTGACCACATGGGTTTTAGATAGAAAAAAAAAGGCCCGCCACTAGTGGTCGCGACGGGGCTGAGCACTGGTGGTGGGGAGGTGGCGACTCCCGATGATATAGCGCTCGACGCTTAGTATATAACTACGAAGGAGGGCTAAATGGGGACTGGGGGAAAATAGAGAATAGTGAGAGATGTCGGTGGAAGGGAGTACTCGGCGGAGAAGATGGAACCGATAGGTGGGAAAAAAAGGATGACGGGAGGTGAATGCCGATGGGTGTAGGAAACCAGCGAAGAAAATGGAGTGGAGGGCAATGGATAAAAAATAGTGGCCGGAGAAATTAGCAACGGTGGAAGTTGTATACACCTGAAAATGGTCATCACATTCGATTAATTAAATACAAGCTATTTGATTAATTTTCAACTACATATAAATAAAGTACCACTTTATTTATATCGTTCACTCTTCTAAAATTCCTCAAAATCCTATTCCTCTAAATAATTAAATAAAAAAAAGATCCTAATCATGTTTATTTTAATAACTTTCCCTAATCCTGATTAAGAATTAGAGCACATGTCTACTACATTTTCTAGTGCCACCTCATAAAGGTCACATGAAGATAAATAAGCCTAATTATTAATTTGTATTATCCTCACCCACTTGGAAAAAAAGAACATGGCTTTATTCTTTCACACTCTCACACCTTTGGCATGACTCCAATTGGTCAAGAGATTCTCCCCACACACATGGCAGGTTGTCTTTGGTCAAGGAGACAACCTCTTGATTCTTTCCATCTCAACCATCTATCTTGTCTCCTCTGAATCTCAACCGTTGATAGGTGCCACCTCACAAAAAGCTTGAGAAACTCTATAAATACACCCCTTATCCTTTGCATTATCATCCACCTTTTGAGTAATGTTATAATGCTATTTTGAAATACAAATTCAAATAGTGTTATAATGCCATTTTTCATCCATATTTCAAGTATTGTTATAATGCAGGTTTTTCATAGGAGCTTGGAGCATTCATGGAATCTTATAGCTAGCTTTTATATTATGTTTGATAGTGCATTCTCATACTAGATTAGCGTGTTGCTTCATAGCTGCATTTTATCATCCCCATTGCATCATAGTTGCATTTTAGGTTATTTTTCCCTTTTGTTGCATTTGAACATATGCAAAATCATGTTTAGTCCATTCTAGTTGCATATCATCTCACTCCTCTCCACTTGTTTGTTTGTCATCATCTTCATCCTTCATCCATCATGGCATTCATCATCATTGTTTGCACATAGTTTCATGTAGGCATATAGTTGGCTTGCATGTTGAATACTAATCTTGTTTCTTAAGTGTCATTTTGATAGCATTCATGTTCATAGAAATTTGAGGGCCAAAAGGACTAAAAAGGATCATTTCATAATAGAGGACAATGAGACGTTCTTGGAAGATTCATTAAAATGCAATTTATAGTAGTTTACTTTGATTTGAATCTTTGAAGGTAAATCGTTTCATTAAGGTTTGTGTTGGCATTTAACTTTGCACATTTCGACACACGCACAGAATGGTGCCCACCATGGGGCCTTTGCCTCACTTATTTCTAACTTTTTTTTGCTAATTTTGTGATTGCAGGGTCAAGGTTAAGGACTTGGAGACCTTTTGCACCAGTTTTGAGACAATTATGAGTTGTTTTGAGGAAAATATAGGCTATTTTTAGAGTTTTGGCACCTCTTGTATTTGTTTTAGCACCTCTTGCAAGCAGTTCAGAGACTATTTTCACCTATTTTGAGACCATTCTAGGTTGTTCAGAGAGTTTTGGTCCCTCTTGTACCTATTTTGGTGCTTATTGCAAGCAGTTCAAAGATTGTTTTCACCTATTTTGAGACCATTCTAGGTTGTTCAAAGAGTTTTGGCACCTCTTGTACCTATTTTGGCACCTCTTGCAAGCAGTTCAGAGACTTTTTTCACCTATTTTAAGACAATTCTAGGTTTTTCAAAGAGTTTTGGCTCCTCTTGTACCTATTTTGGCACCTCTTGCAAGCAGTTCAGAGATTGTTTTCACCTATTTTAAGACCATTCTGGGTTGTTCAGAAGAGTTTTGGTGCTTCTTGTACCTATTTTGGCACCTCTTGCAAGCACTTAGACATAAATTAGTATCCTTTGGATACCACAAGCCATGTTTTGGAGTGCTCTTCAGATATCTTAATATCCTCTTTACTGCTGCCACATGTGACTCTATACGGTCTTCTTGAAATCTAGCCATAAGATAAATTATATGCATGATATCTGATCTAGTAGGAGTTAGCTATAGCAGTCCTCTAATCATTAATTTATACTCAGTCTAATCATCCTTAGAAGATTATTTATGCTTACTTAGTTTGCAACTAGTAACCATGGGAGTACATACTAGTTTAGATTCTTCCATCCCAAACTTCTTCAACATTTCGTTCACATACTTTGACTATGATACAAATATCCATTTCTTTGTCTGATTTATTTAAAGTCCAAGGAAGAAATTCATCTCCCCAAACATAGACATCTCAAACTATTTATACATTTCTTTTTCAAATCTCTTGCACATTACTTCATTATCTCCAAAGGTTATGTCATCACTATACACAACCACAATAAGGATTTGATATTTTTGAACTTTGAAATAAAGATTACTATATGTGGTGCCTTTATTGAATCCTTGTTGCAACAAGTACCTATCCAATCTTTCATACCAAGCTCTAGGAGCATGCTTGAGTCCATATAATGTCTTCTTCAATATATAGACCATATTAGGATTATTTGATAACTGAAAGCCTTTTGGTTGTTCAATATACACATCTTCTTCCAACTCACCATTCAAGAATGCAGACTTCACATCCATCTGATAGACATGGAAATCCTTATGTGCTGAAAAACTCAAAAAATTCCTAATAGCTTCCATTCTTTCCACCAAAGCAAATGTTTCTTGAAAAAATATTCCATGTACTTGTGAGTAGTTTTTACACGGAAGTCTTTCCTTCTTTCTATGTCGCCAAAAAATGTATAGTTGACATTTTTATGCTCACTTGAGTCTCTCTTTTGGACTTTTGCTTGATTTTTTCCTAGATTTAATGTTGTAATGTGACCAACACATTCACATTAGGTCTTGGACCCTTGTGAATCATTAAGACTTCTAGGATGTCTTGTAAAGGTTTTGTGAAGTGTTGTAACTCATTTCTACACTTTTCTAGACTCTTCCTATCATAATTCATCATAAGAACTCCTTTTTTTCTCTTACCAAGTTCTATTTCAAAGTGTTGTAAAGTGTTGTAACCCACTTTCACACATTTCTAGGCTTTCCATCAATAATTTAACCCTTTCACATGTTTAAATGACCCTTTAGTACACTTTTTGGCCTCCCTTAAGTGTGTTTCTGAGGATATTCCCATTGGAAAACATTTAATGCCCTGTAACTCTTGACACCCACTTAATTTTCTTAAGTGGGACTAAGTCACCAATAGGGGTGACTTAGTCCTTTTTGGCACAAAAATCAAAATTGTTTCAAAATTTTGGAGGGATTTCATTCTCTAGCCCTTGAAGTCAGCGTGTGATGTGTTATTTTTGGGAAATTTAGTAAAATCAAGTATAAATAAGGATTTCTCCTCTCATTTTGATGCTCCTAATTCATTCAAACATTCACTCAAGAAATTGACCTAATCATTCTCAAGCATTCGAGCACTCTAAGCATAATCAAGTCATCCATTGGAGCATTTCATTGCATATCTTCATATTCTTACATCAAGGGTTTGGTAAGTTTATGACATTGCATGTTGTTTATTTATCATTCTCTTTCTATTTCATTTCATTTCAAAGGGTTTGATTACCAAATGGGGTTTGACCAAGGTAAATCCCTATACTCTAACCCTCAAACATTTTTCCATCTTTGCATGTGTGTTTGTAGACTTTGAAGGTAGATTTTTCAAAGAAATAAATGTTGAAATGTGGTAAATGAGTTATCAAAGCTATTGAAGTTAGCATAACCCTAATTCAAGCTGGGAAACACTTTTTATCCCATTTTTTGCAGAATCAAGATCAGACACCTGTCAAAAAAGCAAGTGCAGATCTAAAACTATAGGATCTTTTCATGAGATTCCTAAAATATTTAGGTAGACTAAGTCACCATACTTGGTGGATTAGTCCCACTACTAGACCTGAAAAGTGGTTTTTGCATTTCTGGATACCCATTTAGCAGATTCCTATTCCAATAAGTTTTCCCCAAAATTGGAACTAAGTCCCTCAGCTTGGTGTAAGTTTCCCAGTCAACTTTTTTAGTCAATTTTCCAAGATTCTAGAATCTTTCTAAATCTAATTTTAGGTTCTAGGTGCACCTCTCCAACTCTATTCAGTTATTTCATCATTTATTTGCATTTTTAGGTGTTTTTGCATATCATAGTGTATTTTCCAACACTTTGCATTTCTTAGGTTTAACTTCACTAAATCATTTTCTTTTCAGATCAATCCATTAGTACATCATAATTAGACATATTATATCTCATTTACATTAATGTTAAGTGTACAAATTTGCATTTTGGACCCCATTCCTTTCTTCTTTTAGGTGAAAAACCCTACAAGGAGCTTAAAGCAGTTGGGTTATCCAAAATCATTGTCCACATTTTGGTGAACCTGACTTGTGAGAATATTTACTTCTGATTTGCAAGTGCATCCTAGGTTTTGTTTGCATTGCATTAGCTATTGCATTGTTTAAACTGCATCCTAGGGTTTTACAAAATTGCATTAGTGAAGAGCTCAAAGAGCTTGCATTTTTGCATCATTTTTACATTGAAAACAACAAAAAATCTACATTTTCATACTATAGTTGCATCTGTGCATCTAAAAGACATAAAAAATTGCATTCAAAATTTTTGAAAAATCTTTAAAAAATCATCACTAGGACTAAATCGCCACATTGGGCAACTTAGTCCTTCTGCACATTTTGCATTGTAATTTTTGGCATTTTTTGGGAATTTCCTGCATTTCTATTTTTTGTTATTGCATTTTGTCATACTTTCCAGATTTGTTGTTTTATTCTCTTTCTAGCATAGTAGTTTATTTTCATTCATTGTCATCATGGTTTTTTTGTTTAGTAAGTTTTTGACATCATTAAAATCCTTAGTTTACATGTCCAACTGTGCCTTTGGTTATGATCCTTATGACCTTGAGCTTCCTCATGCTCCTTCAACTCCTCATGATTGTCCACCTCATGATGTTGACATCAAAGGAGAATATTATGCTAGCATGAATGAGTTCTTTAATGAATGCCTTTTCTATCTTGAAGCTAATGAAACATTTTATCCATCCATGAAGTCCCAAGATCTTCCTACTGTCTCTCCTCCTGTTATGTTTGGATTCCTACATCCTGAAATCAATGAAGGACCTAAGTTACCTCCTATAGGTGGATCTGGTTCTTCTCACAAGCAATTCCACAACCATCATATGATAAAGAAGTCACTAATACCCATATCAACCTTGAGGAAACTTATGGTAAAGGTTTTACTATTCTAAGAAAACAAGGATGTGACATCATAATTGAGCATGAAATCCACCAACTTTTTGAGAAAGTCACTACTGAAGAAAACTCAAAAGGGATAGGCTATCAAACCCATCCTGACTTGACAATTATTCTTCCTCGTGAACAACCCTTCAATGCTAATAATGATAAGGATACAAAGATCCATATGGGTCCTCCTCCTCCTTCCACTCATGAAAAGGGTGAATCTAGTAAACAAAACTGACCTTACAAGTTGAAAAAAAAAAAGTTTCCTCTCCATCCACCACCTGAATGTGAAAGGAAACTCCAAATTCTTTTGAAAAAAGGTCTTATATTATTACCACCTTCCAATAGGTTTGTCATTCATCCTACCAATTATAACATCCCATATTGTAAATACCATTATGTTCTTGGACACCACAGCGATGAATGTCAGACATTGAAGGACATAATGAATAAGTATCACTTCACTTATATCAACTGTTACTCTGTCACTCCATAGTACCCGATCTCCAACCTTCTCATGCAATAGTTGTAGAATTTTCCATTCTCACTATTGCATGGTCCTTCCCATCATCCACCGTGGCTCCTTCTTTCCTTACACTTAGTGGGGGCAATACGTTGTTAGCCTTGACCTAATAATGCATTTGTCCTTGTCCCTTAGCTATGTTATTCACCTCTCGCTTATACCAATTGACCTTGGGAGGTGGATGACTTCTTTGATGTGAGACTTATATTTGCATTACTAGTCCTTTTTACATTGTCCTTTTTCTTTTTCTTTGGTGTGATTGTGTGTGTGTATTGTGTTCCCCCATAATGTGATGTTTTGATGTTCTCTCTCTTTGTTCCCTTCTTCTATTTGTACCTCCATTCTTCTATATGTCGTACATTCACTTTTCGCTTTTTCTCTTTTTTTTTGTGTTTTACTTTTGGGGATGACACAAAGCATTGAGATGCCCTATGTCTCTTCCATGTTGACCCAAAAGGTCTCTTTTTTCCTTTTTCACTTTTCTTTTCTTGTGTTCTCCTTTTGGGGATGATGCAAGGAATTGAGACCGAAATGTCTCTTCCATGTTGACCTAAAATGGACTTTCTTGTTCTTTTGTTTTCACTCTCTTTGTGTCATCCTTCCAGTTCTATGTATTCGAGGAATGATGATAGTTCTGAGCTCTTTCATAACAACATAGCAGCATCAAACATACTAACCCCAAATCTATAGATCCCTTATGTGTTTGGTGTTTTAATTTTTGGGGGAAACCCATCTTTGTTTTTTTTTCTTTTACATGATTTAGCCTTACTCGGAAACGTATGACTTGGCATAGGGGCTTGCCAAGCTGGATTTCATGTCTTGTTTTCTTATTGCATTTTTCATTTACTATTTTAAAATAATTGTTCACAGAATTGTGTGTAGCAATTCCTTTAAAGTGGGGGAATACATTGGTATAATTCATTTTGAATTTTTCTTTTCTTGGTTCTTAGTGCAGCCTTGTTACTTCATACGATGTGTTTGTCACTTTGTGGATGACATTGGGTATCATGTCCTTCATAAGCATGATCCATATTAGCATATTACATTCCTCTTCGTCACCTAATGTGACACACTGTATCCACTAAGTTGCAAATTTTCTATTCTTTGACTGGTCCTCTCTTGTAGATATTAGACATAATGTTCCCTAAGTTATAGACCTTGCATGATCTTAACAAGACTCACTTGAACATCTTCTGCATGTTGAATTTTGCATTTACATGGTCAACTTATTTCTCACTCGGTGGACAACCATAAATCCCATCGCCCCAAAGTGAGTACACATTTCTTTTTCCAAACAAATAGCCTGTTAGAGTAATAGGTTGTTTACTTGATTAATTTAATCATATTGATTAATTAATTAAGTCACCTTTAGTTTATTTCACTTAAGCTAAACTTAGCAATCTTTATTTTTGCATTATTAAATTAGTCATGTTGTCTCGTTCATTATGATCTTGACACTTGTCACATGCTAATTTAATCCTCATCCTAGGGTTCACTTTAGGGTTATGATCTCATTTCTTAAGGATTGATCTCTCTGTAATTATTAACTTCTTGGGTAATGAGTCTTTTGCTTCATGTTTGAAGAGCACCATTCTTGTGTCTCTTGATCTCCTTTGGTGACAGGTTATTTGTTTGCAGGTGTTCATTGGGATTTGTGAGGTTGGATTATCAACTTCTACATGGTATAAGAGCTCCAAATCTACAAGCTTCCTATTCCTTTTACTGTGAGATATTGCCTTGAAGTAGTTTTCTAGGCATCCAGGGTCAAATCAAACTTCTCCATTGAATCCAAAACTACTAGAATAGTCAAGATTGACCTTTGTTTTGTCAAATTTGGCTTTCATTTGTCAGATCTGTGAAGTTTTGAAGAAAGGGATTTTTTGCTAGATCCAGAGGGTGTCTGATTTTTCAGAGCTTTTTGAGCCCAAACAAACCTCACCATGATGCTCAGAAGGCCCAAAAACCCTAAGATTGACAGTGAAATAATTGAAATCTGAGCAGTTAACCTCTTGGAGAAATTTGTTTTGCTCGTACAGCCCTGTACGACCATCTACATGTGGATTGAGGAAAAATTCTTACAGGCCTAGTAGTTTTTTTATTTTTGTGACTTTAATTTTTTGTCAAATTTTTTTTTTAAATAATTGTAAAGTTATTTTTGATTTAAAAAAAAAACCAAAAAAAGGTTTTTTCAAAAAGCCTTTGCAGGCATAGTATGGGTACCTCTAGGTACCTACATACGCAGGCCTATGGGCACTTATGTACGTTGAATGATGTACTATCCAGCCACTAGCGGTTGACAGTACCACCACCAAAGGTACATAACCTGCTGTCCTTAAATTTTTTTATTTTTATTTAAAAAAAAAACAAAAAAAATTATTATATGTAAATGTTTTTTATTATTTTTTTATAATTTTATTTTTTTCAAATAAGCCAAATTGTAAAAATGTGGTGATAGGCATTTGGTCATGAATTTTAGGCTTGCAATTTTGCTGCGACGACCATATGGTCGTCCAATTTAATGCAGCTACTATCTTTTTTGTCTTTTGAGAGTTGTTTTCTTCTAGAGGCCATAACTTTTTCCCACGGTGTCAAAATTGGGCAAACGAGATATCGTCAGAAAGAGGGCTTGAAGTATTTTCTAGTGGTGTAGGTTTCTGTTGGAGATTTTTTCTTCAGTCCCTATTATTTCCAGTTAATTCATATCTTCTTTTCTAGAGTTTCCTTCAGTGTTTTCGGCATAACTTTTGTCTACGATGTCAAAAATGGGAAAAAGAGATATCATCAGAAAGCTTGTTCTGAGCTCTTCATAGTGGTGTAGGTAGTTTCTAGACTTGATTTTTACTTTTTTTCCAGAAATATTTCTTCTTTGTTGTTGTCCTTTTTAGACTATATGGGCTCACATTGCATGTATTTATCATTTGTAAACACACTGAAATAAAGTGCCTCAACTTTGTATGTGTAGTATTGGCATTTTTGCACATCACTTTGTGCCTTGTTGTAATCAAACTATGATATAAAGTGCCATGGGGGTTGATGTTTGCCAGTTTTTGCCTCTATGCCTTTCTCATGTGTATGTGACTTTTATTTTCACATCCTTTCTATTTTCTTGTACTTTCATAATTGCACCTTCAGATGTTCTTGGTTCCTTTTCATGCACTAATTTTAGGCATTTGGTTTTAGTGTACCTGTCACACCTCTCCCTTTTTAGAATTATTGGGGGGTTTCTACTATTGGTGCTATTGCTTCTTTGGTTTCGTGTTGGAGTGAGCTATGTATACAGTATTTGGTCCTATGTACTAGGCAGATGCAGTGGCTGGTTATCCATGCATTTCAGTGAGATGGGACACTTACCATATGGACACTCTTGCATTCCTCTTTCTAGAGGTGACCTTCAATTTTTACTTGATCAGTTCTTTAGACTATTGGTATTAGTGCCATCTGTATCTTCGAGTTTTAGATGGTTTTCCTTGGTTTTCCATTGGATTCAAGTAGTGTCATTGAGGGAACTCATGCAAATTCTTGTCTTCTTGATCCTGATCATCATTTTTTTTAGGGAGGGTTTTTTCTTTCAACATTTCAACAATCATTCTATGACAGTTTTTGCAACTTCTTCATGATTCAGTGGTGTTTTCCATGTTCATCCTTTGTTCCTATATTTTGAGACAATTTCTTCTTGATTGGAGGCTTCTTTGTCCTTCACTCTTTTTTGGCAGCTTTTTAGTCCTTAAATTGTATTTATCTCTTTTGGAGTGGAGTTTTTCCCATGAGGTTTTCTCATTTTCTCCTATTGTGAGAGATCTTTTACATTCGTACATGGGTACCTCATCTGGCCTAGTTGTTGGGACCCATCTTTGCTTTCATGCAATTTGTACTTAGTTTTTTAGCTTCTCCCTAAGTTTATATTAAGGGGGGGTGTTAGAGTAATAGGTTGTTTACTTTATTAATTTAATCATATTGATTAATTAATTAAGTCACCTTTAATTTATTTCACTTAAGCTAAACTTAGGAATCTTTATTTTTGTATTATTAAATTATTCATGTTGTCTCATTCATTATGATATTGACACTTGTCACATGCTAATTTAATCCTCATCCTAGGGTTCACTTTAGGTTTATGATCTCCTTTCTTAAGGATTGATCTCCTTGTAATTATTAACTTCTCAAGTAACGCATCTTTTTGCTTCATGTTTGCAAAGCACCATTCTTGTGTCTATTGATCTCCTTTGGTGATAAGTTATTTTCTTGCAAGTGTTCATTGGGATTTGTGAGGTTGGATTATCAGCTTCCACATAGCCTAGTTCTAATCCACAATGAGTTTGAGAAATGATCGAAGCTTTCATTTCTTTTCATCATTTTCATGTGTGTTCCTTTGTGCTTATGTTTGGTCTACCATGGGATCATGATCTTGGGGGCTTGATCACCCCTCTTGATTATTGTTGTCTCATCTAACCAGCATGTGTACATTTGGATCCCTCTCAATGTGCATGTTGGGCTACTTTAGAGAGAGTTTGAAGCAAGTTCATCCTCTCACTAAAGCGGGGGCTTAATGTGTCACCAAAAAATGTATAGTTGACATTTTTATGCTCACATGAGTCTCTCTTTTGGACTTTGTCTTGATTTTCCCTAGATTTAATGTTGTAATGTGACCAACACATTCACATATGGTCTTGGACCCTTGTGAATCATTAAGACTTCTAGGATCTCTTGTAAAGGTGTTGTGAAGTGTTGTAACTCATTTCTGCACTTTTCTAGACTCTTCCTATCATAATTCATCATAACAAATCATTTTTATAACTTACCAAGTTCTATTATCAAAGTGTTGTAAAGTGTTGTAACCCACTTTCATGTTTTTCTAGGCTTGTCATCACTAATTTAACCCTTTCTCATGTTTAAATGACCCTTTAATACACTTTTGGGCCTCCCTTAAGTGTGTTTTTGAGTATATTCCTATTGGAAAACATTTAATGCCCCGTAACTCCCAACACCCACTTAATTTGCTTAAGTGGGACTAAGTCACCAATAGGGGTGACTTAGTCCTTTTTGGCACAAAAATCAAAATTGTTTCAAAAATTTTGGCGGGATTTCATTCTCTAACCCTTGAGGTCGGCTTGTGATGTGTTATTTTTGGAAAATTTAGTAAAATCAAGTATAAATAATGGTTTTTCCTCTCATTTTGATGCTCCTCATTGATTCAAACATTCACTCAAGCAATTGACTTAATCATTCTCAAGCATTCAAGTGCTCTAACCATAATCAAGTCATCCATTGGAGTACTTCATTGCATATCTTCAGATTCTTACATCGAGGGTTTGGTAAGTTTATGACACTGCATGTTGTTTATTTATTATTCTATTTCTATTTCATTTCATTTCATAGGGTTTGATTACCAAAGTGGGGTTTGACCAAGGCAAACACCTATACTCTAACCCTCAACCATTTTTCCCTCTTTGCATGTGTGTTTACAGACTTTGTATGTAGATTTTTCAAAGAAATAAGTGTTGAAAAGTGGTCAATAGGTCATCAAAGCTATTCAAGTCAACATAACCCTAATTCAAGCTTGGAGACCCTTTTAATCTCATTTTCTATAGAATCAAGATCAGACACCTATAAGAAAGGCAAGTGCAAACTTGAAGCTACAGGATCCTGTCTCGAGATTCTCAAAAATTTTAGGTGGAATAAGTCACCATCCTTGGTGGATTACTCCCACTGTTAGGACTGAAAAGTGGTTTTTGCATTTCTGGATACCCATTTAGTAGATTCATGTTTCGATAAGTTTTCTCCAAAACTAGGACTAAGTCGCCCAACTTGGCGTAAGTGTCCCAGTAAACATTTTCAATAAATTTTCTAGGATTCCAAAATATTTCTACATATAATTTTAGATTTCAGGTGCACCTCTCCAACTCTGTACAGTTATTTCATCATTTACTTTCATTTTTAGGTGTTTTTACATATCATAGTGTGTTTTCGAGCACTATGCATTTCTTAGGTTTAACATCATTAAATCATTTTATTTTCAGATCAGTGCATTATTACATCATAATTAGACATATTTCATCTCACTTACATTAATCTTGAGTGTAGACATTTGCATTTTGGACCACATTCAATTCTTCTTTTAGGTGAAAAACCCTAGAAGGAGCTTAAAACAGTTGGGTTATCCAAAATCATTGTCCATAGTTTCTTATCACTTATCCACTCTCATTCAGCTTGTTGTAAAATACCTACTTACTTCCAATCACATTCTTGTTTTCTAGTCTTGGGATAGATTCCCAAGTCTGATTCTTCTCAATCTACATTAGTTCTCTGCATGCCTTAGTCACTATTTTAGGTTCAAATTTAGAAAGAAAACATAATTTTTCTTGTTCTTCTATCATAGCACCCTTTCTTCTTGTTAGTATGCCTCTACTCTTGTCACCAATGATCTAATCTTCTAAATGATTCTTCTGAACATACTTAGGGGTCTTAGGAATCTTTTCCAAAGCTTCTTCCTCTTCAACTTGCACTTCTTTCTCCTTACCATCATATTTCTCTTAAGATTCTCTACAAGAGGAATCATCTAGTTCATATCCATCTATCATCACTAAATTTTTGTGTGTCTTCATTCACTTTGACAATTATACTTTCCAAAATATTTTTTAGCCTCTTGTTGTAGCATCGGTAAGCCTTGCTTCTTGTAGAATATCCAAGGAAGATTCCTTCATCAGATCTTGCATCAAACTTTCCTAAATTTTATTCATCTATTTAGATATAGCATTTGATTCCAAATACTAAAAAATATTTCACAATAGGGGTTCTTCCATACCACAACTCATAGGGAGTCTTTAAACTATTTGTCCTTTCTTGTGCTTTGTTAAGTATATATACTGCAATCTAAATTGCTTCTCTCAATATAGAATTGCTTCCTTCACCATTGTCTTTGTTGCTTCCTAAACAATATTATTCTTCCTTTCCACAACTCCATTCTATTAAGGAGTCCTATGAGCTGAAAAATGCCTCTTTATTTCATGATCTTCACAAAAAGTGTTAAACTCATTGGAGGTGAACTTTCCACCTCTTCCAGATCTCAAAAATTTGATCTTCATATCTATTTCATTCTCTGCCATAGCTTTGAATTCCTTAAAATTATCTAAAGCTTCTAATTTTTATTTGAGAAAAGTAACACAATTCATTCTAGAATAATCATCAATTAGTAATATGAAATACCTATCACCTTGAATTTTTTTTATTCTAGTAGGTCCAAAAATATATATCTGCACCAACTCCAATGAACTGGTAATAGATTGTTCTTTGACTTTGAAACTCTTTCTAGCTCAAGCTTCAAAATCTGAAATTCCTTACAAACAACATTGATAAGCTTTGTAATTGTCAATAGATATCTCATAGCTTGATTTGAAATGATCCTCACTAGGCTATCAAAATTGATGTGACACATTCTTCTATGCCATAGCCAACTTTCATTAATCTGAGTAATAATGCATTGACCTTTTGTACCCTTAAGTTGATAAACATTTCCATTTGTCCTTCTTCCTACTGCAACCACAGTTTCAGAGTCTATTATGATCTCACAACCATTGTTCAAAAACAGGAGATTGTCTTCTTTACTACACATTTGTCCTACACTCAAAAGGTAACAAAAAATAAATACGAACCCAAAAAAAATTATGAATTGACAAAAAAGTTATAGAAAGAGAAGGTGAAACAACTGATAAATTTTAAAAATTGAGAGAAGGTGCAACAATTATTTCAAAAAAAGCAATTAATAAATTTTACAAATTAAGAGAAAGTACTACATTTATTTCATGAAAAAATTAAGTGATAATTAGGAAACCCAATACAAGTAAGTTTGTACATTTAATACTTTAAAAATAATTTTTACTTTCTATGATTTGCATATTTTCTAAATAATAAAAAATGTTTTTATTTTCTATAATTTGTATATTTATAAAAAATATTTTTAAGGGTAAAAAAGTAAATTGTAATGTGCAATTCATAAATAAAATTTTACTTCTATTTTATTATCAAAATATTACTTGCTACAAAAGGGTTTGCATATATTTTATTTTTGAATTATTTTTATATTAATTTTGTGATATATATTTTTATGAAATTAACGTATAATTAAATTGCTCATATTTATAATACTTTTTTAAGTTATATTTATTTTTGAAAAGTTTTTTAAAGACACTCATTGTTTTATTAAGCGATTTAAATAATATATTATATATTATAAATAACTAAAATTTATCAATTTATTTGTCATATTATATATTAAATTATAAATTATATATTATAAACAAATAAGATTTGTCATTTAATTTGAATTAATTTTATGATATAAATGTTAGGATAATTTGTATTAATTTTTTAGCATACTTTTGTTTGATGAAATTTATTATATAATAGTTTAGGGTGCCTTTCCCAAGATTAAATTTTGAAAATGAAGAACAATGAAGAGAACATCAAAGAGAATATGCTTGAAATTACATGAGACAATGACATGAACAAATGAATATTGCACAAAGAGAGGAAGCGAGAAATCATCAAAACAATAACGATAGAAAAGACATGCTAAATGTAGGGAAAATATGGCAGTTGAAGAGATTAAAGCAAAAATGAGATAATATGAAGATGAGATGAGAATACATCATGTACAAACATCTCAAGAGGAACAATATATATTACAAAGAATATTACAATTATATGAGCATTTAGACCAATTATATGAGATAGAAAGACAAGAAATAAAAGTATGTAATCATGAATTAGTTCAAGATGCAATGAATGCTGGAACTAAAAATCATGTAGAAAATAATAGTTCACAAGAGGATTTTGTTGAATGCATAAGACAACTATGAGGGGGGGTCAATCAGTTGTAGATTAAAAATTCAAAACCCTCATAAACATTCAGATCCACATCAACTTAATTAACCCTTAATATGTTAAACTGATTAAGCATGAAAGAAAATAACATAAACTAAAGCACGTCAACACCATACACAATTAAAAATTAGATTTATGTGGAAAAAACAAGAAGGGAAAAGCCATGATGAGGATTAGCTCACAATATAAAGTAATTGCAACACTGAATACAATAGGCTCACTACTAGAGGGCTCACTACCCAAAAGAAAGAAGGGATCACTGCCAGATTATAGAAAAGAAGAAAGAAGAATGTTACAATGAGAAATTCATCTCAATGGAACAAAAAATTCCACTACAACATCACCAACATATTCATAGTACCTTTGAAGATTGTAGACACCTTCTACTTTTTAGTGTAATTAATTAATTATTACACTAGCATAAGATTACTTAGTTTTTATATTCCTAGCTGCTATATTTAGATGTCAGTTATAGTCGAGTCATGTCCCATTAATTATGCATTTTATTTTTGCATTTATTTTTGCATTTATTTTTGCATTGTGGTAGTTATGGACTAGCTGTCCGACCTCTTCAACCTTGTCTTTATAAAGAAGCTCTTTGTATCATTTGTAATATACTTTTTTCATTTTCTACCTCATCATTTGAGAGGTCTTAATATCAAGCAAGCTCTTTCTTGCTTATCTGCATATCCTCTTGTGGAAGGTTTATCATTGTTTTTTGTAGGTGTTCCTGGGTGTTGAGCTAATATCTTCAGCACTTACATGGTATCAAAGCTCTTCTTGCAAGACCCTTCCCAAATCTGAAGATTGAGTTTGGCTATAAGATCTTCTTGAGGTTGTCTCATATTTGAGTCTAGGGCTATCAAAAAAGTTAGGATCAACTTTTTTTCACCTAAATTTGACATTTTATGTCAAAAGTTATGAGGGTTTGAAGTTTTGTAAGAAATGGAGATTGCATACATTCAGGTACATTTTCACCTTGAATCAACCTCGCCATCAGTTCCAAAGAGCCCGAGAGACAAAAATTGACATATAATACACCTATATTTGATGTTGACTATTCATGAGGCAAAAAAATAATACTCAATAGGTTGTACAACCCACCAGGTATAGGGTATGATATCTTTTGCAGAATAAAAAAAATCAAAATTTTCTGCATATTATTACTTGGGATATTTAAATATTTTATTGGGCTGCAAAAATTTTATTGGGGGTTATTAAGTTTTTGGATGCCTATTATTTGTTCGGTGAAAATTTTTATTTTTGGGGGTTTGAATTTTAAATTCTGCAAGGTACCTTTCATACCTAGTCACTGTCATATCCGATAGTCATTGTCAGCCTTGGTCGGCCCCGCTAGCATTACCTTCAACTTTTATGCATGTGTTGAAATGTGCAAAGTTAAATGCCAACACAAACCTTAATGAAACAATTTACCTTCAAAGATTCAAAACAAAGTAAACTACTCTAAATTTCATTTTAACAAATCTTCCAAGAATGTCTCATTGTCCTCTATTCTTAAATGATCCTTTTTAGTCCTTTTAGCCCTCAGATTTCTATGAACACGAAGGCTATCAGAATGACACTTAAGAAACAAGATTAGTATTCAACATGCAAGCCAACTATATGCCTACATGAAACTATGTGCAAACAATGATGATGAATGCCATGACAGATGAAGGATGAAGATGATGACAAACGAACAAGTGGAGAGGAGTGAGATGATATGCAACTAGAATGCACTAAACATGATTATGCATATGTTCAAATGCAACAAAAAGGAAAAATAATCTAAAATGAAACTATGATGCAATGAGGATGATAAAATGCAACTACGAAGCAACAAGTTAATCTATTATGAGAAAAGAATATGAAATGTAATGTAAAAGCTACCTATAAGACTCCATGAATGC
>VDFB02058242.1:611074446-611126291 GCA_007258455.2 Sequoia sempervirens | reverse complement strand
CTTGTTTACTCCTTTTTATATAATAAGAATTTCAAGGCCAGAAGTACGGGTTAGCAAGTTAGATATTTTTGTCAAGTCTAGATGAAGTTGCAGAGAAAATTGGAAAGTCTGATGGTTTTAGGGAAAATGCAATTTAGGTTTTGAGTCATTCTGTAGTAGGTTTTGAATTCATGGGGATTTGATGTTTTATGACAGTACTAGCATTTGAATTCATATGATTAATTCAAACTCATGTCTCTCCATTATACAAGCATATCTAAAATTTTGAATAAAATGATCAAGGGTTGTTTCATTCATCTCACTATTGTGGTGTGTATGATTCTTGTTTTAGGTTTAATTCAAGGAATTAATTAAAATGCTTGAATGGGATTGTAGGTGGATATGTTTTGTATAAGCTATTTTATTTTTTGTCTTATCTTATACCATTTTACGAGAATGGGGGTGCCAATGTACGAGAAGATTTTTGGAAACTAGGCATGAAAATTGAAGGTTAAAGAGAATGGGGGTGCCAAACTTATAGTACTCATTGCCCCTTGGTCGTCGATTTTCCCTGAGTGCCCTCAACCTCGTCCTCGGTGTTGGTAATGACCTTGTTTTCACTCCTCCAAACTCTTCCTCGGCACTGATTTTGACCTTGTTTTCACTCCTCCAAACTCTTCGTCGAAGCTAGTATTCACCTTGTTTTAACTCCAAACTCTTCCTCGGTGCTGGTATTGACCTTGTTTTCACTCCTCCAAAATCTTCCTCGACGCTGATATTGTCCTTGTTTTCACTCCAAACTCTTCGGCAGCGCTGGTATTGACCTTGTTTTAACTCCAAACTCTTCCTTGGCACTGACATTGACCTTGTTTTCAATACTCCAAACTCTTCCTCGGTGCTGGCATTGACCTTGTTTTCACTACTCCAAACTCTTCCTCGGCGCTGGTATTGACCTTTCACTTCTCCAATTTGACGAGCTACAACCTGGTTTCGTTAGGTTTTACAGTATGTTAATTAAGTTCAAAATTTTGGTGCCATTTAGCTAGGTTTTAATAGTCTACAATATAGTTAAGTATATATTAGCTATATTTTACATAATAAATAATATAATTATTCAACTTATTATAATTATATATTATATTCTTTAACAAAATTATTAAATACGTATAAAATTATTATAATTAATAATTAATAATAAGTATATTTTTATATAATACAAAATATAATTAATATAATAGTAATATATATTAATATGAGAGAGAGAAACTAAATTTTGATTGGTTGTTTCATGTCAACAATCCAAGGATGGCATGTGTCCTTGGGGAGTTATGCTCAAGGTAGGATGCCATTTGATTAAAGATATAATAATTCTCCTTTAAGACCTCTTCAATGTACCCATTCCACACTTAAGGAGACAAAGATAAATATAAAGAAAATATAGAGAGAGAGGGAGATAATGACAATCATACAAATAGAAAGGGAGACAAAGAGATAGAGAGGGGTAGAGAGATAAAGAGATAAGGATGAATAGATAGAGATATAGGGAGGGTGATTGATATATCTCTCCCTGTCGCTCTCTATATCTCCCACTATCTATGTCACTCCCACCTCTTCCCCCTCTATCTATTGAGCTATCTCTCCCTCTCCCCCATTTCTCTCTCATTCCTCCATCTCTCCCTCCATCTCTCTACTCTATATCTCTATCTCTATTTCTCTTTTGTCCCTCTCACTCCTCTCTCTATCTCTTGCTATCTATATCCCTTTCTCTCCCTCCCTCTCCTATCTCCCCTCTCTATCTCTCACCATCTCTCCTCCTATCCCTATCCATTGACTCTATATCTTCACCTCTCTTCCTTTCTCTTCCCATATATCTCCATCTCTCTTTCTCTTCCCATATATCTCTATCTCTCTCTCTTTCTCTCCCCATATATTAACTAAGAAGCCATGCAAGCATACAATAGTATTATATGTTGGTGAAACTATAATAGTGTTTTTATTAAACTATAAGTAACATATCTTTCTAATGTCAAGCCTTCTTATAAAATAGTGTTTTTATTAAACTATAAGTAGATTATTGTCACCCACTCTTCATTCAACATGAAATTCCAAATGTAGCAATTGTTTTTGTTGCTTTTTCAAATTCATTAACAAGCCTATTTCTTGGGTTGAATAAAAGAGTTGAGTTATGACCTAACCCTAAACATGGAGTTCAATTAAGTTTAAGGTTCAAATAGGGTTAGACTTTTAATTAAAAATTAGGTATAGGATCCAATTAGGATTAGGGCTGGGGTTGGGGTAAAGATTGTCTCTATGATAGAGCTTGGGTTAGTGTTAGGGTTCAATTGGGCTGAGGGTTACATTAGGGTTAGGGTTATGGTTCAATTAGGGTTTCATTAATGTTAGTTTTAGAATCATAGTTATGTTTAGGGTTGGATATAAAATTAGAGTTAGGTTTGAAGTTAATTAGTGTTAGTTTTAGGGTTGGGGTTATGGTTAAACTTATAATTAATGTTAGTAGTGGGATTAGATTATCACTTTAATAAAAATAATCTTCTATAAATTCATTCAATTTTTTTTGGAAATTATATAATTTAAAATATTTTCAAATTTACCTATGTTGATATATGAGTGATATAGCAAATCTAAACTATATACCATTTATACTTAAATTTAAATTATATTTTATTAAATTGTTAAAAAATTTAAGTTGCTTATAAATAATTTTGTGTTCTTATAATTAACTTGACATTGTTTATAAAAGGTTTAAGTTATGAATGTTATAATATACAAAATAAATTTGTTTTCAATATTTATTTGTTAGTTTAAAAGGTTCAATTAGGGTTAGAATTTAATTAAAATTAGGCATAGGGTTGAATTAGGATTAGGGTTGGGGTAAAGATTAAGGTTCTATAATAAAGCTTGGGGTTAGTGTTATGGTTCAATTGGGGCAGGGCTTAGTATTAGGGTTAGGGTTATGGATCAATTACGATTTTATTAATGCTAGTTTTAGAATCATAGTTATGTTTAGGGTTGGATATAAAATTAGAGTTTGATTTGAAGTTAATTAATGTTAGTTTTAGGGTTGGGGTTATGGTTAGACTTATAATTAGTGTTAGTATTGGGGTTAAATTCTATCACTTTAATAAAAATAATCTTCTATAAATTCATTCATTTTGTTTTGAAATTATATAATTTAAAATATTTTTAAATTTACCTATGTTGATATATGAGAGATATAACAAATCTAAACTCTATTATATGTTAAAAAATTTAAGTTGCTTATAAATAATTTTATGTATTTTTATAATTAACTTGACATTGTGTATAAAAAGGTTTAAGTTATGAATGTTATAATATAAAAAATAAATGTGTTTTCAATGTTTATTTGTTAGTTTAAAAAGATGTGCCAATAATGTTGCAATCACTAATGATTAATTTTTTCTTGATGGTTAAAATAGATTGGTAAGTAAATTTATCTATATAATAAGTAAATTTTATCATTGATTTTTCTTGATAAGTAAATCAATATTTCATAAATTTATCTATAATTTTATTAAATTTTTCTTAATTATATTAAATTATATTTTATTAAATTGTTAAAAAATTTAAGTTGCTTATAAATAATTTTATGTGTTTTTATAATTAACTTGATATTGTGTATAAAAGGTTTAAGTTATGAATGTTATAATATAAAAAATAAATTTGTTTTCAATGTTTATTTGTTAGTTTGATGTGAGAATAATGTTGCATAGTAATGATTAAATTTTTCTTGATTGGTTAAGTGATATTGTGAAATTATTCTATGTTAATTTAATGCTATGAATGCTATATAATATAAAGAAAAATATTTCTAATATATTTTTAATGAATCTTTATATTTTATAAACAAACATCTAAAATAAAAAATGTGATTGTAAAAAATATACAACTTAATGAGTGAACATACATTTAAAGTTAAAAGTGAAATTATAAAACAAATTGTAAATTTATTTTATTTTTCTATAAATATAATTTTTTATTTTTCTTCTATTAAGAATTATCTTTTAATATTATAAATGTTAGTCTACTAATCTCTAATAAAATTTATAACTATTAAAAATGATTACACACAATAAATTATAAATTCTCAAATCAAATTGAATTATACATATAAAAAAATCATAATAAAATATTTTGAACTAATATTTTAGTAATAAATGTTTTATTTTTATTTTTGAACTTTTTAAATTTTATAACTATGATATGGATGCTAATAAAAATAAATAAATGATTTTCATTAAAAAATTATAAACTCTCATTAATAAATTATGAATGTTTTATTTTGCAAGGGTTGATTTAGTGTTGTCGTTCATCTATTTCCTGCAAATATCAACGATGCCCACCATCCCATGACCAGGAATTGAAGGATCGCAAAATCACGGGCGGGCACCACGTGTCCTATCTGGGGGATCAAATAAGTGCTATCGCTGACCAACTACCATTTGATCAGAGTCATTCCCTGCCATCCCGCGATGGTGCTTGGGTTGATTGCGAAATCACGGGCGGGTGCAACATGTCTCATCCAATGAAGCCTAAAGAGTTAAGGAAACACTAGCTGGCTCTAAATGTATTAAGGGGTGGATTACTAAAGTGTTCTTGAGACAGACATGTTCTAAATCGATGGATATGTTATAATCTCACTAGAAAAGCTTCTCAAAGGTTAACAACATGGTTGGCGACTGTGTTAAAGGAATGAGATCATTGATGCTCAGGATCAACGATTGCCCACCATCGTGCGATCAAAATTTTCAGGATTGCGATATAGCGGGAAACCGCCACATGGACTTCATTCATAGTGTATGATAAGGTGGGCCCCTTATCATCGTGTTGGCAATTGTGTCAGCTTGTTTTGAAGGTGGCCATCAATGACTTGATCAAGCTAAAGAATCGATGGCTCGAGTTTAGATCTGCATCAAATATGGTTGGAGTCGTTCGTGCACCATGAAATTGAGCTTTAATGGCAAATGAGACACTTGCTGGCGTAATTTGATCAACAATAAAATCAATTTTCCTGCTTGGTCTATATCACAAAGCATTCAACTATTTCATGGAGTAGTTTCAGAGCCGAAGGTAAAATTGTGAGTTTCTGCAGCCAGAATTTGGGAGTTCCTATAATTTTCTATCTCTGGTTAGTCCTAGCTATTTGAATTATAACGTTGTAAAGAAGCCCTAGTTTTTTTGAGATGGCACCTCCCAAGCAACATTCTCACCAGGCTGAATATTTGAAATGAAACCTGTATGATGATTTCCTAGATCAATTTCCCTTGTCAACGAATGATAGGAGGAAGGGATTGATCCTAATGCGAGGGAAAATCCTGGGGGAAGGGTTAGTGTATAGTTGCTCCAACATTGTCAATGCTAAGGTTCCCCTCACTAGCTTGGAATTGTTCAGATTGTGGTATGGACAGAGGAATTTGTCTCACCCTTTTTCAAATGGATGGATGTATGATATGGGGAAGCTTGTGGTTCCAAATGTATTCCTTGATGTAGACCTGCTTAGGATAGTGGCTACAAGATATGACCCTATTACACGGATAATCAAGGACAATGGTGGAAAGGTTCTATTGAGCATTAACAAAGAAGAGGTCCAACATATTTTTGACTTGAGTGAACCGAGCGAAGACTTGGTTCCTATCAACCTTGAGGAAATGAAGCAGGAGTATGCAAAGCTGAAATATTTTCTTAGAGCAAGGTTTCTTCCACCTCATCTGGCTAAGGCAAGAGGTTCAAAATTTCATATCAGCCCCAGTGACCAGGAACCTTTCAAATTAAATTGTTTTGCAAACCATTTCTTGGCCACTTTCTATTCTTTATGTTAGATTTTGGGTTTCAGTCCTAGTACAGTAATGCCCATTGCTTATATGTTCATGGGCGTGCAAATACAACACCCTAACTTCTCTGTGACCTATGACTTCACTTCTTTCTTGGCTAAGAGGATGCATGAAGGGATGTCAAAGCTGCAAAACAATGATACCGACACTCAATTATTTTGGTATTTTATGCTAATGCATATGTTTTTGTTTAAGAATGCTGACTTTTTCTCTGAGAGGATGAAATTAAGGCAATCAGTTGATGGAGAATGATTGTCAGTACAGATATGGGCTATAGATTTATCTTGTAATAAGGAAAGCACTAGTTATGTGCAATTTGATAATTGTTTTGTTTCCAAATTAAGGGATAGCTTAATGGTGAATATACCTAGGATCCCTGAGGAATTACATGATTTCCTCAGGCCAAAGGAGAGGAAGCCAGAATCGAAGGTTTACCATAACTGGGGTGACATTATCCCATACCCAGTTAGCACTGTCTTGAGAGTATATGGTTTTCAGGGAGCCCCTCATATACTTCCATACAATGTGCAACCAAGAGTGGGATTTGCAGAAGTTATGTGGTATGTAACGCCCCGTCGTGTGAACCCCATAGGACAACTAAAGCAACAAATACCACACAATTTTTTTATTTTTTATTTTTAAAGTAAAACTAACATGCATGAGGTGCACAAAAAGTTATGACATAAAAAATTCATTTAACAAACCCAAAATCATTTACGTCCCTTGGGGTACACGAGGATACATTACGAAACTTAATTCCATACATCAATGATAAAGAATGAAAACCAAATTTAATTCATGACAAAGCATACATATAAAACCATCAATAAGAACCATTCACTTAAATAAATATAACACTTTGAATAACATCAGATATGGAACCGTATCCACACAAGGTTTACCAATGACAAAAATATTACATCACATCCTTTTATTACTTTACACTGTTTAAGTCTTACAATGATACAAACATGTTCCCAACTTGGCGGGAACCACATGACAAGATAGAATGATACAACTCTGGAGTCACCGCAACAACACCAATACGCACCTCTCGATCCTTGACTGGGGACCCAATGGGGTGCTTAGCATGTTCCACCCGACCACGTGGGTCCAAAGACCCACCCCCCATGCTAAGGAGCTGACAAGAAAGAGACCTCAACCAAGAATATCCAAACAGGGAACCAGAAGACTCAATGTCATACAAAAGTATCATAAAACTTCAAGGATTACAATGACATAATCAACAACATTCATGAGTCAACAAAATAAAATAAAGCTATGAAAACTCATCACATTTAACCCAAGCAATAACAATTAAAAAAGTCAGCAAAGAACATTCATAAATCATTTTCACAAGAATCTGAATCAACCATAAGAGTACAAAACCAGAAGAATCGATACAACAACCAAAGGACATTTCCAGAGGCAACAAAGAACAAGGCATACAAGTGTCTAGTGGAGAGTGTCATCGCATAGCTCTCATGGGATCTCCTGGCCCTTCCTCCAACTTGAGGCGTCGGCACCCATCTATGGATCTCCTGGCTCTTCCTCCTACTTGAGGCGTCAGCACCATAGGGTAGCTCATGCGAAGCCGATAACCTCTCATGAAGACGAGATTACGACTTTGCCGACCACGGCCTTCTCAGTCTATCATTAGTCTATGCTAGCCCTAATGCATAGACGAGGTATCCAATATTTATTATCTTGTGTATTTTACTACCCATCCCCCTAAATTCTATTTTTAGGTTATCACTTGTTTAACTACTCTTACGTGGGTTCTCCTGTGCACTTCCTCTTACCCGAGGCGCTGGCCCCCACGAAGAGCCACTCTCCCTATGACCCTTAACATAAATCAAAGCCAGGCAAGGGTTGTACCGTAACAAATAAAACAAATAATCTCAAGACCAAACCATGCGAGGAATTACCCATCTCGCTATAAACACATAATCAAAGTCTCAACAATTCAAGTACAACCCTTCTAAAATCATGATATCAAAACACTTGCCACATCAAGGGCACATAAAATGAGGAACATTGACCAACAATAAAAAAAACAAGCCTCTGGAATACCCTCAAAAGGCTTACACTAGGGTTTCCTCATCAAAGAACTGACAACAGTAACAAGATATTAGGAACGAGTCAACAAACATAATGTAGTGAGTGGCAACATCCCAACAAAATCTTCACAATTAAATTTGATACAATCTCAACCGGTATCCAAGGGAGACCTCTATTTCTCCTCCTAGGTTACCCAACCATATATTACACAACAATCCTACAATTTGACTCAACACAACTCAAACAAAATCAATGACTAATACAATAGAACGATCAACCAATGCATAGACTTAATACAGAAACTAGTCCACTCAAATAAAGAAATCAATCCAACACCGGTATTCTATATAACTATCCCTATAAAAGACTTAAAATCAACCACTAAATGAGTACAAGAGAGATCGACATTTAGAAGATCATCTAATTTTACTTACATAGTGCAAGCACACAATTGAACAAGGCACCTATAACATGCAAAACTCCACTTTCCAATATTTCCAATTTAACTATTCCACTTGGAACTAACCAAATTAACAATAATACTAATCTATCAATATTTACATAAATTATCAAAAATTGACATAAAGAAATCTCCCTCTATTCACTTTACTAAGTCACTCATCAACGCTTCACATAACTCTCCAACTTAACCACATAATAAATTTAATTTATTCCTTTACACTATAACACAAAAGTAATTGTAACAATATTTATTCTAAGTAACCAACTACATAAAGGATCTACAAGATATGAAAATACAATGAGATTTTACTATGAAGGTTAAGACGCGAAAATAAAACATATAAGAAATACTAGAGAAATACCTTCCTCTAACATGTTATCAAATAAACATACATAGATTCATATAACTGAACTTACAAAAGGTGTGTATCTTCATGTCTTTTGTCCACTCGCCTTAGTAGCGATTCACATAAATTGTCAATGTTAGACGATTAAATGAAGAAGTACCATACAATTAATAATACCAATATGAACTAATTATCTGTTAGAAAAACATAATTTTCTTATTTACTTAAAAACCTCTTTATAAATGCAAGACCTTATTATTATTGATTTAATTATAAAAGATTAAAGAATAACCTAAATCAATAAATATATATTTTTTAAAATCCTAATATATACATATTTATATATTCCTTAGGGAGGAATTAGAGAATATACTTTTCCCTAATAGTACATTATTTATACCCAAATCTTTCCTATGGGAATATATTCTTCTCTCTTTGTCTTAAGGAGTGTTTTAATTAAAAAGATGCCTTTTTAAGTATTACAGTGCCTTTTTATGGGGAATATACGTGGCCCCTACCAGGAAGCTCTTACTAGGCTAAATTTACTTAATCTTTTGGATTATTAATAACACTACACTTTCCTACTCAAACCTTTAATTATCTAGGTTATACGTATTCTCTTAAAGACTTCGAAGAGCCGACCAAACGACATACACTTGCTAAAGCCCAACACATTTGTCTACAATTTTTTTTTTTAATCTTGAAACACAATTCTAACGATTCACTTAAGGCTAATGTCCATCTACAGCATAACCAATAACTACCAAATGCAAATGCAACCACCAAATTCTACTCACATGCATATTCAAGCATCTACGAGATAAAACACATCAAAATCAAATGGCTGCATGTTTAGGAACTATCGGCTATACTTGGCGAATTCCTTAATGTTAAGATACATGAAACTCAAATAAGGCCACCAAGAGCTATGCATATATCTCAGGACTAAGAGCAATGCATATAATCTAAAATGTAAAACATGGCTGAGACAGGTTTCCAATAGAATCAGAGAGTCTATTTAAATCTATAAACTTCCTATTATGTTCAAGTATGCGGCTGAGATAGTTTGACAAATGAAATCAGAGAGATTAATTTAATTTACTACGCCTTTGCAAGTCTAAAAGTTGCAGCTGTGATGGGTCACCAATGGTTTTCAGGGAGGCTACTTAATTCTGTACAATGCCTCAACTCAAAACGCTGTAACAGTGACAGGTTGCCAAGTTTATTAGAAAGTGATTATAGGAATTTGGAAATATCGCCATCTTCTTGCTTTATTAAAATTATTTTCAATTGCTGCAACTATGATAGATTATGAGTAGAATCAAGCAGGTTATTTAAATCTTTACACCCTACCATGTTCAAGTGCACCGCAGATGAGACAGGTTGACAATGAAATCAGAGAAAATATTAAAACCTTCTACCAACGCAGCGATGCAAGGAAAAGAGGAGTTAAACATGGGTATCGCTAATCTCAGGGAAAATATTGGTGATGCTAAATATAACAGTCTGAAAGGTAGGAGTGGGTTATGTATCAAATGACCAGCAATAATGGAGAGACGCCGATCCAGTAACAGCATGCTAGGGAAAATGTAAATCGAATGCTTGGAGATTTATATCAAATGCTCAGAGTGAATCTTACTCCCTAATGATCCATTGCTAGTAAGGTAGCGATCTAAAGCAGATGGGAGGCTCGTACCAAGCTTAGAGACAAGGTAAAAAAATCTCAAATAGCAGAATGAAAGAAATTCGAATTCCAGACACAAGGAAATGATATCCAGCCAAGTACAAAAGAACACAAACGATTGGAATGGAGTCAAATCCAGATTCATCATACGACATGATAGCATGGGAATACAGGCAGACCACAAGTCTTGCATTTCAAATCCAATCTCAAGCTTAAAGCATCGATAGTAGGCTCTACTCGTTCAAAACAAAATAAATGAGAAAGTGAATTTTGGTTTCCAAACAACATATATATTCAGCACATTCATATACAAAACATAATTAAAATCTAGAAATGATGGAACCTGGATCCCAAAACTTGGCAAGCTGGAGACCTGGTGACGAGATCACTCATCTATTGTACCCACTGTGTCCTGCAAATCCCACCGCAATTATTCTTCCCCTCCAATCTACTATATCCGCCGCTCCCCCTTCTTCCCAAAACAAAACTTCATTTAATCTCATAAAAATTGCCAGTTTTCTTCCCACCTTCATTTCCAAAAACATGCATGCTTTTTCTCTGAATCCCTTTCTTCCATTTTATTTTATTTTTATTTATTTATTTTTTTAATTGCTTTACTTGCTTTTTTATGAATTTGAAACCTTATCCTTTTACTTATTTTAAATCACTTGTTTTAAGCAATTGTCTTTTCCCACGTTTTGCTTCTATTTCCGCTCGTTTTAACAACCGTTCAAATCTTATTTTCATGATTTACTGAAATTCATGTTAACTTTCCAAAAATAAAAAATAAAACTAACAAGTTTCCTGTTTTCAATTTTCCGTTGCGAGGCATGCATGAGCACTCTTTTAGCTTTTTCCATCTTTTTCTATTTTTTTGTTTGCTTTAACCTTCGTTCCAAATCTTATCTTCGAGTTTTAATTGGAGTCACGTTAGCTTTCCCTATTCAAAGATTATCCTTCTAACTTTCATTTTGTTTTAAATAATTATTATTCAAAACATTTCTATTTAAATCTCGTTATTCTCTCCTATTAAATAATTGCCCTCGCACAATAATGGGTTTTCCATTATTATTAATTACCGTTCAAAGCCATACTATTTTTTTATAGCTTAATTTCATTAATTATTTAATATTAAAATTTGTGCTTTATACTTCATAATTTAATTTATTCTAAATCACTTAATTAAAATAATTATCTTATCTTCATTTAATTCATCCATTTATAACTATATTACTTTCACCTTTAAACAATTGGTTTCAAATGACAATACAACTATCAAATATTATTAAGTCTAGTTTTAATTTAAACTAACTCAAATGACCTTATAATTGAATTAATTTAATTAATCCAATCTAGACATACTGTTAGTGCTATTGCATAACTTAAAGATCAAATTAAATAAACCAATAACACTAAACTGACATGACCAGCCACCAATAACTTACAGGAACGACAAGGATGATAGAAATGGAGGAGCACTACATGGTAATAGGTTGTATTCATGAGGACAACCTCACTGGAAGGGGTAAGGGAACATTTTTCCCAAATTATACAGTAGTGTCTGATTTTGTATTTTCAAAGGGAGGGTGGATGCATTTTGATAATTTCTTTAATGATTACCATTTGAGGTGTGGACCAAAGTGCCAGCATGATCCTGAGGGTTTCTTTGCTCTTTTCATACAAAGAATAAAAGCTAGAAAATTTGTGCATGAGTTCAATTTCCCTTAAGACTTGATTAGAAATGAATTTGATTTTAATAGACAAGAGTTGAACAAGGAGAAATGGATAGCTTATGGTAAGCTACTAGATGTTGTACAGAAAATGGATCCGAAATATGATCCACTGTTGGAGTTCAGTCCCCACCATAAGAAAATTGATTTTCTGATGGGAAACTTCAAGGAAATTATGGGCACATTGAGGACAAAAAAGGTAAATTTAGAATTGAGTCTAGGTGTACAAGAGCAAGGTGCCAGACCAATTGAAACAAGGCTAGCATACCAGCCTATGGAAAGGTGGCCCATTTATAGGGGGGAAAAGGATAGTAGTAGTGAAGTGCCTCCACAACCAAGTCCAAAATTCAAAGTTCCTGGGGAAATCAAAATTATTGATTTAAAAGCATCACCAGAAGACAATCCCTCATCACCACCATCTAATCCAAGCCCTAAGAGGCAAAGAAATGATCACCCACATGAGGATCTAACAGATGAAATTATTGTTACTGATCAGGACATGCAGGTTGGTATGCCTTCCCCTCCTAGGTCAGCTAAATTGGTTTTGTCTGATTTAGATATGAAAGGTAAAAGTGTGCAAGATGCAAGAATGGAAGCATGAAAAGATTTCTTAGATGACAATACATTTGTAAAAACTCCTGTATTCTTGCAATTGGTATGGAGGGTGAAGTTTGAAGAGTATCAAGATAAATGTAGGTAGAGAAAAGAACTAAGGCCTGACAGGTCAGACCAGGAGAATGATGAGGACGTAAAAGTTGAATTAATGGAAGAATTCAAGAAAATCACTCCTGAAGAAGGAAGAAAAGTAGTGAGTCAGGCTAGTGTATTAATTCTACCTGAATGGGACATTGTAGATGCAGTAGCCTTTAATGTTATTATGAAGTGTAAGAATCCCTTTCAAGACTCTAAAGAAGAGGTCAAGGTAGCATTGCAAAACTCTGCTTTTAGTGAGGAATATGAAACTATGGAAATTTGGGCATTGGCTCCACAAGGGAGAAAACTAAATGTTTCTTATATTAATCCAAATTTCAAGGGAGGATTGATAATAAAGAGAGCTTCAGAGACCTCAACCACTGAGGCCACTAATTTGACTGTGAATGTGGCCAAATTGGCCCAAAAGACTGCTGAAAGGGAGGAAGCTGAAAGGAAGAGCTTAATGGAAAAATATAACCTTTTGATTGAGGAGTACAACAAGATGTAGCAGAAAAATGTTGAGTTGCAAACTGAAGTGGAGAGGTTGAGGTATAAGCAGATTGGGGAGACATCAAGTGCTCTAGGAACTAGTACATTATCTTCCACAATAGGGTTAGTGCCTCTGCTTCTCCAATTGTTTCCACACCAGGATCTCCCAGTCAAAATCCTGTCCTCACCCTTTCTTTAGAGGAAGTTGAAGAAGAAACAGAGTGCTTTGTCGATCCTACAAAGAAGTAGCTCTTGCAAAAAATTGATGAATTGCAGGAATCATTAAACAAAAGTGAGGAGGGATCTCTCTTAAAGCAAAAGGAAATTGTTACTACTGTTTTGAGGAATTTAAATGAAAAGGTTGATAGAAAATTTCTATCTATACATTCTTTATATTTTTTATTGTTAGCAACAATAAAGAATATTGATAGGGATCAGGAAGTAGTGATACCTATAATTGAAAATTGGATCCCTAGGGCCAGTGATCTGGGTATCATGTATAAGGCCTCAAGGTTTGATATAAATAATAGGCCCCAATCATTAAATCCTACTAATGTGTTAGTAAAATCATTGCAAGGTTTTCAGACCTTACCAGATGACTTGAGTAGGAAGATTAGGGAGCAGGTGAAGAATTTCAATGATTGGGGTAACACATTGTTACTTGATATAATTGATGAGTAGGGGAAAATCAGGTCATTTCAACAATGGCAGGCTCAAGAAAGTGAGGCCATCAATGATCAAATCAATTCAATTTGTGATGAGTCAGACTATGATTTTTTGGTGAGCTATATGGACAAAATAATTAGTACCAACTCATTTTTTGAATCTTTTGAAAGGGATGTGAATCAGGTAGCGGTAAAATACACACCTTATAATACCAAGGTGGATGAGGAAATTAATTTTGACTGGATGACTAATGAAAAGTACCATAATTGGGTAACTAAATATTTGACTAAGGAGGAGTAAAATGAGTGAACCACTAATAGGTGGCAGATCAAATGTTGCGGTTGCAACGGTTCCAGTTTTGTGTTGACGGCTTTCTCGGTGCAGTTTTCTTGTGGTTTTTTGCATCAATGTTCCTCAACTGATATGATGAACAATTATATTTTTCAAGATGGTGGCTATTGTAACAAATTTTGGAATATCACCAGGTGCTCCAATTGACTGGTGAGAGGTGTACTTTCTAGCCTGGTGCTTGTTTACTCCTTCATTTTCTATAAGAAGGATTTCAAGGCCAGAAGTATGGGTTAGCAAGTTAGATAATTTTTGTTGAGTCTAGGTGAAGTTGCAGAGCGAATTGTAAAGTCTGATGGTTTTAGAGAAATTCAATTTAGGTTTTGAGTCATTCTGTAATAGGTTTTCAGTTCATAGAGATTTAATGTTATATAGCAATACTAGCATTTAAGTTGAAATAAAAATTTGAGCTCATGTCTCTCCATTGTACATGCATATCTGAACTTTGAATGAAATAGATAAGGGTTGTTTTATCCATCTCATTGTTGTGGTGTGTATGATTCTATTTTAGCTTTAATTCAAGGAATTAATCAAAATGCTTGAATGGGATTATAGGCGGGTATGTGTTGTATAAGGATTTGATAAGTAGTCCTGGGTTAGAATGCATACTAATGAAATTGTAATGCAATATTGTCAGGGATCTTATATGTGATGTATTAAATCTATTATAAACCTCTAGATGCTTATGAATTTGACTCCTACAATGGTTATATGGCACTGATCTAAGTTGTAATTATTAGTGTAGTTCAAGTATTTGTTTGTCTTTGCCTAGAACTTGCTACAAATTGCAAATCATTGACTATCTTATACAATGGATTGTGTTTAGTTATATCACGCTCCAAATAGTTGATATTGTCTATGAATAGCCAATTCTAGTTGATATTATCTTATTGTGTTGAGCTATTAAGTGAGATCATCTTCTATTGTTAATGTTGTTTATAATAATGGTTACATTGTAAAAAGAACCAACATACACGCCAACCATTGAACAACCACCTTACAACGACTTTTTAATCTTTTATGATCACATGAAACATAAAACACACTAATTTCAAGGTTATTAACATCACTATTGAAATGTTTTAATTTTTTAACCTTTCAAACATTAAAAAGTACATCATTAAATTAATTATTTAATGGCATAAAAATTAAAAACATCCACATAAGTCAAATATAATTCTATCAAGAAATTAATATCAAATAGATAATATAATCGCATAACTTATACAAATCTTCTTCTTCATCCAACTCTTTGTCTGTATCAATGATAAGATTCGACATTGTAAGGATAACCATATCATCATCATCGTCATCCATATCAGTTTCATAATGTCATCATCCACACAGATATCATCTTCATGAACATTACTCCTACCATCATGATCTAGTTCCTCCCTCTTCGACATCTTCGTCAGGACATCATCAACTAATTGTTGATCTTGGTCATCATCTACATCATCTTCTAGTTCTTGATATCTTCTTCTTCCACCACATTATACTTTCTTGGCCTTCCTCTTGGATCATGTCTAACAAAAATGACCAACCTGGTTTACGAACCTCTGAGTAAAATACCTACTCACATTGGCTTGGAAGAACATAGGGCTCATTTCCAACTCGCTCGATCAACCTTGTATTAACCATGGTAAATCCATTATCATGTTCAATAACAGTTCTCTCAGGATCATTTTCATTCAATCACAGCATGTACCATAGGACGATGAACATAATTAATCTGAAGGACTTAAAGTCACATTCAAGTATATCATCCAAAAATCCCATAGTATCTATTTTCTGAGACTTCTGGATGTATGTCACTTCTAGATGAAACATTAGTCACCTGAAAGACTGCAGTTATACCAAAATCACAAGTTTTCTTCATGTCATCCAAAATTTTGATTCAAAATTTATGACCATTGCACCACATAGATTTGTGGTGTTTCACCTACAATATGTCAAACATGTAAAAATTATTGCAATATTGTTAGTTGATAAACATATTTATTCTTGGCCGAATGTATGCAAAGAAAACAATCTCAACATATATATACATCAATATACTTGAAAACAATTAAATAATATGGGTGATTAATATATTTATATGTACATGTTTATCTCTTAAACCATATGCTAAATCAATTTCTCTTTGTGTAACATTGGAATCTCCATTACGATGAGCTTCTTCAACCAATGAATCTACACCTTCCCATGTTAATGCACGACCAGATTGTTGACATTGTTCAATCCATACCATCATCCAATCAAGATTGTTGGTGACGTACAAATATAGTGCATCCCACTCTCGACCAACTATACCAAAAAAAATTGAAATTCACAAATGACGTATAATTAGTTAAATACCACAGTATACGACCTTAATTTATAATTGATGTATATTGAAGATTAAAAATTAAATAAGTACAATATACATAAAAAAAAAATATGTAAAATATATTCCAATTAATCTCCATGACCATCTTATAATTACCTCTCACCTTCCTCAATCTACCTTTCCCCAACAAGTACTCCCCTTCGAATTTGTTAATGGAGTTGGGATCTCAAATGCGATCTACATGGATCTTTGTTGCAAACTTAGGAAGGTATTCACTAATGTACACCATGGTATGGTATACCATATATCCCTCCACCATAGAACCCTCAGGATGTGCTCTTTGTCTAACCAAATCCTTAAAAAATTTCAAGTGCCTCTCAACCATTCACATATACCTTGTGTGTACAGATCCACACAATTCAATCTCCTCAACTTGGTGTATGAGGTAGTGTTCTTGTGCATTGAAAAATGTTGAAGGTAGACACTTTTTTATTTCACACATTAGACGAGGAATTTTTCTCTTCCAATAATTTATATCTTCTTTATGGATTTCTTTTGATGACAGCCATCTACAAGTGATTCAAGATGCAAATATATTAACGAGATTTAACAAAAATATACAGTATATTACATAACAAGTAAAACAAATGGAAATTATAAGATGTATACAACGAATTGAACAAATCTCGCTACTTACCTCATGTATTTTCCAAGATCATATATAACTTTCTTGACATTGTTGTCAAAGTTGTCTAGGAGAGATAGAGGTAGAACGTACTACAACAATTATAAAATATTTTTTTCATTATTTTTCCAAAATTAGTAAACACAATACACTAAAAAGTACATGCATTATACAAGTGTATTTAATATACCAGAATAATTACCTTAATAAAGGTATTCCAATCATGTGTTTTCATCCCTGACCTAAATTCACCTTTCTTTGTTATTATATTGTTTATGTTTGCAGCAAATTTTGTGGGAAATCAAATTTTTTGTATGACTTATTTTATAGCATTATTTTGCTGCTCTGTTAATAACCAAGGAAGGGCACTTATATTAATTTGGTCTCCATCGCTATTTAATTGAATGACATTTTTCATTGCATGATTGGCTTCCTAAATGTCACTACAAATTTTGACAATTTTTCTTTGTCATGCCTTCCATCCAATATTTTCCATAACGGTTATGTTATATTCTTTCCGATATGCATTGTATCAAAAAAATGCACAATTTGTAGCTGTTCATAGTAGGGAAACCTACTAAATTTTCTGGGATAACTTTTTAGTCCTTACGGAAGTTGGCCATTAATGCCTTGATGACCTTCATGAAGCATATAAGTTAAACAAATTAACAATGACAATCATTGCCAATTACAACATGAGTAAACACAACACAATATAAAAATATAAATTCAAAACATATCATATATGATAGATAAATAATTTGATTTGATGTATAACCTTGACGATTAATTCTATTATATTCCAACTTCCATAGGTGAGGTGACATTCTTCATTGTTTTGATGTAGTCTCCTCTTTCCCATTGAAAATATGTTTTTTTAGTAGTTCGATACTCATTATTTCTATGGAGGAAGTGCCTATACTCATCAAACACTTGCTTTCCTAAACTTGTTGAACGATGACATTTCATCTTTGGACCACAAATTGAACATGCAAATTTTTCCTTTGTTTGAAGACCTGCAAGATCATATATAATTGGACTAAATATGTCACTTTTTTTAATTATATATAATGACTAGATTATTTTAAAAACATGCATGATATCTACTTCATCAAATTAAATATTGTTAAAGTGCAGTCGAACGTTATAACATACCACAAAAATGTGTTAGCTCTAGGGCATCATGAATTGTCCATACAAGCATTGCATGGAATTGAAATTTTCTTTGCCCTATTGGTCTAGAGATGTCATACATAGTGACACCATTCCATAACTTTAGTAACTCGTCAATAAGAGGCTCAATATATACATTCATATCCTTAACTTAGTACTTACCTAGTTGAATGAACATAAACATTACATAATTATTATAACCATTTTATTGCAATATATATAAATTAATGTACATGACTATTGAAAGAAAAAAATATAAGTCATTATGCAACAAATAAGACAAATGAGATGCTACTACGTTAAATAAAATTGATGTAAACAAATACGGAACAATCATTGACAACATTATGTGCTCCCTCTTTATTGACATCCATGGAGGAATGTTATTGTTGATAACAAAAATAGGCCACACTGAGTAAATAGATCTCAGCTCTCCAAATGGATTGACACCGTCCGCTCTCAATGAAAGCCTAAGATTACGAGGTTCTTCTTTAAAGTGTGGTCATTTTTCCTCCATGTCCCTAAATGTAGAACCATATGCAGGCATTCGAAGAATATCATCTCCACTTCTATTCTGTGCATGGTAATCCATAAATTGCACTAAACTTTCACACCTAAATAATCGTTCCATATGTAGAATAATGGGAATATAACGAAGAACTTTGTGAGGTACATTTTTTGTTAGTTTATCTGTTTGATATCTACTGATATGACATTCCAAACATTTTGTTGCAAATTCCTATTGTTTATGATAAATAATATGATCATTGGGACATGCATCTATTGCTTGATACTCCATTCCAATATCTTTCATAATGGCACATAAATCTCGGTATGAGTGAGGTAAAATATTTTATGGTGGTAACAAAAATTTACCAATCAATCTACAACAAAAAATAATTTGTTCATATAAAGAATATTAATGGTACATATTTCATCATTTATTTACTAGTGATGAACTAACAACAATTACAATAGATGAAAAGAGATGATATATATGACATACCTTAACATCCATGAGATTGCTATGTTTGATAAACCATTCATAACCTTCAAGTTCAACAACAACAATACAATAGAGAGAAGAGTTGTTTCAGAGCCTTCATAAAGGGGCTCGTATGCCTTCTCAAGTACAGATAAATCATGAACATCATCAAAGTCATCTTGATCATCATGATCAGCTCTACCACTAAATATGTGTCATGGATCAATGTATTTACCATCATCTTCAACTATTTTTTTCTGGTGCATGATCATCTTCTTCCATAGGATCATTAACTTCATCTTAGATATTCACAGCTCCATGCTCATCAGCTTCCAAAACCACATTCTTGAGGCCGTGATAATCCATATCATCTGCCCTAGGGTGCCCCACCTTTATAATAATGATATACACAAATAAACCATGATCATGATCAAGTGATTATATATATATATATATAAAATGTTAAAACAATATAAACATTTACAAATTCAATCAATATAAACACATATAATGAACAACTTACCAATGGACGATAATCATGCCCCCTTCAACGTGACCATGCTGCCTACAATGTTTCTCAGTTGTGATTAAAAGTTGTCTCGTCTTTAAGCCCTTGCAATTATTGCAAAGGACAATAATATTTCCCATCACCCTTTCTTTTCAATCTAGCCCATAATCTATCAAGTGTCTCTTCATTTTGTTCTGGACTAATATTATCTGACATGATTTTTCTTTACCAAGCTTGACTATTTAGATCTTCAAAAAATATCAAACTCACACTCCAATAATTTTTATTCATAGACAGGTAACATAATCTAATAATTTCAATATTTTACACCAAAAAAATTTGGCATGCAACCACCCCTGCAAAAGAGAAGATAGTATGAAGTTAATGACCCCAAAAACACTTTAAAATGATAATTCTAAAACTTATTAAATTCTTATTTTACTATGATTTCCAACCGTTAAGACTCCTAGAATCAGAATATTGAACTTGATCATAAACTTCCTACAACAATGGAGGTATTGAGCTAGTAAGAGCAAGTGACCCATTCCTAAGGAGCAACAAGTCAGAATCATCATTGCTAATGTCAATACGGATTTATCCTTTTAGTTAGAGATGCAATGTGTCACTTCTTATGATGAGTTTATCCCTAGGGCCCTCAACATTGAGAGAGCCTTAATAAAAAATAACAGAAGCATTGGTAAGAGCATGATTAGGGTACAAACCCTAGGCCTCCATAGAAACATAAACAATAACTATAGCAGATTAGTGAGGTTGCAATACCAGAAAGATTGAGACATTGTAGGTAATAACAAAATCTTGCAATCTAAAGATTGTATCCAATAACAAGCACACTATGTAGCTTAGTGACATTTGTAAATGCAATCTACGGTAAGAAGAATGACAGTCATTTGAGATGTGATAGTCAAAAAGAGGCTAAGCAGTGACAACATAATAAAGTTCAAACCTTGCATAGTAAAGTGGATATTTTAACAGTGAGTTTTCTTACCCCTTTGCTAACTTTAAGGGTTTTTCAAATGCTTTTGGTAGTGTTAGACAAGGAAAATTCAATTAGGGAATAAATGTCCAAATGAATTAACAGTGGTAATCATAGGTTCAATGTTTCTTCTTAGCCATTAATGTATAATGGAGGTAGTGGATTGCATATTTGAGCAGTGTTTTGAGACTCATCAAAGATGGAAGAATAGTGAATAATACCTTGTGGACTGTGAAGTAGTGTCAATAAGGTTGAAAGATCTTAAGAACTACAATACCATGAAACAATGAGTCCCCTGTAGTAAGTAGGCAATCTATAGGGAATAGTTTGATTTTATAGAAGGATGCTCATGAAAGGAATCTTCAAGTGATAGTGAGTGAGTTGTTTGAGATTGTAGCTAAGGGTGCAATACCCAGTCTTAAAGGAAGTTAGCAAAGCAGTAAATGTGCAAGAAAATCAAATCGTACACAACAAACAATTCACAATGTTATCTTCCATAATGCCTTGAGTTTGAAGACAAAACTCTCATTGTATCTTCATGATGAAAGTGGTGACCTTAATGGTCAATCACTGGAAACCATGATTTTAAAACATTCTATTGTGCTTATGGAGGAAAAATTTTAAGCAAGGCAGTGAGTGGTGGTTTGGAAAAATGACAGGTATGAAGGACTTGCTTTATATGCATACTATGTAGTCTAGCTTAAGACAACATTCTTAGAAGAGATTGAAGGTGGATTATGGAACTCAAAGGTTACCATGAAAAGGATTAAAGCAAAGACTGAAATCTATTTAAAAGCCATGGTCATGAAGATATTAAAGATGTCACATGCAAAACCCTAGTAGCTGGAGTAATGAATACAGTGCCAAAGATGATAGTGTGCTAGGGCAGATTTAGGAGATCTCCACATTATCTAATTACAGGGAAATACAACATTTATTTATTTTTTTAATTAAAAGAAATCATTCTAAACCCTATATAGGATACATTGATACTTCAAAATCCTCTGAAGGAATTTGAGATTATGCAAATATATGTCAAGTAACATTCATAAGGTTTAGAATATCTTGATCACTCTCTAGAATAGCCCATTAAACATGGGTTGTGCTTGAATGCAATACATAATTGATATAACACAACCACTCTGCATATCAACCAGAGTTATAGGCTCTTTATTGTAGCAAGAGGTAATCACTCTTCGATCATGCTATAATTACATCCTAACCTGTTAAACTTGAGACAACCTAAATGCACCCAATGATGATTGACACCTACATTATACAACTTGAATTAACTACATTATATGAGTTGCCTCCATTTCTATCACAACATAGCCACATTAAACTTGGGTGACACATGAATGCATCATGTATTTGTTATAGCACAATTGTGCCACATGAGCAATAGAGTTATGGATCACATAATTACAGTCACAAGAATCTCTTCCTTGGTTGTGATCTTATGGTGATTCCACACAAAAAAATCTAGACATGAAATTCTCAAAACCCTTAACCTCTAAAAATGAAATCTAATGAGATGTTGATTTAAAATATGATTTTCAAACCTGGAACTACAAATCTAACTTCACAACTGAATTCTAAAAAAAGACAATGACTACCCTCAACCTGGTGATATCTTCTTGAATTTTTTCTGATTTTTCCCAAGAAAATCGTCCTTAGTTCTCCACAAACTATCTCAAGTAGAGCAAAACACTATCACAATAAATTAGGCTCGAACTCACTTTTCTTTATGTCGGCCACAATTTGATTTTTTTCTATTTTTCTTGTTTGTCAAAAATTCGACGAAAATGATAGCCGACATTTCAAAGAACCTCAGGTTTGTCAAAATTTTGATGAACGTCAGGGATAAACTTCAAAAAATTGAAAATTACACATCAAATTTTACAAGCACCCGATGAACATCAAATTTTACATATTTCATCAGATTTTGTAGTCAAATGAGTTAGTGTAAGTTGACTGATGTTTTTAGGAGGAGGAATTTCCATGATGGCTTTGACCTTTGCGGGATCCACCTCAATGTCTTTAGCTAAGACAATGTATCCCAAAATTTTAGTTGATGTGACACCAAACACACATTTCTTGGGATTTAACTGCACATTGAATTTCTCCAATTTGATGAATATTTATTCCAAAATCTCTAAATTTCGTTCTCTAATGTAATATTTTTCCAACAGATCATCTACATAATCCTCCATAAAATTATGCATCATGTCATGGAAGATGGTAGTCATAGCTCTCTGATATGTAGCTCTAGTATTTTTCAACCCAAAATGCATCACATTCCAGCAAAAGGTGCCCCAAGGACATGTGAAAGTTGTTTTGTCTTGATCCTTAGGTGCTATCTTTATTTAGTTGTATCATGAAAATCCATCCATGAGTGATAGTATTCCATTCCCAGTAGTCAAGTCTACAATGAGATCAATGTTTCGTAGAGGGAAATCATTTTTGGGCAGGCTTTGTTAAGATCCCTGAAGTCTATGCACATCCTGATGGTTTTATCTAGTTTTGATACTGGAACAATTTTTGATATCCACTCGTCATAGTCAATGGATCTTATAAATCCTACATCTAGTACCTTCTTCAACTCAGCTTTCACCAAAAGTGCAATATAAGGATGCATTTTTCTCATTTTTTTCTTTACTGGTTTTACACCAGGAGGTAATGATAGATGATGCATGATGAAATCTGGATCTTTGGATCTATGCCAGGCATGTCAACATATGACCAAGCAAAGTTAATTTTCCTCTCCTCGAAGAATTTAGTAAAATGAGGTTTCTCTTCTTCTGTCATGGATTTTGCTAGATGTAGGGTCTTCACTGTTTCAGCAGTGCCAACATTGATATATTGTGTAGGTTCAATCAGCACGAAGGATCTCTCTTGATAATGTTTAGGGAGAGTGTCAAACCTTCCATCTCTTGGTGCCTCAGGAAGGTTTTCACCTTGAGATACACTCTTTTTTTTTACTTTTTCCTGATTTAATAGTGCCATTAGATGGTTTTCACTATCAAAATCCTTTCTTATATTTATCATTTTGTAGCTAGAAGATTTGGCACTCCCCTTAGCAGGAGCTTCATCATGAGTTTCAATGATAGAACATGTGTTAGGACTATCAGAACAAAGAAATTTTACGATGGCATCGTCATTCGAGAAGGTGGGTATGTCAAGTGGCTCATTTTGGTCCCAATCAATTAGTTCAGGATGCATTAAAGGAAATGAATCGTTAGATTGGATAAGGTCATAAGGTGTAAGCATCATGATAGCAATGTTATCAAATTTTCCAATGAGCTCTAGGATGTTACTCTCTTCCAACGTGTCTATCTCGCTTGAAGAATGATCGTCTTCCCTAGAGTCCAAGACATATTTTGTTCCATATTCAAGGGGTCTAGAACCTAAACTTTGTCTCTCCATACACATTGTTGTATACTTTTGGATCACATCGATCTCTTTGTCATGGAAAGATTATTCAAAGAGGGAATCCCATTCATATTCATTAGAATCCATCTCATGATCCTCAATAACCTATAATTGTAAGATTCTTTCAACAACTCTTTGAGTTGCTCCCTCTTTAAAATCTTCTTTGTATCCTAACCTTGTTTTGTCATTGGAATTCATTGTGATGGGTTGTATTGGTTCACTGATGCCTTCTTTTCTTTTACCTAAAGGGCCTTTTCCTTCGTATCCCATTTTCTCCAAGATTTCCTTTCCTTTGCCATACTTATCTGTGTATATATTAGACACTGATACCTGTGATGTTTCTTCCTCTTTGTATAACCAATTCAAAACATCCCTGTCTTCTGATTCCTCTGCTTGGGTGCTTGCTTTTATAAACTTCCCATCAAAGAGTGTGTTGGGTTGTAAATCTTGTTGTCTTGAAGTAGATGGTTGTCCATACGTCTTAGGAGAAGATGAAAGCTGTGATAATTGCTCAAATGAGTATTCCCCTATGCCCTTGTCTTTTATTTGGATATTTTCAAATTGTTTTGATAAGGCATTGAGCTGATTTCTGTTGTTGGGTGGAATAGAATCAACGACCCCTTTGTCTTTTGATTGAAATTTTTCCTCATGTTGTTTTGTTGAAGAACCAATTGGAATTTCTTTGTTTGATGAACCAAAAATGATGACTTCTCTATTATGCAGTACAAAAGTATCCTGACTTGTTCTAAGTGCATTGCAATATTGGGGATTGTTAGAATCTGCCGTAATGGTGATGTCATGTCCATTGAAAGGAAAATTCAGACACTGATGATACATTGATGGTACTTCTTGCATCTCATGAATCTAAGGCCTTCCAAAGAGTATGTTATATGTCAATTGTTTGTCTAGCACTTGGCACACTATGTCTTTGACAATTGGTCCTACTTGAATGGGTAAGATGATTAGTCCTTGGGAGGATCTTTCCTCATCATCATATGCTTTTATGGTGATTTTCCTTCTAGGATCAATAGCATTTTCAGAATATCCCAGTGCACAAACAAGCTTGAGAGTGCAGATATTTAAGCCCACCCCTCCATCTATAAGGACATGTTTGACACGATGTTTATGGATTAAGAATTCGATGTGGAGAGCAGCATTATGTGGATGGGTGGTGGATGCATCGTCATGTTCAAATAGTGATAAGCAATGAGGTACAACTAAATGTCCCACCATAGCTTGAAATGTACAGACTTCCATTGTTTGGTACCATGGTAGCAACTAAAGCTTGTTCCAAGATTTCTTTGTGTTCCGGTGAAATCTTGAGAAGTTCTAATATGGATATTTGAGCGGGTATCTTCTGCAATTGATCAACAATGTTATATTGAGTTACATGAGAAATTTTCATTTTGGACGTGGAAGGGGTAGCTCATTTTAATGTTACCTTGGCTTGTCCTCTTGTAACTGCATTGATAGGAGTATTGTCTTGGTCTTTTGTGATTTTGATGACATTAACTTGATGGTCGTTCATGTCAACATTGGTGATCAAATTTCTAGGTGCAAGGTCATTGATTTGATGTGAGATGATGCCAATATCATTGTGTTGGTTTTTCATAGTGGTATCCTCCCCTTGGCTTCCAATTCCAATGTCTTGGAAGGGACTCTCAACCATCTCAATACAATGAATGGTAGAATCATAGACATAGTTTACATTCTTTCTTTTGGTATTGGATGTAGATTATTCTCCCTTTTCATAATTGGGTAAAGGGTTCTTGAACACTCCATGATCGTTGTTTGTTTGGGGTCCTTCAATCAGAACCTTTTTGTTATCAATGAGATCTTGGATTGCGTGTTTTAATTTCCAACTATCTTTCATCATATGACCCTTGTTTTGATGGTAATCACAATAATGGGAATCAATCCACCAAAAAGGTTTGACTTGGGGATCTTAGTTTCGTGCTTCTAGCACTGTGATAAGCTTAGCCTCAATAAGTTCTTTTAAGGTTGAATCTAAGGATTGTCCCAATGGTGTAAATTTTTGTTGATTGGAAGGTTTTGGAAATGGTGTTGCTTTAGTCCTCAGATTAGTCTAATCATTGTTTTGGCTAACACTTGGAGTGTTGGGTGGATTGTTATTATGATTGGTCTTGGTAGCAGCTACTGTTAGATTGAAGACTAGTTTCACATTTTGATTTTGGCTATGACCTCATTGTTACCCCCGTTCTTGTTTCGTTGCCAAGATTTATGTTTGTCACCATCGTTGTAGTTGTTAGAGGAATTGGATGAGTTGTTTTCATTGTATATTTTAATGACCCCTCTTTTGACAAATGCTTCCTCGATTTTGATTCAGTTTTCAATCAAATTTTCGAAGGTAGGGGGACATTGTAATTCTAATCTATAGATCATCTCATCATTTAGGTTGTCAATGAAAATCTCTATCTTTCCTTTTTCGGGTACAGGACGAGAATACCTTGCAAACAATCTCCTCCATTTTTGCAAGAAAACGAGGAAGGATTCACTATTTTTTTGTTTCAAGTTACAAAGGTCCCTCATGGTGATGTTGTGTTGGATATTGTACATGTATTGAGTGAGGCATTTATTGAACAACTCTTCAAATGTGTTGATGGGGGGTGTAATCTTTGAAAACCACTGAAGGCATGTCCCTCCTAGACTTCTTGGAAACAATCTCATCAAATAAGTCTCCTCATGCACAAATTGTAGACTCATTGTTCGAAATTCCCTTACATGATCTAATGGATCTGTTTTACCATTGTATTTTTCATACTTTGGAAATTCACTATGTTTAGGGAAAGGAATCATGTTGATGGATTGATTGAAGGGGTATGGACAAATGTCCTAAATCAAGTATCATTTTGAGGTTCCCCTTTGCATATCTAGAACTTGTTATTGAAGGTTTTGCATTTGGTGAGTTAAAGCAATCATTTGTTATGTTTCCTTTTCAGGCTTCTTGGGAGGTGCTTTTAAGGATTTGACATCAAAATTAGGGGGAAGTTTAACACCTTGATTTTCCAACATTAATAGGTACTTTTCCCCATCCCTTTCGGAGATATTTTCCAAAAACCTATGGAAATTAGGGTCTTGTTCAACTTGTCAAATGTCCTCATGATTTATTTCTTCCCCTTGTGTGTTGTTGAGTCTAGGAAGAGGGGTTTCTTCTGATTCAGCCATGTTGTTAGGGATTTCACTATGTTGAGCTTTGATGTTTGGAATTTCAATGTTGTGAGTTTCAACGTTGGGAGTTTCATTAATTGGGATTCCAAGGTTTTCCATTTCAAGGTTGGGTGTTCCAATGTTTTCCATTTCGAGATGTGGTATTTCGATATCAAGAGCTTCACTACTTGGTATTCTGATGTTTTTCATTTTAATATTGGGTGTTCCAAGGTTCTTTGTTTCAGCATGTGGTATTTCAAGTCCCTTTTCTTTAAGTCTCCTCTTTTGTGACCTTGTTTCGACGAACATACAAGTGTTATGGTTTAGACTAATCTTTGATCTAAATTTGAGATAGTGTCAAGGATTACAACTAGGCCAAATATAATGACAAATTCCATTGATAAGACTAAGTTGAATTTGATTGTGTGACGTCATTTCATGATTAAAGGATGACAAATCCTAAGGATGAAACTAGGTTTTGCAATCAAAGGAGTGATAGATGTTGATGATTGAGACACTTTGAAATGTTTAGATCTCATTTTAGCTTGGACAATCCCATTTGTATAGGTCCGTTTTGACACATTTAGACTTCTAAGGTATCTAAGGAACGATCTTGGACTTGGAGTTTAGATTCTCGTTGTGGATTTTGACAATAGTACATCATGTATAACTCTAGATTGTTTTTGCAAGATCTCTTGTAAAAGTTGAAGGTTAATATTTCTCTAAAGTCATAGAGCATAGACAAATTTTTTTGATGTTCTTTGAAACTAAGAGGCTTGAGCTTGGGTTTTCTAACCTTGATCTTTTGTGAAATCATCTTGTAAACCACATTTTCTGACCTGGTTTTGCCTAGGGAAAGGTTGAAAACTATTGAAAGGACTAATTTTCTCAAAGAAGGATGAACCTAAGTTACTATTTCAGGATCTGCAAGAGCTGCCAAAACTCTAAAACCTACCCAAAATGACTCAAAAATAGCTGAATTAGCCCCCCCCCCCCCAAAGGTCCATTTTCTTGGATTTTTCAATTGTAGACTCGTTTACCTCAATGGATGTAGTTCTAAATCAAGGTTTTCACTTTCAAAATGTGATGTTTTGATGGTTTTTGTTTGAGTTTGAGTTTTGAAGACACATCAAGTAGAATATACACTCCTAAGGTTGTGTAAGATTGTATTCTTTTAGATTCGACATGGGTTTTACCCCAATTGCACTATCTTTAGCAGATGAATTCAAAAGCTTGGTTCCACAGGCTCCCCCTTACAGTGCACTCTCTTCTTAGGCCAACCAAGCTTCCAACCCCCATGAAACTCCCATGGAAAACTAATCACCTCTACTAAAAATTGAAAGAATGTGGATGCCTTGGCAACGACCATTGCTGCACCAAAGAATAGATAAAGGATTTTGGAAAAACTCCAAGAAGGGTTTTAATGTGGGCATTTTGTTCATAGGGAATGACCCATGTGGTGAGAGTCATTTTCAATCCATCTTGTCAGAGCCATCTGCATGATACTTGAACTTTCCCCAAGTATCCACATTTATATCTCGGTTGGAAGTCACTTGGTTTTAGCATGTTATCGGTTGGGTCGTTCCCTTGGGTGATTACATTTTCCCACAAGGGAGACCCTCTAGGATAAACAAAAGAAAGAAAGCATACCCATAGTTCGATCAATATTTATTTTGCATGAATAAAGAGAGAATAGACAACATATGCTCCACTTACACTCGCACATAAACAAGAACGGGTCTGGGTTTTTGGATCACCCAATTAAGGGTAGAGCATATTCCTACCATTCATCACATACAAAAAGACATGATGTTTGTTAACCGTTTAATTAAGCTATGTTCCTAACTTAAGCAAAAGGAAACAACATGTTCGTTAACCTTGTAATTAAGCTTCGTTCCTAACTTAATCAAAAGGAAACATGTAAATAATGTCTAGCCCCTGCAATGCATTAATAGTTATGCACCAGTAAAAATTTTGTGACAGTGGCAAATGCATTGTTTGAAACTGCACTTGCAGCTCACCATTTTAGATGCGTCACATAATATCACAAGTTCGGTTTCCTAAGACAGATGTGGTTTTTGACAAAGCAAATGCGAGTTAATTTGGCATATGCGAATCTAAGGTAAATAGATGCAACTCAGTAGAACAATTGCAACATTTTGGTGAACAGTTACTACTCTGTTGTATTTTTCAGTGAATTGAGATATAAAACTAACGCTATTTTTTGTGATCAAGTTCTAGAAAACAACGAAAATCATAAGACAAAGTGTTTTCAGTTTGATTTTGGACTAAAAGAACTTTGAATTTGACAACAGACAAGCACATCCTAGGCTATGAAGCATAGTATTTACTGAGTTCTCACTTGATTTTCCCCAACTACACTTATTCAAGGAAAATGATTAGTAGCTTGACCCCTCTGGCTCCCCTCCATGGATAATTAACATCATTCGGGGCAGCCAAGCTATAGTACCCATGAACATCCCATGGCATACCTTCATCTCTACACATGAACCGTAAGAATATGAGACGGCTTCACCAATAAATATAAAGATTTTGGACACTACAAACAAAGGTGTTTAATTAGGGAATTCCATTTGTAGGGCATGATCCATGTGGTGAGAGTCCCCTTTCGAATCCATCTCTTCAGAACCATACACATGATTCTTGGGATTTCCCCAAGAGTCAACTTTTATATACCGGCTGGAAGTCCCTCGGGTTCGGGGTGCTATCAGTCTAAGTCGTCCTAGGGTGAGTACTTTTTCCCACTAGAACAGGCCCAAGTTCTAGAGTTGGTAACTATTTTTCTTACACCCAGGATAGCACAGATGCACAAGGGGAGAGGATACTTCGATGTACCAAATCATGAGGGTAATTACACAATTGATATTTCACACCAAACATAGTAGACACTTGTTAATTTTAATCCAAATGAAATATTTTCTACACTACCAAACAATCTGTTTCAAAAATTTAACTAGGGTCTTCGACATGCATTTTGCAAAAAGATTCATTAGTAGTTTGATATTAGTCTTTGACTATCGATATGTAAAAACTTCGTTAACCCCTCAAGACAAGCATTGAAAATAGAGGATTAGTGAGAATAAAAACAAAAAAGGAAACTGTAAATTGAAAGTCTAATCCTAAATATATACCAATCTGATGCATCATTTTCTCTGTCAAATGCATCACGGTATTTCACCAGTCAATTGTGGCTCAAAAAATGGCAGATGCGTGATTCCTTCTCAAATGCGTCATTTTCATTCATAGATGCGGCCAACAAAGTCAATTGCATCATTTCACCAAGCTGATGCGTCTCCGAATGTCAATTGCGATGTTTCATCAAGCTGATGCATTGTTCTATACAAAAAATTACAAAATCAAAATAAAAGTCTTCGGATACGTGAAGATGGTGTCTTCACGTCGAGTTCACCAAATGTAACATCAGAAAAACAGTCGAGAAATAGATCAGTGCAAACATGTGATAGGTCGAGATTAGGTGTTAGAAAATGAGCAGCAAACAAAAGAGTGAAAAATAACACTAACAACTACCTACACCTCAATATTAGCCTATTTGGATTCAACACAAAATAAAGACAACAAATGGAACATTTTACCTTGGGTCGAATCGATCCTTTGGTTGGCCCTTCGATCTTTGGTGTTGTATGCTCCTTGGATGGCACAAGATGCAAGCTAGATGATGATATGATAATGGATGAAAGTAGATACAAGTGTGAAAATGGCTAAGTGTGGCTCCTAGAAAATTTTTGCAAGAGTTTGGCTACAATGCACGATCTCTCCAAAATGAGAGAAAAGAGGGGGTATTTTTAGAGATTTTGGAAATCTTTAAGGAAATGGGCGGTCAGGATTGAGCCACCAAGATCAAGATGTAGGGCTAAGGTGAGTTGAGAACTCACAAGCCCTCACATCTTGACATGTGGCAAGTGATATGGTCTAAAAAGAGTGATGTGTACATGAGGTGGAAGGATAGTACATGACATGGAGAGGGTACATAGTACCTTGGGTTGTAACAAGATCTCCTCATAAAGGAGGTACTTGTCCCCATGTGGGTGAGAGGACATGTGAGGAATTAAAAACTCCTCAAATATTCTCATGGGGATGAGAGAAGGAATTTAAAATTCCTTTAAGTGCATTGGGGGATTAAATGTGAATTAAAAATTCACATGGGGAATGGAGATGCCTTGTTCAAAAAGAGAAAGCTTTTAATGAAGTTGACTAAGGACACATTTCATAAATGATATGGGGGTTAGGGATGACCTAATTAAGTGATTAAGGTTGTGTAAGTACTTGATCAGACTAATTAATGAAGATATTAGAAAAGGGTTATATTTCACATGACTTGATGTGACAAGTCAAAGATCACATGGGGAAAAGAAAAAGGAATTTATAATTCCTTGGAAGGATAAAAAGAATTAAATATTCCTTGAGAGGTTGATTAGGCTAGTTAATAAAGGATTAGAGGAGGGTTAGGTAGCTAAGAGAGATTAGAGGCCAACTTGCAAAAGTTGGAGGATGTGACACATCCTAATCAAGGATTAGGCATGTGCACACCCCTAAGGATGAGATTAGAAGATGGATTAGGATTAAATATAAATGATGGAGGATTTGACATATGAGGAATTAAATAAATGGCATATTTATTTAATTCAATTGATGAAAAGGAGGATTAAAGAGAAGGTATTTATTTATTAATTAAATACCTTAGAGATTTGGCAGAATTAAGGATATTAATTAAATAATAGAGATATTACTTAATTAATGCAAATAAGGGGATGCTTAGATGAAAGGGGATAAATTTGGATAAATCAAGTGTCCAAATTTAGTTGTCTACACATGCAATGCAATCTAAAACTCTAAAGTTAATCTAAGTTATATCAACAAAGTACAAAGGAATTTAAAATGTAAATAAAGAAACAATCTGACCCAATCTACATTCTTCCATGATTTATCTTTGTTGTCCTTCTCCGTTTCGCTTGTAGTAGCCTTCTTGCCCTCAAATTTTTAGTAATTCGTGCAAGGATAGCCTAAGTATTGTGATTATGAGAAAACGTCGAAGATTCAAGATAATTGCTCTAAAAGTCATATGATTTCAAGAGAGTCACACGATTTCGAGAGAGGCTAAAATGACGAAAGACAGATCAATTTATAGAAAATTGAGATCATTCGAATGACAGGCCATGATCGAAAGATCAAACATGCATTATGATAATTGTTAGTAGTGACATGAGTGATACAAATTAGAAATAGAAATAAAGATTAAATAAATGATTTAATCTTCAAGTTTGGTATTCGAAAACAAAAGAATAGTCTTTTTATGACAAAGTTAAAGATGGATTAAAGCAACTCTCTATTAAAATGCACACACAAGATTTAATTAATTAAATAGAAATATTTAACTAATACGCATGTATATGCAAATGAGTTAGAACTAGATGACTGAATGATATGACAAAGAGATTATTCATGCAAGCAATTCAAACATTAAATCCAGAGTTAAGAGACTGATCTAAATAGGTCTCTAGTCGAACGAGAGTGAATACTTAGATAACTTACACAATTATCTAAATATAGAAGAATGCGTTAAAATAGGATTTATGAATTAAATAATTCATTTAATTCAAGATTTGATATTTGAAAAATAATTAAATAAATAAGATTTATTTAATTAAGTGTTGAATGGATTTAAATGAATAATTAAACAAATAAAAGGATTTATTTAATTATAGTTGAAATATGTTAAAGGTAAATTAAATAAGAATTTATTTAATTAAAGAAGAAGTATAAGGTTAATTAGTAACATAATTAAATAAAAAGTGTTTATTTAATTAATCAGATAGAATAAAGAAAAAAGTGAATTAATTAAATAATTACGATTATTTAATTAATAGAAGAAATGAAGACCTTAGAGAATAATTAAATAATTGACATTATTTAATCATGACCATGAAGAATACCAATTATGAAGAATATTGAAGTCACAGGCTTAAACCAGATTTTGGTGTCTACAATAGCCATTAAACAACATTTGTCTTTATCAAAAATAGAAACATAATAAAAAGGGTAATCTGAGCAAAATGCCATCATCAACCATTCTAACTAAGAAAACTATTTCTTCAATAGCATCCCATCTTACTCATGCTCATAATAGCTAGATCCACATCCCTAATTATCCTTTTCAATTAATCACAAAATTATTAATAATGCTTTGAATAATTAGTATTGTGGCAGATTTAATTCTTTTCACAATTTATTAAATATACTCATTTTTGCTTAACAAAAGGTGACAAGAAGTATGATCATGGAAACATAAACAAAGGAAAAAGGTAGATAAGGAATTAAATAATAAGGTCTAATTTTTTCCCATTATTTCCCCCCCAGCTAGAGATCTTACATGTCCCCATGCAAGGAAGGAAAAAAAACACAACCCAAGATAACCTGGTTAGCCTCTGAATGGTACTGGTGATTTCTTTGGACCAATGCTGCCTCAAATCCTCCATTTGCACCTAATGGTCCTTGATGAGTATATATTTTTCCTTAGAAACTATTGCTTGTTCCAATTGCACCTTCAACACTTGAATTTCTTCTACTTGTATCTGGGAGATAGAATTGACTTTGATCAAACTAATCCTACAATTCTTGATTATCCTTCTTCAACTTTTTAAATAGACTTTGTAATTCCTTGACTTGTTTGAGGAGGATCTCATTTTCTTCAAATTCTTCCTCAACTTTTGTCTAAATCCCTACTTCATCCTTCATTTCGACCTCAGGATTTTCTTGGTTGAGAAACTCTCTGCTATTATTCTGTTCAGACTCCACATATTCAATTATCATTAATTTTTTTGCACCAAATTGGTCAAGAAGAGACAAGGGATTCTCTTTTTTACCATGTTATTTTTCATAAGAAATGATAGGGTTGATGGGCACATTTACCCTATGTTCTTCACCTTGAATCTCATCATCTTGTTGATCATCTAAATTTTCATCAAAACCCATGAAGCTTCCCACAGTATTGAATTGTTCTGACTTTACCTGTGCATCTGATACATTCATCTCTACTCCAATATCAGTATCCTTCCCCTCACCTAGTGTAGAAAAATCTAGAACAATACTTTGTTACAAATATGAGCTAGTCTAGTGGTGTTGTCATTGATGTCAACATTGTTTTGTATGTTGCAGAGTGAGTTCAGTATGTTGCAGATTGTACATGTATAGTTGAGATGCTGCTGAGATGTTGTGAGTACATGGAGCTATCTTTATTTCATTGTAGATGTGTTGGGTTGATGAGTTTCCAAGCATTTTTGAGAAAATTAATAAAGAAGAAGTTAGAGTGATGGATGTGTTCAGATTGTGCTCTGAAATGTGCTCTGCATTTCTCCTGTGTTGATCCTATGCCTGTACAGTTCTGAAGGTTTGCTGATGGTAATCTGATGGTGATATATTATGAGTTTCAACTTCTGGTTTGATGGGATGTTAAAGTTGTGTTCACCGGCATGTGGTTCCTACCACCAGAGTTGATCCTTTGTGGACTGGGAGAAATATTTTTTGCTTCACAATCCTCAGTTGTTTTGTTTTAGATCTTGAAAATCTGAGATATGTCTTATGATGGTGTTTTCTATGTTTTGGCAAAGAAGGCTAGAGATTAGTGATCTGGAAGTCATGGTTCAGTATTTCAGTATTGGTTTGCACAGTTCAGACGAACTGGTGAAAGGTATTCAGTGGTTGAAGCATATGGTTTTGATGCAGATGAATCTGAAGGTATCAGAGATGTATTCTCATGTATGATGAAGCATGTTATGGATTCTACATGTCATCTTCATGTTGGGAAGCATGTGCATCAGTGACCATTTGTGTTTTCATTAGGTTTGGCCAACCTAGTGTTTACACTTCATTCGAAGAATAAAATTTAATTAAGGAAATGTGTGGTTGATTTGAGAATATTATTTTTTATCTCGAAAATATTTTTATTGGTCCACACTTATTCCTTTCCACCATGGGAATTTTGAGTTGCCGACCTAATTTGAATTTATGAAATAAGATATTTGTGGTCGACCTTGGTGAATGCTTCTAAGGTTGAGATTGGTATAAAAGCAAGTTGAATTATGGAGATTTGTATGGCAGTGTGATGCAAAGTGATGAAATTAAGCCACAAATTATAAGAGTAGAAGTGTGTGTGTGAGTGAGTTGTGACAACTTTTTATTGTGTTGGATTCTTGAAAGAAGTGAGCTGAAGCTTTCTAAAAATATTATTCAAGTTTGTGGATGTGTGTTAAATGCAATGGTGGATTGTTTTTTCTCTTTTGTATCTATAGGCAATGAGCCTCCTTGTTGGACAGTGAGTCCTTTTTGTAGGCAATGAGCCTTTATATTTGGATAGTGAGTCCTCTGCTGGACAGTGAGCCCTTGGTAATGAGCCCCTGTATTCAATTTTATAATCTTTATATTGTGAGTTAACCCTCACCATGATTTTTCCCTTGTTGGGTTTTCCACATAAAAATCTGGTGTTCATTGTGTTGATTTACTTTCTGTTATTTGTGTTTCATGCTCTTACTTAATAACAAAATAGTGTGGTTGTAGAATTGATAAGTGTTGAAGTTTTTAAGTTTGAATTGTGTGACAACTGATTCGCCCCCCTCTCAGTTGTCCTACGCCTATTTAACAATTGGTATTAGAGCTTTTGGTTCCTTGTGTAGAGCTTAACCTCTTAAGGAAGATCCAATGGTGCACAAGTTGGCGATCCCTATGTTCGATGGAATTGACTACAATGATTGGAAGGGAAATATGAGGAGATATTATATCTCTCGGTTTCAAGACTTGGAAGGCTGTAGAGACAAAGTATAAACCTCTGTCTAGTGGTCTTACTACTACAGATGAGATTTAGGCTTATGAGGAAAATGAGAAGGAAAAGTATGCTATTTTCAGTGGTTTATCTAAAAAAGAGTGAGTTAAGGTTCTCTCTTTGGATACTACACATGAAGTCTGGAAGAAGTTGGAAGACATGTATGAAGGAAGTGAAAAAGTGAAATTGACAAAGAGGCTCGCAGAAAAACACATATTTGTGAATCTGAAGATGGAAGAAGGTGAAGAATTTACAAGTTTCTTTCAGAGGGTTGAACTGGCAGCAAACAAAGTTATAAGTCAAGGAGGAAAACTATTAGATGAAGATATAATTGAGAAGATCCTAATCACCCTATCGGATTGCTATAGCGACAAGATCTCTATGATTGAAGAAATGTATGATCCTAAGAAGTACACTATAGAAGAGTTGTTCGACAACTTGCAAGCATTCAAGATAAGGAAGTTCTAGAAAGAAGAAAAGATGGAAGAAAAGACAAAAACAACATTTAAGGCAATGAAGATTGAAGAACTGAATAGCGATGATGAAGAGTTGGAAGCAAACTTCATTGGGAAATTGAAGAGAGGTACTAGAAAGTATAAAGGTATGTTTCCCTTTAAATGTTTCAGTTGTGGTAATATTGGTCATTATGCTTCGAGATGTCCGAACAAGGCTGCACATAAGAAGAACAAGGATTATAAGGATAAGGATAGGAAGGTTAAGAAATATAAGAAGTTGTATTATTTCAAAGAAGAAGCATGAATTTCTAATAATGAGGTTGATAATACTGAATGCTTATTCTTAGCTTTGGGAAATAAATTTGTATCCACTAACCTAGAAAAATGTGTAAGAAGGCTTTAGAGAATAAGAAGAATATGACAGAAGGTACTTTGGTTACCACTTTTCATGCAAGAGAAGATGAATACTACTGGGTAATTGATAGTGGATGTTCTAACCACATGACCGGAGATAAGAGTAAGTTCACTAAACTTGAGAAATATGATGGTGGCTTAGTTATGTTTGGTGATGATTCAGGAGCTAAAATTTGTGGAAAAGGTTCAATTATTTTTTATGGAGTGCGTAGTACTAATAATGTATATTATGTGAAGGATTTGAGGCATAACCTTATAAGTGTTGGTCAGATGTGTAGCAATGGCTTTAAACTTGTGTTTTAGAACAATACCTATGAAATCATAAAAGGTTCCAAAAATGGATATATGATTGTTGTTGGAAGAAGAACTCATGGAAACATCTATCAGTTAAAGGGAGTTGATGGTTAGTGTTTGATATCTCAATTCAGTGAAATTTGGTTATGGCATTGAAGAATGGGACATGTAAATTTTGATAACTTGATCAAGATCAGTTCAAAGGATATTTTTCGAGGGTTGGCTAAAATCACAAGACCTGCTAATGCTATGTGTAGAAGTTGTCATTTGGGGAAACATACTAGATGCATCTTTAAAGGAAAAGAGCATTGTACTACTAGAATGCTAGAGTTAGTTCACACTGATCTCTGTGGTCCAACTAGAACTGGAAGCCTGAATGGAGACATGTATTTTATCTTTCTTATTATGATTCTACTTGAATGACATGGGTTGCATTTCTTAGAGAAAATACTCAGGCTCTAGATAGGTTTAAGGTTTTTAAAGCAAGAGTGGAAAATGAGGTGAATTTGAAAATCAGGTGTTTGAGATTTGATAGAGGTGTTGAATTCACTTTTGGTGGATTTAATACATTTCATGAACAACTTGGCACAAAAAGATAGTTAATTTTCTTCTTCGATAACCCCTCAGTAGAATGGAGTAGTTGAAAGGAAAAATAGGAATGTACAAGAAGCTACTAGAACTATGGCGAAAGAATCAAATGTACCTGATGTATATTGGAGAGAAGCGATACACACTACTGTCTATGTTCTAAAAAGAGTTCAGATCAAATACAACACAAACACTCCTTTTGAGCTATGGACTGGTAAGATTCCTACTATAAAGTATTTTAAGGTATTTGGAAGCAGATGTTATATTAAAAGGGATGATGAAAATCTTGAAAACTTTTTATTCTAGATGTGATGAAGGAATATTTCTTGGATGCTCTACTACTAGCAAAGAATACAAATGTTTTAACAAAAGATTGAGAAATATTGTTGAAAGTTCTAATGTGAAAATTGATGAGGACACACGCAGACCTATTGAGATAAGTGAAGTTGAACCTGATGATACTATCTATGGACATGCACTAGAGGAGAATAAAGAGAATGAAGGAGAAGAGAAAGAGTTGGAACCTACTGGTAGGACTCCTAAGTATGTAAAAAAGAATCATCTGTAGGAAAAGATAATTGGAAACAAGAGTGAAAGCTTGAAGAAAAGAAGATTTTGAAGAGACTTTTTCCCTTGTGGCTAAAATGGAAGCTATAAGGATTTTTTTGGAATTCTCAACCGACAAGGACTTCAAAGTGTATCAGATGGAGGAAGAAGTGTATATGGTGTAAGAATTGGCTATGAAGGTAGCCACCCAAGATCTAGAGGCCTAATAAAAAGCACAAGCATAAGAGATAAAACAATATGACAAGAATAAACTGTATTCTGACAATGATGCAAATAGAATGTGTCGAGCTTAGCAAAATTACATAGGATACCCCTTGGTTATATAGCCAAGGTGAGAACATAGAAGGGAATAATATTATGATAAGTGTTGTAATATTATGACATGAGACAATTGTGAAAAGCTATCACTCCACCTAAAGTGGAAAAGTGATAATGTGATAATCACCACAAATGGTGGTTCACCCACAAAAGGTGGAGAGGTAATCACATGATATGTCCAAAAAAAGTGGAAATTCTCCAACTACCTCCTATGTGGTTCCTAAGTAAACTTAACTAAGGTGTAATCATGACCTAGGACAAGGTACAACAATTTTAATTACACCAACACACCCCCTTAAGTGTAACTTAGGGAGAATGTACACAAGAGAAAACAATACAAGATCAGTCCCAGCTACTAGGCCGTGTTAGGTGCCCATGTACACATGCAATGAAATCTCTCACAACCAAAGAAAAGGAGAAAACCCAGTGGGACAAAATTCCTCCCAAAAAAGAGAGAAACAATACAAAAACATACTCTAGGAAGGACAAAACCTTGAGTGAGAAAAAATTCCCCCCATAAGAGAACAATGAAGGTACTCCATGCAACCCCCTCTCAATGGTAAGTCATTGCTCAAATTTCACAATGTCAGAAGTCCCCAATCTTAACAAAGAAGGAGATAATGTAGAACAATGTGAAGGCTGATGTAGAGTGGATTGAGGATGATGATGAGTCCTCCAAATGTTGTTCCAAAAGAAATGCCAACCTGTGACAAGCACTGATGGAAAAAATTGGGTACAACTATAGAAGAAGCACATAACTGGTGACTGAGCTGAAACAACCAACTCAAGAGTAACTACATAATCTCTCAAGGAAGAACTGTATATAAATCCACACTACAACAAGAATAAGGTCAAAACCAAGAAGACAACTACGTGAGTATCAACTTGAATGCTCATTAATGGAAGATGAGTACAATCTAAGTCTCATTGGATCCATGCACAAATTGTACAATCTAAGTCTCACTGGAGCAATGCACCAGTCTTTGGATATAGGAACGAACTACTGAAGACATGTAGATTGCTTCCAAAAAGGGAGTGTCTATATGGTGATTAGTCCATCTCACCAAAATGCATGGGTAACCAGCCATTGCATTTGCTAAGTATATAGGAACTAACACTAGATATATAGATCAATCCAAAGAAGCATACAGTATGACAAAGTACATTGAAATAACAAGATTGTGGCACTTTATTTTAGTGTGTTTACAACATTAGAAGAGGAGAACTACAACAACCATGATCGAGATGAAAAAGTGCCTGAGAAACTCTGAAGATCTTGAAATGAACTTTCCAACGCTGCAAGAATCACGAAAAACAAAGGAAAGGTGCAAAAGTTATGAGCTTGGCAGTGTAACTAGACATCTAACTTCAACAAGCAATAAAAGAAGCCAAATAGAAAAATTATAAAGAGACACCTGTACGACTGGAAATTTCAGATCACCACCTTTCTGATGATATTTTGTTTGCAAAATTTTTCCATCCGCAGAAAAAGTTATGCAAAAACAAAAAAAAGGCCTAAAAAAAGGCACTTTTTTTTCTAAACAGGAGCAAAATACCATCACTAACTGAGTGTAGAAAAACTACCCCTAGTCGCAACATATGACCACCTTATTGAAAAAAAGAGAAAAAAATATTATTCACCCCGCCACCATTGGTGGTGGGCAGATAGAGAGAGTGGAATGGGGTTGGTGCCCCAATGGCCGGGCCACCCGGGGGCACCCCACCCCCATCGCTTTTACAAAACCGTTGGCTCACACAAAATAAATGTCGGCCAACGTTTATTTTAAATAAAAACTTTGATAGAAAAAAAATTTTATAAAGGTATTTTGTCGATGAAAAACTTGGTAAATATTGATTATTTCGTACCAATCAGACCTAACAGGAGTGATCTGGCCAGTTGGAATCTGAAGACAGGTACTGTGTAGGGAAATGTACTAGTGAAATTGACAACAGCAATCAACCAAACTCTACAAAAATAATACATCAACTAAATCAAAACCCGAGTGGGCAAAATAGTTAGCTGATGTAGATAGGTACTAGGTGTGACGTTGAGCCACCCAGCATGTGACCAATGCACCATTAAAACCCGATGCCCCACCAAATCAAAAATAAATATTGATGTATGCAATGATTTTACCATAAGATGATATAAAGTGAGCCAACATAGATGAAGATCTCTTGATCGTGGATGAAAAAGGGTGCTCAGTGATGGAGATATGACAAGGCCACTGACGAACTCGACAAATTGTACCCATGGGTGATGGAAGATCTGCAGTGTTCAATCAAGAGGGCCAGGTAAATACTTCCTGACAATGCAGATCAGATAGAGGCAAGTGATCAATACTTTGAATGATATAAGCCTCTTGACGCTAACCGTTCAATATAAAAATGATCACTGAGGTTTAGGGTACCTCCACAACCACTTTGTAGATCTGATGATGTAGGCAATGTACGACGTAGAATATTCTCAAAATATTTTTCCCCAAAATATTTAATCAAATTGCATAAATATTTAACTGAAATATTTTTTGTGAAAATAGAAAAATTGTACTGATCTGGGATTTCGTACGACGTTTGGGAAATTTTTTTTGCCTTAGCTTACAATGAAAAATGTCCAAAATCGACAAATTAGCAGTCGATCTTTAGGTTTTCGAGCCTCTTGGACATGATGGCAGGGCTAGATTTGACCCGAACTACTCTAAAAACATGGCTACCTTTTGAATCAGGCAACCAACACCCAACTTCAAACCCTTGGTATTAGGAATCCTAAGTATGTACAGAAGAATCATCCGGAGGAAAAGATAATTGGAAAAAAGAGTGAAGGCGTGAAGAAAAGAAGCAGATTTGTAGATCAGGTAAACTTGTGTTTACTTTCTAAGATTGAACCTAAATCTATAAGTGAATCATATGAAGATGAAAGCTAGATGAGAGCAATGAAAGAAGAGTTATAGTAGATAAAAAAGAATCAGACATGGGAACTAGTCCCTAGGCCTATAAATAAAAATGACATTGGCTCGAAATGGGTGTTCCAGAATAAGCTAAATGAAAGTGGAGAAGTTGTAAGAAATAAGGAAAGACTTGTATGTAAGGGATATTCATAAGTTGAAGGTATAGATTTTGAAGATACTTTTTCCCTTGTGGCTAGAATGGAAGCTATAAGGATGTTTTTGGAATTCTCATTCCATAAGGACTTCAAAGTGTATCAGATGGATGTTAAGTTGAATTTTCTAAATGGTGATTTGGAGGAAGAAGTGTATATGGCATAAGAATTGGCTATGAAGATAGCCACCCAAGATCTAGAGGCCTAATAGAAAGCACAAGCATAAGAGAGATAGAGCAATATGACTTGAATAAACTATATTCTACCAATGATACAAATAGAATGTGTCGAGCTTAGCAAAAGTACATAGGAGACTCCTTGGTTATATAGCCAAGGTGAGAACATAGAAGGGCATAATATTATGACAAGTGTCATAATCTTATTGTTAGCTACTGAAATTGCACCATGTTGAACGTGAAGTTCAACATTTTAGTGTAACATGGGAAGAACTCTAAAGTTGTGGGTTACTTGTAAGAAGAGGTCAACCTCCAGAGAAGGTCGGCTTCCTATGGTGTTACTATTCTACTAATTCTTTTTTAGGGAAAAGGGAGAAAGAGTGCTAAAATGAATAAAACTGTAAAAGTGAAAAGAAGTGATACACGAAACTTAAATGGAGACAATGAAACCCTGCTCTACACTTATTGTTTTAATCTAGCATAAATTCAATTTTACACAACTTGTTACTGTGATGTTCATGCAATTTTTTACTAAAAGATCAAATACTTTAACTTGTAGAAGGAAGAAAACTCCACACTGAGCAAGTGATTATATTTAACTAACACAATCAACAACCTGAATGAACATGCTAATTACAAAAAAGGGTATAAGGCATGAGACAAAACTAAAATGAAACTAAATCGCTTACAAGATAGTTTGATCAATCATAAGCATACACCAAACTGTAAGAACAAGATGGTGAGGAATCAAAACCAAAAAATGATCAAGGTAAACTGTATTACATATCTCCATGAGTTACAAAAGGATGCAAGAACTATGCCAAAGGACTGTAAAAGTCACTATATCCAAAGTTGCATCATCCTGAACTCTCTTATAAAAATGAAAAAATGCCATATATACAACAACAAAAACTCTAAAGTGTCGGACCCTATCCTAGGGTTCACAAAAAATGAGTCAGTTCCTAAACACGTCAACCCTTAGATCTTTTGGAATAAAGTTAATGCTACATCAATGTGCATCCCTTTGTCCATGTCAGTGAAAAGATCACCCTCAAAAGTGGTCTTCAGATCTTTTGTAACCATCACATTAACATCTAGCCCCCGTGTCCAACCTTGGGAGCTTCATCAGAGCCACTTTGAATGCTCTGTAGCATTATCTGAAATTACCATCTTCCTTTGCCAGTAGATATCACAACTGTCATTGTGAATCGCAGCCTCTTCCCCTTCAGCTTTCTTCTTGTTCCAGATCTTCCTGCAAGTTGACCTCCTTGAGAAACAACATCAGATTTCTCCCGTTAGATCCCTTCACAGATGACACAACTATTCACCGAGCCGATCATCATCTTTGATCACAAAGTAGATACATCTCGCATATAGCCTGTTGATCTTCATCACACCGATCAAACTACCACTATTTGTCTTCAGCCTCCTCTGATTGGTTGAACAGACACCATGTAATATTTTCAGGCAGTCAAAAGTCATTCAAATAGAATCGCATGTCGGTGAGACACTAACTGTGTCTCCCCAATGCGATTATACTTCATAGCAGCAATCGGCATAGCTGACAACTATCAGCAAGAGGTCATACCGAGTGGGCAGGGTCATATCGATATCCCAAGATCATCAGAAAGACTATCGCTATCGACCAGACATCATAGCGAGCTCTTAAGAGTCATATTGATGTGTTCCTCCGTTGGCAAAACATTCGCATTCGGCAAGACATTATTCAGTCGGCAGGAGGTCATAGCAAGTTCCCATTAGTCACATTGAAGATTTAAAACCATTGGCAAGACTCTTCAGTCAGCAAGACCTCATATCAAAGACAAACCATTCGGCTAGGAGTCTTACCGAAGTCATATATTCTTGTGAACCACCTTCGGTCGGCAAGACTTCTCCCCGAACTCAAAACACTACACCGAAGGCACAATCCTTCAGCAAGACTTCATCGGTTTAGAAAGACTTTACACCGACACTAACTCCTTTCCCCGAGACCATTCCATTTCGGTGAGACTCCCCTTAGTCAGTGAGACATCACAATGAGCTCAACCCTTTAGGCGAGACCTCACCATTTTGGCAAGACATTATAGCAAGCTCATATCGTTTCGGCGAGACTTCTCCTAGTCGGGAAGACTTTTCCCTAAGCTCCAATCATTCAGAAAGACTCCCCCATGTCGGTAGGACATCTCCCTGATGACACCTCTTTTTGGTGAGACCTCACTTGGTTGGAAAGAGGTTACACCGAGACCATTCCCTTCGCCGAGACCCCCCCTCGGTCGACAGGACATTACCCTGAAGCCAGCCATTTTGGCGAGACTCCCCCTAGTAGGGAAGACTTTTCCCTAAGTTCCAATCATTCGGCGAGACTCCCCCGTGTCGGTATGACATCTCCCCAATGACAACTCCTTTTGGAAAGACCTCACTTGGTCATCGAGAGGTTACATCGAGACCATTCCCTTCGCTGAGACCCCCCCTCGGTTGGCAGGACATTACCCTGAAGCCAGTCGTTTCAATGAGACTAACAACCATCGGTGAGACATCTCCCCGATGCTAACCTTGTGAAAAACTTTCGGTGGGACTTCTTTGGTCGGAGAGAGATAGAAAACTTCATGGTGACCAAAATGTCTCGGTGACTTGAGGATTTCAAATGAATATAACACACTGCTAGTCGGGAAGACATTCAGCTAGTCTCAGCGACTTTCTTCTTTGAGGAGTTTTATGCCAGATTTGACTGAGGCATACTTTCCAACAGACTTCCTTCTGAAATAGCATCAGATGTATGATTTAACCCTTGATGCAAATGTTCCTCCATTTGGCCTTCATGAACACTTGAAAATATAGAGCCCTGCCTGATTGAGCCCGCATGTGAAAATCGGGTAACATTTCTAGCGACCTCAGCTGGATGTTTGCCTACTAAACATGCAAACCTATAGCCTAGGCCCATCCATTAGGCATGGAGTCATTGGGAAAACTTAGAAATAGACTTGGAGTAGCCTTGCACATGGTTGTAACTCATTTGTAACTCATTAGAACACTTGGAAACTTATTGAAAATAGGAAAGTTGTAGAAAGGAAACTATCTAACTGTGCTGGGACAACACTTAAGGAATTGAAAAATTGCAACTAAACCTACCCTACACTAACTAGTAAGAAACTTGTCAAACAAAACCATTCACAAGATGATTGAAATAATTTCCCTTTCTTCTCAATATGCAATAATTATCATGCATGATGGCAGTTAAAAGAGGACGATGCACTGAGAAATTTTTAATAAATTGATGCAAAATTTTATGAAAATGATAAAGGGACTCACTACCCTCCTTAAATAGATCATATGTAATGTTATTCAAGGGAAGATAAGTGAATTGAATATACTCTTTTTTAACTTCCAGTGCATCTTGGATACCATCTCCTGCTATACCTTCATGTGTGGGTGCATGATTGGTCCTTGGTGTTGTATTGGACTCCATCTGAGCTAGATATCTGATTGGATAGCCTTTGGTAAGGGAAAATATTGAGCATTCCTTGTCGATCACTTGCTCATGGACTGCCACTTTATCATCTTGTTGGATGGAAAGGTCGAATCCTTGTGGCTGACTTGGTGGAAAAATAGTAACCTTCTTAGCATGATCATGCTTTCTCGAATAAACATTCATTCTTTCAATGGAGAATAGTGAAATGGATTCCTCCAACAAACTTTCAATCAGTACATCAACCTCTAGCTCTTTTATAGACCAGAAAGGAAGCTACCTATAATTCTCATTATTACTCAAAGAAAAACATTCCAACTCATGCTTGTCCTCCTCAATAAAGGAAGGAAAATTTTCAAATAACAATGTAGCCTCGATGAAAGAAGGAAAAGTTTTAACTGGTTTAGCAGTCTCAAGCTCCTCTGCACAACAAAAAGGAAGCTCTTTCAACCAATCATGATCTTGTAAAATGGGATTATGAGGCCCCTCTTGTTGTTTCAACAACTCTGCAAATTGTTGCTCCAGCTCATCATGACCATCAACTTCTTCTTGAAGAAAAGTATTCGGTTCAGCTTTAGGATTTTCGTCCAAGCCTAATGCTCCATTGTCTTGCTGATTGTCATCAATCAACAACTACCCAAATTGTTTGATGTCTTCTAGCTATTCTAAAACTGCAACCTCACAAGTTCCTTCCACTTGAGGAAGATCTTCAGTTAGTTTTGAGCTTTGAGAAGAAGAAATCTACTTGAAGCTTGGAACTAAAAACACGTGCTCCTCCAACTTAGCAATTTCATTGCAGTTGTCCATGCTAGATTCACCTTGCCTAAAACTTGGAAGTTTGTACTTTGAGACCCCTCCTTCATAGGTAGTTGGGGTTCTATCCTAGGAGCTTGCACAAGCAAGTGTTTCTTCTGCTCATCCTTAGCTACAACTTGTCTAGCCCACAATTCCCTCTCATATATCTATGCTTCCAACTCTTGTTGATGAATGTGAGATTTAAAAGCAAGCTCCTCTTGCTACATATTATATTCATTTTCCCTTTCTATGTCTAACATCCGTCTTTGAAACTGTAGCAACATCTCCTTGATGCTACCCAACTCAGTATTTGTTAGAATTTTGGGACTAGCTTGGGAGGCTACAAGGCTGACTCAAAGTGGAATTAATATGCTGCAAGGGGAATTGTGTAGGGGTGGGAGGGTTGAAAGCATGATAGGATTGCTGATAATGCAAGTTGAAATGAGGAGAAAGGCTGTTTGGAGACCCAAAACTTAAATTTCCATGAAATGGAGGAGAATAACCACTATATTGTTGATAACTAGACTTTGCAAGCTAAAATATGAAGCATAAGCAAGTCTAGATAGCAAACCTCCTTGACAGTAGGTACCTAGGCTGCTAAAACCAACTGATATTAAATTGGAGTCGCCATGGTGCTATTTGCGCTGCCTCCAAAGGATGATATTATTGAGAAAAAAACCAGATTTCTCAATATTCTGAATTCCTCAATGATGCACTGGTATACGGAGTTGTCATGGTACACTGATGTTAACCTCTGAAAGGCTTGAATCTTACTGGTTGCATATCAAAAAACTAGTAATAGACATGTAATTTTCAAACTGTCTATTTGACAGTCCCACCGGGCATGCCAAAACTGTTATCTACTGAAATTGCACCCTATTCAACATGAAGTTCAACATTTCAGTGTAACATGGGAAGACCTCTAAAGCTGTGGGTTACTTATAAGTAGAGGTCAACCTCTAGAGAAGGTCGGCTTCCTATGGTGTTACTATTCTACTAATTCTTTTTGAGGGAAAAGGGAGAAAGAGTGCTAAAATGAATAAAACTGTAAAAGTGAAAAGAAGTGATACACCAAACTTAAAGGGAGACAATGAAACCCTGCTCTACACTTATTTTTTTAATCTAGCAGAAATTCAATTTTACACAACTTGTTACTGTAATGGTCATGCAATTTTTTACTAAAAGATCAAATACTTTAACTTGTAGAAGGAAGAAAACTCTACACTGAGCAAGTGATTACATTTAACTGACACAATCAACAACCTGAATGAACATGCTAATTATAGAAAAGGGTACAAGGCATGAGACAAAACTAAAATGAAACTAAAGTGCTTACAAGATAGTTTGATTAATCATAAGCATACACCAAACTGTAAGAACAAGATGGTGAGGAATCAAAACTAGAAAATGATCAAGGTAAATTGTATTCCATATCTCCATGAGTTACAAAAGGATGCAAGAACTATGCCAAAGGACTATAAAAGTCACTATATCCAAAGCTGCATCATCCCAAACTCTCTTACAAAAAATTAAAAATGCCATATGTACGACAGAAAAACTCTAAAGTGTCGGCCCTTGTCCTAGGGTTCACAAAAAATGAGTCAGTTCCTAAACACGTTGACCCTCAGATCTTTTGGAATAAAGTTAATGCTCCATCAATGTGCATCCCTCTATCCATGTCGGTGGAAAGATCACCCTCAGGAGTGGCCTTCAGATATTTTGTAACCATAGCATTAACTTCTGCCCCCCGTGTCCAACCTCGGGAGCTTCATCAGAGCCGCTTTGAATGCTCTGCAACATTATCCTAAATGTCGATCTTCCTTTGCCAGTAGACATTACAGCTGTCATTGTGACTTGTGGCCTCTTCCCCTTCAGCTTCCTTCTTGTTCCAGATCTTCTTGCAAGTTGACCTCCTTGAGAAACAATATCAGATTTCTCCCGTTAGATCCCTTCATAGATGACACCAGTGTTCACCGAGCTGATCATCATCTTTGCTCAAAAAGTAGATCCATCCTGCATACAGCCTGTTGATCTTCATCACACCGGTCAAACTACCATGGTTCATCTTTAGCCTCCTCTAATTGGTTGAACAGACACCACGTAAGATTTTCAGGCGGTCAAAAGTCATTCAAACATAATCACATGTCAGTGAGACACTAACCGTGTCTCCCCGATGCGATTATACTTCACAGTGGCAATCGGCATAGCTTACAACTATCAGAAAGAGGTCATACTGAGCAGGAAGGGTCATATCGATATCCCAAGATCATCAACAAGACTATCGCTATCAGATAGACATCATAGCGAGATTTTAAGAGTCATACCGATGTGTTCCTACGTTGGCAAAACATCCACATTCGGCAAGACATCATTTAGTCTGCAAGAGGTCATAGTGGGTTCCCATTTGTCACACTGAAGATTTAAAACCATCGGCGAGACTCTTCAGTCGGCAAGACCTCATATCAAAGAAAAACCATTCGGCTAGGAGTCTTACCGAATTCATATATTCTTGTGAACCACCATCGGTGAGACAACCTTTGGTGGGCAAGACTTCTCCCCAAGCTCAAAACACTACACCGAAGGCACAATCCTTTGGCGAGACTTCATCGGGTCAGCAAGAATTTACACCTACGCTAACTCCTTTCCCCGAGAACATTCCATTTTGGCGAGACTCCCCTCAGTCAGTGAGACATCACAACAAGCTCAACCCTTTCGGTAATACGTTATAGTGAGCTCATATTGTTTCGGTGAGACTTCTCCTAGTCGAGAAGACTTTTCCCTGAGCTCCATTCATTCGACGAGACTCCCCTGTGTTGGTAGGACATCTCCCTGATGACACCTCCTTTCGGCAAGACCTTGCTTGGTTGGCGAGAGGTTACACCAAGACCATTCCCTTCGCTGAGACCCCCCTCTATCATAGGACATTACCCCGAAGCTAGCCATTTCGGTGAGACTCCCCCTGGTCTGGAAGACTTTTCCTCGAGCTCCAATCACTCGGCAAGACTCCCACATGTCGGTAGGACATCTCCTCAATGACATCTCCTTTTGGCGAGACCTCACTTGGTTGGTGAGAGGTTACACCGAGACCATTCCCTTCGCCGAGACCCCCCTCGGTCGGCAATACATTACCCCAAGCCAACCGTTTCAGGGAGACTAACAACCATTGGTGACACATCTCCCTGACGCTAACCTTGTGAACAATTGTCGGTGGGACTTCTTCGGTCGGAGAGAGATAGAAAACTTCATGGCGACCAAAATTTCTCAACGACCTGATGATTTCAAATGAATATAACACACTGCTAGCTGGCAAGACATTCAGATGATATCAACGACTTTCTTATTTGAGGAGTTTTATGCCAGATCCAACTGAGGCATACTTTCCAACAGACTTCCTTATGAAATAGCATCAGATGTATAATTTAACCCTTGATGCAAATCTTCCTCCATTTGGTCTTCATGAACACTAGAAAATATAGACCCCTGCCTGATTGAGCCCGCGGGTGAAAATCGGGTAACACTTATGACATGAGACAATTTTGAAAAGCTATCACACCACCTAAAGTGGAAAAGTGATAATGTGATAATCACCACAAATGGTGGATCACCCACAAAAGGTGGAGAGGTAATCACACGATATGTCCACCAAAAGTGGAAATTCTCCAACTACCTCCTATGTGGTCCCTAAGTAAACTTAACCAAGGTGTAATCATGACCTAGGCCAAGGTACAACACTTTTAATTACACTAGCATATGGAACAACCTGAAGGGTTTCAGTTATCTGACAAACCGGACATGGTTTGTAAATTGAAGAAGGAACTGTATGGACTAAAGCAAGCTTCCAAAGCTTTGTATGCAAGATTGCATAGATACTTGACAAAGCAGGGATTCAACAAGGGTTCTACTAACAACAATCTCTACTTCAAGGTACAAGGTAACAAAATGTTGATAGTAGTTGTGTATGTAGATGATATCATTTTTGGTGGAAATGATGGCATGTGTAAAAAAAAATTTTGAAGAGATGTAAAAGGAATTTGAGATGTCTATGATTGGTGAAGTGAATTTCTTTCTTGTTCTACAAGTAAATCAAACTGATAAAGGGATATTCATTTCACAATATAAGTATGTAAAAGAGTTGTTGAAGAAGTTTGGGATGGAGGATTCCAAACCAGTTTGTACTCCTATGGTAACTAAATGTAAACTGAGCAAAGTTGATGAATTTGCTTTAAGACTGATCAGAGCAAATATAGATCTATGACTGGAAGACTGTTGTATCTTATTGCTACTAGACCAGATATTATGCATGCAGTTTGTTTAGTTATCAGATTCCAAGTAGATTCTAAAGAAGCGCATGTCACAGCTGTAAAGAGGATATTTAGATATCTTAAAGGTACATTGGATTATGGATAATGGTACCCTATGAGTGATGATTTTACCCTGAGTGCGTACACAGATGTTGATTGGGCCAGATGTGTAGATGATCAGAAGAGTACCAGTGGTGGTGCTTTCTTTCTTGGCGAAAGACTGGTTTCTTGGTTGAGTAAAAAGAAAGACTCGATTTCCTTATCCACCATAGAAGCAGAATATATTGTTGCAGCATCCTGCTGCACACAGGTTTTGTGGATGAAGCAAACTCTAAAAGACACTGCAGTGGTATGTGATGAACCTATTTCTACTTTCTGTGCTAACACTAGTGCAATAAACATTTCAAAGTACCCAATTATGCATTCATGGAAAAAACACATATCTATAAAATATCATTTCCTAAGAGAAAAAGTGTCGGAGAATGAATTTAGATTGTAGTATGTGACAACAAAGGAAAAAATTGTAGATATATTTACTAAGGATCTTCCCAAGGATACTTTTGAGCATCTTAGGGAGTGGTTTGGGGTCATTGGCCCTCCAAAATAAGTGCACATGAAGGTGCATCAGTCCAATGAATTCACAAATCCTTTATTTATCTGGACTGATAAATGGGTCTACTTCGTAGGGGGAGTAGAAAAAAATTTCATTGTTGCATGATGAGTGTACTCCTAAGGGGGAGTAATCAAAGTTGTTGGTCTTTTCCATTGATGTCAAAGGGGGAGAGAAAAGCATGTGAAAAATTGTTGTAGTTGTAGAGAAGTTGTTCTCTTGGAATATTGTAGGATGTTGTCTTTGATGGTTTTTCACACCATGTGTTGTCATCAATGAAAAAGGGGGAGATTGTTGCAAATAT
>VDFB02058242.1:611010043-611074346 GCA_007258455.2 Sequoia sempervirens | reverse complement strand
AAAAATAGATACTCGGCCTAAATCCATTAAACAAATTTTTTCTTTATCAAAAACATAAACATAACAAAAAGGGTAATTTGAGGAAAACGCCATCATCAACCATTCCAACTAAGCAATTTTTTTCTTCAATAGCATCCCATTTTCCTCATGCTCATAATAGCTAGAGTTGTGTCCCTAATTATTGCTATCAATTAATCACAAAATGATTAATAATGCTTTGAATAATTAGTATTGTGGAAGTCTTAATTCTTTTCATAATTTATTAAATATACTCATTTTCCCTTAATAAAAGGTGATAGGAAGTATGATCAAGGCAAGATAAGCAACAAAAAAAGATAGATAAGGAAGGAAATAATAAGGTCTAAGTTTTTCCCATCAGAACCTTTCTATTGCTCTGAAATGGATTTCTCATTGTAACTATCTCCCTCTTCTTTCTAATCTAGTTGTGAGTCATTGGTAGTGATCCCTTCTTTTATTTTGGGTAGTGATACCTCTAAAAGTAAGCCTATTATATTCGGTGTTGAAATTACTTTATATTGTGAGCTAATCCTCACCATGGTTTTTCCCTTCTTGGGTTTTCGACATAAATATTGTTTTCTCAAGTGTTTGGATGTGTTTGCATTACTGTTTCTTATGTTTACATTCTGTTAATACATGATAAGGGTTTAATGGTTGTTAAGGGTTTAAGGACTAATGTAGATCTGAATGCTCATGAGTGTTTTGATGTTTTAATGTATAATTGATTCACCCCCCTCTCAGTTGTCTTTTGCATTCAATAATTTATCCACGATGTAGTCTTGAGATGATCTCTCACTCAAGTTCAATTATATTATGATCATTAGATATAACATCCTCATCTTCATAATCATTATATTTTTCAATCTCATCTTTAATATTCGTTCATTCCAAATGCCATGGATTATAGTTGAGTGACTCCCAATTTGATATAATTGTAGTCTCACCAACTTCGATATCTCTTTGTATATTATGAAAGTACTAGTACAACAATGATTCTGACCAACAAATTCAACCTATTTTTTTGATTGATGTTTTGGTATGGTGGTAAATCTTGGAAACAGTCTCACAATAATTACCATAGTCCTTGCTTCCCATTTTTTATCTCTTCTCCACTTAGGATTATAAGTCCAAGATCTAGCTGCATCTTTAAGTGTAGTTCACTTTCCATTGCATATGGTCTATCTAAATATCCTTCAACAAAATATTTTAGGTGACTTTCATCATATAATTTTCTTCATTTTTTTTCACTAGCTTGAACACCTCTCTTGAAACATTTAATGTGACAAATACTCAACTACTTTCTAAATTCAACATGTTTCTTGTGCTCCAATGTCTCTTTCAATGAGGGTTTTCATTAGAAGTATTTTGTTTGCTCTTGATACTGCTTCATCTGGGATTTTAATATTTGCAAGTCACATTAACATTTGATGATATAAGTTTTTGAACTCTTTTTAGCTTTTATTGCATACTTTACAATATAATTGATTACATGTCTTGAAAGAACTAGTTTAAAATCTACATTTTCTCTAGTCCATAACTGAAGAATGTTATGATTATATGTATTTAGCCAATCATCATTTCTTGCAGGTTCACATATTTTATCTCCTTTGGTTGGGACTTCAAATAATTTTGATCTATCTACATGCAATGGCCATGGTGAATTGTACCTAAGAAAAAAGGACATTTGTTAGTTTATAGAATCATTTTAATTGTTCCTTGATCCTTTCTCTTTTTTTACAAATGCAAGCACCTTATTTACATATTATATGACATTCAACAAAATTGACTAACCCTTCATAGTCATGTTCAAAGTCTATTTGGTTCAATTGTTGTGTATTTTGAAGGCATGTATGTTGTGTAAAGTTTTCTAAGACCTATCATTGATGATAAAAAAATATTTTATTAGTTCACATACAATAATTTTAAGTATAATATATTTTTAAAAATATATATAATTGAGAATTAAAATCATACCTATATGTTTCGTTGATGCAGGTCTCCTCATGAATTCCATACATGAATATTAGAATAAAAAATATTTGTGCATTTTTTCTTTCATGATCATTCCCAAATTCAGGTTTTCTATATTTTGTGCTCCCTTTAACCATATAAATCCATGCACATGTGGTGTTCCTCTATGCTACCATTCATATCTTAACCAATAATCTTTTACTTTTATTCACTTTTGCATTATTTCCTTTTAAAATAGTGTATATTGTAGGTGCATGTAATATGCCACAATATGTGGATAGTCAATAATATTTTTTCATCTCCACTTTTGTGCTTCTCGTGGATTATTTGATTGTGTTCTTGGCAATAGTGCATGTAAATATGGTAAATACATAGTTGTTGCACTCAAAGTAAATAAAATAGTTGGTGTTTCAATAAGAGGTTAGTTAATTCAGCTCAATATGTTTCCCAATAAGATCTTGTACCCATTAGTGTAGCACCAAAATGCATCAAATGATCAACTAGATGTGAGTGAGGGGCATTTTCCATATACTCTCATAACTCATTAATTATGATTGGCATGTATGGAAAGCTCATCTTGACAAACATAACATATGAGTTTTGTGCACAATGTCTCATAATCATACTCATCATATAATGTCTAAATCGAGTGTGTTGTCCAAAGTGATGATCTTTATATCAAAATAAATTCTTAACAAACTCATGTAGATGGGCATTCCTTATTCATGGTGCTAGCCAATCACATAATCCATCTGGAAATAGTGTTGGAAAATACATATCAAGTAATCCTTCAGTGAAATACTCATTTATTGGAGATGTTCAAATTTATGGCCAATCAATTAGTGATCCAGGATCTAGATTAGGGTTATTTACGCATGCATGGATTAGTTCCATATCTCTTTGAACATTTGGTGGTTTTGATGCCATTGATGTAGGGTGATCAATAATAGTTTCTTCATCCATCTCTATCATTGAACCCAAGATATATATATTCATTTGCATTTGAATTATACTTGTGAATGCTTGATCTAGGCCTACACAAACATGAACAAACAATCCAATGTTAGCCAATAAAACAAATATAAACTAGCATTCCCCGTAGAATTCATTTGAACACAAGAACATGGAAAATAACACAAAATGACCAAATGAAAGCTATGTAAACCCAAATTCTAATGATCAAACCCAGCATCTTATGCGGGAATTGGTGCTATTTTAATGTATAAAATACCAAATATCCCTTTCCCAATTCCTTGCAAGCTTTGATGATGAACAATGTGATCCTTGATGAAAATATGCAATAACCTAGCTATGAAATTGAAATGCTATGAAAACTTGATGAAGATGGATAAAATTGCTCAAAATATGAAGATAATGACTTTGCCTAAAGTTGTGGATCCAAAATCAATAGAGGAATCCTCTATTTATAGAAAAGAATGATGGAGAAAGGAAAGATAGGAAGAATGTGCGATAAAAGGAAATCCAATGGCATTGTGCCACTTGTCAACATTCCAATGGAGGGAGGTGCAACACATTTTGATCAATATGCAAATAAATACAATTAGGTGGAAATTTGAAATTGGAGAAGTGACATGTTGGAGGGAGAAGAAACAAGAGTTAATGCCACTTGGCTCAAGAAAAAGGACATGTAAAAGGCCTTTAATGCCTTGTTGGATGGACAAGTCCTTTTAGGAGGGAGATTTCAAACATGTGGAAAATTTCAAAGAGATGCCTTTTGAATGAAAATAGAAGAATTTATAAATCAATTAAATTGATTTATTCTGCAAGTTGCAAAATCTAGAGGATTTGATGGATTAGTTTTAGAGTTAATTAGGATTTAATTAACTTTAGATGGGATTTAGCTAATTTGACATTTGACATAGATTTTTGGAATTATTTAAATCAAATGGAAGGAATTTGATGCATTAGTGATCTAATTAAATAAATTTTGATTTATTCAATTAAATGAAGAAATTTAGAAGTTAATTAAATAAGATTTATTTATTTAATTAAAGAGGGACTTTAGGATTGATTGATGACTTAGTCAAATAAAATTGATTTATTTAATTAAAAAGGAGAATGAAGATTTATTTAATTAAATAAAGTTGATTATTTAATTAAAAGGGGAAATATGATTTAATTAAATAAAGATTGATTTAATTAATTAAAAGAGGAAATATGATGAAATTTAATCAGATAAAGATTATTTGATTAACAGAGGTGATTAAGGTAGAATTGGTATTAGTAAATCAGGATCAGGTGCACGATATCAATCAGGATAATTTTTGTGTCTAAATTTTTTCCCTCTTTGAAGTAATGTACCTATTGCGTTGGTTCAAAGAATAACCTTGTTGATATCAAAAGTCAAAAAATTTATTATTTTTTTGGATACCCCAGTGGAAAGAAGTATACTGGTACACTGCCCCCTCGAGAGATTGAGCATAAATGCTAATTTTTCGATCGAGATCATGATAAAATGTGATGGGAGTGATTCTATTGATCAAAGGACGAAAGATAATTCTTTAGAAAGATCAGATATTTGACGTAGACAATTTTGATGATGTATAGATAGTCATCGGCCATGGGTAGCTTTATGTATATTTTGAGATATCACACAAATTTGGATAGAAATGTTAGTAAAGATAGAAGAATAAGAAGAAATGAGATTGTGAAAGAGAGGATCCAGCAAGTCCATGATTTGACGAGAGTTTATTAGAGATAATGATGAGAGTGGATGATGTTTTGCTTATCAGGAATTGGGATTTTAAAAGAGTTTACTTACCTTATGTTTGATAACACACAAAAGTACGATGCATCAAGGTATAGAGAACTAGGATGAAATTGTACCTAGTGTGATGGACTTTGACTTGACAAATAGATAGGAGTATTCTTGTTCATACCTGACATACATAAACTTTGCTATAATGCACTTTGGAGGTTTCAAACATCTCAAACCAAAACACGGAAAGGTATAACCTATCAATGCAATAGTCAACAAGCTTCCTAAAACATCCTCCATACATACCTAACAAAGAAAGTATTCACCAAGTTATATTACAAGAACGTCCAATAAGCACAACAAACAAAAGATAATGATCAATGCCCCATTCCTTTCTCTCTAAATCTTTTTGATTAGAAATCATCAAGAGGTCATTGGAATGAGCGCAATAAGATAAATCAAATAAAAGATCAAGTATACAAACAAGTCAATGTTCTTCAAACTCTAGCCAAAGGGATTTTTTTTGAGGATAAGAATCCAAAGTGATTGCCAAAAGATAATGCCCATTGTAGGAAGGATGCATCCTAGGACATTTTAGTGGATGGTGGCAAGTTGTTTTGTTTAGGATAAGTATCCAAAGTGTTTTCCCAATTGATAATGGCCATTGTAGGAAGGATGCATCCTAGGACATGTTAGTGGATGGTGGCAAGTTGTTTTGTTTAGGATAAGTATCCAAAGTGTTTTTCCAATAGATAATGCCCATTGTAGGAAGGATGCATCCTAGAACATGTTAGTGGATGGTGGAAAGTTGTTTTGTTGTTTGAAAGGCTATTGATATAAGGTCGATTGACATGTTTGCGAATGATCAACAGTTTGATTTTCCATTTAAAAGTTTATTGTTTCAATTTTGATTTTGTGATTGAAGTTTTCTTTTTCTGATTGCTATGCTTGTTTCTATTTTTTTCTAAAGGATGAAGGTGACGATCAATTTATTATGGATGGAAGTTTATTGTGGGTGAAGTGAAATGGGATGATGGATTTTTTCAAATATTTGGATTTTTTTTTATGTTTTTAAAATGTTATGAAGTTGGTTTTTGGATTTTGTGTTTTCAAATGTTTTTTTGTTTTTTGTGTCTCAGGGGTTGATCAAAGATTAGCCTTTCCTACATTTAAGCTCAAAGATGACATAGTTCGGATACCATGTTTTTTGACTTTTTGACCTATTTTTGGAATTTTTGACATGTTTTGAATGTTTTTGGATTTTTCACATGATTTTGACAATTTGGATATGGATATGTGTGATGATATCAGTGCTCTATTTTTGGATTTTGTTGAAAACCAACCTAAGGTTGATTGATCGTATTGATGATGATAACATTGTTGATGATACACAACAATGCAAGGATAGTGCTAAGCAACACAAGGATTAGGATGGATATCCCAAGATGATGGGGGATTGATGATGGTAACATTGTTGAGGATACACAACAATGCAAGGATAGTTTTAAGAAACACAAGGATTGGGAAGGATATCCTGAGATGATGATGGATTGATTGGATTTGATTGATCAAGATTTTGAAGCTTGATTTTGGAAAAAAATTATTTTGAATGATTTGATACAACATTGAAGTACCAATTAGACGCAACTGATATTGATTCTTTGGATAGATGCTCGATGAAAGATAAAGCTTGATATCTTCTCATCAAAATGTGCCATGGCAAAGTGATTTGGAATTTTTGTTCACAAAGTCCTGACCAATTTGATTTTATGTTTGCCAATGTTCATATCACCACATAAGTTGGAGGATATAGATCAAGATTTATTCCCAAAGTGAGATTTAAATACCTACCCCCAATGTTTAGCAATGTATGGAATGCCATGGATGCATACCTTGATAGGCACATGCGGATGGATGGATATGGTAAGCATGTAAAGGATGCCAAGGATTATCTTGCGAAAAGATAAGGTGTTTAAACGGAGGAATGTTTCATGGCTCAGATAACGTTGGGATAGGATAGGATCAATGAAAATGACTCATGTCAAGATGTTTACCATAAGAAAGTGTAAAGTTCACACCAAACTTTGTCAAGACCAAGATAATGTAGATAGATGGCAATGGGTTGGATAAATGGTTCATGGATGAATGGATTTATTATGGATAAGATGGATGGAATGTTGGATTTATTATGGATGGGGTAAGATACTTCCACCTAAAATAGCACACATGGATGCTCGATTCTACACATGACACCTGCTTGCTAGGTTTTCATCATGGTACGTGTCCAAAGCGCCACCATAGTGGTTTTCACTGGAGGACAATTTTTTTTTTTACTATTTTCAATCATTTTTTTTATTTTTTTGTATTTCTTTGTGAAATATTTTAAGCTCATGCTAAACCACCTTGTTGTGTTGATGTAGATGCCTTTTTCATAATGTTCCATCGATATCCTGCTTGAAGAAGTTGTTTTGCCAAGATACGTGCACTTGAATACAACTTTTGAGATTCCTGATCTGCTTTGTTGATACCATAGTTAACTTTGTCTTTGTGTGCACATTACGATAGAGTGCCTTCAAAATCCTTATGATGAAGGGTGGCTGCCAATACATGGTTAATGTGAGAATTGGATATCATGCATGGAGGAGTGGATGGGGTGTGTTTAGGAATAAAACATGGATTGGTTGATAGTTTGGAACCTTTGACTCTCCAAACTTGGGAAGATGAGAAATGATGGATGGATACAAATATGTGTGTGGAATTAGGACCAACTACTTGATATACTTTGTGCGTTGCTTGAGAATCCTGCTTTTACCTTTGTGGATATCTTTGATAGATATTTTTCCATTTTTAAATTTTCGGCATAGTTTCATTGACTAATGGAGTTTGATAGAGATAATCTTTCTTTGTATTTTTTGGTATCCATGTGTATTTGATTTTTCTATTATGCTTCCCAACTTCTTTTCCTTTGATAATGTTCTTCGTGCTTTGATTCAAATCTTCCTTTTGATGTTGGTCCCAATTCATGGATGGGGTGATGGGTGGACGAAGATTTGTGACCTTGATGGTTGTAGCATTGGAATTTGTTGTGCAATTTTCCCACACACGCCCCGATGAGGTGGGGACCCTCTTTTCTTGCTTTGCTTTCATTATTTGTTTGTCGTAGGGTCCTAAATTTGTCCCCTTAAGGGATAAGTCTTTTGGTTTTGGTTTTGAGTTATCCCATGAACTCAATGCTCGATCTACATTTGTGATGCTCTTTGTAACATATGACTAATGGCCTTGCCCTTATGAAATGGTTCGACGCTTGAAATTTTGATTTTGAAGAAAAATTGGCTAAGTTATAGGAAAATTCAGTTAATCTGAGGTACCTCAGATTATTCGAACCTTAGTCCAACTAGATAATCAAAGGTCCCTTGGATTACCAAAATTTAGCCTCCTATCGAATTACCGAACTTTCTAAACCATACAATTCAAAATTAATTGCTCACTTTAATGAAATTTTTTTTGGAAATAAAACATGAATTGAAGGGTCATTTTGTCAGTCTGCATTTGTTAAGGTTTTAAATTTAGAAGGTTTCCTCCTTTTTTCATTTGGTCTAAACTTTAACGTTTGGATTGTCCTCTCCGGTGATCATTCTAAGGTTCAAGACTTTCAATTGTTGGTTTACCTTTGCGTTTTTCCTCTATTGCATGCCATCTCAAGGTATGCTTTTGGTAGTTCTCACATGCTTTTGCTTAATTTGATTTTTCTTGCTTAATTATTGCGTGATGGGGCTTTTTATTGTGTTCGGGATTGTGGTTTTGTCCCGTCATCTAGGGTTTATCATTCTTTAAAGGTTTATTCTAAAAGGTCAAAATAGGGTTTTGATTTGAACGTATTTGGCATTATGAAATGTGTTGAATGCTCTTAAAACTCACTTGTTTCTTTATTTTTGTGTGATTGATATCAAAATTTTGGATCATCTCCCTATTTTGTATGATAGATCGAAATGCTAGTTTTGGTACTTATGAGTTTGGTAAAAATGGGTCATATCAATGATTGTAAAGCAAATTGTTTGATTGCAATCCATCATGCAATGTTAATCATTCAATCTTAGGAGGATTAGATGTTTATTTTTCATTGATTCACAAAAATCATGACACTTAGGAAAATTTTGATTTTGAGCTTAGCCCAGAAATTCTGAGGTAGCTAGGATTTTCTAAGCTCTAATCCGCTCAGATAATCTGAGCCCCCTCAGATTATCCGAAACCCGTGACCACCCTTTTATCTCTAGCGAATAATGAACACTTAGTCTCAAACTTAGCATTCGTCCGGAGATTCCAAGCAGGCTTTGATTACCCAAACATTAGTTCACTCGAGTAATCTGAGGTTCCTTGAAACACCTGAACTTCATGATATGTGGACTTCTATGTATACGGTTGCTTGAGTTTTAAATGAAGATGATTTGTCTCTCGATTTCGAAGTGATTGATGTTCACATGTTTAATAATGATGAGGGACTCATGAGTGGAAGATAATTGATGATCGAAAGTTGAAGGCATGCTTAATCCGAGAAATCTGAGCCTGCTCAGAATACTCAAGCTCTAATCTGGCTAGGGAATCTGAGCTAGCTCAAATTACCTGACCTCACTTCGTTTTGCTCTAAAATATCAATAATGATGGATATAATGTTTGCATGTTTTTTTGTACGATGATTTTATAGGATGGTAATCAGTTTGAATGAGATTTTCATGCATACATGAAGTGGGGATAAGATCTTTTGAATTAAGTCACTTACATTGTATTGCCATTAGAGTTTAAATTATTATCATTTGTGTTTAATGGAATTATCATTGCATATATTTTTTCTTCATGAGAATGATATAATATATTGTATTATTGCTATCTTCCATTTTGGTGATTTGGTCCTTTCTCTAATAGATGTAGGGTGAATTGGGTCCTAATAAGGCTGCTAAGATAAAATCTGCTTTAGTGCAAGAGGAAGTCAAAAAGAGAGCTAAAAGAATGAAGTACAATTTCAAAGGAATTTGGACAGAGTCCAAGATTGCTTCTACTTGGGCCAAGATTAAAGAAACAAATATGGGGCATGTTGACTATGATGATTTTCATCAAAGAATGTATGACGATTCACCCACTCAGTTGGCTCAAGTCATCACTCACCTTGGCTTGGCACAGGGAACAGGATTCCCTCCAACACAATTATGCCCAAAATTGGTCTTAGAATGTGTAAAGCACTATGATTCCAGCAAGAGGATCATTGTTGGGCCACGAGGGAGGATTATGGCCAATCTCACAGAAGAACCCATTGCAGAAGTTTTCAACATTGCTTCACACCACCACCTGATTGAGGAGATAAACATCGGGGAAGAAATCAAGTTTTATGAAGAAGATTCTCACAAAGCTTTGGATATTATGAACAATTCCTGGATATTGAAGCCAAAGCCTCATTATTGAAAATTTACCAAGTAATTGCATAGGGGTGATTTCAAGATGGAGTAACGTGAAATTATAACCCTCTTGGTCAGGGTAATTGGAGTGGAAGAAGCCCATATTTTCCATCCTTGGATGTTCTTCCCCATCACACAAATTGTGGCAAACAAATAATATCATTGGGCTAGAATCATAAGCAACAACCTAAATGCCCAATTGAGAAGCATGAAGGAAACAAATAAATTCACCAAGACATCGTATTTGGTATATATGTTAGCAAGTAAAACCAAATACAAAGGCTTAAGTTGCAAGGGAACATTGGGAAAGGACATAATTTGGGATGAATACCCTCAATTACAATACAAGACATCCAATTATAGAAGGGAAAATTATGCTTTCTTCATGTTTATTCCAAGGCTACTACATAATTCCTTTCATGTTAGAATAACCACTGATACCATGGATTTAATCAAACAATATGGACAATGGTTCATCCAATTTATGAGATTTATATATATTTGAGTGCAAGGATCTTCTATTGTCCCGCTCAGAATACCGAGGTATCCAACAAATAAACTCCTAATGCTATAACTAACAAGGCAAATGATGCCCTTTGAGGAAATTTTGCATCAAGATCTAAAGAAGAAGGGTTTGGGAGTAGAGTTTTCATCAAGGATTGGGACTTTGGAATCATTTCCTTCCATCCAAAGTGCTCAACACTCTAAAAGGGAGATGGCACAGTTTGAGCTTTATTCTCACACAAACAGAAATCAGTTCGATCCATATGGTAGAGCCATGAAGCTAGCCAACAGGACATTCTAACATGTAGACCATATTGAAGACTATTGGGAAAAATGCAAGCATGACTTTGATGTTCTCAAAAGAAGGTTTTCCTAGCTTCCCCTCAAATTAATAAGGTTGTGCAAGGTGGTAGAAGCCCTTGATCAAGTATAGGATGATGATGTGAATTTTCTACAACAACAGGACTATGAACCTTATAGGGGTAAACCTTTGCCACTAATAAACTACTCAGATGGAGAAATAACAGATCTTGATTAGATAACTGAGCCAGTTAAGAGATATTCCAGGCAATGGTTAAAGAAAAAGGTATAGGAACTGGAAGCTAAAGGCACCAAGTTCACATATGAGTTGATGGGAGACATGGAATCCCACTCCAAAGAAAAAGAAAAAGAAGAAAAGGATAATGTCTCAGAGCCTCATGGAGATGAAGAACAATAGAGGGACAATCCAAAAGTCAAACACAGGTGAAATAAGGGGAGAAACCATCTCCTAAAGCTAAGAAAACTCCTCAAGTAAACACTACTATTGCAGAAGGTGAAACATCTCAACAAGTGAGGAAAAGGAGATTGGTTATAGAAGGACAGAGGGTAGCAAAGGCTAAAAAGGGAAGTGCGGAAATTGATGCTCCTTTCTCAGCTAAGGTTGTGGAGATAGAAAGTTCTGTGGAAAAGCCCCAAGTATACGTAAGAAAATTTTCTCCCAAGCATAAGGCATCTCCGACAAAGGAAGTAGAAGAGAAAGTGCAGGATGAAGAGGCACCTACTACTGACAATCAAGAAGAAGTGAATACATTAAATAATTCTCCTCTTCAAAATGTTCAAATATAAGAGGAGACAGTCCATGAAGAGGGTAACACATCTAATAATCTTGAACAACATGAATCTGAAGATGAGGAGGTTTCTACTCCCACTAATGAAGAATGGAAACAGATGTTGTAGGAATTGTAGTCTGACTTGGATGCACAAGGAAAAAATGTGGGATCCAAGGTACTTCAAGAATAGAAATCCAAGTCTCTGGAGAAAGAAGTAATTGATGAGGAGGAGAATCAACCTGAAATTGAGAAGAATGTGGAAGAGATAGTTGATAGCCCACCATAGAATAGGGGTGAACAAGAGGTTCCTTCTATGGAATTGAATACAGAATAGTCTACCATTCTAGAGTGGCTTGAGAAAAGGGTAAATAAGAAACCAATAATTGTAAAAGAAGAGACTCCAAGTTGGGATAAATTACTGGAACAATGGGGACAACCCAACCAAAGGAAAATAGTACAAATGGTTTCAAAGATTGCATGAGATGAACTTAATAATAGAGTTGTCCATGTGGCAATACCACTAGCTGACAAGTTCAAAGATGAGGTTAGGCCATCTGATTATAGGGTGCAAACCATAATTTTGGGGCCAACCACCAAAGAGCAAGAAAATGAAGAGTTTCAAGAGTCTTCTTAGAAAATGTTGAGAAGACTAGACATTGAAACTGCCAAAAAGGAGAAGCTACAGAGGCAGCTAAATGACGTTTATAAATATGTTTAGCATCTGATGAAGCCATTACAGACTAATGGAAGTGAAAGTATAATTCCAGAGGGATTATTTCCTAAAGAGGTAATATCAAAAATTGAAAGATTAAAATGCTTTGTCCATAATACTTAGGGGTGGCTCCAAGATGTTATATCAAAGGAGATGAAGCAATTGAGAAAATTCTTAAAATCCACACTAATGCTTTTGATTTTCTTGAACATACTTCATAATTTGTTGCAGACTGTAAGAAAGATGATGAATCAATAGTCAACCAATTGAAGAAAGTTCTGCAAATACCCAAGGATGAATTGGCCAAGTTAAATATCTTTTATTCAGATGAAATTATAAAAGTGAAGGAGTGGGTTGAAGTATGGAATTACAGAAAAGAGCTGCTCACCAAATTCCTGAAGAAAATAATGAAATCGTAAGGGAAAATGAAAGAGATATACAATAGTTGTGTCAGTTTTCTAGAGATAATGATTGGAAGAAAGAAATTTGGCCAGAAGAATTTGAATATTGACATATTACAGGCTTGGTGGCATGAGATTTATGCCGCTTCTGACAGTGCTCCAATATCATAAGAACACCTGGAAGATGCAGCCATCTATATTTCCAAGCTAGAAAAATATCATGATTTGCAAATTGAATGGAATAAGGTGATGTCACAATATCTAGAAGAATTTAAAAGTCATAAAACAAAAATTAGATTTATTCCAGTTCCAGACCCAACAAATATAAAGGAAATATTGGAGAAAATTTAAAAAATTAAACAATAAATCGGAAGCTTACAAAGCAGGAGAAGATAGCTAGGTTGCTACCACCTAAGATTCTTGTCAGTCATGCAGGAAGTGGAAAATTTTAGTTACAAACCCAGAGTTGAATATGTCATAAGGTTTTAAAGTGGCCTAGGGGCCCCACTGATGGGTTTTGGATGTAATTTTGTCTGTATTCAAAATATTCTTAAAGTCATCCTTGCATGGCCGACAAAAAATTGTAAAATTCGAATGCATGGCTGACTTAGCTTTGTGAGTCCTAATTTTGGGTTTCCCTAGGGATTTTTGCCTATAAATTGAGGCTCTGACTTCATTTTTCAAGGTTAGACATTATTGTAATAGTTGTAGTTGAGCTAGAAGTTAGTATTTTCTAAGAGCAAGTCCTAAAACATTGAGAATATTGAATTGTTGTAGATTTGGGTTATCCAATATAAGTAAAGACATTGTCTTTTGGTGATATTTCTTGTGTTTTTCTACTTTGCATGGTTCTAGTTATTCCATATCTTTAAAATTGCTTTGAAGTTATCAGTTGCATGTTATATTTTAGAGTTAGATATGACACAATGGTGTTTATGGTTTGATATTTGAAGTTTTTGAGCAATCCTTGGTCCATACTTTTGTTGGAAAAACAAGGACAAACGATTGAGGGGGAGTGAATCAATTGTTACAGAATATTCAAAATTTTCACAATTAACTTAACCTAATCCTAGATCTGATGAATAAACAATAAATCATAAACAATCAACACATCAGAGACATAGAGAACACTAGGAATTTTCACGTGGAAACCTTGTTAGGGGAAAAACCATGGTGCATGTCATTCCACAATATTATACCTTGTTAAAAGTATAATAAGAAATAATGGGAATGCACATGCATTCAGGCACATTGCCTAGAGCTCACTGCTCAATTACAAGAGGGCTCACTACCTAAAAAAGACACACTATCTTACAATAATTTGGATTAGATCCATAGGGTATGAACAGAGAAATTAGCTTCTGCAAAATCCTGATTATAGTTCTAGTTATGCACAAAAAAACTCCTTCACACTTCACTCACTTTGCTCTGCACTCTGATGATAGACCACTATGCACATAGTAGCACTTTATTTGGCACTCATTCACACTTCACTTAACTCAAATAATCACTCTTATATATCCACTACATGGATTTACATCAACAACTTCATCGGCCAAAAAGAAATATGAAAATATAAAACATATACATGGTGTTGGCCCAAAATAACAAATAAATTTACAATGCGAATCCCACACCACCTAAAAATATATCCTTTACCATGTCAAACATTTCAAATTTAATCTTCAAAGATCCACAATACATTACACCGACCATGTCAGCCAAGAACATGAAAACCTGAACATGCAAAAGAAAAATCATCAACCACGAACACACCGATCAATGCGGATGTGTAAAAAAGATAGAGCACTATCTAGAGACATCCACAAGCATCATGGACCATCAAATAAACATCTGTAGTAATTGATTTTACTAAAATCACACTAACTTCAATTAGGAATACTAATTGAAGCCATAGAAAAATTATCAAAACACATATGTTCACAACACAAACAAATCTTCATGCCGACCTCTGAAACTTTCAGTGGATAGACTAGATGCACTCAACATTAAACCCTTTAGACCACAACGACTGATCATCAACGTACTGAACAATTCACCTTCATGACCTTCATTGTTGCACTGGCAACCTTCAACTTTTCCTTTAACAATTTTCTCAATATCCTCAACATATACAACTTCCAAATACATCAATGCTAATAGTGTTCACATCAATGATAACCACATATCAACAACACAACCATATCATCCAACAATCTTCCCCTTTGGCATTGATGGCAACAAATGATGTGAAAAACACCATCAACCTAACTCTTAATCAACACTTACTCCCCCTAAGATTCTGACTCATCTCCTTAAGCTATTTTTCACATTTGCACTTCTACCCCTTTGACATCAATGGAAAAGATAAGCATTATCTTTCCACACACAAACTCTAAACCACATATATGTACATCTATCTACTCCCCCTAAGTAGCAGCCACAAAAACATCAATCTAGATCAGAATATGGCTATGATGCACATGGATTGATGCATACAAATGCATCTTTTAGTTCTTATTAGAAGGGGTAATTACCCCTAGCATACCTCTGAGATACTCAAAGGTATATTTTGGAAATGACTTGGTGAAAATGTCTACAATCTATTCTTTTGTAGGAACATACTCCAGTCTGACTTCTTTCTCACTCACTTTCTCCCTTAAGAAGTGAAACTTGATTGAAATATGCTTGGTCTTAGAGTGTAGCACCAGATTCTTCGATATGTTTATTTCACTTCAGTTGTCATATTATATGGTAATAGGCTCATCATATACTACTCTGATATCTTTCAACATTTGTTTCATCCACATCACTTGGGTATAATTATTTACAACAACAATATACTTTTCCTAAGCAGTAGATAGGGAAATATAATTATTCTTTTTTCTCAACTAGGACACTAACTTCTTCCCTAGGAAGAAGGCATCACCACTAGTACTTTTCCTATCATCCACTTCACCTACCCAATCCACATCAGTATAGGCATTCAAAGTAATATCATCATCTTTAGGGTACCAAAGCCCAAAATTAACCATTCCTTTCAGATACCTGAAGATTATCTTAACAATAGTCACATGAGATTATTTCGGATCAGCAACCATACACACAACATTCATGATGTCTGGTCTGGTCCAAGTTAAGTATAGAAATCTACCTATAATTGAACTGTATCTTGTTTGATTTTCTTTGGGAGAATCGTCATTATATTTTAACTTGCATCCAGTTACCATGGGAGTACCAACAGGCTTTGATTCCTTCATGCCAAACTTCTTCAGTAGCTCTCTCACATATTTGGACTGAGATATGAAAATCCCTTTGTCTAACTGAGTGACTAATAACTTCATCTCACCAATCATACTCATCCCAAATTCACTTTTCATTTCATCAGAAAAATTCATACATAGATCATCATCTCCTCCAAAAATAATGTCATCAACAAAGACTTCTATTATCAACTCTTTATCATGATTTAACTTGAAATACAAGTTGTTGTCACAGTACCTTTATTGAATCCAAGCTTCAACAAGTATTTATCCAGTCTATCATACTAGGCTTTGGGTGCTTGCTTGAGTCCATACAGAGCTTTCTTCAATTTGAAAACTATGTCTTCCTTATCTTCCAATTGAAATCCATCTGACTGTTCAACATACACCTCTTCTTCTAACTCTCCATTTAGAAAGGCTAAGTTCACATCCATCTGATAAACTTTGTAGTTCTTATAGCTAGCATAAGCAAGAAATAATCTAACAACTTCTATTATGGCAACAAGGGAAAAGGTTTCTTCCAAATCAATACCTTCCATTTGTGAATACCCTTTACATACCAGTCTTTCTTTATTCTAGACTACTTCACCTTGTTCATTCAGCTTATTCTGAACGACCCATTTAGTATCAGTCACATTCTTGTCTTTAGGTCTGGGAACAAGAATCCAATTATCATTCTTTTCTATCTACATCAATTCTTCCTTCATAGCTTCCATCTAGTGTTCATCATTACAAGCTTCATTTACATTGCTAGGCTCAGTCTTGGAAATTAGACAATACTCTTCTACAATCCTTCTTCTTGTTTGCACACTATTATTCTTATCTCCTATAATTTGATTCTCAAATTGATTTAACCTTACATACCTTGAAACTTTAGTATTCTCTCACACTTCTAGTTCTTATGTTCTTTCCATTGCACTTCCACTTGTCTCTCCTTCCTGACTTTCTTGATTTACCATAACAATTTGCACTTGATTCATTTCTGAGCATTCTTCCCTTTGTTTGTACTATCTTGCTCATCATCTAAGTTATATCTGCAATATCTAGATGATCTAGCAGAGTCCTCATCAACTCTGACATTTTCTCTCTCAACCATCTTTCTCAATCTTCTATTATAGCACTGATAAGCCTTTCTTTTAGTAGAGTAACCTAGAAAGATTCCTTCATCGCTTCTTGTATCAAATTTTCCTATTTCCTCATCTCTCTTGGTATAACATTTGCTTCCAAAAATCTTGAAATACTTAACAATAGGCTTATAACCAAACCACAATTCAAAAGGGGCCTTACCAGAGATACTATTGACATTTACCCAGTTTATAGTATACACAACAGTGCTTACAACTTCTCTCCAATAGATGTGAGGCACATTTCCTTTAATCATCATTGTTCTAGCAGCATCCAAAAAAAATTTGTTCTTTCTCTCCACAACTTCGTTCTATTGAGGGTTCTGGGGAGTAGATAATTGTCTTTTGATTCCATGTTCTTCACAGAAAGTATTGAACTCTTGGGAAGTGAATTTTCCACCTCTGTTTGACCTTAAGCATTTTATCTTCAAACCTATTTCATTCTCTACCATATCTTTGAAACTTTTGAACTTCTCTAATGCTTCACATTTTTCTCTTAGGAAAGAAACCCATATCATCCTAGAATAATCATCAATAAGCAACATAAAGTACCTTTCTCCATTTATACTTTTGACTCTGGGGGGACCACATAGATCAGTATACACCAACTCTAGTACTCCATTATAATGATGTTGTTTTCTCTAAAAAAAGACTCTAGTCTATTTTCCCATTTGACATTCCTTCCATATTTTGTTAGTAGGCTTCACAAGCTTAGGTAGATCTCTTACTACTTGAGTGGAGCTTACTTTGACAATGTTATCAAAATTCACATGACACAACCTCCTATGCCATAGCTAGCTTTGATCTACTTGAGAAATTAAAAACAAATCATTAGCATCACTCAAGTGAAAGATATTACCTCTTGTCTTTGTACCTGATGCAATCATATTTTTGAAACTTCCAAGTATTTTTCATCTTCCATATTTGAACTAAATATCATAACCCTTGTCCACCATCTATCCAACACTCAATAGATTATGCTTCAAGCCTTCAACATAAAGGACATCATCAGTGTTATGTTGAACACCAAGACAAATAGATCCTCTACCACGGATCACACCAACATTATTATCTCTAAACCTTACAACCCCACCATCATATTTCTCTAGACTTACAAACTTACTTTTATCACTAGTCATATGATGTGAGCATCCACTATCAATAACCCACTCATCCTTTTCTTCAATTTGGGCTACAAGAGCTTTCTCGACTTTAGAATATTCAGTAGCAATCAGACCATTCTCCTTGAAAACAATGAACACCCATTCATTATCATTTTGATTCTCCTTATCTGATTCTTCATCAGTCACACCTTCTTCAACATAATAACATTTCTTCTAAAATCTAGGCTTATTTGGTCTAGGCCTAGGAACTCTATCAGGACACCTTGATGCAAAATGACCAATCTTATTACAAGAGAAACATTTAAGAGGTAACACTCCTTTATACTTACCTTTTCCTCTACCTTCTTTCTTCACAATTAGTGCTTCCAACTCTTCAACTTCTCCTTCTTCATCTTCAAGTTGCTTCATCTCTTCCTCATACTTGAATGTATTTCTAGAATATAGTGGCCTTAAATGTAGATTCATTATTAGGAGCGAAATCATTGAATTCAATCAACTCAAAGGAAACAAGTTTTCCAATCAACATATCTCTTGTCACATTTGTTACTGTTTTGAACTCTTCAATAGCATGATTTTTTTATTTGTAAGAGGGAGGCAATGATTTGAGCACTTTAACTACAATTTCTTGTTCATCCAAGGTACCACTAGCACATCTAATACCCATGACAAGTTCATTTACTCTTTGCATAAAAGAAGTAATATTTTCATCTTCACCATCTTCAAATTTTCATACTTTCCTTTTAAAATTTGTAGCTTAGTGACCTTCACAAGTGCATCTCCTTCATACAAAGCCTCCAACTTCTTCCAAATCTCATGAGCTTTCTTTAGATCCATCAAATTTGTCATTTCTGAATCTATCAGAGCACTTACCAAAGCTTTAATATCCCTGATGTTAATCTCAGCCTCTTTAATCTCATCAAGAGTGGAGGGACCATTATTGATGGGTTAGGGTTGGATGGAACACTCACTGTCCCATGCGTTGGGTCCTTGTTCTCAAGAACTTCTAGGTGACTCTCTCACCTTGACCTTTAGGTCCTATCTCAAGTATAGGTACCCCTGGTCCTACTGGTCAACCCTACTATCATCACTCTTCCATTCTACCAAGCCAATCTTGGTGCCTTGCCACTATCTCACCCTTGACCCTTACTCTTCCCTAAAGGCCAATTACTCCCAACATTCCGTTAGGTTCTTGCAGGGGTGTAGAGACGTAATAAAAAGCTTCATAGAAACTTATTAGGGTTCTTGATCAATCACAAGACTCCAATTCTCCATCGCTTCCACCAAACCCTCTCCTAGGGTTAGAAAAGGCTACAAGCCCTAGAGCCCCAATTAGGCCTCCTAACCCAAGAAAAATGGAGAGTGTGCCCAAATTCTCCAAATGAACCCAAATATTTTCTTGGGATTTGTGGTACCCTTTCCCACACCTTGAATATTTTTGGGGTTTGGAGCCTCCACTATCCGTACACTGCTCCAACCCTTAACTTAGAAAATTTAGGCTTGTTTTAAGCCAGTTTCTAACCTCCTTGTGATCAGTCAGTTTGTTTGCCACTTCCCAGTCTGTGTTAAGCCTCCTTCTTGTTACCAAGCCTCTGAAAGGAAATCCACATCCTCTCCACACCGTGGTTCACCAGGAGATTGTCACCACTGCAACCTTAGTGCTCTGCACACTTTGACTGTCCTAACTGGGCACTGCCAAGCTCGCCTAGGAACAGTCTCTTGCCATGGATTCCTGACTCCTAAGGGCTCCTACCTCTACCTTATGTACAAACATGGAGCCTAGCCTCTGTTTCCAAGAACCCATACACCAGGTATAGGGAAAACACGGTCTAGAGCTCCATCTCTTCAAAACTATATGGTTCAGACCAGCAAAAGAGTAAAAGTGAACTATTTACAAACTATGAATGGAAACAAATCAAAAAGACTAAAAAATGGCACACACAACTTGTATTCTATCAACACTACATCCTACATGCAAAACAGTAATAGATTCAATCCATTTAAACCCTACTTTCAGACAGAAATCAGAAAATGATACACAAAAGTGTTGTTTTCTTTCAATCCACTAAGTGTTTACACAATAACAAGACTTCCAACCCCACTCTTAGGTTGAGGCTCACCTTAAATAAGGTCCCTCAATCAGTTATCTTCATTGGTCAAACTTATTCAAGACCTAAAAGTAAGAGTTGTAAATCCCACTGTGTTTTTCAATTCTTGCCAATTGTTAGTAACCTAAGCAAGTTTAGTTCTGAAACCCATCCATCCTCTTCACTTCTTATTCTACTGATCACAACAGATCAAGACTTATTCATAAAACTCAAATGCTAACTAAATGGTCAACATGATTTCAAAATAACACAACAAAATAAAACTTCATTCTAGACTTCTTGAAAACCTAGTGTTTCCCAAGTGCTCCTACACCAATTATGAGGAATAACATACACATGCTTTGTAATCTTCTAGAATGGTTCACCAATACATCTCAAAATGACATTCCATTTTCTTCTTCCATAGAGAGTAGTTAGTTCCATCGAATCTAGGATTGTCGTTCTTGTATGATGTCATCTCGAATCACCTCAAGTTTTTAAACTTCTTCAGAGGAACATGCTTTGATACCAATTGTTGGAAAAACAAGGATAGACAATTGAAAGGGGGGGTGAATTAGTTGTCACAAAATATTCAAAATTTTCACAATTAACTTAACTTAATCTCATATCTAATGAATAAACAATAAACCATACACAATCAACACATCAGAGACACAAAGAACACCAATATTTTTTACATGGAAACCTTGTTAGGGGAAAAACCATAGTGGATGTCAATCCACAATATTATACCCTGTTAAAACTATAATAAGAAATAATGGGAATATACATGCATTCAAGCACACTGCCTAGAGCTCACTGCCCAGAAAAGACACACTATCTTACAACAATTTAGATTAGATCCACAGGGTATGAACTGAGAAATTATCTTCTACAAAATCCTGATTATAGTTCTAGTTATGCACAAATAAAACTCCTTCACACTTCACTCACTCTACTTTGCACTCGAATGATAGAACACTATGCACACAATATCACTTTCTCTGGCACTCATTCACACTTCACTTCGCTCAACCAATTGCTCTTATATATCCGTTAAATGGATTTACATCAACAACTTTGTTGGCCAAAAAGAAATATGAAAATATTAAACATATATATGGTGTTGGCCCAAAATAACAAATAAATTTACAATGTGAACCCCACATCATCATCCAAAACATAATGAAGACCTAAAACAATATCCTCAAGCATGCCCAACATTTCAAATTTAATCTTCAAGGATCCACAACACGTTACAACCACCATGTGAGCCAAGAACACAAAAATCCAAACATGCAACAGAAAAATCACCGACCATGAGCACACTGATCAATGCAGATGTGCAATATAGATAGAGCACAATCTAGAGACATCCGCAAGCATCACGAACCATCAGAGAAACATTTGCAACAACCGAGCTTATTGAAATCACACTAACTTCAATTAGGAATACTAATTGAAGCCATAGAAAAACTGTCAGAACACATATGTTTACAACACGAACAAATCTTCATGACGACCTCTAAAACTTTTAGTGGATAGACTAGATACACTCAACATTAAACCCTTTAGACCGCAATGACTGATCATCAACATACTGAACAATTCACCTTTCTAACCTTCACTATTCCACTGGAAACTTGCAACTCTTCCTTTAACAATTTCCTTAGTAGCCTCGACATATATAGCTTCCAAATACATCAATGCTAATAGTGTTGACATCAATGACAACCACATATCAGCAACACAACCACAACATCCAACAACTTTTAGCAGCTTGCTGATTGTAATTTGCTGTGTAAAGTTAGCTTGGGCCTGCATATTATGCACTAAGTTCAATTGTGGGTGTTTATTGAATTTCAATCATTTAAAAGGGTTGATTTGCATGAATTCTCATGGTCTAAAAATCTTTTATTTTCTTAGAAGATTGCACTATTTCTATAGGATTGCAAATTTAATCTAGGTTTGACAGAAATTAGTTTGGAAGGATTGGTCCACTTTGGGTATTTAATCATTTGCATCATTGGTCTTAGGATTAGTTTACTTTTCAGAAAATTCCTCAAAAAAACCCTTTATCTCTTTTTTGTTTCTTTAAATTTGGGTTAATTTTAGGATTGAAAGCATCAAAATATTGCAAAATCTTATGTATTTGAAGCCTCTAGTTTTTGCTTTGTAAGGTCCCTCTATGATTACCAACAATTTTCACATTATCTCTGAGTTGTTTCACTACATTGTCAAGACCTGATATTAGAGACCTTGGGGTTATCTCTTGAGGCTTGTTGATAGAGATTTACCTTTCAAGAGGGATAGGATATTATATTATGTCTGAGTTGTTGCTATGTAGAAACTACCATCAACAGATTGGTGCTAGAAGGAGGGCCGAATAAGCAAGCTGGAGCATTTCCTATCTGCAATTTCTCCTAAGAGATTTTGAAGAAGAACTAGATTAACAACAGGGGAGGAATACTTTCAAGAGTTACAAGCCCCTACCAGGTCAAGAAGGACCAAAAACAGGGAGGAATCCTCATCCACTCAAACCTTTTCATCTTCTCCGTTATTCTCACCAACATCTGACCATTCATCTTTTGATTCTGAAGCGGTTCCTATTTAGCAGCCTCAACCAGTCATTAGCCAACCACTACCACCTCCACCACAACAACCCACGGCTTTCTTGGAAAATAACCCCTCACCTTTGATCTTTAATAACTACCATGTTATGCCCAAGAATCCTGAGCACTTCTACTCAAAATTTCATGTCAATGATTTGAATAGGACATCTGAGGAACATATTAAAATTTTCCAGACCTGCCTTAGGGATAGGGGAATTGAACATGAGGATGTTGCATGTAGACATTTCCCATATTCTTTGGGAGAGGATGCATTTTTTTGGTATAATCATTTTCCTGTAGGATCCGTTCACAATTGGACTGAGCTGGAAAATGCATTTTTGCAGAAGTTCAAGATGCCCATCAGCTCCAATGAGTTATATTTGTGGTTTGCTAAGGTGAAAAGAGAAATCAATGATCCCATAGGGTCCTTCAACAATACGTTTCATCATGCATACACCAGGTTACAACTACTATATGTTGTCAATAATGCTAATGCCCTAGATTTTTACAATGAAGCCCTTGGAAGCCTTACTTTACCCTCCTCAAATGCAGAACAAACCCTCCTAGAGCCTTGCTTGCAACATATAATGAGGCAGTCAATGTTAGTACTGATTTAAGATAGCATCTATTAGGACCATTGCCATCTTTAGGACCAGCTGCTCATCCATGGAAAGTTCAAGCACTCAATTAGCCTTTGACTAATAACACACTCATTATGAACCCCATACCACAATTTCCCATGGTTTTCCACCTAGGTCCTCCACTAAATTAGGCTCCACCAATGCCCAATTACTCACAGAACACTAATCAGTCAGTCTACCCACAACAGCAGGCTAATTTTCCATCTTACTTAAAAAATTTTGAGGTACTACACCAATCTCCCAACTTAGGAGCATTGTCAAGATGCTCTCAGAATAATGTTGGGTCTACACCTTGCAACAATCCCAACAAAGAGAGATTGGATGAGCTGACTGAACAAGTGAAGAAATTGAATCTGTAAGTGACCTACTTGAGGAATCAAAATAGCCAACTCCAAGCCACTCAAAAGAATATGCAATAAAATTACAATAGGGAAAACAAAGATTCTACACAAGGATATGGGTAGAATTTTGATAGAGAACAACAATCTAGATAGCATTTTGACAAAGGATAGTCAACTGGGCAAGGATTTGATAAGAGGAAACCTCCTAGGTATAACAAAACTTGGAATACTAGACCAAATAATGGAGGTGTTCCTACTCCACTAGATCAGCTTGCTAATCAAGATAAACCTTCATGCAGTGTCTTCTTGGCTGAGACAACTTTGTCAGGGTAGTGTAGACTCCAAAAGACTAATCAACACTCCAAGCTTGATTGTCCAAAATTTCAAATTGCAACATCTATTTTCCAATATGAGCTGGAAAAAAGCTCTAACAATCAGGAACTGGTGCCATCAAGACCCTATGATACCTCAGTTCTGGTATTTAATCATGATCCATTCTCGTAAAGCGAAGAAAATGCACCCGAACTAGAGGCAAGTGAATTAGATAAAGAACCAGAACAAGTGTGTAATGGAGATGAAATCTCACAATTATTTCAAGATAATAGTGAAAATATCAATGGCCCCTTGGATGAAGAAGAAGTAGGTGTTGAAGAAGTTTAGATGTTCCAACAACCTATAAGAAAGTGTGATATGAGGAATAGGCCAAATATGTAGAAGTTGAAAAACCAACTTCACAGTCCCCAAGTATCACCTGCAAACAATCACCTATCACATGCAACAAATATTCAGAACAAAAGAAGAGATGTTCTGTAAACCCTCAGAGCAAATTTGTGCAAGCAAATATCAGCATAATTGATTATTGAAAGTAATTGTTTTATCAATAATACAAAAGCCTTCAAAAATGAAATAATGCAATAAAGCAAGACCCTAATCTTATCTTGAGCAAAAAGATAGCTCAATAAGATAAGGATAATGATTAAATAATAATTATCCTAGAAAATGAAATATGCCTAAGTAAACTTATGCTAAAGTGTAATTAAATAATTAATTACAACAACACCCCCCATAAGTGCAACTTAGGGAGAAGTAAATTATTATGCAAAGATGAGTCCCGACAACAAGGCCTGATCAGGTACTCATTTACAAATGGAATGCAAACTAAATCAAACAGGGTAAAGGAGAAAACCACATGGGAACAAAAATCCTCCCCAAAATAGAATGCAATAAACTAACTAAGTCATGAAAGATGGAGGACTCCATAAGAACCCCTAACGACACCATCCATCACAAAGATACATAAATGAATCCCCCCATAAGAGAGGAAGAAAGAGACCACAGATCCCCCCTAGAATGAAGTAACTCCAAAAGAAGTGAAGAAACTGCATCTCCTAAAAGAAGTGAGAGGGAAGAGGCCAAATGAAAGAAATCCCTAAAGGTGAAGTAGGTGCAGCCCAAGATGTCTCCACAGAAGCAGGTGTGACCTCAGCAAATGAAGAAGTCAAAGTAGGTGAAGAATCAATAGAAACCTCCAAAGATGTATGATCAACTGGATCCTATTGCACTGAAATAGAAGAAGCAATAGGAGGTGGAGGAGATGGAATTGAAGGCTTGAGAATAGGATCTGAAGTGAGAAATCTAATGTTCAAGAAGCCCAATCTCTCCTCTGAATGATGATGCACACTAGAAGTGTGAGGAATATCTATAGAAACAGAAGCACCACCAGTAGCGAAATTAGTGAAGGAATACAACCAAGATGAGTGATCCACTATCCCAGTAGCAATAACTACTCTACTCTCCAAGTCTCTAATGATAACTGAATCAGGTGTGAACTCCACAGATTTCCCAGTGCCTCCATGTGTGATTTGATAAATGGAAAGAAGGTTGTTTGTCAAGTGAGGGACACAAAAGACATTCTAAAAGGAGTGGTTCCCAAAACTAATAGACCCCTTCCCTGTAACACTCATGTAAGTGTTGTTTCCCATCAAAATGGGAGACATAGTGTAGGGCTCAAAGGAAGTGAACATAGTCTTTGAAGATGCCATATGATGAGATGCTCCTGAATCTAGAAGCCATCTCCCTGATCCAATACCTAAAGAAGCACAAAGAGCATGTCCCTTCATATCTGATGAAGTATGTAAACCAACTATGCCTGTGTTATGCTTCTCTGAAGAAGAAGAATGAGGAGAAGAAGATGATGTAGACATCCTAGAAGGAAAATCAATCTGATGTTTCTGAAGAAGATGCTTTAGCTCATCAATGTCCTTGTAACAATTGTGTTTTGCATGTCCTTCCCTCTTGCAATATGCACATGTACTCTTCTCCTTCCTAGATGATTTTCCCTTAGAAGAGGAGGATGAATCTGAGGACTCCTTTTGCTGTTCATGAGGTTTGGAATCCTTTTGTTTATGTTTCTTGCCTTTGCTTGTAGAAGCCTTCTGATCTTTGGGCTCCTCTGATGCAATAAGTGCCTGTGATGAGGAAGAAGTTTTTGTCGTGCCCATGCTAGCTAACTTAGCTTGCTCTCGAGTGAGAGATGAAGCAAAGTCATCAATAGATGGCATACTGAATCTTGTACCAACTGCATCCATAGTGGCATAAAAGGTAGATACAAAAAACTAAATAATCTGGTCCAAGCTTAGAAAGAATGGACAATATCAACTGAGAGTCTTCTTTCTGAACACCACACTGTGACAACTGTAATCGAAGAGACTTGAGTTTGGTGAAAAACTATTGGATGCTGTCAAAATCTCTAGGATTTAAGCCAATAAGCTCATTCTCTAATTGAAACCCTCTCATAGTATCCTGCTTCCCAAACAAAGACTCTAAAGTAGTCCAAATCTCATTGGGTGTACCTACTTCACCTTCAGAGATTTCTTTCATTCGGCCTCTTCCCTCTCACTTCTTTTAGGAGATGCAGTTTCTTCACTTATTTTGGAGTTACTTCATTCTGGGGGGGATCTATGGTCTCTTTCTTCCTCTCTTATGGGGGGATTCATTTATGTATCATTGTGATGGATGGTATCCTTGGGGGGTCTTATGGAGTCCTCCATCTTTCGTCACTTAGTTTATTGCATTCTATTTTGGGGAGGAGTTTTTTTCCCATGTGGTTTTCTCCTTTACCCCATTTTATTTAGTTTGCATTGCATTTGTAAATGAGTACTTGATCAAGCCTTGTTGTCGGGACTCATATTTGCATAATAATTCACTTCTCCCTAAGTTGCACTTATGGGGGGGTGTTGGTGTAATTAATTATTTAATTACACTTTAGCATAAGTTTACTTAGGCATATTTCATTTTCTAGGATAATTATTATTTAATCATTATCCTTATCTTATTGAGTTGTATTTTTGTTCAAGATAAGATTAGGGTCTTGATTTATTGCATTATTTCCTATTCATGCTCTAATACCATGTAGAATTTGAAAAACCAACATCACAGTCCCCAAGAATCACCTGCAAGCAATCACCTATCACATGCAACAAATATTCAAAACAAAAGAAGAGATGTTTTGTAAACCCTCAGAGAAAATTTGTGCAAGCAAATATCAGCATAATTGATTATTGAAAGTAATTGTTTTCTCAATAATGCAATAAAGCAAGACCCTAATCTTATCTTGAGCAAAAATAAAGCTCAATAAGATAAGGGTAATGATTAAATAATAATTATCCTAGAAAATGAAATATGCCAAAGTAAACTTATGCTAAAGTGTAATTAAATAATTAATTACACCAACAAAATAGAGGTCCACAAGCTAGGGGCCCGTTAACTACTTCAATCCCTCTAAACAACTTTGCTAGACCACCTCATCTAATCACAAGCAATAATCCATGTTATCCTCATGTACTAACATAGTATTTCTCAAAGGGAGGACAACCTAATCCATCAAAGGGAAGGAATGTTGATGCAAGCAAAGAAAAATTAGTCAATCCGTCTAAGGATGCCCTTACTGATATGAACACTGAACAATTAGGCGAATTAGTAGCCAATGAACTCAAGAAGCTCAAGGTAAGCCTTTCTGCTTTTGAATTGTTGAGGGTTACCACTATTAGGAATGTTGTCCTTGTATCTTTTACTACTAAATTAATCCCTCATAATAGGGTTGTAAATGAAACAAATGAAAAGGGTTCAGGTTCACAACCACCAAGGGATCAAGGTCAAGTACAGTCCAAGGATAAAGGGAAGGAAAAGGATAGAATTCAAGTAGCACAAGTTGATACTTCCTTTAGTTTGTTCCAAGGAAAGACTGAGACCCCTCCTTTTCTAATTTCAGTTTGCATCTTTGGGAAAAACTTACATAACTTCCTTTTAGACTTAGGTGCCTCCATAGACGTCATGCCTTACGTTGTTTGCAAAGCCTTAGGCATTACTCATGTAGCCTGCCAATGAAAGGTCACCTAGTTGGATAAGATAGAGGTAAATGTAGTAGGAGAGTTGAACATGATCCCTATGCAAATTGCATCAGATCCTAGGGTACAACAGATTATTAATATTCAAGTGGCTGATATCTCTGACACATATGGCCTGATTCTAGGCTGGGATTTCACTAAATCATTGAATGGGTATGTGTCAAATGACCAATCTCACATGCGGCTCCTTTGGAAAGAAGTACCGAACCAGATCAAGATCGATAGGGAACCCATGATGAAATACACGATCACTAATTACTAGAATACTCCAAATGAGGTGTTAATATTTGAAGCTAGTTTGGGGAACTATGTATTGGTAGCCTCTCCTCAAGAGGAAGATTCATATGAAATCCTTATGCTGCATAGTGAACCCAAAGAGCTTACTCAAGAATCTAGCAGTATGGAAGCACTGGTAGAATCGATAAAGGAAGGTGTTGATCAAGAAGATGGTCAACTTAGCTTGTTCAACTTAGCTTGCTGGATAAATTTCAAGAGTTCATTAGGAAGTGTATGGAAGATCAAATTCAGCTGGGTAGAATTGTGAATTTCGAGGAATTTCTCCTTCTGAGTTGCCACAGAGTTCACAATGCCTCTCATTCTGAACTAGAATGTTGCTTATGTCAAATAGATGTAGAAAAAATAAAGAATTCTATGAATTCACTTTCAACCGCTAAGACAAATGTGGAGAAAACTCAAGATCATCCTCAAAAGTAAAAATACGATGCAAGAACAATCAATAGTTGTAAAAGAAAAGGAAAAGACAAATCAAGACGGTTAGATACTATTGGTTGCTAGACACTTAGATTCGACAAATCAAAGTCTAAGCAAGGAGTTGGAGCTGGGTTCAAGCTGATCAGTCCTAAAGGTAAGACTTTCTTTGCTGCACATAGGCTTCAGTTTCATTGCACCAATAATGTAGGTGAGTACAAATCCTTGATCCATGGATTGTTGATGGCTTTGAGGAAGAATGAAAAAATTTTGCAAGTATTTGGAGATTCTGAATTGGTGATAAGGTAGGTCAGAAAAAAATACTCGTGCCATTATAGAAGAATGAACAATGATAGGAATAGAGTATGGGTTTTGATTGAAGGCTTTGGTGCTTTCAATTTTCAATTGATACCTCAAAGCAAGAATCAAACTATAGATGCCTTAGCCTAGGAAGCAGTACATTGTAACCCTTGTCTCTTTTAGGATTGAAAAGGTTCACTGTGGAGCTTACTCTGGTGCCCTCAGTACCTAATAACATGAATACTTCTAGGTATTTGATGATGATAAGCAGTGCACTTCTAAAGTGGTAATTGATTTTCTCGAATCAAGTATTATTAATCACTTTGGTTGTCCTATTGCTCTAGTTTGTTATAATGATCTTCCATTTGCTTCTCTAAAGTTTTCTAGATGGGAATTTGATCACAAAATCATCATAAAGTTTGCTTCCAATTACTATCCATAAGGAAACAATTTGGCTGAATCCAAAAACAAGAACCTCTTGACAGTCATCTATAAGCTGTTAGAGAGGAATCCCAAAGATTGGCATACCCAACTCAGATTTTCTCTCTCAGAAAATTGTACTAGACACAAAGCTTCCATAGGAACCTCTCCTTATCACCTTGTGTATGGTTTCAAGCCTTTATTCCCCATCCAACTAAAGATCCCCACCTTGCAATTTATTAACGAGTACTATGGTGGAGGAGATATATGTGAGGCTCGCCTAGCTAAGCTTCTACATCTTGAAGAGAAAAGAGATGAAGCACTAGAAAAAATTTCCAAACATCATTGTGTTGTTAAGAGATGCTTTGATCGAAAAGCCTGAGTAAAAGCTTTTAGAATATCTAACCTACTCTTGTAATTGGACAAAGAACATGATAAAAAGGGAGAATATGGAAATTTTGATAAACTTTGGGTTGGCCCTTTTCAAATTTCAGAGATATTGGGAGACAATGCCTTCCATTTGAATACTCTCATTGGAGAGGATGTCCCATTGCCTATCAATGGGAAATATCTAAAGCATTATTTCCTATCTTGAGTTGCTTGTAGCTCTTCCCCTGTAAATAGTTAGTTTAGGTGTTGGTTTCTTTTGGTTTCCTTTGATTTGTGTATTTTCTACTTTTGGTTTTGGTGTGGGTTTGCCTTGGTTTTGGGTTTGCTCTGGTTTTGGTTTTGGGGTTTCCCTATCCTATTTTGGGCATGTTGCACTTGCACAATGACTATTATGTTATTTGGGATTGTTCCAAGTATTTCTTTTGCAAACATTAATCACCCTTCTAGGACAGTCTGATAAAGATCCTTTATTTAATGTCATATGTGTTGAATGCCAAGTGAACAAGCCCTTGGATTAAGTAGTTCTGGAATGTGCTTGGATCTTACATTTATGAACACATCTTAAGAGTCCTAAAGCTATCACAAGTTCTTTGGAAGGTCTGGTCAAGTGAAAAATCTTATTTCTACTCCAACGCCACTGTGGTTCTCAACCCTGAGCATGAACTTCATTATTCACAGGTTGAAATGAAAATAGAAAGAAAAGAAAAGGAAAGGAAAATATTGAATGTTAAAAGAGTTGAATTCAACCTATCAGGAGTATTTAAATATCTCTACCAGGGCTATGGATGCATGGCTGGCAGTAGAGCTATGTTCAGGAGAATCACAGTGATGACCTTGTCAAGGCTATGGATTCCTGACTGGCGCAAGGCTCCATCTAGGTTTCTTTTGGAGTTAGAGTCTTACGTAGCTTTACCTTTTCAGCTTTGGTCTTTTGCAATATCTGAGGGAGGGAAATTAATACATTTACACACACTGGGATTCCAATACAGGAAGGGTTTACTTGTCTATTGTCTTTGAAGCTTTGCATCTTAAGTGACTTAATGCAAGGATCGTAGCCAGAGTTTTGGGTTCTTGATTCTAGTTTGTTATTGAAATGATCTAGAGCATTTCCCCAACAGAAGTCACCATTTTTTGTGCAATTTTTGCATACACACCCCGATGAGGCAGGGACCCTCTCTTCTTGCTTTTCTTTCATTGTTTGTTTGTCATAGGGTTCTGACTTTGTCCCCTTCAGGGATAATTCTTTTGGTTTTGGTCTTGTTTTCTCCCATGTGCTCAATGTTCAATCTACATTTGTGATGCTCTTTGCAACATATGACTAATGGCCTTGCTTTTATGAAATGGCTTCGCGCTTGAAATTTTGATTTTCAAGCAAAATTGGCTAAGTTATGGACAAATTCGGTTAATCCAAGGTACCTCAGATTATTTGAACCTTAGTCCGGCTAGATAATCCAAGGTCCCTTGGATTACCCAAATGTGGCCTCCTATTGAATTACTAAACTTTCTAAACCATATGATTCGACATTAATTTCTCACTTTAATAAGTTTTTTTGGAAATAAAATGTGAATTAAAGGGTCATTTTGTCAGTCTACATTTGTGAAGGTTTCAAATTTAGAAGGTTGCCTCCTTTTTTACATTTGGTCTGAACTTTAACATTGGGATTGTCCTCTCCGGTGATCATTCTAAGGTTTTGGACTTTCCATTGTTGGTTTACCTTTGCATTTTTCCTCTCTTCCACACCATCTCAAGGTATGCTTTTAGTAATTTTCACATTATTTTGATTCATTTGAGCTTTCTTGCTTAATTCTTGCATGATGGAGATTTCTACTGAGTTCAGGATTGTGGTTTTGTCCCATCATCTAGGGTTTATGGTTCTTTAGAGGTTTATTCTAAAAGGTCAAAATAGGGTTTTGATTTGAACGTATTTGGCATTATGAAATGTGTTGAATGCTCTCAAAACTCACTTCTTTCTTTCTTTTTGTGTGATTGATATCAAAATTTTGGATCATCTCCCTATTTTGTATGATAGATCGAAACCATAGTTTTGGTACTTTTGAGTTTGGAAAAAATGGGTCATATTGATCATTGCGAAGCAAATTGTTTGATTGAAATCCATCATACAATGTCAATAATTCAATCTTAGGAGGATTAAATGTTTATTTTTCATCAATTCAAAGAAATCATGATTCAACACTTAGGAAAATTTTGATTTTGAGCTTAGCCCAAAAATTCTGGGGTAGCTTAGATTTTCCAAGCTCTAATCCACCCATAGCATCTGAGCCCCCTTAGATTATCTGAACCCCATGACCAGCCTTAATCCCGAGTGAAGAATGAACACTTAGTCTCAAACTTAGAATTCATCTGGAGATTCCAAGTAGGCTTGAATTACCCAAATGATAGTTCACCTGAGTAATCTAAGGTTCCTTGAAATACCTGAACTTCATGAAATTTGGACTTCGATGCATAAGATTGCTTGAGTTTTAAATGAAGATAATTTGTCTCTCGATTTTGAAGTGATTAATGTTCACATGTTGAACAATGATGAGGGACTCATTTGTGGAAGATAATTGATGATTAGAAGTTGAAAGCATGCTTAATCCAGGAAATTTGAGCCTGCTCAGATTACCTAAGCTCTAATCCAGCTAGGGAATCCGAGCTAGCTCAGATTACCCAACCTCACCCTATTTTTCTCTAAAATATCAATAATGATGTGTAGAATGTTTGCATGTTATGTTGTATGATTATTTTATGCGATGGTAATCAATTTGAATGAGATTTGCATCCATACATGAAGTGGAGATAAGAGCTTTTGAATTAAGTTGCTTACATTGTTTTTCTATTAGAGTTTAAATTATTATCATTTTTTTAATGTCATTATCATTGCATATATTGTTCCTTCATGAGAATGATATAATATATTGTATTATTTCTATCTTCCATTTTGGTGATTTAGTCCTTTCTCTAACAGATGCAGGGTGAATTGAGTCTTGATAAATCTACTAAGACAAAATTTTCTTTGGTGCAAGAGGAAGTCAAAAAGAGATCTAAAAGAATGAAGTACGATTTCAAAGGTATCTAGAAGGAGTCCAAGATTCGAGACACAAATATGGGACATGTTGACTATGATGATTTTCATCAAAGAATGTATGGCGATTGACCCACTCATCTAGCTCAAGTCATCACTCACATCGGCTTGGCATAGGCAGCAAGATTCCATCCAACACAATTATGCCCAGAATTGGTCTTGGAATGTGCACAACACTATGTTTCTAGCAAGAGGATCATTGGTGGGCTACAAGGGAGGATTATGGCCAATCTCACAAAAGAATCAACTGTAGAAGTTTTAAATATTGCTTCACACCACCACCAGATTGAAGAGATAAACATTGGGGAAGCAATCAAGTTTTATGAAGAAGATCCTAACAGAGCTTTGGAGATTATGAACAATTCCTGGATATTGAAGCCAAATCCTCATTATTCAAAATTTCCCAAGCAATTTCACAGGGGTGATTTCCAAATGGAATACCATGACATTATAACCCTCTTGGGCAGGGTAATGGGAGTGGAAGAAGCCCATATTTTCCATCCTTGGATCTTCTTCCCCATCACAAAAACTGTGGCAAACAAACATTATCATTGGGGTAGAATCATAAGCAACAACCTGGATTCCCAATTGAGAAGTGTGTAGGAAACAAATAAATTCACCATGACATCGTATTTGGTATATATGTTAAAAAGAAAAACCAAATACAAACGCTCAAGTTGCAAGGGAACATTGGGAAAGGACAAAATTTGGGATGTATACCCTCAATTATAGTACAAGACATCCAATTATAGAAGGGAAAATGATGCTTTCTTCATGTTTATTCCAAGGCTACTACAAAATGCCCTTCATGTCAGAATAACTGTTGATTCCATGGATTTAATCAAACAATATCTAAAATGGTTCATCTAATTTCCAAAATTTACATATATCTAGGTGCAAGGATCTTCCGTTGTCCCACTCAGACTACTAAACTCCTAATGCTAGAACTGACAAGGCAGATGATTCCCTTCGAGGAAATTTTACAGTAGGATCTAAAGAAGAAGGGTTTGGGAGAAGAGTTTCCATTAAGGATTGGGACTTTAGAATTATCTCCTTCCATCCAAAGTGCCCAACACTCTGAAAAGGAGATGGCACAATTTGAGCTTTATTCTCACACAAATAGAAATCAGTTTTATCCATATGCTAGAGCCATGAAGCTAGCCAATAGGACATTCCGACATGTAGACCATATTGAAGACTATTGGGAAAACTGCATGGACGACTTTGATGTTCTCAATGTAACTGAGGTAATTTATGGCATGTTATCACATTAAAGCCTTAATCATAAAAACCAAAGCTAACTATGAAGCATAATGAAGGAAAATACATAAACAAGAATGATTATACCAAATCATCCTCGAAAACTCCATGAATCACCTCCATAGCCCTTCTAACTTGCTACAAATGTGATGTTGGCCTCGTATTTGAATGAGTGAGCAATCTAATGACAAAGACAATGCCATAAACAAGATTTGAAGGATTTGAAATGACTATAATGCTATACTATCATGATAATAGCGAGCATTAAACTAATGTCTAAACTATGCCAAGTAATGCCTATGACAAAATTACTAGAATATGAGATTTCCTAAGACTCAACAATTATGCCAAAATGAAGTATTACAAAGTTGTAAGTGTAAGTAGTCCTCAAAATGAGATAAAAATTTGCATTTTATAGAAAATACAATTTTGGACAGACAGCCAAGACTAATCTTTACCCTCTTGTCACATTTATTCTGAACCGTCGATTTGATTTTCTCAAATTGCATCTTGGCCGCTCACTTCATATTTTTTCCCTAACCCAAATTATGGGTTGTCACACACAATCTTGACCATTGATTTTAGGGCATTCATCAACTTTAATCTTGCCCGTCCGTCCAAAATTGCATTTTCTATAAAATGCCAATTTTGCACTCATTTTGAGGACTACTTACACTTACAACTTCGTAATACTTCATTTTGGCATAATTGTTGAGTCTTAGGCAATCTCATATTCTAGTCATTTTGTCATAGGCATTACTCGGCATAGTTTAGACATTAGTTTAATGCTTACTATTGGCATGATAGTATAGCATTACAGTCATTTCAAATCCTTCAAATCTTGTTTAGGGCATTGTCTTTGTCATTAGATTTCTCACTCATTCAAATCTAAGGGCAACATCACATTTGCAGCAAGTTAGAAGGGCTATGGAGGTGATTCATGGAGGTTTCAAGGATGATTTGGTATAATAATTCTTGTTTATGTATTTTCCTTCATTGTGCTTCATAGTTAGCTTTCGTTTTTATGATTAGTGCTTTAATCTGCTAACATGCCATAAATTGCCTCAGTTACATTGGTGAACCCGACATACTTTTTTGTAGATTTTCGTATGGTTTTTTGTTTTTTTTTTGTTTTGTTTTGTAGGTATAGGTATGAAACACTGCATTCAATTATCATCAAGCCACATTTGTTGCGTCACAATGCATTCACCATCTACAATGACATATTTGCTCTACTGTGCCACATACGACATGCAGAAAGCCACATTTGTTGGACCGTGACACATTTGATCCCTCAAACGACGCATCTGAGATTCGAGCCACATTTTTGTCAAATGTCAGAACATAGAACCAAGCCACATTTGATGTATGGAATGATGCAATGGCTCTACTGTGATGCATTTGTCTGGTAAACTTTTGCTCTCGGGTTTTTCCAGATTTGACTTGATTTCTTTCTTGTATTTTGTTTTTCCTTTCTGTAATATATAGTTTAGGTGTTTTCTGTTACTAATCCTTGTTGGCAGTGTGTGGCATTTAAATTTTGAGGTCCAAGACAATTTGCTCAAACTACTAACTTGTGGTTTTGCAGATTCGTTTGTCCAAGAAATTTAACTTTGAAACATTGTGCTTGTGATTTTTAGATTAGAAAATACTTCATTTCGTGCACTAAAATGAACATGTGTTTTACTCTGCTTGATTGTGCTTGAAGGTGGTAGGTGACTATGCTCACTTTGTACAAACTAGGTGATCAGAAAACTAGCCCCACCTTATTTTTGTGTAACCCTTACGATTAAATAATCGAAGTATCCTCTCTCCTTATGCACTTGTGTGATCCTCAGGATAAAAGAAATGGTTATTGACTCTAGAAATTGGGCCTTCCTTGGTAGGAAAAGTACTCACACCATGGCAACTCAAATCGGTAATGAAGCTCTATTGTTGAGCTACCCACGACTAGTATATCAATGTGAATCTTAATGGAAAGCCTAGGATTACGAGTGAGGATGTGTCATACAGACAAAGTAGCACTCCCCAAAACCCTATTGAGCTTAACCTCTTTAGGATGGAGTGCCTACTAAATGGATCTTAATCAATTGTCGCATGTATGGTCACTCGAATAGGGGTCCCAAATTAAATAATTTTGTGTAGTAGCCAAAAAACCTCTATTTGCTAGCACAACAATGGTCGTTGTGAAGGAATCCACATCTTCACAGTCCTTAGTAGAGGTGATCAATCTGCCATGGGAGTTTCATGGGGGTTGGAAGCTTGGTTGGCCTAAAAAGAGAGTTCACTATAAGGGGGAGCCCATGCAGCCAAGCTTCTGGATTCACATGCTAAGGATATGCAGCTAGGGAAACCCATGTGGAATCTAGTAAATACTATCTTGGCCTAACCATAGGATTGTTCTTGTTTTCTTTTGTATTTTTCTACACGCAAAATATTGTGCTTGCCAAGTGTTTTCTAGATACTGAAACAAAACAAACAACATTCACAACTCTGGAAACAAATATTTAACTTCAAACAATTTAGAGTTTTGACTAAAACATCAGAAAAATTAGACTTTTGCATCTTGCACTGCATCTGTTAAAACACATTCATTGTTCATGCCGCATTTGACAGTCTCTACAACACATTTGCTCTGCTAAAATTCATTTGCTTCTCTCAACACCACATTTGCTGTTAAGAAAACCACATTTGACATACTAAGCTGCATTCACTATCTATAGAGCCGCATTTGATAAACTACACTACATTTGCTATTTGTAGAGCCACATTTGATAAACCAAGCCGCATTTGATACCTACAATGATGCATTTTCCTGGTAGAAACAAAATCTTGTCACAGACCAAAATTTGAGTCCAAACATTCTTATCCTTTCATCAAACATTTTTTTTCAGAAGTCTGTCAGAAACCAGAACTGAAATTCCTCAAACTCTTCATCATTTGCATCCACTAGCTTGCATTTTGACCATAGAATTTAATTCTCCAAATTTTAGTTGCATTCCCTAGGCTTCACAATCATCATTACTACCATAAAATTTTCCTTAGATTTCATCTTTGTAGACTTTTGGATTAGGTTAACTCACCATAATTTGCAAAATCATTGTTTTCAAAAGTAGGTTATCTTGGGACTTAGTCATCATCACCCTTTTCAGTCATTGTCCTTTTTGTGAGAACTTCCAACTCAACATATAGTTAGGAAAGATCACTTTTCATCTTGACCTTGTCACTTAGTCCCCTTAGCAAGTCCTTTGATAACCAAAATTGACACAAAGGTAAATCTTAGAGTGGTTAGGCAATCCTTTCTCCAAATTTCATTCATCTTAGTCCCCCATTTTTGTACCTAGAATTTGCATTAATATTGTCCATCCTAGTCCTCATTTTTTGCACCTAGACTTTACATTAGTCATCTCCTTAGTCAACATTGTAGTCCTCATTTGGAACTTTGGCCTTGATAGCCTTGTCATCTAGCATTAATCATCTTCTCCGAAAAATTCCATCATCAACTTGCATTGTCATCCTTTATCACAAAAAGACAAAAACATAGGCTAGTGTCATCCTTACATTTAGTTGTCATTCTCATCATCCTCATTTGAGAAATTTCCTTTTATGGTAGAAACTAAACTTCAAAGAAAGAAAATACAAATGGAAAACTTTGGAAAAGATTTCAATCCCAACATCAACGATAACATTTGTAACATGAACCAAAACTGGACTTTTTCTGACCCATTTAGCAACATGAAATAAAACCTTCCATAACATGCCATCCTCATCACATAACCCACTTAAACCATTCATACAAAGATATCAACATGGACATGTATATGCAGAGGACTTAGAAGCTGCAGCACAAAATCCTGATGTAGCCAATTTTGTGGAAGACTTGTCTTACATGACCCTCAAAGGTATCTAGCCATGCTTTTGGACCAAGGGGTTAAGTTACCACATGGCTTTGACATAAATAATTTGAGACAAACATCACCCAACCATAATGCCAACAATACAAACAACATGTCCAATAATAGTCAACCTCAAAACAACATAAGTGATACTTTTGTCGTTGCTACTTCGCAAACTGTCACAAGCACCATTAGTTCTACCTCCAATAATCAGAACAATCCTAATACAATCAACACTACATCCATTGGAGGGACACCAAATTTATCACAAGCTATATCAAAATCATTGCCAACAATGTCCACAATATTGATGCAGAGGGTCAGGGATTTTGAAAGAAACACAAAGATTTCAAGGATTAAAGGTTGCAATCTCAAGCTATCTCCCAGGCACCCTAATGGAGACAAGGCTTAATGATGCACTAATCGCTTTTATGCTCTCTTTATGGACCCAAACCCTTGGAACACCCTTAAGAGACTTAAGCAAACTTGTTTTGAATGATTTCAAATCCCAACCCTTTGACTTAGACACAAAACCAATTTTTCACCTTAACTAGGCTACTAGCCCAACTAGGCCTCTAGCGAAGGATTTTTGACTTTTCACTCAAACTTTACAAAGGAACCTCCAAACTAATGATTGAACCAGATGTGGTTTGTGATGATACATAACATAATAAATTCTTGATGGCACTTGTTTTGGAGCACACCAATAAAAAATCTGTTGTTTCCTCAAATTTAGGCCTAATTAGCCCTCTTTTTCAAAGCAACCCCTCTTTAAACTCAACCCCTCACCATGAAACTTTCAGCAGTATCCTAAAATGACTCAAAACCAAGGAATCCAAGTTTTTAGACCTCTATGACACCTCTAACATGCTCCAGCACAAACCCCTCCTCAACTTGCCTCAAAAACTAGGGCTTCTTGAAAACTAACCTTCCAATCACTTCCAGAACTTTCTCATTGACTCTACACCATTACGAAAACATATTTAGTCAATCCAAACTCAAAAACATGCCCCTCATTAAGGCAGATCTTCTGCTGCTACACCCTAGCCTCCATCTTCAAGCATTTCTCACAATGAAATCTTGGTGTACACCGTTTGATTCTTCTTTCCTGCACTTCATATTGTTAGTCCAGTATGGTACATGTTAAATATGATCCATTTCACAAGATACAGTCATTAACTCCCATGAAATGGATCATTTATCCATGAAAAACCCTCAAACTAGTGTAAATTTTGTGTTCTTTTTTAGGACAGTCAATATAAAATGCAAAGAAATTAATTATCACTACTTTCAGAGCCTTCAATGGTGTTAAAATATGTAAACAAAAACTCCTAAAGCATCCTACTAGACATATATTCAATAGAGATCAAGTATTTAACAAAAGAACACCATAAAAATGCCAAAAAACTGTGTTTTTCACTATTTCTAGAAAACAGTCCGTACAGTGCTTTCTCCAAATGCCTAACCTCTGTAAAAATGAATATTTTGGGGTTATATAACCATTCCCCAACTGATCCAACCGTTTAGAATTGATTAAGTTGCATAATTACCTCTAAAACACCTAAAACTCCTTTTCTCGCCTAAAGTGAAATTCAAAAATCTGAATTTTACAATCTTGAAATTTATTAAAATCTACCACCTAAAAACTATTGGATCTTCAATATCCAACTTTATTTGACCTACTTAAAGCATTAGATTACTAATTAAAGCCCTATAACATGATAATCCCAATTACATAGCATTTTGGTCCTAGGATCCTTATCAGGACCCTTAGGACAGTTGACTACTTTCAAGTTCTTTCCCATTTCAAAAGCCATTATAGGCTTCAAAAGATTATAGTTGATGTTTTGATATGTTAGATAGGTCCTCCTGACCCTTGCAACCTCCTGATCCTTGAAAAGCTCCTTGAAGGCCTTGGGTGCTCCTGCACCAAATATCGTCACAATTGGTTGGAGCCACCTTTGGGTCCTCAGCAATGTGGGAATGTTATTCAAATCCTCTATTTTCCACTTCAATTAGTCCCATGGGTGCATCAAATCCTCTATTTATAGCTACATTTGGTGCCATGGGTGCATCCTCATCAAATCCTCTCATTGGTACCTCATTTAATCCCTTTGGAGGGAGTAAACGACGTGTCTTTATTCAAGGACCACAACCAAATGTTAACATGTCAACACAATTTAATACCAATCCCTCCCAAGGACAAAACATGAATATTCCCCTTGGACAATTTCAACAATTTGTACAAGGAAATCAGAACACACAACATATAGCATCATTCAGACACCAAAACATTCATGGTCACCATATTCCCTAGATTTTGACTCAAATAGCCGGAGGGCATGTTCTGACATATCCATCCCATATTCACACATATCAACAAGTCCCCAATCCAAACTTTCCGCACCAACAACATGCAAAGAAAAACACATCGTACATTTCACAACAACACATCCCACAATAAAACACCAACATCTCTTCACAACAAATGGGCACCCATGGTATACTGATCACTCCCATGCATGATCCTATAATTTATGCCTTGACAGTTCAAGTGGCTCAATTACAAAAGACTATATAAAATATGCAAATGTCCGACAAGAAGTCACAAGTGTCATATGACTTATGCGCATATCCTTTTGACACAAATCTATACATGCCACCATTTCCTCCTGGATATGTGTCACCAAACTTTACAAAATACAGAGGAAAGAAAAATCCTATTGAACATGTTTGAGAATTTGCAATCAACTGTATGGGCATTGCCTATGAACACACGTACTTGATGAGACTCTTCTCTAAAAGTATTGCAGGGCCTTCCCTTGAATGGTTCTCCACTCTAAAAGGGATAAAAACATGGGATGAACTTAAACACAAATTCATAAAAAATTATGCGTATAACATTGACATGGACACCTCCATCACTAGCTGATGCACTCTCACACAAGAAGATGTTGGTGAAACTTTTATCCCATTCTTTCAAATATGGCTCAAAATTCTAGGTAGTCGTTGCCACATCGACATACCCAAAAAAGAAAAGGTTGACATGTTTTTTCAAACACTTCTAGCCCCCTTGAAATATGGATTGCAAGTTCATTGTTGCACAACTTTCAAGGACCTAGTCGAAAAGTGTGTCCAGGTTGAGAAATCTCTTTTTGCAAAAGGAGAGCTACAGTATGGTCCTAAAAGCATAAACACAAACCCATTCACAGAAAAAAATAAGTACTAGGTCAAAAATAAACATGTTACCAATGATGGTGTTGTTGATGCTAAACCTGCAAACACCATGGGTCTGGTACTTAATCTAAAAGGGGCTCAACTGAAAAATAAACCAGCAAAAATACTAACACCCCCCACCAATATCACTCCATATAACCAAAATGCTCAAAATAGTCAAATTCAAGGACAACCCCGCCAAATAAGATAATTTCCAAAAAGACGAGCATACACTACCTTATGAGAACCAATTGAGCATGTCCTTAAGAAGCTCCTCCAAAATGGTCTCATCACACTTGAGGATCCTAAGCCATATCACCCAAATAAGTTTAAACCATCATGGTGGGATGATAATGCTTTTTGTGATTACCACCCAGCTAAAGGGCATAAAACCTCCTCCTATCAACAACTAAAAAATATGATACAAGACCTCATCGAGAATCGTACTATTGAGGTAGGTCGACCACAATTTCCCTCTAATTTGGATCATACCATACACAGGAACCCACTGCAGGACCATGGTTCTAGTAACCCTTCCACATATAATGCCAATAACAATAATCGAACCAACCATACCCGCATTGCATATGATTATTCGAGTGGACCTATCACAAATCATATCCAAACAACTAATGAACACATCAACATAGTTACTATCAGAAAGACCCATGAATGCAATGTCACTACCCATGGTAGAAAGGTCACCATAGCCGACCCTCCTCCTCCTAGACAACCAAAGATAACAATAGCCGACCTATCCACCCAACAATTGTAGTCCCACCCACCAACCAAACAGACCTAGTCTAAGGGACATTTTAACCTCATTGACCAACTCGAGAAGACACTTGTACAAATATCTATACTTGAGTTGCTACAAATCTCCCCCGCACATAAGGCTATCCTAGACAAAACATTACAAGCATCTTCTATTCCCCAATACATTGATGTCAATCAATTCAAGGTCATGGTGGGATATCTTACCACTCCCCACCATATAACTTTTTTAGACCAAGACTATTCATCATCCATATCCAATCATAATGACTCCCTTCACATTGAAGTCTTTATCCATAAGCATAAGGTCACATGAGTCTTAATAGATGGAAAAGCATGACTGAATATATGCTCCTTAAAACTAGTTAAGGCCCTAGGCTTTTCTGATGCTTGTGTAGATGCATGAGACACATTGTTATCAAGGCATACGATGATGAAGAATGCTCCTCTTGGGGCATAATTACACTTCCAATTCGAATTGGACCAATCATTGTGGAAACCATATGTCAAGTGCTGGATCTACACCTCCCATACAATATCTTACTTGGTCAACCTTGGATCCACGCACTGAAAGTCGTCCCCTCCACATATCACCAATGTCTTAAGTTTCCCTTTGAAGGCACCAAGATTACAATATATGGAGACCCTGATCCATTCCAATATTGTATCAACTTGCGAGGTATCTCAGAACATCAAGTGCCTATCAACTGTGAAGCCTCGACATCTTCATCTTCCAAATTCATTGACCAATCAACACTTGCAAATCCTTCCATGTCCACATCCACCACCTTAGCATCCAATTTTTCTTCTTTTTCAACAAAAACCACTTCCATGGCATCCACTACATCATCCACCACCACCAGAACTAATCCAAACGTCCAGATCTAGGACCAAGGGTGCGGAGAGTATAAACTGCATATGACCTATTGCATAACAAAAATGCCCATGTCTCCACAGGTCTATGGAAAGCCTTGCTTCAGGATAGAAACAAAAGAAATTTTTAGAGTCCCTCCTAAAACAATATTCATAAAGTGGGGTGAAATGAGTGAAGAGGACACTAACGATATACTATCATGGATTTATAAAGAACCAAAAGTTCCAACTCCCTTGCTAGTAATAATATATGGTAAAGGATATGACATGATAAAGGAAAAAGGCTATGATGGAATTAGTGGCCTTCACAAGAACAAGACAGGAAGGCGAGAACCTCTAGCACCTAAAACCAGACCGAAACATCTTGGGTTAGGGTTAGGACCTCGAGAATCTGGCGATCCTAGTACCAATATGCTTCCTTGTGAGCTAGTGAATGCTTCGGATTGTGTTGAGACAACTAAAGAAACCTCCTCCCAAACTAACTCTCACGAATGGGAATTTGGCTCCCAACACTCCTTAAGTGATTGTTGTCTTGATGACTTATTTTGTGAACCTAGAGAGCCTATGTTTGAAGAGTGATTCCAAAAAAAAATTTAACTTGACCCAACACCAAATAATACCAAGTTCGGATCATCTCCTATTCCCATCTGCCATAACTCCGACATACTTTCCTAGTCATCCCAACTTAATGAACATCATTTGGATTCATTTGAATTCCCACATGACACTACTAACCTTGACTCCACTCCCTTCATCCCTTCCTTTGCTGATGAGTACGAATCAAGCGAGGTAGAGTACTAGATAGAGTCTGATATAGAGCTAGACGATGATAACTTCATCTTTAACGTCTCTGAATCCATTTAAATGCTTTCTACATCATCCCATCCATTTGCCAACACTGATAATGAAATCTCCCTAGTCTACCCTGAATTAATTGATTGGGATCAACAAGGCCCACAAGTAATGGAAACCTTTCAGAATGACGAGGCTATCATAGAATTCATGGGGCTACGTGAAGGAATACTGAGTGGGGACCACAAAGCTAGATTTTCCATTGAATTAGATTGTGCCACTTCATTTGAGGAGACTGTGTCATCCTCCAGTCACAAAATTAAAAAGAAAAAAAAACAAAAAATGACGCGTCTTTAGGTGAAAACCAGAAGGCACCTTTTGACGACAAAATAGTAAAAATAAAGGACGTATTTGAGGGTGAAAACCTCACTGAGGTGCCCAAGGATGGAGGATTGGACTTTCTCCCCATAGATAGAGAAAAATCAACAATGCTCATTGAAGATACCATAGAAGTCAATATAGCTACCACAAAGGACCCCAAAATGGTTCTCTTTGTTGCGTCACTGTTAGAAGAAGAAAAGCCAAAATTTCATATTTTTTTCTCAAAACAAAAAATAAACTTTAGATGGTCTTATGCTGACATGCGAGGATTGGATCTAGAGTTAGTGTTGCATCATTTTCCATTTTTCCTAGATGCTAAGCTAGTTAAGTAAAAGTTAAGGAAAATGCACCCACAAGTTGCCTTATTGGTCAAAGCTAAACTCAAGAAATTGTTGGATGTGGGTTTTGTCAGATCAATTGATTATATAGAATAGATATCCAACCCCGTACCTATCACCAAACCTAATGGACAAATCCGCATCTGCACAGATTTTCATAATCTCAACAAGGCATGTCTGAAAGATGACTTCCCATTGCCAAACATCGACATTATTGTACACCTCATGATTGGGTATGAGATGTTATCTCTTATGGACGGTTTCTTTGGTTATAATCATATTTGTATTGCACCTGAAGATCAACACAAAATTGCTTTCACATGTCCTTGGGGTACATTTTGCTGGACTGTCATGCCATTTGGTCTCAAAAATGCAATAGCCACATATCAAAGAGCCATGACGACAATATTTCATGACATGATGTACATATTCATGGAAGACTATGTGGATGACCTTTTGGTGAAGTCATTGACAAGAAAAGACCATCTCAAAGTACTGGACAAAGTTTTCAAAAGACTAGAAGAATATAAAGTTTGCTTGAATGTGAAGAAGTGTGTCTTTGGTGTAACATTAGACAAGCTGTTGGGGTAAATAGTTTCCAATTGAGACATTAAAGTAGACCCTGCCAAAGTAAGAACTATATTGGACATGCCTCCTCCCAAAGGAATCAGTGACTTGAGGACATTACAGGCCAGGCTTCAATCCATCAGACGCTTCATTGCTCAACTCGTTGACAAATTTCAACCATTCTAGTATCTCCTACGCAAGAGTATTCCCTTTGTATGGACCAATAAATGTCAAGAAACATTTGAATAGATAAAACAATACTTATTGTATATGCATAAAATTGGTCATATTTAATTATTCCTGACATTTAATTAAATATTTATTATTTAATTAATTCCTCTAAAAGTCTTCTATACGTAATTTAATTATAGTATTCATTCATTTTATTCTCCCACCATAATTAAATAGATCTATTTTATTTAATTATTCCACATTCTACTTGATTAAATTAAATAAATACATTTTATTTATTTAAGTTAATTATCATATTTTGAATTTAATTAAATCTTTTTAATTAAATTTAAATCTCTTTTCTTTCTATTTTAAAACTTTCCTCTAATTAATTAAATACTTTTATTTAATTAATTTCATTCTTTCAAATTTAATTAAATATTTTATTTAATTAAAGATCTGCTTTCTTCAAATCATAATTAGATATTCTATTTAATTATGAGATCTTCTGATTTCCTCAAAATCTTAATTAAATATTTATTTAGTTAAGAAAAATCAACTTACACTCATAAATAAATAATTTAATTAGATAATTCATTATTTATCTTATCAGAATCTTTCCATTTTTCGTCTAAAAAGATGATTTTTAAATCATCTCATCTTATCTCTTCCATGAAAATGGAAAAATCTCGCTTTATTCATTTTCTTCTATTTTCTCTTCAATCTCATCTATCCTCAACTGTTCAATCTATCAGGAATTATCACAGCCATTGACCAACCCAGCCAATCGAAATCTTTGAAAAACTCTATAAATGCACGTGCAAATCCAAGCATTGGTTACACAATACAAAACGAATACAGCATACGCTTACATTCTTGCATTTGAGCATTTCAACAATACTTCCATATTAGCATAATCTTGCATTTAGCATAATATGCATTTTAATCTCATTCTTTAGTAGCCTACTTCGTTGAGCTTGGCATTTCAAATATGAGAGCAACTTGAGCAAAGACGAAACACTGGAGATAGAGAACAATAAGACGACTTTGGAGAAGCTACAAAAAGAGTTTGATAATTTGTTTAATCTTCTTTTAAGCTTCTTTGATTTAATGTTTTATTGATTGTGTTTTTATTGATTTAGATTGATCACATATATTTCACACACACACTTATTGTACAAGGTGGTAGAAGTCCCTAATCAAGTACAAGATGATGATGTGAATTTTCTGCAACAAGTTTATGAACCTTATAGGGGCAAACCTTTGCCACTAATAAACTGGTCATATGGAGAAATAACAGATCTTGATTAGATAACTGAGCCAATTAAGAGATATTCTAGGCAATGGGTAAAGCAAAAGGTGCAGGAACTGGAAGTTGAAGGCACCAACTTCACATATGAGTTGATGGGAGACATGGAATCCCACTCCAAAGGAGCAGAAGAAGAAAAGGATAATGTCTCTAAGCCTCGTGGAGATGAATTACAACAAGGGGACAAACTAGTGTCAATAAAGAGGAGAACCAAAAGTTAGACATAGGTGAAACAAGTGGAGAAACCATCTCCCAAAGCTAAGAAAACTCCTCAAGTAAACACTACTGCTGTAGAAGGTGAAACATCTCAACCAGTGAGGAAAAAGAGATTGGTTACAAAAGGACAGAGGGTAGCAAAGGCCAAATAGGGAAATGCAGAAACTGATGCTCCTTCCTCATCTAAGGTTGTGGAGATAGACAGTTCTAGGGAAAATCCCCAAGTATACGTAAGAAAAGTTTCTCCCAAGCATAAGGCATCTCCAAAAAAGGAAGTAGAAGAGAAAGTGCAGGATGAAGAGGCACCTACTACTGAAAATCAAGAAGAAGAAGTGAATATAGGGAAAAATTCCCCTCTTCAAAATGTTCAAATATCAGACGAGAGAGTCCATGAGGAGGGTAACACATCTAATAACCCCAAAGAACATGAATCTAAAGATGAGGAGGTTTCTACTCCCACTAATGAAGAATGGACATAGATGTTGCAGGAATTGGATCAGTCTGACTTGGATGCACAAGGAAGAAATGTGGGATCCAAGGTACTTCAAGAAAAGTAATCCAAGTCTCTGGAGAAATAAGTAATTAATGAGGAGGAGAATCAGCCTGAAATTAAGAATGTGGAAGAGATAGTTAACAACCCACTGCAGAATAGGGGTGAATAAGTGGTTCCTTCTATGGAATTGAATACAGAATAGTCCACCATTCCAGAATGGCTTGAGAAAAGGGTGAGTAAGAAACCAATAATTGTGCAAGAAGAGACTCCAAGTTGGGATAAATTGTTGGAACAATGGGGACAACCCAAGTAGAGGAAAATAACACGAATGGTTTCAAAGATTGCATGAGATGAATTTAATAAAAGAGTTTTCCATGTAGTAGTACCACCAGCTGACAAGTTCAAAGATGAGGTTAGGCCATCTGATTACAGGGTGCAAACCTTAAATTTGGGGCCAACCACCAAAGTGCAAGAAAAGGAAGAGTTTCAAGAGTCCTCTCAGACAATTTTGAGAAGACTAGACAATGAAACTGCTAAAAATGAGAAGTTGCAGAGGCATCTAAATGATGTTTATAAATATGTTTAGCATCTGATGAATCCATTATAGACTATTGGAAGTGAAAGTATAATTCCAGAAGGATTATTGCCTAAAGAGGCAATATAAGAAATTGAAAGATTAAAATACTCTATCCATAATACTTAGGGGTGGCTCTAGGATGTTAGTATCAGAGGAGATGAAGCAATTGATTAGATTCTTAAAATTCATACTAATGCTTCTGATTTTCTTGAACATACTTCACAATTTGTTGCAGACTGTAAGAAATATGATGAATCAATAGTCAACAAATTGAAGAAAGTTTTGCAAATACCCAAGGATGAACTGGCCAAGTTAAATATATTTTATTTAGATGAAATTGTAAAAGTGAAGGAGTGAGTTGAAGTATGGAATTATAGAAAAAGAGCTGCTCACCAAAGTCTTGAAGAAAATAATCAAATTGCAAGGGAAAATGAAAGAGATATACAATAGTTTTGTCAGTTTTCTGGAGATAATGACTGGAAGAAAGAAATTTGGCTAGAAGAATTTGAATATTGACATATTACAGGCTTGGTGGCATGAGATTTATGCCCTTTCTAATAGTGGTCCAATATCGAAAGAACACCTGGAAGATGCAATCATCTATATTTCCAAGCTGGACAAATATCATGAATTGTAAATTGGATGGAATAAGGTGATGCCACAATATCTGGAAGAATTTAAAATTCATAAAACAAAAATTAGATTTATTCCAGTTCAAGACCCAACAAATATAAAGGAAATATTGGAGAAAATTAAAAAATTGACCAATAAAGTTGACAAAGCAGGAGAAGATAGCCAGGTTGCTGCCACCTAAGATTCCCATCAGTCATGCAGGAATTGGTGAATTTCAATTACAAACCCAAAATAAAACATGTCATAAGGTTTTAAAGTGGCCTGGGGGCTCCACTTATGGGTTTTGGATGTAATTTTGTCTTTATTCAAAATATTCTCAAAGTCGGCCTTGCATGGACAACTAAAAATTGTAAAATTTGAATGTGTGGATGACTTAGCTTTGTGAGCCTTAATAGTGGATTTCCCTAGGGAGTTTTTCCTATAAATTGAGGCTCTGGCTTCATTTTTCAAGGTTAGACATTTTTGTAATAGATGTAGTTGAGCTAGAAGTTAGCATTTTCTGAGAGAAAGTGTTGAAACATTGAGAATACTGAATTGTTGCAGATTTGGGTCATCCAATATAAGTAAAGAGATTGTATTTTGGTGATCTTTCTTGTGTTGTTTCACTTTGCATGGTTCTAGTTATTCCATATCTTTAAAATTCCTTTGAAGTTATCAATTGCATGTTACATTTTAGAGTTAGATATGATACAATGGTGTTTATGGTTTGATATTTGAAGTGTTTGAGTGTTCCTTGGTCCATACTTTTAGCAGCTTGCTGATTGTAAGTTGTTGTGTAAAGTTAGCCTGGGCCTGCATATTATGTGCTAAGTTCAATTGTGGGTGTTTATTCAATTTCAATAATTTAAAATGGTTGATTTGCATGAATGCACATGGTTTGAAAATCTTTCATTTCCTTAGAAGATTGCATTGTTTCTATAGGATTGCAGATTTAATCTGGGTTTGGTAGAAATCAGTTTTGAAGGATTGGTCCACTTTGGTTATTTAATCATTTGCATCATTGGTCTTAGGATTAGTTTACTTTTCATAAAATTACTCAAAAAATCCCTTTATCTCTTTTGATGTTTCTTTAAATCTAGGTTAATTTTAGGATTGAAAGCATCAAAATATTGCAAAATATGATGTATTTGAAGCCTCTAGTTGTTGCTTCATAAGGTCCCTTTGTGATTACCAGCAATTTTCACATTATCTCTGAGTTGTTTCACTACATTGTCAAGACCTGACATGAGAGACCTTGGGGTTATCTCTTGAGGCTTGCTGATAGATATTTACCTTTTAAGAGAGATAGGATTTTATATTCTGCCTGAGTTGCTGCTGTGTAGAAAATACCATCAACAACATATATTTTATCATAAGGATTCTTCGTGCTGCCTATGTTGAGGTTTTCTTGAGACAAATTTTCCCTCAGTATTGTGGAAGTAGTACCTTCATGCTTTGATTCTGCCCATTTTGAGAGTTCTTGTTTAGAATGCATTCTCTTATAAGTGACCACTGCAGAGGACATTATTTCAATTTGCTGCTCTGCTGACTCTAAAATATCCTTTTCTTCTTAACCTATTTCCTTGAGTGGATAATGTTGGATATCTTGATGTTGAAAACTCAAATTGACTATAGGAATCATTAACCTACTCCTTTTTGTGTAAAAATTTTGGGAGCAAAGGAATCTTGTTTTGAATGAAGATCATTTGCATGTCCATCCAAAGGAAACATCTCATGGGTAGATGGAGGAATATGTGCTATATGGATATGATCCTCATTTGTGTCATCTTTTATAGATAGGAGAGTGTCCATTAGATCATTTTAATATCATGGAGATATAAGTTCTTGATCTTGAATAATTTTGGAATTACTTTCAACATGCTTTGGATCAAGTTCTTGACATGGATAAATTTTAAAGATGCATTTCTTATAAAGAGTTCTTGGATATCTTCATTAGGCATAGGAAGCGACTCAATATCCTCTTGATCTTTTAGTCAATTTGGATCAAGTGTTGAGTTGAGGATTTCTTCAATATCTGTAACCATGAGGTCAAAGGATGTCAATATGTCTTGGAAAGGACCATTGCTAGACTTTGGTAAAAGATGTTGATCATACTTTGGAATGAATTCTTGAGATATGTCTAACTCATTAGGTGATGTAGAGACATTTTCAACATAATTATTGGTGGAAGGATCGTCGATTATAGGATCAAACAATGTTAACACTCCTTGAAATAGATCATTGTCAGATTTTGTTGAGGGACTCTTATCATGATCAAAAGTGACTCCTGATGTATGTTGGGTTGATCTTCGAATGAGGTAGAAATATCTTCAAGGTGCTCATTGATGGATAGATCTTGATCATTATTTTCAACAATTGTGGTGGGGAGATTGTCTTTGCTATCACTAGTGGTTGAATCTTCATCATTTTCCTCAATAGTTTTTTTTTTTATCAATAAGGTCTTGGATGAGATTTTTTAGTCGAATTCAATTTGATGTTGTGTGTCCCTTTATTTTGTGAAAATCACAAAGGTGCTTCTCATTATACCCTGGTGGTTTAAATTGAGGCTCTTGATAATTTTCATAAACATGTATTTTGATGAGATTTTCTTGTACCAATGGATGTATGACTAATTCGATTGGTTTCCCAAGTGGTGTGTATTTTTTTTGTTACCTTGTGATATTTGTACTTTAAATTGACCTTGTGGTGATTGATTTTGAATATGTGATGATTGATCTTCAAGATTTGGAGGTTGGGTTTGTTGTTGATGTTGTTGATCTTGATATCTAACTTATTGACATTGGAGATATTGTTCTTTATGTGGTAGTGGACACAATTCAATGCTTTGATGACATGGTTTAACCAATGGAAGATTTTATTGATTTTGGGGCACGAAGATGTGTCTTGGCATAATGAGTCAATTATTTTGGCAAGTGAAGCAATTTGATCTCATAAAATTTGAACTTGATTTTGATCTTAACACCCTTGATATAGTTTATTTGGTTTTTGTTCAAGTTGATTTGCAATGCATACTTGTGGTGTTTGCATGGGATCATGGAAAAATTCATTTTGGACAATGTTCTAATTTGGGATGATGTTCAAATTTGGCATTATAGGTTGAAATTGAACATTGTTGTGGTTGGGAATCACATTTCCTTGATTTAGGTAACTTTGATTTTGCATGATGCTACCATGAATTGGATCAATAAATGGAGTTGTTAACATATTGTTTGGACTTTGAACAATATTTATGTGATTCACAAACATATCTATCCCAAAGTTTACCAAGTGTGGATTTGAAATGTTCATGCTTGGTAAACTTGTACTTGGTGTATTCACATTTGGCATGTATGGATTTGGTGGGATAATTTTTTTTGTTTGAAGGCTCATGCATTGATTGTTTATTTGATAGATTTGTAGGTTTGGACTTTGATTTAAATCTACAATAGGGAAAGGTGTTCCAACATTTAGATTGGGAACACTCACATTTGTTGTACCATTGAGGTTTGTAGGAGATAATGATCCCATGTATGGATTATATAAATATTAGTTTTGATAATCCATTGGTTTTGTAAGGCTTTCATAGTTTGGTTGACTTAGATCAATCATGATGTATGGAGCAAGTTTATAATCCATGTTCCTCTTATGTTTTGACCTTGTTGACGTCTAACGGATTTAAGACCAATGATGAGATGAAGGATGAAAGAGGTGAATGATATGGTTGTTGAACTTTTAAGATCCTTGGAGGAATACTATACTTTAGGATTATTAGGATTGTTTGATTTGGATTGGATTTGATTTTATTTGGATAATAGACTTATAAACCCAAAGATGTTGGATGTTATCTTGGAATAAACTTGTCCACAAGGATGATAATTTAACAATATGTATGAGGAAGGATTCATCCACGCACACTTAGCCAAACAAGGTGATTTTGATGTTGATTTGAAGGATTTTACCAAAAGTCTAGTATGAATGATTTTTCGAATGGTTTAAAAGTTGTCTATGAGATGGTTTTGATTGATGTTTGAGGATGGGTGAAATCAATGGTTGTTTTGATCCTAAATGAACCTAAGAGGGACTTGTTTACAAGGCCAAGGTTTTAAAGAACATGCTTTTCCCTAAGAGTACTTCAAACCAAAAGATAAATGTTTTCTCAAAATACAATAAGACAAAAGATAAACAAGCACATGTGTGGGGTTCAATTGATTTCATCTTGATTAATTAATTTCTTTTACCACATCCAATGTCTTGCTTAAGTTTCAAACTGAATGTCTATATGTCAATTTCCTTTCATCCCACAAGGTCCATTATGTGCAAATCAAGAGAATCAAGGCAATAGTTCTCTAATGTTGACTTTAGTGAGAGAAATTTGAGATATAAATCCAAATACTTAGAAGACTCTAAGGATGGAATCCCTAGGGACAAGTAGTAGCACTTGGATTTTCTCAAAGGTATTTACTTCCTCTAAAGGGTTTGAGATTTGATTCCTTATTGAATGTTTGTTTTCCAATGTTCTAGATCAAGCAAAGTGTTTTGATTCAAAATGATGCACAACCCTAGGATAGGAGAGACAATATTTGTTGAATCCCCACTTGGATAAATTCAGTTGTGCCTATTCAAAGCGGGTGACTAGAAGCTTGACCACACTAGCTCCCCTCCATGGCACACACTTCTTGGGTTAGCCAAGCTTTAGTTCTCATGAATCTCCTTTGACAAACTTTTCATCTCTACTAGGAACCACAAAAACATGGGGCGGCTTCAGAGGTCTGACCTCTTCAACCAACAAATAGAAAAGGATTTTGGCTTGCTATCACAAGAAGGTTTTAATATGGGCATTCGTTCGATAGACATTACACATACGAAAAGTGACCATTGTTGCTCATCTTGTCGGTATAACCCCTCGTGAGCTTGATCTTTCCTCAAGCATCCATTTTATATACTGGTTGGAAGAGTCTTGGCTTTAGCCTGTTACCAGTTTGGGTCGTTCCCTTAGGGTGAGTACTTTTTCCCACCAAGGCAAGCCCTCTAAAGGTGAACAAAAGTGAGTAAGTGCATCTGTAGTTCGATCAATCTTTGTTTACGTGAACAAAGACAGAACACACACAATGTCTTTTCTCACACTAGCAGGATTTTGTCAAATTTTAAGCCTAAATTGAAGTGAGGAGGTAATCTTTTTGAAAACTTAATATCACCAAAATATTTTTGATTCTCAAGATCATCATGAAATGCGAGAGAAGTGCATACGCCTTTTAAATGATATTACTTTGTAAAAAATATTACAAGGCACAAAAGAAACATGTTCATTTTAACTTTCAAAAGCAATAGTGAATTCTTTTAAGAGCAACAAGATGAAGTGTGAAGTTTTCTTGTTCAATTTTATAACCCAAATCAAAAACTAATAAGTGTAGACATGTAAAATGTACTGATTGATCATATACACCTAATCTTGATTTTACTAATATCAATTCATCCTAAATAATCTCCTTTATTAACCATTTAATTGAATAACCCTTATTTGATTAAATTCATCATTTCATCTCTTAATTAAATAAATCAATTTTATCTAATTAAGTCACCATCTCCTATAAATTAAATAAATAATTTTATTTAATTAATCCTATAATCTTCTAATTTCCCTCTTTTAATTAAATAGTCCATTTTATTGAATTAATCTCTAAAGTCATCTCATTTAAATTAAATAAATTTATCTTTATTTGATTTAAAGCTAACACCATCCTCTTTAATTAAATAAACCAAACTTTATTTAATTAAGTCTAAAATCATTATTCCTCTAATTTTGGTTTATTTAAATCCTAAAATCTAAATCAAATTGTCACATCACCTAATCTTCACTTGAATTAATCACATCTTGATTAAATCTAATCTTAATCACTCCAATCCTCTAGATTATGCAACTTGCACAATAAATCATTTCTTTTGATTTATTAAATCTTCTAATTTCCCTCAACATGGCATCAAAAGGGAATATTCCTCTAAATTTGAAAATCCCTCCAAAGGGATGTGTCCTTCCAACAAGGCATTCAATACCTCTTACATGTCCTTGTGCATTGAGCCAAGTGGCATTTAATTCATTCTTTTCTCCCTCCAACTTATCATTTCACAAACTTTAAATTCCACCTAATATCATTTATTGGCACATTCATCACAATGTGCTCAACCTTCATCCTCTCACATCTTGACAAGTGGCACTTGGCCATTAGATGTTAATTAATCCCACATTCATCCATTTTTCCTCTTCCTCCAACATTCTCTTCTATAAATAGAAGGCTCTCATTTGGATTGAGGAGACAAAACTTCATAGCAACTCACTATCTTCACATTTAGAGCTAATTTCATCCATTTCATCAAGTGTTCATCATTTTCATAATTTCATAGCTAGGTTATGCCAAATTTTCATCAAGTAGCTTCACATCTTCAACATTGATCATCAAGCTTGCAAAGGAATTGGGAAAGAGCCATTTTCCACATCAAAATGGCACCAATTCCCCCTTGGGATTGAGATTTTATTTATTTTGAGCAAGATTTGATAGTTTATTTCATTGTTCTTCATTTACTTCTTGTTCTTAGTATCTCAAATGAATTTACTTATTTTGAGCAAGATTTTGACTAATTGTGTGTTTGTTCTTTGTGTTTTTGCAGGTCTAGGATCACCATTCACATTTTGGCACACCCCAGCACAACAAAAATTCCTCCAAGCGGAAGTACACTTGGGGAATCAGCTATAACTATCATGAAAAAAATGGTGTAGGAAAAACTCATCACAATTCCCACCTTTGAAAACTATCAAGAACCCCTAGTGAAATCGCCATGGTATAATGAAAATCACCTTTGTGATTTCCATAAAATTAAGGGGCATACAATGGCCTTTTGCATGAGGTTGAAAAACTTGATCCAAGACCTCATTGATGACAAAATCATAAATGTTGAACAACCTCCTCAAAATCAAGACCTAAAGATTTACATGAATCCAATGCCCAATCACAATAAGGGAAATAATGAAAATGGCAAGGGAAAGTTTAAAAGCGTAAATCATGTGTACGATCATGTCATTGCATCCCTAGATGAATGGGTCGATGTCATCACCACCAAAGGGGCCCAAGCCAATTGTGGAGTCACCACAAGAGGTGGAAAGGTTAACATTGTAGGACCATCTCAACCATCTAGAGCATCCACCTCTAATCAAAGATCCATTCCTAATGGCTATAATTTCTTGGACTAGTTAAAAAGAACCCCAGCTCAGATCTCCATCATGGAGTTGTTGAAGATCTCACCAGCTTATAGAAGGATCCTAGAAGAAGCCTTGGCCTCATCTTCCATTCCCACAAATATTGATGTGGACCAATTCCAAGCTATGGTCGCACACCTCACCTCCTAACATTTTCAAAGCAAGACCTCCCAACCCAACCATCTCTTCATCTTGAGGCTTTGATCCATAAGAACAAAGTCAAGAGGGTCATGGTGGATGGAGGTGTAGGTTTGAATATCTGTACCCTTAAACTAATAAAAGGTTTGGGCTTCTCTGAAGATGTTGTTGAAAAAGGAAAAGGTATAACCATCAAAGCCTATGATGATCAAGAAATAGTTTCTCAGGGCACCATCCAACTGCCTATTCAAGTAGGGCCAACCATCATGGAAACAACATGTTAAATTCTTGACTTGGAGTTACCTTATAATATCCTTCTGGGGCATCCCTGGATTCATGGGATGCAAGTTGTTGCTTCCATAACCAAATAGCACTCCATCCCAAATATTCATGGCAGGCCCCTCCAACTTCAGGAGTTGGGGAGACTTAGGACGAGAAGCGATAGAAGAGGACCCATCAAGCCTACTATACCAAGACAACAAACCTATTTCTGACCTTCCCATGGATGACAGTAGTAAAGGATTGTAGATGATGCATGGCATGGGCTACAACAGAAATAAGAAAATTGGGTAGAATAATAACGGCTTCCTAGAACCCATTATTGTTGAGAAACGTTTAAAAAATCTCAACCTAAGATGTACTCCTCCGAAGGTAACCATACATGGTAGAACCACCCTAGTTAAAATGGTCACAACACCTCCTCAGGTATCAGTATCTTCTCCTCGGTCATCAGCCGCTGCCCTTAGGTTACTAGTATCCATAGGTCGAGTCATAGATAACTATACCTTTTACATAACTGATGTGTGTAGTAGTGAGGACAAGTACCTTGCCATAGATCTACCCATGTTGTTCAAAGACTTTGACCTATTTATGATTAGAACCTTATCCTTTGAGTCATAAAAGCAAACACACGAGATAAAATTAGTCTATCCCTAACTCATCAACTACGACCAACGAGGACTACCAATTCTAGACATGTTTGAAAATGATGAGGCGCTCTTGGAATTCATGGGATTTTAGGATAACATACCATGTGGGAATCACAAAGTAGTGTTTTACATTGAGCTAGACATGCACACATACTATGGGGAGATGATTGAATCCCTCAGCTGCAAAAGTGAAAATCTGAGAATAATCTCTAGGTCTTTGAGTGAAAACCACACTGTGGCACTCTCAAACCCAAAAACAGTAAAAATAAAGGATGCATCTGACATTGAAAACCTATCTAAGGTTCCTAAGGATGGGGGATTCAATCTTCCTCTTAGTTCTCTACATCAAGAGAAGTCAGTGGTTCTAGCCGAGAAGTGCAACCCAATCAACTAGGGATCAAAGGAAATGTTGCATATCACATTCTATGCAGAACCATTGATGTTAGAGGAACAAGAGATCCTAGCTTCTTTCTTAAGGGAGAGAAAGGTCAACTTTGCATGGACCTATGCTGACATGCTCAAGCTTGATCCAGAGATTGTGGTCCACCATCTAGCAATTTACCCCAAGGAAAAACCTGTGAGACAAAAGCTAAGGAAAATGCATCCCCAAATTGCATTGGTCATCAAAATGGAACTACTGAAGATTCTTGATGCATGGATCATATGGCCAATTGACTATCCAGAGTGGGTATCAAATCCAGTACCTATTTCAAAGCCCATTGGGGGCATTCGTATCTGCATAGATTTCAGAGATTTAAATAAGGCATGTCCTAAGGATGACTTCCTACTACCCAACATTGATATGATCATAGATATGACTGCGGGAAATGAGATGCTTCCATTGATGGTGGATTCTCTGGGTATAACCAAATTATGATAGCCAAAGAAGATGAACATAAAATGGCTTTCACTTGTCCATGGGGGACATATTGCTGGAACATGATGTCGTCAGCCTAAAGAATGTTGGAGCAACCTATTAGAGGGCCATGCCATTAATCTTTCATGATATGATTCATAAGACTGTGGAAGATTATGTCGATGACATATTGAAAAAATCTAGAAAGAGGTGAGACCACATAGCAACATTGAGTGCCATCTTCGACGGACTTGACAAATAGTCTGGCTCAATCCAAAGAAGTGTGTCTTTAGCATACAATCGGGAAAGTTGCTAGGATACATCATTTCCATGAGAGGGATTGAGATAGATCCCGCTAAGGTCAAGGAAATTCTTGAGATGGAGGCAACCAAGACATTGAAACAGTTAAGAAGCCTATAGGGTAGACTCCAGTCCCTTCATCAGTTTATAGCAAAGCTGGTAGGAAAATCTATTCCTTATTCTCATCTACTCCACAAGAGGGTAGCATACAAATGGGATGAAAAATGAGATCTAGCCTTAAACAAGATCAAGGATTATTTACTCACGCCTCTAGTTCTTTTTCCCCCAATCCCAAGAAAACCTTTGATCTTGTACATATCAACAGCCAGCAACTCGAACGCCCTAAGCTCAACATGATAAAAATGGAATAGAGAGAGACATATACTATATTAGCCAAACCATGGTAGGGCATGAGTTGAACTATATATTCATCAAAAAATCTTGCTTAGCCGTGGTGTTTTCCTCACAGAACTCCAAACACTACATGTTAGCACATAAAATAAAACTCATTTCCAAAATTGATCCACTCAAACACTTGCTTTCCAAAGAAATGCTCACAACGTGGATGGCTAAATGGGTCATGCTCCTGTCAGAATATGATATTGAGTATGTGGAACGAAAAGCTATCAAGGGACAAGTCATCAGCTAGCAGAAGCACCAATGTATTCAGAAAATCCACTGATATCAAAGTTCCCCAATGAATCCATCTTCAATCTAAGCATAGTCGATCACTGGAAATTGTACTTTGACGGTTCTTACACACAACATGGATCAGGAGCCAGAGTATTTTTCATCATGCCATAGGGAGACTACATACCAAGATCTTACAAGTTGGCATTTCCTTGCACAAACAATATTGTAGAATATGAGTCTCTCACCATAACACTCAGAATAGTAGTGTAGTGGCATATCATGGCTCTCAAGGTATATGGATATTCACAGTTGACAATCAATCAATTAAATGAGTACCAAATGAAGGATGACAAGCTGACTCCATACAAAAAGCTAGTAGAAATCCTCAAGGAGTTCTTCATTGATATTACCTTCAAGCAGATACCTAGAGCAAACAACAGAGCAGTGGATGCTATGGCAACAATTAGATCCTTATTGTACATCTCACACAACGTCCCAAACCATGAATTCCTCATAGAGAAGATTCTTGTACCCACATTTGAGGTACCAAAGTCTAAATTTGTGTGTGAAATAATTGGTCCTGGTGATCCCTGGTATCATGATATATAGAGCTACTAGAGAATAGTAGTCCTCTTCGCTGACTTATCTCCAAACCTAAAAAAGACCTTTGTCAAAAAAGCATCTTGCTTCGTTATCCTAGGAGACACCCTATACCAAAGGAGTGTTGAGGGAACCCTCTTACAATGTTTGAATGTTGAGGAGGCTCTGACTACTTTAACGGAGGTGCATAACGACATTTGTGGTTCACCTTCGAGTGGTATGACCTTGGCTAAGAAGTTGTTGAGAACGGCGTACTACTAGCCCACAATGAAAAGAGAAGCCCACGAATATGTCAGAAAATGCTTGTAGTGTTAACAGCATGGAGATCTCATCCATGCACCAGCTCAAGAGCTCCATCCCATCATCAAACCATGGCCCTTTTCACAGTGGGGGCTCAATCTAATTGGAAAAATAACCCCCACCTCATCTAGTGGCACAAGTTTATCATTACCGCCACTGAGTACTTTACAAAGTGGGTGGAAGCCATTCCCATGACTTACATAGCTAGAAAGCAGATATCCAAGTTCATCCTGAACTACTTAATATGTCGCTATGGTGTCCCACATGCCATTATCTTAGATAACGAGACACCATTCAAAAATTAGGATGTCTGAGACTTATGCTACAAATTCAAAATCCAACATTGCTTTTCCACTTTGTTCTACCCCCAAGGGAATGGCCAAGCTAAGACTACAAATAAGACCATCTTGAAAATCCTTAAGAAGATGGTCAATGAAGCTAGTCATGACTGACACTTGCAATTAAATCATGCCATTTGGGCCTACCAAATGAGCATTCCCACACCAATAGGTGCCACCCCATTATCCTTGGTCTATGGATTAGAAGCCATACTCCCCATTGAGATCGAGCTTTCGTCCTTGAGGATATCACTACAAAATCACATCACAAATGAGGAATACTGGGTCTCATGACTAAATGAACTAGAGTTGCTAGACGAGTGGCGTATGTATGACTTGAACCATCTACAAGTCTATCAGAACTGCCTCAAATGGAGTTACAACAAGAAGATCAGGAAGTAAACATTTAAGGTCAAAGAGCTTGTACTGAAGGAGAACCAAAAGAATGTACCAAATCTAGATGGAAAAGGAAAATTTGAACTCAATTGGTTGGGACCTTTCATCATCACAGCAAGCTACAAGTCAGGGGCATATCAGTTGTCAATGCCTAAAGGGGAATCTCTACAGGATCCCATGAATAGCTCCCATCTTAAAAAAAATTATGCCTAATCTCTTAGGGTATGAAACCAAAATACAAAAAAATCAAAAAAATGCAAAAATCCAAAAAAAAAATTAAAAAGGATTAAAAATAGTAAATAGAAAAAAATCGTCCTCAGATTCAGGAAACCACTTTGGTGGCACTTTGGAGGCAAGTACAGCGGGTGAGAAACCACAAATCGGTATGCATGTAGCCAATGGCCTCTCCATCCATCCTAAATCTTCCCGCAGCTCCATTATGCATCGTGTCCAGAACCATCCATCCTTTCCATCACATGCCCAGTGCCAGCCGACACATCATAGCAGAAAGCGAGGATTTATGTGTTGCATTGCCATGATCCCTCCTAGTACTACTGGAAAGACATATTCAAGTTCCGTTTTGTCCACCACGCCTATATTATTTAGGGTAGTCTATTGCTGCATCATCTTTGGGTGCATGTCCTGCATTAGTTTGATTCATTTCCTTGAGGAGTCTGCAAATTATAAAATCCAAAACATTCCTTAAAATCAAAAATCAAAACATTCAAAACATTTCTAAAAACATATCAAAGGAGAATCCCAAAGCGGTCAAAGTAAAAATAAGGTTATCTTTTAAGACTCACTACGTAGTCTCTAAGCTCTTAAAGGCAAGGAGTTGATCTTTTGATCATCCCTCGAGACACTTGGGGTTAATGAGTCTTCACAAAGCAGTCCATTACAATAAGCTATGAAATCCATTTTGTCCATATCTTCATCAGCCAAACAAATTGTTAGCAGTAGGCTAGCGTCTCATGTATAACATAGGCAGAGACTAATAATCTTTGGATGAATCCCAAAGGCCCCTAGGATACAGTTTTAGGAGTTGACACTTTGTTGAAAATCTGGAGAAAACACTAAGATTGGAAAGGGTGAAAATCAAGAAACATTTCAAGAATCCAAAGAAGCTACCAAAACAAGCATAAACGTTTCAAAAAAGATCAAAAGAAACACAGAAACCAAAAAATCTCATATGCTCTGTCTCTACCTATAAAGCAAAATTTCATTCACAACAAATCATCATCACCCTCAACCTTTGGTAAAACAGTCATAAACAAGTCTAGCAGTCAAAAGTGAAAACTCAAAACATCAAAATCTCAAGTCTAAGTTAGTAAGTAAAAAATTTAGTCAAATTTTTGAATAAATAACCTATCATCCAATCAATCTCATCATCATCATTCTTGTCATGTACTGGGACATCCTTCCTACAATGGACATCAACATCGGGGGCATCCATACGAAGGTTGTCCATTGTGGTTAGTGATGGTTTTCAAACTGATTATCTTGTTTGTTTTACTTGATGTAGTCTTTTTATTTATCTTATTTAGCATCATTTCAAGGACCTCTTGATGATGTCTAAACAAAAATATTTAGAGATAGAAACAGGGAAAAAATAATTATCTTTTTTCTACTATGCTTGTTGGATAATCTTGTAAAATAACCTTGGTTGTGCGTACTTTGTTTGGTTTGTAGGGAGGGTATTTTGAGTGTCTTGCTGACCACATAGGAAGGCTTTCCTTCGTATGTTTTTGTCTAAAATATTTGAGGTATCTGAACTGCACTTTGAATAAGGTTTTGTATGCCAAGTATGAATAGGAGTACTCCTATCTGATTGTCGAGTCAAAGTCCATCACACTAGGTGCAACGCCATCCTAGTTATTTATACCTTGATGCATCGTACCGAGTGTGTAATCAAACATAACATAAATGGCCCTTTGAAAATCCCAATTCTCGGCAAGCGAACATCATCCATTTATCATCATCATCTCCAATAAGGTCTTCTCAGATCATGGACTTGTTGGATCCTCTCATCTTCATCTCTTTTCTTATGTCTTCCTTCTGCACTAATATGGTACCATGACAGTTAAATCAAATACATCATTAATGCATCCATCCTGCATTCACAAACCGTCAGCATACTGCATAACATTCATATCATATAGGAAACATTGATCATATCATATGCATTACATCATCATAATATAGATCTATAAGTCTAAGCATCTCATAAACCATACATCATCCACATAAACATCATCATATTGTCCATTCCATGCATCATCATATCATACATGAAAAAGATACTGAAAAATAAAAAGAGCATATCATAACATCTCATCTCATGTCATCTATCTCACCTGCATCACATTTATCATTTAAGATGTTTAGGATAATATAGATTTGTTATTCTCAGCATCTTAGTTCATCTCATATAACCTCATTATCATAGATTTGTTAGTCTAAGCATGATAAAATCATCTGCTATCATAAAAATTTCCATCCATACATTTATTGCATCCATATACATCATCATCATAAAAAGTACATTGAAAAAGATAATGCATCCATAAACATCTACATGATCATGCATACATGGCATCACATAATATAGTATCATATCATCACATCGCATATAGGAAAGTAAATAGCATCCATCCATGCATAAATAAAATAGGATGCATCATACATCAGATCAAATCATCTCATATCATATATTGTCAATAAATACAACTTTCATGGTACAATGAATTAGGATCAAATATGTGTATATATCAATAAAATACAATCGCCCATTGGGCTATCAAAAATGAGCCCGTGGATCACAAAAAGAATGATGCCTCTAATAAAAAAATGAGCTAGCCCTGCTAGCTGCTCCAATCGCTAGGCTGCCTCTCCCCATGATCCTTTAGGGACCTATATCCTGTCTGTTGCAAAAAATCTAAAACTCGGGCCACTCGTGGAACTGCTTGATGAGAATGTACTTTGTAATAATCAGCCTCCCTATAGGCCTACAGGGATACTATGCTCTAGGAGGAGGATGCGGCCATGCTCTTGAGCTACTGGGGTTGACCCATCTCCTATGCAACCTGAACCTCTATATCATGTCTCTACTGGGCAGCCTGGTCCTACTCAACCCTCAACTAATCTCTCTCAGTTGTCAAAACAACAATTTTCCCCTGCAACCCTTGAACCTATGCCTGCAACTGTTGAATAAGTACATCTCGATAATAAGGTGGAGGTGGTGGTGAAGGTCCCTTGTCTCTTGGGGGTGGCCCCTAATCTCTCTAAGACAACTGATCCACCTATCTATCCTGATCCGGCGGGACTTTGTCTTGCTCCCCATCCCTCGGGGCATCCTGCTATACCTTGTGCTAGTCGGGTTGTTGATCGGGCTGATGTGGTGGAGATCCTCCTCCTCCCCTACCCCCATCCCCGTCTCTCTCTCCTCAACCTCCATGTCCCCGACCTTGCCTTACTGATCTTCCCCTAGGCCTCCACTGTGTCAAAGCTACCCCAGGCACTATCAATCTGAAGGGTGGCTTGAACCAATCCCTATAAGCCTGTGTGACCCCTGCATCTTCCTAACCCTAATCGTATGGCCATGGCCTCGCCACCAGCTACCCGAAACTTTGAACTTCCTCCTCTACCAGGATGGGCCAGCCCCATGTCATCTCCCTTATAGTACGAGCAAATATGGCCATGTACTAGTCATCAAGTCTATCCTGAGGTT
>VDFB02058242.1:610996558-611009943 GCA_007258455.2 Sequoia sempervirens | reverse complement strand
TCTCCCAAGGACCCACCATATCAGTTGCACCATCTACATCAACACAAACCCCGATCATCACTCAAATGGAAATTTTGAATCCTCCACCACCACCTTCAAACCTGAACATGGCAAACTAATATAGCATGGTGTTGCAAGCAGCTCAACAAGCCTATAAAATGACACTCCTACAATACCAATATCAACAAGCTCAAGTTGCACAACAAGCGCAAGTGCAACAAGCTACCCAAGCACAAGCCCAAGCTCTATTGCAACAGCAACAAGCTGCACAAGTTGTTCAAGCCATGCAAGCTGCCCAAGTAGCACAAGCTGCTCAAGCGACCCAAGCTGCCCAAGCTGCACAAGCCACCCAATAAGCTTAAGCTCAAGTTGAAGCACAATATCAAGCACAATAGGTGCAAGCTCAAGCACAATAGCAAGCACAACAACAAGTAGTGCAATAACAATCATACCAGCAAGCATTGCAATAATATCAAGAGCAACAAGAAGTTGCCTAGTTGCTAGCCCAACAGTAAGCATTGTTAGCACAATAGCAATAGGCCCAGCAACAAGTGTTGTTGGCGCAACAACAACAACAAGATCAACAACAAGCATTTTTGGTACAACAATAATAAGAGCATATCAACAAGCCTTTTTGGTGTAGAAAAACTTGCAATCACCCCCCACAAACACACCAAGCAATCTGCCCATCACTACAGCAATCACACCACCTCAAAACACTTTCATTCCACCTCCTGATCCTCAAGATGATGTGTCAGGATAAATAAAATCTTTTTCACAAGTGTTGGACCTTCAATCAGGGAAAAAAATGAAAACACCAAAGAACTTGTGCCCTTATCCGTTCGACAAAAGCATTGTGATGAAACCATTCCCAAAAGGATTTGAGATCCCAAAATTCGACAAATATCATGGGATAGGAAACCTTGAAGATCACATTAGGGAATTCTAGGTACATTGTATGGAGGTTGTATACGACGATACTTACTTAATGTGACTATTCCCTTGGAGTTTCCCTGGTCTTGCCATTGAATGGTTCTCTCGTCTCTCCCCTAGAATCAAAAAATTCCAAGAAATTGTGGATGCATTCATACTGAACTATTCATTCAACATAGGTATGGATGTGAGTCTAGAGGAACTATCCACTCTAAAACAATCCAAAGGAGAGACATTTGCATCCTTTTTACAATGATGGTGATCAAAATCCAATAGAAGCAAATGGGCCATGCCTGAGGAATAGAGAATATGTACCATCATCACAAATATCGAAGGGGCCTTGTCCTTCCATCTCAAGATGAAATGCATCACCACCTATGACCAGTTGATCCCCAAGTCGCTCAATATGAAATGAGCCCTTATCACACAAGGGGTAACACCTAATTATCAAGACAACCACCCATCCACCAGCTACAACGAGAAACCCTGCACATGGGAAAAAAATAGGAATGTTACCAATGATGGTGTAGTTGACGCCAAAGTTGTCATCAATGCTCCAAGATAAAACACACAAGCACCTCAACAACCACAAGCCAACACCGTATCACAACAACCGAACAATAAAATGGTGAATAATCTGAATAGTCAAGGAGGACCACCCTAGCAAAAAAAATATTCCCCCAAGTGGAAATACATAGCCCTTAGGGAACCAATTGAATCTATCATGAAGAAACTGGTGTAGGAAAAGATCATCACAATCCCCATCTATGAGAACTATCAAGAACCCTAAGTGAAACCACCAAGGTACAATGAAAACCACCTTTATGATTTTCATAAAATCAAGGGGCACACAATGACCAGTTGCATGAGGTTGAAAAATCTAATCCAGGACCTCATTGATGACAAAATCATAAATGTTGAACAACTAGGGGGAAATCAAGAGCTAAGGATTTACCCGAATACAATGTCAAATCACAATAAGAGGAATAGTGACAATGGCAAGGGAAATTTTAAAAGCGTAAACCATGTGTATGATCATGTTGTTGCATCCCTAGATGAATGGGTCATTGTCGTCACTATCAAGGGAGCCAAAGTTGATTGTGGAGTCACCACACATGGTGGAAAAGTCACCATTGTTGGACCATCACAACCATCTAAAGCATCCACCTCAAATCCAAAGTCCTCTTCTAGTGGTTACAATGTCCTAGACCAGTTAAAAAGAACCCCAACTCAGATCTCCATCATGGAGTTATTGAAGATCTCACCCGTGCAAAAAAAATCCTAGAAGAAGCATTAGCCACCTCCACTGTCCTGATAGATCTTGATGCAGATCAATTCCAAGCTATGGTCAGACACCTCACCACACCTCACCTCCTAACATTTTCATAACAAGATCTCCCAACCCAACCATCTCACAACTACACGCTTCATCTCAAAGCATTCATCCATAAAAACAAATTCAAAAGGGTCTTGTGGATGGAGGTGGGGGTCTGAATATCTGCACCCTTCAGCTAATAAAAATTTTGGGCTTCTCCAAAGATGCCATTGAAAAAGGAAAAGGTATAACAATCAGAGTGTATGATGATCAGGAAAGAGTATCTCAAGGCACTATTCAACTCCCTATTCAAGTAGGGCTAGCTATTATGGAAACCACATGTCAAGTTCTCAACCTTGAATTACCTTACATATCCTCCTGGGATGCCCATCGATCCATGGGATGCAAGATGTTGCCTCCAATTTCCACTAGTGTGTCAAGTTTCCATATCAAGGTCAAGAAGTCACTATCCATGGGGATCTCGAGCCCTTTTATTACTGCAAGAATCTGGAAGCTAAGTACTATAAGATTCCCCATCCCAAAGAATGATGAAGGCCCCTCGACTCCATATATAGACCCATCTACGTTGACCTCCACATCTGAGACAAAGTGATCTGTAAACTCCTTACTATGAATCACTTAACAACTATTAGATTCACCAGGATACGGATTTAATTTAAGATCGAAACTGACATTGCATGTGAATTGAGCAAATAAACACATAAAATGCAGGAAAGTAAAGAAGCTGACAATATCATGCACCAAGAAAAGAAAGAGAAAAGATTTGATAATGGAGTTCACCAGATTCTAGCTAGGTCTCCAGATCTGCAAATATGCGTGATCATTGCCATTATTATGATGCAACTACTTTTACATCACCATGGTCTTTCTTTGTGTTACAATATGCTACCAAGGAAGATTGTCGCACTTCAGGCTCTTCCTGCTTCCACACTACAATGATAAGAACTTACTAGCACCCTGCCCAATCCTTTTGTCACCATTACAATGCTAAGCAATGAAACTGCAACTCTCTCTCACAACAAGAGTACAATACATTAGGCATCAATCCTTTACAATCGACTTTTAAAGTCGTACAAAATCTCTCAAAGGACTCACTAAGTTTTTATCTCTCCATTTCCTCACAAGAGACCACTTAGCTCACAAAACTCTCAAAACCTCTGAATGAAAAACTCACACTCCTACTCCCCTTTTATACATAATTTTGGCTAATATGGCCAAAAAACTCCACAATTAATAAAATAACCCCTTAAAGGAAAACAACAAAATAATTTCCCCTTAAAAACCAATTTAATTTGTTTTAAAGCCCTATGTCTTATTAGATTTTTGAGCTAAGAGGTTATGGGGTTTATTTATTTTAATTTTATTTTAAGCCTCCTAATAACCATTTAAAAGGCTATTTGTATGGAGAGGATAACTCCACGAAAAGAGGGTTTACAACAACTCAAAAGAAAATCTATCAACTCCTCCTTGAGAATAGGAAATTAGGTGTGAGGTGGAACCAATTCCTTTTTTTATAAATTAAATGAATAATACGTGAGAATTCCACTCACTTAAGTATTAATCATTTATTTTTAAAAAAATTTCACCTACCATCATTTTTTTAGATTTATCCTATGGTGAGAAAAGTAGGAATTTTTTCATTGTCTGATGGGCCCCTGCACCTATTTTGACCAATCTTTTATCGGTTGTAAGTTTTGCATACAGACTCTATTTTTGATGAAACAAACGTCATTGGAAAGGTCTCAATGAGATCTTTGCTTTCATGCTGATTTTGACCAATTTTGGGATGACCATTTTTTCACCTTTTTTTGGCCCCCTGGTTTGTCAATTTGACCCAAACTTTGACCAAGCATAACTCTTTCTTACGACCTCCTTTTGACATGGTTCAAGTTGCGTCAAGATTGTATTGCTATGCTCTATGCATTGATGTTGGTTTTGGGAGATTCTAAGCTGGTTGAATTTTGAGGTCTTCGAGATCCACTTAGATTATTCCTCCCCACTGAGGAACTTTTGGACCTCCAAAAGGTTCTTAATTAGACACGACATGGGAAAAAAACCTTCCCACTTGTCCAGTATCTGTCCACCCTGATTGTGCACCTAATTCATCAAAAATTTGTACAACAATTATAAAACTGCAATCACATTGCTACCCATTTGCATTTTCTCACATCGTTATGCATTCATTACCCCAGCTACTATCCATGTACAAAACATTAGCAGCATTAACAAATACAAGGATATTAATGAAAATTAGCTAACAATACTTCTAATCCTCTTAACAAGTTCCCACGACAAATGTTCATGTTGCGGCGCTGATGATCCCTGAAACACATGATAGTTAGGCTTACAAGCAGCTACTTCATTTTCATGCTTCAGATCACCTTCTTTTTCCAGCTTTACAGACATGAGCGAAGAGAATTTCCTCACATACATGAACCTCCTCATTTTCCCCGTGTTCACCAATGGCAAATCAAATGCAATCTTCTTGTCCTTCTTTTGATGAAGCTCCAAATGAAGCTTCCAACAGTTGGCTTCCTGATGTCCACCTTTGTTGCAATAAGTGCAAGGTATTTTCAACATCTAGCCTTTCTTTCCCTTCTCTTTCTTCCAATTTGGAGATGGGTCTTCATGTCGTGTCCCTTTTCTAGTTGACTCTACCTTCCTGTACAAAGCTATTCTTTTCCAACACTTTCCAACACTATGGTTATTCAACCCACAAAATGTGCACAGTCTGCTAAACCATAAACTTTCTACATTTCCAATATTCTTATAATCGAAAGGAACATCGGAATAATTAGGCTTATTATACCTCTAATGGTCACCCTTGGTGCATGCATTCCGAGAAGAATCTGTGTTTGTTCTTCTCTTGGACATCTTGTATGTGTCACCGCTACCTGAAGGTGAAGTGCCATCACCTCTCTCAGTTTGTTCTTGGAATGGTTCTTCTTTTGGAGAATTCTTTGCGTCCACTACCTTGGAGTATTCTCCTTCACCATACCCCGATCCTGCATAGCGAGGTCTAGCTTCCACCTTCACAGGTTCAACCATGCCATGTCCATGGCTTCCAAAGCCTTTTTCTTTGTAGCCCATCTTGGTCAACAACCTCAATCCAACACTTTGAGATTGTTTCTGAGTATCACCAAGAGAACAAGGAAGAGAATGAGAAGAATGAGGAACTTTCACTGAGTCTACATCTTCGGCTTTCTTCGACAAACCTTATTTTTTAGACTTCCATTCCTCATATATTACATCAACCTTTGCTTTCATCGCCATGAAGGCTTTGTAAAATTCTTCATCAAAGACAAAAGGAAATTGATTTTCCTTATGTGATGAAATCTCGCCTCATTGCTTGAATTTGCTCCAAGTATTCCACAACCTGCAAATTGTCAGACTAGCTCTGATACCAAACTTGATCTGTAAACTCCTTACTATGAATCACTTAACAACTGTTAGATTCGCCAAGATACAGATTTAATTTAAGATCGAAACTGATATTTCTTGTGAATTGAGCAAATAAACACATAAAATGTAGGAAAGTAAAGAAGCTGACAATATCATGCACTAAGAAAAGAGAGAGAAAAGAATTGATAACGGAGTTCACCATATTTTGGCTATGTCTCCGGATCCGCAAATATGTGTGATCATTGCCATTATTATGATGCAGCTAATTTTACATCACCATGGTCTTTCTTTGAGTTACAATCTGCTACCAAGGAAGATTGCCACACTTCAGGCTCTTCCTGCTTCCACACTACAATGACAAGAACTTGCTAGCACCCTTCCCAGTCCTTCTATCACCTTTACAATGCTAAGCAATGAAACTGCAACTCTCTCTCACAACAAGAGTACAATACATGAGGCACCAAGCCTTTACAATCAACTTTTAAATTCGTACAAAATCTCTCAAAGGACTCACTAAGTTTTTATCTCTCCATTTCCTCACAAGAGACCACTTAGCTCACAAAACTCTCAGAACCTCTGAATGAAAAACTCACACTCCTACCCCCCTTTTATACATAATTTTGGCTAATATGGAAAAAAAACTCCATAATTAATAAAATAACCCCTTAAAGGAAAACAACAAAATAATTTCCCCTTAAAAACCAATTTAATTTTTTTAAAGCCCTATGTCTTATTAGATTTTCGGGCTAAGAGGTTATGGGGTTTATTTGATTTTATTTGATTTTAAGCCTCATAATAACCATTTAAAAATTTATTTGTATGGAGAGGATAACTCCATGAAAAGAGGGTTTACAACAACTCAAGAGAAAATCTATCAACTCCTCCTTGAGAATAGGAAATTAGGTGTGAGGTGGAACCAATTCCTTTTTTTATAAATTAAATGAATAATACATGAAAATTCCACTCACTTAAGTATTAATCATTTATTTTTTAAATTTTTCACCTACCATAATTTTTTTTTAGATTTATCCTATGGTGAGAAAAGTAGGAATTTTTTCATCATCTGACGGGCCCCTGCACCTATTTTGACCAATCTTTGACCGGCCATAAGTTTTGCATACGGACTTTGTTTTCGATGAAACGAATGTCATTGGAAAGGTCTCAATGAGCTCTTCACTTTGATGCTGATTTTGACCAATTCCAAGATGATCATTTTTTCACCTTTTTCTGGCCCCCCTGGTTTGTCAGTTTGACCCTAACTTTGACCAAGCAAAACTCTTTCTTACGACCTCCTTTTGAAATGGTTCAAGTTGCATTAGGATCATATTGTTGTTCTCTATGCATTGATGCTAGTTTCAAGAGATTCTGAGCTGGTTGAATTTTGAGTTCTTCAAGATCCACCTAGATTACAGACACCCATCATACCTGACATTTATGACATCAAAGTTATTATTCAAGACAATGGGTGTGGGGATTACAAAATGAAGAAGGGTGCCTTTGTGGTAGGAGAGTTACCTCAATCTCCTAGGTTACATGAGCAACCACATCCAAGTGCCACCTTATCCCAAACTTTCAAAGCGGACCCTTCCAAATTCAAGTGCTAGGGAGACCTAAGTCGAGAAGTGGTAGAAGAGGACCCATCAAGTCTCCTATACCAAGATGAAAAACCTGCACTTGACCTTCCCATGGATGAAGCTAGCAAAGGATTACATATGATGGTTGCCATGGGATACAACGGGAACAAGAAGATCAAGCAAAATGATAATGGTCTTCGAGAACCCCTCATTGTGGAGAAGCGTTTGAGAAATATTTTCCTAGGATGTACCCCTCTGAAGGTGACCATACTTGGAAAATCTGCCTCAGTTAAAAACCTCAAAACTCCTCAGTCATCAGCATCCACCCTTCAGCTACCAGTATCCATAGGGTTGCCCTTAGATAACTTTACCTTTGACATAACCGATGTGTGTGACGAAGCCCCCGAGTCAGGTCTACCCATGTTTTTTGAAGATTCTGACCTTTTATGATTAGTACCCTATCCTTTGAGTCAGAAAACCAAACCAGCAAGCTAAAGTTAGTCTATCCCCAACTCATCGACTATGACCAATGAGAACCACCAATTTTGAACACATTCAAAAATGATGAGGCACTCTCATAATTCATGGGATTTCGGGATAATATACCATGTGGAGATCACAAAGAAGGGTTCAACATTTAGGTAGACACACACACCTACTATGGGGAGATGATTGAATCCCTCAGTCACAAAAGTGGAAATTTGAGAATAATCTTTGGGTCAAAACCACACTGTGGCACTCTCAGACTTGAAAATACTAAAAATAAAGGATGCATCCAATAGTGAAAACCTTTCTGAGGCATCGGGGGATAGGGGAATTAATCTTCCTGTTAGTTCTCTACATCAGGAGAAGTCAGCAGTCCTAGCAAAGAAGTGTAACCCGGTTAACTTGGGAACAGATGAAATGCCACATATAACATTCTATGTAGAGTCATTATTGACAAAGGAACAAGAACTCCTAGCTGCATTCCTAAGGGAAAGAAAGATCAACTTTGCATGGACCTATGTCAACATTCCCAGTTTTGATTTGGAAATTTTGGTTCACCATTTAGCAGTATATACAGAAGCAAAACTAGTCAGAAAAAAGTTGAGAAAGATACATCCCCAAATAGCATTATTGGTAAAAATGGAACTACATAAGATCCTTGAAGTGGAGTTCATACGGCTAATTGACTATCCGAAGTGGGTATCACATCTTGTACCTATTTCAAAGCCCATTAGGGGCATCCATATCTGCATGGACTTTAGAGATCTGAACAAGGCATGTCCCAAGGATGAATTTCCACTCTCGAACATTGACATGATCGTGGACATGATAGCATGAAATGAGATGCTATCTCTAATGGACAGATTCTCTGGGTATAATCAAATCATGATAGCTAAAGAGGACCAACATAAAACAACTTTCACTTGCCCATGGGGAACCTACTACTGGAATATGATGTTGTTTGGCTTAAAGAACGCTAGAGCAACCTATCAAAGAGCTATGCCACTAATCTTCCATGACATGGTTCACAAGACTATGGAAGACTATGTAGATGACATATTGGCTCAATCTAGAAAGCACAAGGATCACATAGCAGCATTGAGCTCCATCTTTTATAGGCTAGAGGAATACAAGGTCAGGCTCAATCCAAAGAAGTGTGTCTTTGGTTTTCAATCAGGGAAGCTACTAGGGTACATCATGTCCATGAGAGGAATTGACATAGATCCCGCTAAGGTCAAGGCCATTCTTGAAATTGAGGCACCAAAGACATTAAAGCAGTTAAGAAGCTTACAAGGAAGACTCCAGTCCATCTGCTAATTCATAGCCCAATTAGTAGATAAAGCAATCCCATACTCTCATCTACTCCACAAGGGGGTAGCATACAAATGGGATGAAAAGTGTGATCAGGAATTCAAAAAGATCAAGGAGTACTTTCTCACACCACCAGTCCTAATGCTGCCAATTCTAGGAAAGCCTTTAATCTTATACATATCAGCAACAACAACAACTCTCAGCACTCTCCTAGCTCAACAGTATGAAAATGGGATAGAGAGATCTATCCACTATATCAGCCAAACCATGGTGGGGCATGAGTTGAACTATTCATTCATCAAAAAGCCTTGTCTATGTTGGACTCAAGCAACACTGAGAGGGGGGCTGAATTAGTGTTCAGCAAGATTTAACATTATAAACAAGATCTTAAACCATTTATAGTAGTTAATCAAAAAGTAAATATGCATGAACATGAAGAAATAAATCATAACACCATACCACCAATATGTTTACATGGAAACCCTATTAGGCGAAAAACCATGATGGAGGTTAATCCATAATTTTATACTCTATTAAAAGTATGAAAAAAGAGGAATGCACATGCATTTAGGCACACTACCTAGAGCTCACTACTCAAAATCAGGAAGGCTCACTACCTTACAAAAGATTTAGATTACATAAAAAGGTTGAAATGAGAAAGTAGCATCTACAAATTCCTCATGACAATTCTGGTTAGGCTCACAGATTAGATTCTGAACCTTCTATCTAATTCTACACTTCGCTCTACTCTACTTTAACTCGCTTGAAAAAATCCTCTTCTGCACAAGTGAAACTGTGCATAATCACTTTGCAACCCTTTTGATATTTGCAATATACTTCAAACACACACTACTCACACACCAAAATGAATTGACCAAACTCTTATATATAACCGCTACCAAGGATTTAATCACTTTATGTCAGCTTCAACAAAATATGGAAATATTCACCAATAGTCAGCTTAGATCTCAAATAATATTTAATGCGCACCTCATCAAAGTTAACCAAAACATAGTGAGGGCCCAAAACAAAATCCCCAAACACAAAATACCTTAAAAAATAACACCTCGAATATCCATGACATGCCACATTCACTTAGTCGGCCTTTGTAAACTGATAAACATAAAATCATCTTGTCGGATCTCCAAACTTATACACCAATTAATGTGACATCACAAAACTTGATAAAAATATATTATAGATGCTTAACAACCTTCCTCAAGATCCATGACTCAAAATGATAATTTGGTGAAGCATACAGATGAACATACTAACCGGATACCCTATTCTTCATCCTGACTTCTAGTAGTACTCTGTTCTTCACTCTGCCTGCCCGTATAGACAAATCCTGAACTGCAAACCGAAATAATGACTTAGGTTGCCATCAATGACAACACTAGAGGCCATATGCCAAAAATCTCCCCCTTTGGCATTGATGGCAACACTTAGTGAAAAATAACTAAGTGTCAGAATTAATATGATTACACTACCAAAGTTCAAAATTTCAAAACACAACTCCCCCTAAGAATGATAAGGAATTTTTCTCTACTCTCTCTCCCCCTTTGACATCAATGACAAACACATTTTGGATCTCCCCCTTTGATATGTATCCAAAAACTTGCTAATTCAAAACTTGGATCAAAATTTGAAGAAATCCAAATGCTACTCGAGTCAGAAAATTATCTTGTACTTATCTTTCATCTCCAGATGAAATTTCTTCCAAGATTCTACTGTAATCAGAATTATTATGATCAATTTGTTGTTCTTAGATGTTTGGTTGATAATCTTGAAGAGATTCTAGAATAGTGATTACATCCTCTAATTTCTCTCCTTTCCTGAGAATCTTAATTAACTGCTCCAGTCTGCATTCGGTTACGTCCTTCGCTTTCCAAAAAGTGTCCACAAGCTTGTTTCTATTGAATTGAACTTTTGCATGCTCAGACTGCAACTCTTGAATCCTTTTCTTGATTTCTCCATCCTAATCTTGAAACATGTTATAATCTTGACCAATCCTATTTAGCTCAGCGTCAATCTGCTCCAACTTAGATCTTTGTATTTCCCAACTACATGAGGCCAATGAAGACAATAGTTGTAGATGTTTTTTTCTGTATTTATGCATTGCCTTAGCTCATTCATTTTCTTTTCAACTTGGTAAGAGATAGCCTAAACTACTCCTTCAGATGTAGAATTATTTCTCCCTCTTTCTTGTCCTGAGACTCAGAGTCCATGACTTCCTTAATGCATTCAATCATTTCTTCAAGAAATACATTCTACAAACTCTCCAATCCAATATTATTATGCAAAAAATAAGAAATTAGAGTGTTTTGAATCATATCTTGCTCATATGAGGGTCTAACAGACCACATGTCTGCAATTTTCTGCATCCCATCTTTCTCATGAATAACCTGCAGTACCTTTTCTTTGCATAAAACACCTTCTTCTTCACTTCCTTCTGTATGCAACCTAAAATGGTCACCTAGACTTTGGGCCCCATTTATTTAATTTGTCAACATCAACTTTCTGAATCAATGATTGTCGCATTTTCAAATCAAATTTCTTAATCAATTCATAACTATTTCAAATGTTTCAATTTTCCTAAGGTTTGAATGCTTCATTAATTTTATTTAATCAAAAGAAATAAATCCTTTTAATAAATAAAATAATGTTATTTAATTGAAGTTAATATTACTTAAATAAAATGATGCTATTTAATTAAATCTATTTTTAATTAAATTATTTTATTTTATTTTATTAATATTCATTTCTAAATTACATAATCTTATTTTATTTTATTAAAAGAGATATTATTATCTTAAAATTAAATAAAATAAATGAAATATCCTCTCAAGAATATCACGTGATGAAAAAGGAATCGGTTAAAGGGAAATAAACTAAAAAAGAATTCAATCAAGATTTGTTTCTATTTTTTCTATTTATCCCACATTATTGCAGATTTGCCTTCAATTCCACTTTTGCCTATAAAATGAGCCCTCTCATTCTCATTTCAAAAGATCCGAATTTTTACATCGGACTTATGCTACAAATTTTCTTGAATTTTATCATTTGAGATTACACATTAGTTTGATTTTATAAGCATCTTAGTTTTACAGCATATAGTTCAATATTACATTTTAGTTTAATCTTCATAATAGATTAATTTGCAAAGTAATTCATTTATGGCATTGCATGTAGATCAATTTTCATTTCAATAAATTAGTTTTGTTTATTGCATTTTATAGTTATTTAGATTAATTTTCATTGTTGCATTGCAAGAACAGGATTCATGGAGATTGGCATTCTTGCTTCTCCTCTTTGAATCTCTGGTTCTGGGACTGTATTTGCAGGGGTAACTGGATCAACCTGAGGGCCACAATATCAATCCCTGCTCTTCTCGGATAGAGAGCTGTGAATTGATTTGCAAGGACTCATTATTGAGTATCCTTGCATGCAAGGATTCACAGAAGTATAACATATTTTCAGTTATACATTTTGGCGCCCACCGTGAAAAAGATTCAGAGCATTGGAAAATATTGAGGTTTGATGAAAGTCGTTTTTTTTATTGAGCCGTTTTTAGTTTTGCTTCATAAATCCAGCTTCCACTCAGTTTTAGGAAAAACAATTTCTGGGTTTTGTAGCCAGGGTCGAAATCTGATCTGGGTATCTTTCAATTTTTTGATTTCTTTCACGGATCTGAAGAAAATAGCTACACAAAAACCGTCGCGCGTCATTTTTTTCACCTGGCTAAAGATTTAAAAAAATTATTTTTTCATCTTCTACTTGCTGGATCAAAAAATGATTTCTGGGTTTTATTTTTTGCTTCAAAAAATTTCTGAGGTTTCTGTTTTTGTCTACTCATTATAAACAGATTTTTCAGAAATCAAATTTGAAGATTTTTATGCATGTTTTTAATTTAGTTTTTAATTTTTAGTTTTTAATTTAGTTTGGTTTTTAATTCTAATTTAGTTTTTAATCTTAATTTAGTTTAGTTTTTAGTTAGTTTGGTTTAGTCTTTAATTTAGATTTTTAAATTAGATTTTTTTAGTTTCTAAAATTCAAATTAGATTTTTTTAAACTTTATTAATTTAAAGTAGATTCTTTAACTTTGTTAATTTAAATTAGATTTTTTTACTTTAGATTTTTTTAACTTTATTAATTTAAATTAGAATTATTAATTTAGATTAGAATTTTTTTTTAATTTAGATTAGATTTTTTAATTTTATTAATTTAGATTAGTTTTGTTTTAAATTTTTAGTTTAGTATTAGATTAATTTAGTTTAATTTTAGTTTTGTTAACTAATTCTTTTTGGATTAAATTTTGACTAGATTAAATTAGATTTTTAATT
>VDFB02058242.1:610937256-610996458 GCA_007258455.2 Sequoia sempervirens | reverse complement strand
CTTATATTGAAGGCATCTCCCACAAAATTTCCAAGATCCTCCTCAAGAAAGGACTTCGTTGCGCCTTCAAGCCCTTTGCGACTTTGAGAAACCTCATTCCTTCTCTCAAGGACCCTAAAGACATCCTTCTTGAATCAGGTGTTTACAAGGTGGTGTGCTCTTGTGGCATCCCTTATATAGGGGAAACAGGCCGCTCTTTTAGGACTAGAATCAAAGAGCATAGTGCAGACATCAAGCATGATCGGGTCTTCAAATCCGCTCTCGCAGAGCACTCTTCTTTCACCAAACACCACATTTGTCTTGAAGACTTTCAAGTCTTATACAAAGAAGACAACTTTTTTAAGAGAAAACTCAAGGAAGCCATCGTAATTAGCAATCATCCCGCCAACTTAAATCGTGATGAGGGTTGGAATCTCAGCCGTGCCTGGCAACCTTTGTTATCCAGCCTTAGGAACCACCATCTTAACCACTCTTGACGGTCTCTCGTTTTTCCTTTCTCCCCTGTGGTTCTCTTTTTGTTTCTTCCTTCTACTTCTTCTCATTCTTTTGGGCCTTTCCGTCCCCTCTTTTGTCGGTTGTTCTCTTTCCCCCCCCCCTTCTTGTCATTATCCTGCTCTTTTTGGTTGGTCACTTTACCTCCTTGTATTGAGTCCTCACTCTTAGCTTTAGTCTTCTTTCACTCTTTGTTTATCTCCCTTCTTTGTTATTTTATTATTGTTTGTTTTTACTAGTTGCTTCTTAACCAATTTAATTTTATTTTATTTTATTGACCTTTATCTTAATTACATCTTTGTCTCTTTACTTATCTTTCTTTAGTTTATTTATTTATTTTTAATTCTCAATTTTATTTTTATTATTTTTTCTTTAGAATTAACGTTTGCTCCTTTGAAGCTTTTACTTGATTTATTTTTATTTTTATTTTGTTAGTTTCTTTCATTTTTCTTTATTTTATTTGATTTATCTTATTTTATAGTTATTTCATTTTATTTCATTTATTTTTATTTTCATTTTTCTTTGTCATTTGTTTTATTTTGGATTGTTTATCTCTTTTATCTTAATTTTATTTTATTTATTTTTATTTTACTCGATTTATTTTCATTTTATTTTGTTAGTTTCTTTCTTTTATTTTTATTATTTTTCATTAGATTTAACATTTGTTCCTCTGAAGTTTTTACTTGACTTATTTTTATTTTAGTTTGTCACTTTCTTTCATTTTTCTTTATTGCATTTGATTTATTTTATTTTATAATTTTATCATTTTACTTTATTTATTCTTATTCTCAATTTTCTTTGTCATTTGTTTTATTTTGGTTTGTTTTTCTCTTTTATCTTAATTTTATTTTATTTATTTTATTTTATTTTATTTACTTATCTTTCTTTAGTTTATTTATTTATTTTTAATTCTCAATTTTATTTTTATTATTTTTTCTTTAGAATTAACGTTTGCTCCTTTGAAGCTTTTACTTGATTTATTTTTATTTTTATTTTGTTAGTTTCTTTCATTTTTCTTTATTTTATTTGATTTATCTTATTTTATAGTTATTTCATTTTATTTCATTTATTTTTATTTTCATTTTTCTTTGTCATTTGTTTAATTTGGATTGTTTATCTCTTTTATCTTAATTTTATTTTATTTATTTTTATTTTACTCGATTTATTTTCATTTTATTTTGTTAGTTTCTTTCTTTTATTTTTATTATTTTTCATTAGATTTAACATTTGTTCCTCTGAAGTTTTTACTTGACTTATTTTTATTTTAGTTTGTCACTTTCTTTCATTTTTCTTTATTGCATTTGATTTATTTTATTTTATAATTTTATCATTTTACTTTATTTATTCTTATTCTCAATTTTCTTTGTCATTTGTTTTATTTTGGTTTGTTTTTCTCTTTTATCTTAATTTTATTTTATTTATTTTCATTTTACTTGACTTATTTTCATTTAATTTGTTAGTTTCCTTTTTCTTAATTTTAATTTTAGTTTTTCTTTATTTTACTTTCTCCTTTTCTTCATTTTATTTTATTTTATATTTATATCATTTTATTTTTTCAATTCTCTTTGTATTTTATTTTATTTGGTTTGTTCATCTCTTTAATTTTGATTTTAGTTTTTCTTTTCTCTTTTTTCTTTATTTTATTGGATTTTTTATTTTATAGTTATATCAATTTATTTTATTTATTGTATTGTATAATTATATCATTTTATTTTATTTTATTCTTATTTCCATTTGTCTTGGTTTCTTGTTTTATTTTGATTGGTTTATCTCTTCAACCTTAATTTTAGTTTTTCTTTATTCTATTTTTTCATTTTTCTTTGTTTTATTTATTTATTTTATTATTTTTTGATTATTTTATTTTATTTTATTTTATTTTCAATTTTCTTTGTATATATATATATGCTCTCCTCTATTTATTTGCCCTTAGCTTTAATTATTTTGTTTTTCTTTATTTTACTTCTCATTTTTCTTTTATTTTATTTATTTTATATCATTTTATTTTATCTTATTTTCTATTTTCTTTGTATTTTATTTTCTTTGGTTTGTTCATCTCTTTAATTTTGATTTTAGTTTTCTTTTTCTTTTTCTTTATCTTATTTTGTTTTAATCCTTATTTTAGTTTTTCTTTATTTTGTATTTTATTTTCAATTTTCTTTCTTGGTCACTTATTTATTGTTTTTATTACTCTTAGTCATTTATTTTGTTTTGTTTTAATCCTTGTTCCTTTATCATTTTGTCTTTTATTTTTATTCATTTCTACTTATCTCTCTTATCACTTTCATGCATTCCTCATCTTTCTTATGTTTATTTTATTATTTTCTTTTCATTCCATTTTGGTTTGTTTATCTCTTACTGTTTGATTTTTCTTCTTCTTTTCTTTTTATTTTTTATCCTTGATTCACACCTATATCATTTTTGTCTTTGTTGCTTTAATTCTTTGTCTATTTTATTTATTCATATTTACAATTTCTTATTCATTAAACAATTTTAATCCACCCTTATCCTCGAATCGTATGCCTCGAACTGTGTGCCCCCTTCCTTGTGTCTCATCTCTCTCTTTTTAGCTTGCTTTGGTCTGCAACAATCATTTTCTTCTCCTCCAGCTCTCTTTCATCCTGATGATGGATCATGTAGTATGATTCGAAACGTCGATGTGAAAAACCAAAACACAATCAAATCCAGAAATTAATAGCACTAAATAAAATAATGTTATTTAATTGAAGTTAATATTACTTAAATAAAATGATGCTATTTAATTAAATCTATTTTTAATTAAATTATTTTATTTTATTTTATTAATATTCATTTCTAAATTACATAATCTTATTTTATTTTATTAAAGAAGATATTATCATCTTAAATAAAATAAAATCAAAATAGAATATCCTCTCAAAGATATCTGTGATGAAAAAAGAACAAATGGAGTTAAAAGGGAAATAAACTAAAAGAATTCAATCAAGATTTGTTTCTATTTTCTATTTATCCCCACAGCCACAATTTGCCTTCCAGTTCCACTTTGCCCACAAAATGAGCCCTCTCATTCTCATTTCAAGATCACGAATTTTTACATCAGACTTATGCTACAAATTTTCTTGAATTTTATCATTTGAGATTACACATTAGTTTGATTTTATAAGCATCTTAGTTTTAGAGCATATAGTTTAATATTACATTTTAGCTTAATCTTCATAATAGATTAATTTGCAAAGTAATTCATTTATGGCATTACATGTAGATCAATTTTCATTTCAATAAATTAGTTTTTTTTATTGCATTTTACAGTCATTTAGATTAATTTTCATTGTTGCATTGCAAGAACAGGATTCATGGAGATTGGCATTCTTGCTTCTCCTCTTTGAATCTCTCATTCCGGGACTGTATTTGCAGGGGTAACTGGGTCAACCTGAGGGCCACAATATCAATCCCTACTCTTCTCGGATAGAGAGTTGTGAATTGATTTGCAAGGACTCATTATTGAGTATCCTTGCATGCAAGGATTCACAAAAGTATAACATATTTTCAGTTATACGCCTTATACATCCAGTTCAACTAATTCTAGTTCTTCCCTTGGAGTGTACTCATCAAATTCCTCTTCAGATATATCTAGAACCACCTGTTCATTACATTTCCCTTCAATTTTTGGAGTCTTGTGTGTCGGAGGAGTGTAATCAACAATCTCTTTAGCTCTTTTCTTTTTTTTCTCCATCTCACCGGAAGAGGAGCCAACTTCAAGTGCTCTTACCGAAATGGGAATACTGAGTGCTCCAAACTTTTAAAGAAACTTGCATATTCTTGATCATATTTTGCTAAATTTTTAGAATGAATATAAATCTATTTTCAAACCAGTTCATTCTCTTCCCATACAACATTGTTGATTAGTGGCAAACAATTCATAAAATACATCACAAGACATATCACCAAGGTACCAAACCTGAAGGGGTAATCTGCCTCCTTTGTCGATTACACATTTTCCATCAGTTGATCTTTTAGCAATTCGCAGAGGTCAAAATCTTGATCCTCCATTATCATTTTGTGAGAGATGTAAACTACACCTACCAAAGTTGTGCCTTCCATGTTTCTGAAAAAGATTTTGTATGAAATTCCATGTGCAATGTACCTTGTTATCAGATCTTTGATTGTCGCAATTATCAGAGCCCTTTGATCTCTAGTTACTTTGATTAGGGTTTTGACTTCTTTCTTCCTGATAGACTTCTTTTTCGGTATATCACAACATTGCATAATCCAGTTAGATTCTTAATCATCTCTTTTGAAATCTGATAAGGTTTATCCAGAGTTAGAATTTCATCATTCAATATGTTTAGAATAAACCTAACAACTTCCGCATTATCGAAATAAGAGAATTCACTCCAAATATCCAAACTTTTGTGTTTAGCACCTTCAAGCCATTTCAATTCATCGACCGGCAACATGTTCCTCACATCCCTAATCTTATCACTGCTATACTCATCTAGATTCACCAATCCTTTGATTTGCTTCATTTTCTTTTTTGTACCAAACAAGTTCTACTTTTGAGCACCAAATTAAGTAGAAATTCTACAAACAACTGAAAATACTTGATGAATTTAGAGATTTGTCGCTAAATTATCTTCACTTCTTTGAGAACTTTGCTATAGAGGTTCTCCTTCTACTCTTATTTGATGCAAGGTGACAAATAAGGGTTCCAAATAGCCTTTTATAACTTGCACACCTAACCTTTTGACCGCATTAAATGTTTTTCACTAGGTGTTCTGGATACCCTGCTTTCTCAGATAGTGATAGAAAAATTTATCTGCGGATCTTCAACTTCTAATTTTTTTGCACAAGTGATCACTGATGCATTTGTAAACTATTAGCACAACTACTGACAATCTTCTGCATTCTAGTGCAAACTACCAATAAGGGGACAAAGGATTTTCTTGAAAAACTCCCCCTAGGCCAGTGGCCTAAGATCAATTCTTGGAGGAATTACCAGAAGCAGATTCTAGTGCGAGCTCATTTCCTTCATCAGACTCACTCTTCCTTACCCATGTTTTCTTCATCTAATCTCTAATTTCTTCCACAATCACTTTCCCTTTTACTTTATCATATTTCTGTGTATTTTTGCCTTTGTATGTCGGATCTCTTCCGTCCATGTTTCTATTCCTGCAGAATTTTGCAATGTGACCAAATTTGTTGCAATTGTAACATACAGGATTTCTTTGTCTAAACCAATCATTCCATTAATTTCCTCTAGATATGCATTGATTAGAAATATGCCCAAATCTTCCATAGGTGTATCATTTAACATTCCTTCTATTAACAAAGTGATTTGACATACTTTTGCATTCAATTGACTTATGACAAAACTTATTACATTGAAAAACCAACCAAAAAATGGATTACTTGAATTTATTTTACTTCTACATTGAGTAGACATATGACCAAATTTATTACAAGCAAAGCAATATCCATAAAAAATTTGAGCATTACGTTGTCTTACCGGATACCTTCTTCCTTTGTTCATCTGATTTCTTTGATTGAAATTCTTTTGTTCAAATCTGGAGCTTTCTCCTTTTTCATATTCAAGACCCCACTTGTCATTTGCATCCTTTTGTCCTCTAGTAAGCTCATCAAGCTTAGAAGAATTGATCTTAAATTTCTCCTTGTATTCATTTGTAGTAGAAAGTTCATCTTTTAGAATAACAATCCATCTTTCAAGCTCTTGTTCATTATTTTTGGATTGTTGCAGTTCAATCTCCAGCTGAATGAATCAACTATTAACTCTATTGTATTCTTTAGTTCTCTCTTTTAAGGACTGAGCAATATTTTCTTCTTTCAATCTCCTTAGTCAACTTCATCACCATAGATTCCATCTCAAGCTTTAAGGTAGGATTATATCTAGCAAGCTTTTCACATTCTTTAGTTATTTCCTTTAAGGTTTGATTCAGGTGAACATCTTCCAACCTTTTACTTTCTTTCTGCTTTCGCTGATCACATAGTTCCTTTCTCTTTTCTCTTCACTCATCGATTTTATCCTTCAATGACTGAATGAATTTCTTAGCATCCTCAATATCTGCTTTCAATTCTAGGACTTCTGCTTTAGACTGATCAAAATCATCAAGTGCCACCAAAAGCTACTGTTGAAGATCACCAAAACTTTCCAAGATCCACCTCAAGCTATTAAACTTCTATGAAGGAAACTTTCTTTGATACCAATTGTTGGACTCAAGGAACACTGAGAGAGGGGGGTGAATCAGTGTTCAACAAGATTTAACATTATAAACTAGATCTTAAACCATTTATAGTAGTTACTCAAAAAGTAAAGATGCAAGCACATGAAGAAAGCAATCATAACACCATAACACCAATATTTTTAAGTGGAAACCTTGTTAGGGGAAAAACCACAATGAAGGTTAATCCACAATTGTATACTCTATAAAAATTATGAAAAAAGAGGAATGCACATGCATTTAGACACACTGCCTAGAGCTCACTGCTCAAAATTAGGAAGGCTTACTTCCTTATAAAATATTTAGATTACATCAAAAGGTTGAACTAAGAAAGTAGCATCTACAAATTCCTGGTGACAGTTCTGGTTAGGATCATAGATTAGATTCTGGACCTTATGTCTGATTCTGCACCTTGCTCTGCTTTGCTTTAACTCGCTTGACAAAATCCTCTTCTACACAAGTGAAACTATGTATAATCACTCTACAACCCTTCTGATATTCGCAATGTACTTTGAACACACACTACTCACACACCAAAATGAATTGACAAAACTCTTATATATATCTGCTACCAAGGATTTAATCACTTCATGTTGGCTTCAACAAAATATGAAAATATTCACCAATGGTAGTCTCATATCTCAAATAATATTTAATGTGCACCTCATCAAAGTCGGTCACAACATAGTGAGGGCCCAAAACAAAATCCCCAAAGACAAAATACCTTAAACAATAACACCTTGTATATCTGTGACATGCCAAATTCACTTAGTTGGCCTTTGTAAACTAATAAACAGAAAATCATCCTGTCGGATCTCTAAACTTATACACCGATTAATGCAACATCACAAAACTTGATAAAAAGATATTATAGATGCTTAACAACCTTCCCCAAGATCCATGACTCAAAATGATAATCCAGAAAAGCATACAGATGAACATACTAACTGGCTACCTTGTTCTTCATCCTGACTTCTGGTAGTACTATGTTCTTCGCTCTACCTGTCGGTATGGACAAATCCTGAACTGCGGACTAGAATAATGAATTAGGTTTCCATCAATGTCAACACTAGAGGCCATATGCCAATAGTATACTAGTGGTGTTTTCCTCATAGAAGTTCAAACACTACATGTTAGTCCATAAAATAAAACTCATTGCCAAGATTGACCCACTCAAATACATGCTTTCCAAAGCAATGATCACAGGACGGATGGCTAAGTGGGTTATGATCCTATCAAAATATGAAATCAAGTATGTGGAACAAAAGGAAATTAAGGGACAAGTGATTGCAGATCGACTAGTAGAGGCGCTAATGTATTCAGAAAACCCACTGATTATAGAGTTACCTGATGAGTTCATCTTTAACCTAAGCATAGCAAACCACTGGAAGCTATATTTTGATGGATCCTACACACAACATGGGTCAAGAGCTAGAGTCTTTTTTATCATGCCATGGGGAGACTACATACCAAGATCATACAAGTTGTCGTTTCATTGCATGAACAAAATTGGAGAATATGAGGCTCTTATCATAGAAATCAGAATAGTAGTGTAATGGAAAATCATGGCTCTTAAGCTATATGGAGATTCACAACTAATCATCAATTAGGTAAATGATGAATACTAGACAAAGGATGAAAAGTTGACTCCATAAAAGAAACGGGTGGAAAGTCTCAAGGAGTCCTTCATTGACATCACATTTGAACAGATACCAAGAGCAAACAACAAAGCAACAAATTCCATGGCGGCAATTGGATCTCTATTGGATATCCCGCGCAATATCCCTAAGCATGAATTCCTCATAGAGCAGCTTCTCATACCAGCATTCGAGGTACCAGAGTTTGAATTTGTGTGTGAAATTGTTGGTGCCAGTGATCCCTGGTATCATGATATATACACCTACTTGAGAATAGGAGTCCTCCCTATTGATTTATCCCCGAGCCTAAAAAAGACCTTTTTCAAGAAATCATCCTGCTTTGTGATCCTAGGAGACACCCTACACCATAGAAGTATTGAGGGAACCCTGTTATGATGCCTAAATGTTGAGGAGGCTTTGACCACTTTAACAAAGGTACATAATAGCATTTTTGGTTCGCATTTGAGTGGTATGACCTTGGCTAAGAAATTGCTAAGAATGGGGTACTACTGGCCTACAATGGAAAGAGAAGCCCATGAATATGTCAAGAAATGCTTACAATGTCAGTAGCATGGGGACCTCATCCATTCACCAACTCAAGAGCTCCATCCAATCATTACACCTTGGCCCTTTTCGTAGTGGGGGCTCGATGTCATTGGAAAAATCACCCCCGCCTCATCCAGTGGACATATGTTCATCATCACCACCACTAATTATTTCATGAAGTGGGTGGAATCCATCCCCATGACCTACATAACAGGAAAGTAGATATCCAAGTTCATCTTGAATTACCTAATTTGTCGATACGGTGTTCTTCAAGCCATTATCTCAGATAACAGGACACCTTTCAAAAATCAGGATGTTCGAGACCTGTGCCAAAATTTTAATATCCAACATCACTTTTCTACTTCGTATTACCCTCAAGGAAATGGCCAAGTTGAGGCTACAAATAAAACCATCTTGAAAATCCTTAAGAAGACGGTCAATGAAGCTAGTCGTGATTGGCACTTACAGTTGAATCCTGCCCTATGGGCTACTGAACGAGCATCTGCACACCAGTAGGTGCCACCCCATTCTCCCTAGTGTACGGATTAGAAGCCATACTCCCCATTGAGATCGAGTTCTCGTCACTGAGAATATCACTACAAAATCTCATCACAGATGAAGAATATCGGGTCTTACAATTAAATGAGCTTGAATTACTAGATGAGCAGTGTATGGATGCCTTCAACCATCTACAGGTGTACCAAAAATGTCTTAAGCGGAGCTACAACAAGAAAATTAGGAGTCAAACCTTCCAAGTCAGGGAACTTGTACTGAAGGAGAATCAAAAAAATGTACCAAATCCAGATAGCAAAGGGAAATTTGAACCCAATTGGTTGCGCCCCTTCATCATCATAGCAAGCTACAAGTCAGGGGCATATCAGTTATCAACACCCAAAGGTGAGCCTTTGTAGGAGCCCATGAACAACTCTCATCTCAAAAAAAATTATGCCTAATCTTTCAAGGTATGCAACCAAAAATACAAAAAAAATAGAAAAAGGATGGAATACAGTAGAGAGAAAAATTGTCCTCTAGTGAAAACCACTTCGGTGGCACTTTGGGCAAGTACCTTGGTGAAAACCTAGAAAAAAGGTGCCTTGTGTAAATAAGAACTCTCCATCCACCATTATCTCCATGGCTTGTTTTGCATCATTCATCTATCACATTTTGTTGCATCCTTCCATCACCCATCCATGTCTGCATCATGGCTTGATCTTATGTTTGTATCATGATCCCTCCTAGTACTACTCGGCCCATTCCAAAGGTCAATTTTTCCTACCTATATTAGGGTAGTCTATCGCATCACACTGGGGGCTTGATCTTATACTTGCATTGGATCAGATTCGTGTATATTCTTGCGGTCTTCCTTAAAATCAAAAAATCAAAAACATTAGAAAATCAAAAATCAGAAAATGAAAAAATTCAAAAACATTTAGAAAATAAAAATATCCAAAAACATTAAAAAATCCAAAATCCAAAACAACGAAAATAAAAAATTCCAAAACATCAGAAAATAAAAAAATCCAAAAACATTCAGAAAACCAAAAAATCCAAAAACATTCAAAACATATCAAAATCCCAAAATAAGTCAAAAAGTCAATCAAAAAGTTAAAAAAAGAGTCATTTTTTCGAACTATGGGTCTTTGATCTCTAAACGTAGGCAAGGTTGATCTTTGATCATCCCCTGAGACACTTAAGTTAGTCCTTTAGGAGTCTGTCACAATAAACTGGCAATCCATTTGTTCATATCTCATCAATAAATGATTTTTTGTTAGTCGAACTACGTGGTCACTGCATGGATAACATAGGCAAGGCTAATCTTTGATCAGCCCTCAAGGAACCTAAGATAGGTCTTTAGGTTAGGTCTCTGGTCAAAATCTCAGAAAACATCAAAACATTTAAATAACTTGAAAATACCAAAAACAACCTCAAAACATTTCAAAAAAAAAGGTCAAAAACATCAAAATATTTGAAAAATCCATTTGTCTCATCTCTCTTTCACCTAAAATAAACATCCACTCACAATAAATCAATTGTCACCCTCAACCTTTGGTAAAATAGTCGAAAACACGTCTAGCAGTCAAAAGTGAAAACTCAATCGTCAAGGTCTCAAGTCTAGGTCAATAAGTAAACAAGGTAGTCAACTATTTGTAGCAATAGCCCATCATCCAATCAATCTAATTATCATCTAATAACATCATGTCCTAGTATGCATCCTTCTTATAATGGACATCAACATCAGGCATCACTGTAGTTTAGTCTTGGCTAGCTGTATGAAGAACATTAGCATGTTTGTTTACTTGATCTTTATCTTATTGATTTATCTTATTGCACTCATTCCAATGACCTCTCAATGACGTCTAATCAAAATGATTTAGAGAGAAAGGAATGGAGCATTGATCATTATCTTTCATTTTCTATGATTGTTGGACATTCTTGTAATATAACTTGGTGAATACTTGCTTTGTTAGGTATGTATGGAAGGTGTTTTGGGCAGCTTGTTGACTATTGCATTGATAGGTTATACCTTTCTGTGTTTTGTTCTAAGATGTTTGAAGCTTCTAAAGTGCATCCTAACAAGGTTTTTGTATGACAGGTGTGAACAAGAGTACTCCTATCTGATTGTCAAGTCAAAGTCCACCACACTAGGTGCAACGCCATCCTGGTTCTTTATACCTTGATGCATTGTACCTACATGTGTTATCAAACATAAGGCAAGTAAGCTCTTTTAAAATCCCAATTCCTATCAAGCGAAGCATCATCATATCTCATCATCATCTCTAATAAAGTATTTTCAAATCATGGACTTGTTGGATCCTCTTATCATCCTCTTATTTATTCTTTCTTCTCTTCACGCTAACATGGTACCATGACAATTGATTAAACACCACCAATGCATCCTACATCCACAAACCATTAGCATACTACATAGCATTCATATCATATCATATAGGAAGCATTGATCATCTCATATGCATTGCATAATATAGATTGGTTATTCTAAGTATCTCATGAAACCATACATTTGCATCCACTGCATAAATCATATAGGTATCAACATATCATCCATACATGCATCATCATACCATACATGAAAACATACTGAAAAATAAAAGAATGTATATAACATCCTATTACATCACATAATCATAATACATCGCATCATCCATGTTGCATTATCATTTAGGACATAATATAGATCTATTAGTCTAAGCATGATAAAATTATCCACACATCATAAACATTTGCATCCATACATTTATTGCATCCATAAATGATCATCATAAAAATACATAGAGATAAAACAAAACGAAATGCATCCATAACATCCATAAACATCTGCATAATCAACCATAACATAAACACCATCATATAAAATCATATTGCATACATCCATCCATAATGCATAAGTAAAATAGACGCATCACATCATAAAGAATCATATCATATATCATATATCAAAATATCATTGTCATGGTATAAATCAGAATCAAATGTATGGGTATCAATCAAGTGTACAAGAAATCCCACAAGGCTATCAAAAAATGGAGCCTGTGAGTCTCAAAAGGAATGTTGTGATCAAAATGTTGTTTGTAGGTGGCTATCCCTACTAGCTACTCCCCTCGCCCACCTGTCTCTCTTTGTGGTTCTCTAGAGGCCTGTAGCCTATCTGCTATGAGTACTCTAGGACCCAGGCCAATGGAGGCACTGCCTGTCTGTAGTGCAACTGATAATACTCAGCATCTCTAACAGCCTCATAGTATGCCCACATAGACAATGTACTCCTGGAAGATGACGTAGCCATGGACTCAAGCTGCTACCGCCTACCCACCTCATGTGCCCTCTATAGCTCTGGTGCCTACTGCTACTGCACCGCCTAATCCTGCTCTACTATGAGGACCAAGACTTATTATCTCCCTTAGTCCCTCTCTGTTGTAAGAACCTATGCCTAAGTCTGCATCCCCTATATTTGTTCCTACAATCCCTAGACTTACCACTGTAACTATAAAATCTATGTATCCCTCAGGTCCAACTACGGTTGTGGCTACAGTGAAGGTTGATCCTACTGCCTGTCTGTATCCTAGTCCTAGTGCCCATCCCTGGGCTGATCTTGATCCCCATCTCTAGGGGCGTCCCTCTGAACTCTCTGTGGATCGGGCTACTGCTCTAGCTTCCATAGAGGTGGCCCACCTCCCTCGTTTCCCCTCGGTACCTATCTAACCTGGGCCCATCATGTTGTCCTCTCGCGGGGCCTTCGTCATGCTAAAGCTGCTCCTGGGACTATCAGTCATACCGGAGGCCTGAACTAGTTGTCGTAAGAACATGTGGTCCCTAGGTCCACCTATCCCTAATCAAAGGCCCAAGGCCTAGCCACCAACTATCTAAAGGATTCCATTGCCACGACCGTCTCAATGGTTCATCCCCATGTCATCTCCCTAGTGGAGCGAGCAAAAACAACCATGTACTAGTCATCGAGGTGATCCTGCACATCCCCAAACTGTTTCGCTACTCTATCCAGTAGGTAGCACTCGATCATAGTATACTCTCTACCCTGCATAAACCTATCCTACTTGGCATAAAATAGCTATTGGAAATCATTGTACCAGCCAAGCATATGCAACCAAGGCCTCCAAGTAAAAATGGTCATCTCATCAAGGAATTTCCTCCAATGAGAAATACTATGTTGTCTTCTATGCAAGAAACAGAGGTTTCTCCTATACCTCTAGAATGCTAGGTAATCTAGCTCCATGTCAACCATTGTGACCCTCAGTCAAAGCACGACTATGTGCTCCTAGGCCCAAATGTGTAATAGTGTAATGTCGGTGCCAATAGCTCGGCTATCATAGTAAGCAAACTCATGCAAGTCATGGTAGAGTGAGGCCAGTAGCACTGGCCCCTAAGCAAACATAATCCTCTTGTAGAGCATCCGCTCCCAGGCTAGAACCTGTCACGAGCTGAAATACTTACCCCGTCGATCTGAAGCTACAAGTCCACTAATGATAGCTACAAAAATTAGCCAAAATTTCAATACCCGACCTTTGTAGTACTCAAGGTCGATATGGCCCTCAACGAAGATAATCTCGTAATATGAATCAATACTGGCGTTAGAGTCATAGATGACTTAGTCACCATGGATGGGCAACCAAAGAATCTACTAAATGTCCTCTAGTGTGATGGTCGCCTCGCTAGTGGGAATATGAAACGATGATGTCTCGTTGTGCCACCACTCTACTAATGTTATCATGACAAGGTGGGTCCAGGCAGGAGGAGCGTAAGTGACGTACCATAGACCAATAGCACCAAGGTGCTCCTGAAGCAACTTGTGCAACCTGCTCAATCTTCTCAGTACTGAGGGTTGATGCTCCCATGAATGCACAACATCAGTAACCTCTTGCACCCATAAAGCCACAACGTCAAGTTTCATAAAAATATTTAATCTCGTTTGAAGTTTCCAGCACAAAAACAACAAATGCGTCATTGTTAGCAAATGCATCTTACTTTGGAAACTCCAAACTGAGATGTTGGAGCCCCCAAATTGCAAACCCAGCCATGGCATCTCCCTTTGCAAGCACGAACATGTTTGACTGAAACTCTAAAATCCTAACTGAGGCATGGCATTGCCATTTGCATGTCTATTAGCCTTTGACCTTTGAACCCTAAAAGCTAAGGTGCGACGAGGCGTTGCCACTCACAATAGTAGTGATGTTTGACCCTCTGCGTCACTAATTTTTCACCCCCAACATCACCATATAGCGATGCTGAGGGCTTTGACCTTTTGGAACCTAATAAATGTGCTCAAAACTCAAAATTAAAGGTCGAGTTAGGATGACATACTGGTGGCCCTGTGCCTAAAGGTCTCTGGAACACTCGAACTCGCTCGAAAATGTGTCATAGAAGCACTCTTTGCGCCATTCTGCAGAGGTGTTAGAGCTCAAAATCTCAAAGGTTTGAATGCAAAATGAATTGAAAGTGACCCCTCAAGGCCTATTTAAGCATGAAAATAAGGGTTTTTTGACCCTATTTAGTAGTCCAACTAGGGTTTTGTGCCCCCGTCACCATTTTTTCCAAACCAAAGCTCATTTCACATCTTTTTGTCGCATTTTGGCACATTTCCGACATCCTAGAGCCTTTCTAGACCCATTGGGAACCTTTTCCTCTTTTTTCACGAGATCACCCAAAAATCCAAATTTTTTGTCTGATCTCTCGAGGGTACAGTATACCAACGTAGTTCTTCTTGCTAGGGTAGCATTGGGGTGTTTTAAATAATAATAAAAAATTACTTTTGATCATGGCAAGGTTATTCTTTGAACCAATGCAACAACCACATTGCTTCAAAGACGGGCAAAATGTAGACACGAAAATTGTCCTGATCGATATCACATACTTGATTCTGACTTGTTAACTTCAATTCATCCTTAATCATCCCTCTACTAACCATTTTAATCGAATAATCTTTATCTGATTAAATTCATCATATATCCTCTTTTAATTAAATAAATCAACCTTTATTTAATTAAATCATATTTCACCTTTTAATTAAATAAATCAACTTTATTTAATTAAATCTAATGTTCTTCTTTTAATTAAATATATCATTCTATTTCATTAAATCATATTCTCCTCTTTAATTAAATAAATCAATTTTATTTAATTAAGTCATCAATCAATTCTAATGTCCCTCTTTAATTAAATAAATCAACCTTATTTAATTAACTTCTAAAGTTCATCCTTTTAATTAAATAAATCAAACTTTATTTAATTAAATATAATATTCATTATTCCTCCCATTTAATTTAAATAAATCTAAAAATCTAAGTCAAATTTCAAATCAGCTAAATCCTCATCTAAGTTAATTAAATCCTAATTAACTCTAATCATAATCCATCAAATCCTCTAGATTTTGCAACTTGCACAAGTAAATCAATTTAATTAATTTATAAATTCTTCTATTTCATTCAATCATGGCATCTTATTGGAATATTCCTCCATTTTGAAATCTACATCCTAAAAGGACTTGTCCATCCAACAAGGCATTAAAGGCCTCTTACGTGTCCTTTTTCTTGAGCCAAGTGGCATCAACTTCTCTTTCTTCTCCCTCCAACATGCCACTTCTCTAATTTCAAATTTCCACCTAATTGCATTTATTTGCACATTGATCAAAATGTGCTCCACCTCTCTCCACTAACATGTTGACAAGTGGCACAATTGCATTGGCTTATGTTTAGTCCCACATCCTTCATGTTTTGCATTCTTCTATCCTTCTATTCTATAAATAGAGGATTCCTCTATTGATTTTGGATCCACAACTTTATTGAAGATTACTCTCTTCAGATTTTTGAGCAAATTATGCATTGTTATCCAATTTTTCATAGTTTTCATCATCTCATAGCTAGGTTATGGTAAAATTTCATCAAGGAGCATCAGTCTTCATCAAAGATCAACAAAGCTTGCAAGGAATTGGGAAAGGGCTATTTTCCACATCAAAATAGATCAAATTTCCCATGGGATTGAGGATTTTAATGTTTTGGAGAAGATTACTTAGCTTTCGATAAATTTTATTTGATATTCTCTTTTGTTTTCTTGTTCATTTCATTTCAAATGAATCTTATGGGGAATGTTTATTTAGATTTGTATAATTCACTAACATTGTGTTGTTTACTCATAATTGTGCAGGTCTAGATTCACCATTCGCATGTGGCACACATCCATTGGCACAATATCACAAAGGATTTTATCTTTGTACAGACCTATGTTAAACTCCACCTAAACCTACTTATTTACAAGCACTTGTTGCCCCTTATTGAGCCATGAGATCTTATAAGGGGTTGGATGAGGATTTCTCTTCATTTTAATTTTTTCTACCATCTCTAATGACACTATGTTATCTGTTGAACCAGAATCAACAATAACTTTGCATACCTTTCCCTGAGATTTGCATGTTGTCTGGAACAAATCCTTTCTTTGAGGGGGTTCCTTGATGGTTGGCACCTTGGTTAGTGTCCTCCTAATCATTAGGGACTCTCCTAACTCTGGTGTAGCATGTAAGGAAGGTGAATTCACACTTTCTTCATCCTCCTCTTGAACTAATTGAGTCCTCTCTCCACTCTAAGAACTTGCACTTGGTTTATCCAAGCACTTCCATGCAAGATGTCTAAATTGGTTGCAGTTATAACACCTTCTAGAGAAGGTATTAGACCCCCTTCCTTGTCCATTGAACCTGCCTCTACCATTTGGCCTTCTTTCTCTAAAATTTCCCCTTGTTTCACCACTAGATTCTTGGTTTGCACTTTGTTTACCTTATCCTCTTTATGATCCTCTTTCACTAGGGGTTCCTCTACCCCTAAAACTCTTTCCTCTGCCCCTTGATTGTTTTTCTTCCCTCCTCTTAGTCTTCTCTTCAACCTTAGTGGCCATTTGAAAACACTCCTCTACTGTCCTAGGAGTAGTAAGGCTTATTTCATCATCTTGAATTGTGGACCTCAAACCATTCAAATATCTGGCTACTTTTTCCTTTTCATTCTCAATATGCCCTGACCTTATGCTAATTTTGTGGAACTCCTCAGTGTAGGCTGTCACATCCAACTCTTTTTGCTTTAAATTCTATAATCTCCTAAACACTTGTATCTCATAATTAACAGGAAATAATTGACTCCTTAACTTCACCACCTTCTTGTCCCAAGAATTGATCTTGGACTTACCCTTCTTTGTCTTGTCCTCTTGGGTGTAATTCCACCATGTTAATGCTAGTCCCTTAAACTTGGTTTTGGAAAACTTGACCTTCTTGTCTTTAGGCATCTCCTTGTAGTCAAAGTAATTTTCTAAGGAATCTATCCATTCAATTACCTCTTCACCATCAATCTTGCTACCATACATAGGTAGCTCCATCTTTACTTCTTGAGCCTCACCTCTTGTAGCCTTGAGAACTTGCAAAAGCTTCTTTTCTTCAAGATCCAACTCACCTTGTGGTCCTTCAAGAGGGTTCTCTCTCTCTCCCTCCTCCTCATCTTCAAAGTCACTTACATCTTTTGTACCCTTACCTTTTCTTTCTCTAGTTTCCAATGCTTCCATCTTGGCTAACATGGCTTCTTGGCTCTCTCTTAGGGCTCTAATATCTCTAGCAATAACTGATCCACCTTTTGGAGGCATCTTGAATGCTTTATCCTTCAACCTTTCTTCTTCGAACTCAAATCTTCTTTCCAAATGATCTCAAGCCTAAGCTCTGATACCACCTGACGCAGAGCAAGGTGATTTAGGCTTTCTTCAATCAATTCAAACTAGTTTCTGGGTATGTGCAGGATCATGATGGGCCAAAAAGAGGCGATATGATGGGTATGTGGCTGACGACATTTTTTTTACCCAAAATTGATGAAACGAAAAGGGTTTTTAAAGGAGATTCTCAAATTTCCACCAATATAAATTATGCTTTACTTTGAATTTAATAAATAATTATTATTCATTTTCTAGTTGAATTACGACTAAAGTCTTGATTGATAGGTTGATTGAAAAACATCTGTAGATTTCAAACGGTATCACATTTTTTGAATCCAAAACATGTGTCACATTCTATGCTTCACATACTATAGGATTAAAAAAATTGAATTTCATGAAGTTTTGACCAAGTTAAGGTGGTCGACATAATAGTTTTTATATTTTTAAAAAGTTGTAATAAAAATTCATAATTAATTATTTACTTGGAAAAGAATTACAAAAAAATTGCATCCATTGAGACATGAGTCCTCTACTTATATCTAAAATATTATCATTTTGTTGTGGTTAGGGTGGTTAGACGACACCTACTTCTTATTTTTCCCTTGAAATGTAAGTACTACTTGCATTTAAATTTCAAATTTTGACCAAATAGATTTTTTTTTAAATAAACCTAGTAGTTTAGAAACTACATTCAATTTGTTATAGATTCTATTTTTACATATTTTTTAAATAATATAGATAACTTATTCAAATTTTTACTTCGAGTTGCTTAACTCTGATTTTTTTGAATTTTTCGCCACTTAAGGGCCTATTTTTCCATGATGATCCTACACATACCCTTCTAAGTCTACAAAACCCTTATTGGGTTAGTTCCTTCACAACTTGACCTACTTGCTTGTAGGTGTCCACACATACTTATCTCTTTATATCATTTAATGAAGGTCACCAAGGGACACAATCTATACACTTTCAGGAACCCATCAACATGTTATTCAACATATCAAACTAAACCACCAAGTTGTTTTTGAATATTCTACACAAAACTGACCTGCAACAGTAGTTTTAGGCCAAATTAGGCCTTTTTTTCAAAGGAAGTACTTAAAATTCACCTTGAAAACTCTGAATCTCTTCATCAACATGTTCCACCAGTCACATAGGGTCTAATTCTACAATTTTTTTCATCAAAACTCTTCAAAATTCTATTGTCCTAAGCAATATCTATCAAAACTAAGCCTAGCACATGGAGATGCTAGACTAGGGAACATGCAAAAACACAACAAACACCTTCACCCTACTCTACAACTATGAAAAATAGAAAGAAAATTCCTAAAATGTCCATTCCACCAAACTACAAAATTTTCCTACGATGGAATGGCCTATTTTCTCATGTTTTTCTCACCAAATCCTAGAAACCCTAGTTAACAAAGCAACCTATAGAAAATTGGCTTGTTCTCCCTAAAAATTAAATGAAAAGCACTCAAAATTGATTCAAATGAAAGGTAAATCAAATCCACAACGCATCACATGAATTTTACATCATTATGTTGCTATACAGGGCCATACAAAATCTGGAAATATAAGAAAACTCAATAAATTCACACCAAAATAAAGCAATAGCTTCTTATTCACCAAAAATATCTTCAACAACCTTTCTTTGAAAAGGATTGAGGATTTTTAAACATTTTCTCCTCAAAACCAATGGTCCCCAACTGAATTTTGAATGGGGTGACCATTCAACTTCAACTACTATTCAAAAAGTGACAAAGTTGCAAATGCAACTTTTACAATTTTGCAACATTATTGACAACTTTTAACATATCACCACTAAGGCCCTACATGACACTTATTACATCAATAATTGATCCCTTAGACCTTATTTACATCATGAAATGACACAAACTAAAACTAGACTCCATAATGCACAATCAAACCAAAATTGCTCAAGGTGCTCCTGCACCACACTTGTCCTCTCTTGGAAACAAGATGAAATATTTTGCACTTGTCCTCTCTTGGAAGCATTGGGTATGGTGTTCCCCAGGATGAAAACTTGTATTTATCCTCTCTTGGATATGTTAAGCACGATATCCCCTAAGATTAAGACCTCACATGGACCAAGAAAAATCCCTTTGAACATTCTTTTTTTTTCCCTATTGCATCTTTCTTTTGTACCTTATTAAAGTCATGGAGGTATGGCTTTGATATGGTCCCATGGGGCTCACCTAGTGAACAACTAGTTTCACTAGCCCTTGTGAGCATGCATTTCCTTTTTATACCTTATTAAAGTCATGGAGGTATGGCTTTGATATGGTCCCCTAGGGCTCACCTAGTGAACAACTAGCTTCACTAGCCCTTGTGAGTGTGCATTTTTCCTTTTGTCCTTATCTTATTCATGGAGGTATGGCTTTGATATGGACCTCAAACCTATTAAAATATCTTTGGATCTATGGATTTGAAATAGTGAAATCAATTTATTCTCTCTAATTTTAACAATTGGTATCAAAGCCAGTTGTTGGAGGATATTCAAAAAGGTTTACTTGATGCTAAATGAAGATCAATTAAAAATCAAAAGTAATATAAGAAAATGTTGCTAGTTTAAACAAATATTAGATCATAGGCAATAGAAAGAGAGATCTACTATCAAAATAAATTTTCAATAAAATGGAAGTGAATCCCACTGTTTATATTGAATTCACTATATAGACATCAAACTAAGGAGATTGAGAATTAGAGAGTTTGATAATAGAGGTAGAAGTTGCAAGGTTGAATTAGGATTGTGGTATTTTGTTAGACCACCACAATCAACTATTTGAAAGGAAAGAGATCATAGTTTGTTCACAAGTATTGAAGGAAACACGATAGCCAAGACAAGAGAGAAATCATGGAGGAAGGAGATTCAATATAGATCACAAAAAAAAAAATTAAAGGTCATAAATATTTAAATAACCTAGTTCAAAAGTAGATTGGGGTGAAGAGGCAGCTACCAATCCATCCATTTCTATAAAAAGGTGATCATTTTTTTTGATAAAAAATATTGCTCTTTTTAGGAAAGAAATTCAAGCTTTCAAGTTTGGGTGAAAATATCTTTAATTAAAACCATGAAGGGGTGAAACCAAATTGTATGTCTTCCTAATAAGTAGAAATCAAAGAGTCGCAGTATTTGAAGATTGTTGCTATCAAAAGGTGGATCATGTCATGCTTAAAGAAAAAAATTGCAATTTAAACCGTAATCAAGGTTGGGTTTGTTGCCACTAAATATCATTACTATAGCTTTCTTTGAAGCAGAAGAGGAAGTTGTTGTTTATGACTAATCAAAGGAAATCATTGTCAAAGTATAGGTCACAATTGTTAAATATTTTTGTCAAGGAAGTAGGCCATTGTAGTTAAAAAAAATCCACCAGAGGTAAAGAAGGCGCATAAAATTAAAGATCCAACCCACTATGTAATTGTTGCCCAAGGAAATAAGAGATTTGCAAAAGCCACCTTCCAAATCAGAGATCTATAAAGATAAAAGGAGATTGAGGGTTTGAAAGGTAACCCCAGCGAATGTCAAAAGACAACAGATTGCAGAGGTGAAATAGTTTTTTGAAAGAATTCATAGTATATTTTTTCAAAGGTGAAGATTTTGCTAGTGAAAGGTAGGTTGTAGTAAGGGAACTATAAGGTAGAGATGATAATAAATTGAGAGGAGAAGTTTCCAGTTATTAGGAGGAGGGAAACAAAATTGGTAAGAGGGAGTAAAGGTGCAAGTTGAAGCTGTAATATTATATGTTGAAAATTATTGCCGCCCATCACATATTAATCCTTCCATAAAGGTGGATCAAAGAAGACATTGGGTGGAAGATTGAAACTTCTAATGGAAAATTTTTAAAAGATGTTATATATTGTTGAAGGTGATTTAGAAGGTAGATCATGGCGTAAATCCTCTAAGTCATAAGAGACAAGTAGTAACAAAGGACAAGAAAAATGGCTAACTAGGATCATAGATTTCAAAGAGGTTAAATTTTTGAAAAAAGGTATCAATTTTGGAAGAAAATTACATGTGGTAAATGACAAGTGGGAAAAGATTATGGCTTTAGAGGAAATCCTATTTGTAACTATTATGTGCACTTGATCAAAGAAGAAACATGATTACATTTTTTACAATATCTAATGAAGTTTGTAGTATTTGTTAAAACCTAAGCTTGAAGAGATACAAAATTAGTGGAAGATCATTTCAATTCTTGAAATAGTGAAGCCACATGACGCTTCCATACAATCGTGGTGAATCATAATAGCTAATCAAATCATAGCATGTAGTTTATTAAAAAAACTAAGTTGAAGTGATTTTTTCAATGGAAAAGATAGGGAAAAGAGTAAAGAAGGAGAATAAGAATGTAATGTGTGTAAAAGATATTTTGGAGAAAGAACTAGAGAAATTTACAAAGATAAATGAAAAATTGGAAGAGGAAAATGGTTCACAAAAGGAAGATATAATGATATTGAGAGAAGAAAATGATTTGTTCAATCAATTAATTAAAGCTTACATAAAGGAAAATCAATTTCTAAATTCTAAGCCTACACTAGATGTAATGTGTCATGTGATACAAGTGATTTTTTTTATTCATTAGATGAATTATTTGATAAATGCACAATATATCTAAAGCCTCTTTTAATAAAAAGTGTAAGGAAGACAATAATATTTTTGAATCTACAACTCTTGTTAGTTGTGAGGATAATAATAAGGAGTGTTCTCCATAGAACATTAGATTTATGATAATGAAAAGAAAGGGATATGAAGGAAAAGGTTTGGGAAAATATGGACAAGGAATTATAAAGCCCATTGAGACAATAGTGAGGCCAAATAATGAAGGTCTTAGATACGCTAGTAGAAATAAAAAAGTTGTCACATATGTTATAAGTTAAAATAAATTATATCAAGGAATACAATGCATAAAATGTTCTCATTTTCATCTAGGCATGGACATAGAAAAGATTTGTGTTAGTATTTGCATCCTTGTAGTATCTATGGATTGAAGAATAATTCTAAGAAATTATGTTGGAACAAAAAGTGGAAGAAATGGCCACTAAAAGATAATATACAAATGGATTATGGATGGATTGGTGTATCTAATTGGAAAAAGGTCACACATATGTTCAAAATGTTGCACAAGAATAAATAATCTCATGTTAGACAAAATAACAATCATGAAGGTCATATATCATCCTTAAAACCATATAATTTAATCTATGAATTTTGACCATTACAAGGGTTGCTTGAATTCTATCCATGTAGCGATAAGAGATTTATAGATGGAGCACTCATCTACATGGAATAAGTAACATCACAAAGATCATTATTAAAAAAATTTAAAAAATTTATAGTGTTGATTGTAGAGATCATTATTGAATGGTTATAACGTTGATAGCAAAGATCATTGTTGAACCTAGAAAGTTGTAGTATTTATCATAGAGATCATTGTTGAATAGTTTTACTATTGGTCACAAAGATCATTTCTAAACTTGTGAAGATTTTGATCACAAAAATCATTGTTGAAATTGATTGCAAAGATCATTGCTAAATTTGTGAAGGTTTTGGTTGCAAAAAATATTATTGAAATTGATCATAGAGATCATTGCTAAATTTGTGAAGATTTTGATCATAAAGATCATTAGGAATGGTTCACTTCCTTTATCAATATAACTATGAAGAACGTCTTAGTAGATAATGATAGACAAAAGTAATCAAGGCTATTCAAAACAAAGATAAGTTTGTATACTTTCTAGTGCACATTGATGTTAAATATTTTTCATGTTGGTGAAAATTCACCTCCTAGGAACACAATCTGCAAAACAAAAACCCTCACAAACATGAGAGAATCAACACACTATTTCACCAATGAGTAACTAAATTAATATGAGATAAAATACATAATGTATAGCCTTTTAAAGGCATGAAAAATGCAATGGGTGTAACACTACCCGATACAGGAAAAAACCACCTAGATAATTTACCTAAGTTAAAACCTAATACTACACTAACACACACACACACCCCGGCCCTTAAGTGCAAACTTAGGGAGATTATTATGCAAAATGAAAATGAAAAAAATGGGTCTTGGAGATAAGGCCATTTTAGGTACCCATGCACAACTGTTATGCAATGGAATCTCTCACAACCAAAGAAAAAGGAGAAAACCCCAATGGGAGAAAACTCTGAGCTCCAAAAGAGAGAAAAGAAAAACAAGATGCATGGATGGAGCACTCAATAAAACCCCCCAAGGGCTACATGAATAATGTATATACAATCAATGACCCCTTATAAGAGGGAAATAGAGAGACTATGTAGCCTCCCCACAATGTGTAATCGCCTACAAAAATGGTAAGTGCCTGAAGACACAACATAATCCAATGTCAACAAACAACTTGTCTCCCTTTTGAAAAACAAAAACCAAGTACAAATGCAAGTATTCTTCCCATTCTGGATAGGAATTAGCAAGTGAAATCCAAATGTAGGATGATAATGTCCCTGAAATCTGCTCATGTGTCGAGTTGAGACCTTGGAAGATGATGCCATGAATCAATCAGGAACATTCTGAATCACAATAGAAAGTGACAAACAAGGTACCACTGGAAACTAATTTTGAACATTCTCAACATAAAGAGATGGAGTGAAAAAATTTGTACCACAACTATCATACTATCATCAAATAGGAAAATTAATCCTTCAAATGTGTCTTCCAAGTCTGAAATGTGAGATTCCACAAACAATGAACCAATGTTCAAAAAATAGGAATCCCAATAAGGAAGACAATGATAATACTATTTCTTAGGAATGATGGAAGTACTTAATGATGGTGGATCAACTACCTTTGAAAAAGAATCAAAAACCTCTGAAGCAACTGCAATCTCATTTGAAGTCTCAAAAGCCTCTAAAGGATCACAAGCATGGTTTATCTTCTCTGAAGAATAATGAGGCACATTGGTATTTGAAAGAGGATCATCGAGATATGGTAGAGTACCATGATCTCCATATGATTCTCAAATGTAAGTCTAAAGAGCATAAGGGAACTCAAAATGAACAAGTGAATCCAAAAGGTCATCATCATTTATATGCTCAAAAATAACTCTAAAGACTCTAGCCCTATATCCTTTCCAAATCATATTCCCACAATGTGTGCCTAGAATAGGAACTTCATTATACAAATATGGCAATAGATTCTACTCACTAAGATGAGTGAGAATAAAATCACTCCATTGCTTAAAGTTCCCTTTTTCCAAAGTGTAGACACGCAAAATATACTGATTGACATCATGCATTTGATCCTAACTTACTAACATTGTTTCTTCCTTAATCATTCCTCGGTCTAACCATTTAATCAAATTCCCCTATCTGATTAAATTCATCAATATTCGTCTCTCAATTAAATAAATCATTTTGTCTAATTAAGTCACTCTCTCCTGTTAATTAAATCAATCCACCTGATCTAATTATCCCTATTTAATTAAATAATCAATTTATCTGATTAAATCTCTAAAGTCTATCCATTAAATTAAATAAATTAAAACCTTATTTGATTTAATCTAACACCATCCCTTTTAATTAAATAAATCAAAATCTTTATTTAATTAGCCTCTTATCATATTCCTCTCTTATCTGATTTAAATAAATCCATAAATCTAAGTCAAATAAGTCACATCATCTAATCCCCTGTTAAATTAATTAAACCCTTGATTAATTTAATCTAATCTCATGTCACATCCTCTAGATAATGCAAGTTGCACATGAAAATAGATTTAATTCATTTATTAAATCCCTATTTTCCTTACAAGTATCTTTTGGAATATTCTATCAATTTGAATTCAAAAATTCCAAGTCAACATGTACATCCAACAAGGCATTTAAAACCTCTTACATGTCCTTTTCCTTGAGCCAAGTGGCATTTATTGCATTTTCCCTTCCCTCTTGCATGTCATTTCAATAAATTTGAAGTTTCAAATATTGGCATTTATTGGCACAAACCCCAAATCTTGCACATCCATCATCCATTCATAGCTTGACAAGTGGCACCATATCATTGGATGAATGTTAGTCCCACATTGCTCAAATTTGAACATTCATCCATCTTGAAATCCTATAAATGAAGAGCTCCTCTCCTCATTTATCATCCACAATCCAAGCAAAGTTACCATGCTAAAATACTTAGCCATTTCCATCCATCATTCGAATTCTTAGCTAGGCTTTTTGCAGATTTGGCTTGGAGTTCTTATCTTTTGTCAAAGTGGATCAACATCATCTTCAACACATCAAGATTTCATCATAGGGATTGGGAAAGGGCCAATTTTCACATCAAATTGGCACCAATTCCCCCATGGGATCAAGTGTTTACTATTTAGATTAGGATTAAATCTAGTTTTTATCATTTTCTTTGTGTTCTTCACTAATTTCTTTCCTATTTTGAGTTTGCAAATCGATTTCATGGGAATCCTTCTTTTAGCTTGTAATTCCTTGTCTAACTTGTTTATTCATATTGTTTTGTAGGTACTAGGAAAAGGGTTCGCAGACAAAGAAACCATTATAACTTTAAAAATTTTAAAGATTGTGCTTTTAAAAGTATAAAAACTTCCAAAAAAAAATTAGAATGTTAAAAAACCTGATTTGGTGCAAAATTTGTACCATTCAAGCACCATGATCTTTGGGGCACAAGAATCCACATAATTTCCAAGCACAAACCACAAGAGAGATGTTGTCCACTATCATGTGAGGCTTTTCCCATGATTGATATATGATGGAACAGGCTATATCAATAGCCTAAAAACACATAGCACCACCAATGTGGGACTGAAGTCCCTATGAATTACTTTGAATCTACAATGTGGGCCTGCCTTCAAACGTTGTGTAGAAGATGAGAACCCTAAATATTTAGGGGAAAAAATTATAAATCTTAAAGTTTGAAAAATTTGTTGCTGCCTCCAGTCTAGAAAAACAACAAAATCATACCACCCTTTGCATAGTGAAATCGTGTAGTAGAGGAAAAATGCTCCTGCAATAGAAAAAATTTGTGACCTTAAGGAAATTTTCCTTCGCAAATGAGATTCATAGCCTGTAATGGAGAAATCACGCCCACACAAGAATTATGGCCATCAAATTCAAATTGCTTCTTCTAGAAAATTGTGGGTCTGAAAGGGCACAGATTAGTAGTTGAGGTTGGCGCAAAAGTGCAAATTTAGATTTGGCACATCTTTTCAATGCCACTTCTGCATATTTCACATGCCAACCACCGTCCAATGCTAGCACAAGATGGAGAACGAAACCTCCTCAGTAGGAAATTGTTCTTCCAAACATCGATCGGGTCCTCCTAGCAAGGATACGGCCTCAGTAAAAAAAACATGTGATTACCCTCTTATGCAAGATTTGGGTCTAGAAAAACATTGACAGGTGATATTTCTTCATGCCCTCCCAATCCCAATATCACTCCAACAATCACAGTGATTTATGAGTCTCCACAACAACAAAAAATGAAAATAAGGTAACTTTAAAATTTAATAAATTTTAAATGCCAAAGAAAACACCAAATAAATGATCTTAGACTCCAATGAAAACTCTCAATGGAAGGAGTTGAAATGGTTGGCTCTGATACCATGTTGGTGAAAATTCACCTCCCAAGAGCACAATCTACAAAACAAACACCCTCACAAATACGAGAGAAGCAACACATTATTTCACCAATGAGTGAATAAATTGAGATGAGATAAAATACATAAAGTATAGCCTTTTAAAGGCACGAAAAATGCAACGAGTGTAAAACTACCCAATACAGGAAAAAACACCCAGATAATTTACCTAAGTTAAAATTTAATACTACACTAACATTTCAAATATGCATGGGTAGCAAATAAACCTATTTATAGATGGTCCCCATCATCTAGTTAAATAGTGTGATAAAATAAAGTTTATTGGGGGTGTTGAAATATAAACTACATTTCAATCACACCCAACACAACTGTTATGTAAAGTTTTGTTGCATTCAAGAGACACATCTCTCCAAGCATGAGACCTATTTAAAGATATGTGGATCTATGTGTAGACATCCAAATTTGACCACTTCCATATGGTCAAAGTCGTCTCTTTAATCATCCCTTTGCTCATTTAAATCATCCTATTTTCTAGTATTAATTAAATCATTCATTTAATTAATATTTTGTATCTTGCATAAGGTTTCCCAAAGTATTTAATTTAATAAATATTTTTCACCTCTTTCCTCTCTAAATTAAATAGATGCATCACTTTATTTAATTTAGTCATATTATCTTTTAGAATTTAAAATTTAGTTTTAAATTCCTTATTTTCTCTCTCATTGTCACATCCTCCAACTTTTGCAAGTTGGTCTCTAATCCCTCTTAGCAATCTAACCCTCTTTCTTAGTAATAATTAATTTATGATTAAGATGTGCACACCCCTAATCATCATTAGAGTCTCATCCTCCATAATTTCTCACTTGCCTCTAATGTGTCATCAATTAGTCTAATCAAGTACTTGCACAACCTTAATCACTTAATTAGGTCATCCTTAATCCCCATATCATTTATGGAATGTGTCCTTAGTCAACTTCATTAAAATCTTTCTCTTTTTGAACAAGGCACTCCATTCTTCATGTGAATTTTTGATTCACATTTAATCCCCCAATGCATTTAAAGGAATTTTAAATTCCTTCTCTCATCCCCGTGAGAATATTTGAGAAAATTTTAATTCCCCACATGTCCTCTCACCCACATGGGGAAAAGTACCTCCTTTATGAGGAGATTTTGTCCCAATCCCAAGGTACTATATAGTACCTCTATGTCATGTACTATCCTTCCACCTCATGTACACATCACCCTTTTTAAGCCATATCATATGCCACATGTCAAGATGTGAGGGCTTGTGAGTTCTCAATTCACCTTAGCCCTACATCTTGATCTTGGTGGCTTAATTTTGACCATCCATTTCCCTAGAGAATTCTAAAATCTCTATAAATACCCCCTATTTTCTCTCATTTTGAGAGAGATCATTCATAGTAGCCAAACTCTTGCAAATTTTTTTCTCAATCCATACTTATCCATTTTTCATGTTTGCATCCACTTCCATCCATTTTTCATCCATCCCATAGCTTGAATCCCTTTCCATCCAAGGAGCATACAACACCAAAGATTGAAGGGCCAACCAAAGGATTGATTTGAGACAAGGTAAAAAGTTTCATTTTATTTTGTATTGAATCCAACTAGGCTAATCTTGAGGTGTAGAGTGTTTTTAGTGTTATTTGCTTTCTCTTATTTGCTGCTCGTATTCTAGCACCTAAATTCGCCCTATCACACTATAAATTTGATATAGTGAAATTGATTTATACTCTCCAATTTTAACAGTTTGGAAGGTTAGAAATTATACCGCATAATTTGGTGTTGTTGGTTTCATTCTATTTTATTGTAGAATCAACTATATTAATCATGTAATAGGTCAAGAAGCATTCATCAAAGAAAAATAAGTTTGGTATTTAAATGATACAAATTTTATTTTATTTTAGATTCTCTCATAACAACTACCACTATTGTAGTGCAATGATAATTACATTGACAAAGATAAATATGTGATATTTGTGTAGGCATTGTCAAGAACTAGAGTTGTGTATAGAAGCATAAATTATATTGGTTGATCAAGAAACATTTATACAAAGGAAAATAACTAGAGAAGTCTTTGTATATCTTTGTATCCATTTTAATATTTTATGTTACCATAACTATTATCATTGTTCCCAATGAAACTATTAATAATACTCATAAAGATAATTTTATTTAAACTCCTACCATTACTCTCAAAGAAATTATTAATGTTGCCTACATTACATAGATAATTTTATCTTAACTCCTACCATTACTCCCAAAGAAATCATTTATGTAGCCTACATTCATGAGCATTTGATCTAATGAATGAAGATTGAAGAGAAGATGAAGACTAGAGAGATCATGGGTGACTATTTTTTAATGTTTTCAATCTTGCCATCTCCTTTGTTTATGCAACAAATATGCAATAAGCCTTGCCATATTTCGCTTTAAATATTAAATCCATGCAACAAATTAATCTAGTTTTTAGTGCATGTGATACCTTATAAGCCTTAGATTCACAATTATTAGAAGCAATCTACAAAAAATGGCATTGTTTTTTTATTTAAAACTCCCAGCTAAGCTTTTTAAATAACACATTTGATCAATATAGAAATCAAAATATCATAATAGTGAATGTTTCAGAGTCCAATTAGGTACCTGCAAAGCCCTCCAAAGTAGAATCATCGGTATTCATCTTCTCACTAAATGCATGGCATAGAGAATCATATCATCAATGTAGTTATTATTGGTCCAATCAATAATATCCAAGGTCATACATAACAAAAGTCATTGATGTTTGGAATAATCAATTATCCCAATTTCATACTTCCAATTATTACCATTAATCAACAACTTAAACTATTTTCAATTTATTTCTTTAAACTTATTAAGAAAACGGTGCCACAAGAAAGGTCATAATATGTTGCAGTTAGGTCTTTGAAAGTGAAAACAAGGATGAGACAAAATGGTTGTAGTATTTTTCAATTATCAATTTTTTTTCTTATCACTCTATTCATCCTACTTACAGATGGAAAATATTCCAACCTCAAATCATACGTAGGAAGCATGGTCAATATGTTTCTGACATGCCTTCAATGTGTATTTTTTACAAATGAAGATTTAAACTCAAAGAGAGGTAAAAAATTATTAAAAACAAAATAAAGCAATACAAAGCAAGGGCACTACACATCCTTGTCTATCTCCACTAATTGGTTGAATTTTTGGGACAAATCCAAGGATAATTGACCCCTTTCCACAATATTCCAATCTTACAAATGAGCAAAAGCCCATTTAGCCAAACAATCCACAACCCCATTATTATCGATGAATATGATAGAAAGAAATAGAATACAAGGAAGCACACAAATTAAGAATTTGTTTTATAATAACAACCAAATTCTAATTGAAATCCTCTAACTGTCGCCTCTTTAACAAAGTCACAACCACCTAAGAATCAAATTCACAAATGATCCATCTCCACCCAAGAGCACAACCACACTCCACCACACATATAATGGAAAGAGTATCCATCACATTGTTAGTATACCAACCCTTATAAACAAAAAAGATAAACTCAACAATCTCAGAACTAGTCCACCCAACACCTATAATACTAGCATGACCAGGATTCCCACAAGAAGAACCATTTGTGTTGATTTTCAACACATCCTGAGGAGGAGGAAACAAACACCCCTCCCTATTTATCTTCCGAAGAGGTTGTCGACATTTGCTTCTCATGATCTGACCAGCACTCTGACTAGCCCCCCTCTGAAGAGGAAGATTGAGATGAGTGCAATAGGAAACCTCTCCTAGATCCACATCCTCAACCAAGTCACACTTAGCCGCAATAGTTTATCCAAAAGAATGAAGAATCTTCCACCATAAATTTTGGACAACTGGCTTCACATCATGAAAAATCCTACGATTCCTGTCCAGCCAGATATTCCAGATAATAAAAGTCAGTCCAAGAGCCCAATTAACTTGAAGAAAAGAAGTCTTAACAAGGGCCTTCCCCCACTGGGCAAAGAACTAAGCTAGAGACGATACATGCCTACAAGCCTATTCCACACAGCCCACCAAAGGTGCCAAAGCCTCCTAGAAAAGGAAAATTGGAAGAAGAGATGAGAGACACTCTCTTCACTTTTATAGCAGAAAAACACACATAGAGGGACCCTAGAACCCTCTCTTGCACATGTTATCCCAAGTAAGACACTGGTTCTAGACCACCAACCACATAAAAAAATTGCACTTGGGCCAAGAAGATTGTTCCATGCTTGCTTCCACCAAGGAACCTCAATGTCTCGAAAGACCTACCAAAATAACTCACCAAAACCTGTTGAAACAAAGTACTTACCAGATAAATCACTATTACTTTGAGCCAAGACATCCTTCCCCACCATGGAATTGCATTCGCGTGATGCCAGAATCTGAGCCAACTCTTGCCTATCCTCCTCTGACCCTCCTGGCAGCCAATCCAAGGAGTGCTTCCAAAATAGCCGCTTCTTCACCAACTGATCCCTTGATTTGAGAGTATTCCAAATCATAGATCCCCTTCCTTCTAAAGGGAAATGAGGAAGATCAAAAGTGTTAACATCCTTAAGATACTTGTGGGTAAGAATATGGGCCCAAAGATGATGCTAACTAGTACACCAATGCCAATATAACTTGGTTGCAAGAGCTTTCCTATTCAAAACAGCAGAATACAATCCAAGGCCCCCCTCTTTATGTGGCCTACACACTATATCCCACTTAACAAGACTCCACTTAATCGACTGCAAGTTACCACTCCAAAGAAATTGTCGTGAGAGGGCATCCAATTCCCTCAGGAAATACAAAGGAGCCGCTTAAACAAAACATCTATAAATAGGGAGAGCTTGGATAACCAACTTCAGAAGAGTTACTCTTGCGGTAGTAGAAAGCCAAGGATGAGTCCAAAGATTGACTTTATTGCGTAATTTATCAAGAAATTTTTTTGAAGAAGATTTGGGCTACCTACCAATAGCAAGAGGTATTCCCAGATAGACAAAGGGAAGAGGCCTAATCTGAAACCTCAAAATATTAGCAATCCACCATTGAATAGCTTGAGGAGTATTAAAAAGGAAGATAGAAGACTTGTTCTCATTGACTTTTTGACCCAAAGCAGCAAGGTAAATATCCAAATCCTGCCTAAAAGAAACAACCTCCTGAAGGTGAGCCCTCCCCATAAGAGAAGTGCCATCCACAAACTAAAGATGAGAGAGTTGTGATAAACCATTTCCCCAACACCAACCTTGAATCCTACCCTAGGAAACCCACGACTTAAGAAATATGCCCAGACCCTCAGCCATAATAATAAACAAGGGGAGAGAGGATCTCCTTGACGAAGGCCCCTAGAAGCCTCAAAAATCTCATAAGGTTCCCCATTCATAAGAATAGAAAAAGAGCAAAAGGTAACATAACTCATAGTCCAACTAACCCAATCAGGACTAAAACCAAAGCCTAAGAGAATTCTCTGCAAAAAATGCCACTTAACCCTATCCTAAGCTTTGGCCATGTCCAACTTGATGAACATAGACTTTTCCTTCGAAGTCAACATAGAGTGAATGACTTCAGAGGCAACCACCACCCCATCCAAGATCTATCTACTAGCCACAAAACCTCCTTGCTCCTCTGAGATTATAGAAGGAAGACAAACTTTGAGCCTTTCTACAATCAATTTAGTAATAATTTTGTACACCACATTATAGAGAACAATAGGTCAAAAGAATTCGAGTTGATTTGCACATTCCTTTTTAGGAATGAGAACTGAAAAAGTATAGTTCAAGGCACAAAGCATCTGCTTACCGTGAAGAGATTCCCTAGTAACCGCCAGTAGATCTAAACTTATAAAATCCCAAAAATTCCTGAAAAAATTCAATAGGAAAACCATCCAAACCAGGGGCTTTACCTTTATTCATCCTAGAAATAACCTCTTCTAATTCAAAGTAAGAAATCGAGAAAATGAGGAAATCATTCATTTCTTTGGAGATCAGGGAGGGAATGCAAGCAAGGATAAAATTCTCCTCATCTTCTATAGGGGGTGAATCCTCAGAAAAAGAGCAGAATAAAACTATCTAGCCCAATGAGACAAAGACTATAACAAAGAAATGTGGATCCCATCTGCATTAACCAAAGAGGAGATACAACTTCTATTATGACGAGCCTGCACAAAATTATGGAAGAAAGTAGTATTCATGTCCCCTTCCTGAAGCCAATCAATCCAAGCCTTTATCTTCCAAAATATCTCCTCTTGAAGCTCCCACTCCTCCACTACTCTCATGACCTAGGATTCCACTTGACCCAAAGCATCCGAGAAGCCAAAATCCCAAATTTGGTGACTAATCACATCAAGGTGTGCCTGGGAATTCCTCTTCATTACCTTAAAATTTCCAAAACTTGTCTTATTCCATCTCTTAAGGTGAACTTTAACATACTGAAGTTTCTTAACAAAGGTGTGTATAGTTGTTCCATAAGTAGGGCTTCCATCATGCCACCACTGGGCCATAAGATCATGCAAAGAAGACTCCCGAAGCCACATAAGCTATAACTTAAAGGGAGGATTCTTGGGAGCTGTAAAATAGGTTACTAAAAGTTTAATTGGCCAATGATCAAAGCCCCTCCAATCAAGAATCTCAGAACCAGTAACCAATCTACCTCCCACCCAAAAATAAAAAACAAGAAATCTACCCAACCTTTCAGATATCGCTTCCTCTCCACTCCATCTACTATTCCAAGTTAAAACCCCATTAGAAGGATTAACATCAATTAAAGCTAGCAAATCCACATTCTCCCGAAAAAGATCAGAAGTAGGCCCTCGAGGTAGCCCACCTCTTTTCTCCTCCAAGATCAACACAGAATTAAAATCACCAGCTAAGATCCAAGAAAGGTATGGAGCACATGATCTAACATACCTTGTATAAGCCCAAAGCCGGATTTTTCCATGAATATCAATTGGGGCATAAAAATTAGTAACCAGAATGGTCTCACCAGTTTCCAAGGAAGAGGCAACCATGGAAATAGTAGAATGACTATAAATCCAGCAAAGTGGAGCAATATTTCATGGATTCCAAAAAATATCCAAATGCCCAAAACTCCCCTAAGAACCAATGCGTTGACACTAACCAAAATCCTAGATACAAGAAGCACATTGAAGCATGAAATCAACTAAAAGTTTAGTCTCCTGAACACAGAAAATGTTTGGACAATGGATAGCAACCAGATCATGAATAGATTTTTGACAAGAGGTGCTATTCAACCCCCTTACATTCCATGAGAGAATAATCATGGGGGAGATGGAGAAAAGTAAGCATCAATGGATTTATCAGACCTAGATTCCACCAAAAAATCTCCAATACGCTTAATCTTCTCAAGATCCTTTTTGCGGCAACTTTTAGAAGAGTGCTCAGACAATCCCTTCATAATCCTACGTTGTTGCACCCCCAAGGCTAGAGAAGACCCCTTTCTCTTGCCAGAACCTAGCCCCTTCTTTGCCAAATATGTCGAAACAATATCATCCTCATCCTGCATAGGATCATTCAGAGATACTAGATGATCCTGCATACCCTATGATAAATGAATATCCTGACCAGATCCCTATCCCTGCCCCCTAGCATAACCCATACCAAAAGCATCAGAAGTCACATCTGATGGTATTCCTTCCTCCAAGGTTGAAGTGTCCAACACCTCAAACCAATTAAAGTCCTCTTCATTCTTCTTGTCCTTGAACGATCTCTTTTCGCCATGACCCTTAGCCTTGGGCTTAATCGGCACAAAGCCATCTTTACCTGATTCACCCTCCATTATGGAAGATTTCCCTTTATCCTCCCTACCCACTTTTGGAGCCGAAGACAAAGGGAATGAATTAGAAGGAGGATCCTTACTAATCCTAGGACATTGCTTCTGAAGATGTCCATAATCATGAAAAATATGACAAAGAAAAGGGACTCATAATCAAGCTGTTGAATCCAAGACAAAGAGCCAAGACAAATTTCTAGAGAATCCAGCAAGGGATTATTCAAATCAACCTCCACACAAATCCAAGCAAAATAAATAACCTTTCTTTCAAGGGTTTGTTGAGCAACTGTAGTAGGCTTACCAAGAAGAGCAACAATCCATTGTAAAATATCTTCTCTCCAAAACTCCAAGGGAAGCCATGACAGACGAATCCAAATAGGAATCCTCGATGGAAATTCGTCAACCGTATTAAAACCATATGCCATGGTTTAATAAACAATCCAACCAGATTATAAAAGTAGGGTCCTCCCTCAAAAACTCGATTCCTATCACCTATATTGGAAAAAACAACCACAAAATAACTGTTTGTAGCCACCATTAGCTTCATGTCACCCTCAACCTACCACGTATGCCTGATCCAAGCATCCAAAGTTGGTAGAGGAATACGGATCCCAAGAAATTTGTAGATTAAATCATGTCTACTCTAGTATGAAACATCATCAGTCACAGATTTAGGAGAAAGAACCAATACCGAATGATCCTGACTCCTAGGAAAACAACCATTCACATTTTTCAGTTTGGGACCCTCCACCACATAAAATGACTCATACTGCTGAGCTTTCCACCCCGATGAAGATCCATTGTGAAACACACCACGAACAACGAATAGGTTTGTGCAACATTTTTAAGCCTTTGTCAATTGCTTCCATTGAGTAGAAAGCAAAATATATTGATGTTGTTGGATACAGTGCTTAAATGGACAACCACCTAGAGTCAGGTGCCCTCTTTTTTATTTTTTAGCAATGGATTGTCTCATATCTCATGATAGTGTATTTTATAAATATTATGTGAGAGAGGTTATTAACAGTCTTGCTTTGCTTGTTTAGGGGTGGGACCCTTGCTTCTTGTTTTTTTGGTTCTATGTTCTGGTAAAAAGTATTGCTAGTCTTTGTTTCATCTTTCCAAGTCTCACTTTTGATGAGATTTATCATGCTTGCATCGATGGTTGTTTTGTACCGGATATGGGCCCTTTTCCATTTTACTGCTTAATGTTTTTGAATCAGGCTACACTGAGCCCATCATCAATGAAATGGTGAAATCAGAAACAGTTTTATAAATGTTTCAAGTAGTTATGTAAGGAATTGTAAGGGATTATTCATGTTGTTGTAAAGCTTACTTTGATTCTGCTATAGTAGTTTTTCTTTCTGAAAGTTTTATATAATGGTCCCTTTTGCTGATTCAAAAAAGTTGCTTTTGTTGGAAACAAGGCTTATAAAGGATTGTCATGTGATAGCATATTTCAATGAAGATATCTTGAGATGCAGAGAATTGTTTTACCCTGTTTAGTTTGGAAACTATGATAAGCTCTACTCCACACGGATGTTCAAGTCTTCTGAAATTTGGTTTTGTTCATTCTCGTAGTCATTATAATATCAATGAAGATATTTGTTGGCCTAGGTAAGAGGATCTTACAGTCATGAAATATCACTATATCACAATTATGTACATGCATGCATTGATTGGATCAATTTTCCTATGGGTGATGACAACATTTCTCTCCACGATGTTCAATTATACATGTAGAATTCAAGGAAAGTACATATTGTAATTCAAGAGTTGAATCCAATAAGGAACTTGTGAAAATATGGAGTAGAGTTGGAGCATTCATCATTTACAAGGTTCTCATAGCCAATGTTGTGGGTCAGTAGTGGTATTTGGGTATATGCAATCTGAATAGGGATTTCAAAAAAATTAAATGTAGTTCCTTTTTCATTTAAATTTATTTGAAAACAATCTTACAATAAACAAAATTGTTTGATTTGGGCAAACGTTTTTCAATACAATTTATATTCTATATTTTTTTATTTTTTTAATTATTTTAAAAAATTAAGGCTTTTATAAATCTAGATATGAAATCAATTAGCAAGATAGGTCTATAGGAACATGAGAAGTTATCATTATAAAAATAATTTTTTTAAAATTAAAAATCATAATGGAATAATAAGGTACCTATAAATGTCTTTTTTTTTCTCTTATAACAATCTTTTTCTTGTAGATGATTAAATTCAATCAAAATCTTTAAGTGTGATAATCAATTTATACAATAATTAAATTGTATGGGAAGTAAATTTGTAGAAGAGATATAAAGAACACAAATTATACATGAACATAAAAGATTATGGTGGAGAAGTCATAAAGATTAAGAATCAATTAATACAAGAATTTTTTGTTTTTAAATAAAGGAGGGGTTAAAATTTATTCAAACAAGAAGAATTTATACAAAGCAAGGACCTCAAACAGCCCTATCAAGTTCTACAAGTGATCTAACTGATGAGACAAACCCAAAGGTAATTGACCCTTATCCACAATATTCCTGTTTTGCATTTGATTAGAAGCTCATTTGGCCAGACAATCCGCTACACCATTCCAAGCCCTATGGATATGAGTGAAAGTAACAGACTCTGAAGAATCACACAAATTAAGAATCTGATTAACCACCAAGACTAACTTCCAACTAACAGCCTCAGAATGTTGTCGAGTCAACAAATGCACCACACCTACAAATTTGATTCACAAATGAGCCTACTCCATCCAAGAGCACAAGCCCGCTCCACAACATATAAAATAGCAAGAGCCTCCATAAAATTATTAGTATGATGACCTTTATAAACAAAAGAAAAAAAATTGGATAGTCCCCGAGCTATCCCTACCAACTCCATTGATGCCAACAAGACCAGGGTTGCCCCACGAAGACCCATCTATGTTGATTTTTAGACTGCCTTACGAAGGAGGACTCCACCTCCCTACCCTATTTATCTTTTGAAGAGGGTGTTTGCATCTATTTCTCATGAGCCGGCCTTGTGGAGGAGGAAGATGGAGACGACTATAGCAAATAGCATCACTAGGATCCACAGCCTCCGTCAGGTCACACTTAGCCGAAACAGTTTCCCCCAAAGAGTGAAGAATTTTCCACCACAAGTGGTGGGCCCCCAACAACACATCTTGAAAGGTCCGACGATTCCTCTCCAACTAGATATGCCAGAGAATAAAAGAAGGGCCAAGAGTCCAAGCAACCTGAAGAAAGGAAGTTTTGACCGAGGCCTTGCCCCATTGAAAAAAAAACTCAACCAAAGAAGAGACATGCCAACAAGCTTGATTCCACACATCCCACCAAAAATTCCAAATATGTCTAGTGAAGGAACATTGGAAAAGGAGATGTGAGACATTCTCTTCATTATCGCGACACAACAGGCACATTGAGGGGCCCTGAAAACCACGCTTGCATAAATTATCCCAAGTAAGACACCAATTGTGGACCATGAACCACAAGAAAAAATTGCACTTGGGCCATGAGAACTTGTACCAAACTTGCTTCCACTAGGAAACCCCACTTTCCCCAAAAGTCTGCCACACCAGCTCAACATAACCAACAGAAATAGAAAACTTACCAGAAAAATCATTGCTAGCCCATGCCAAAATATCATTCCTAGCCAAGGTAGTGCACTCACGAGATTCCAAAATCTGAGCCAGCTCTGCCCTATCTTTCACAATTCCTCTAGGAGGCCATTTAGAAGGAAGTTTCCAGCGAAAACAAACAACCAACCCACATTATGGGCAATCTTATAATGATCTATAGTGTCCTAGCCAACAGTAGTAAAAGTATCACAAAGGTGCTGAAGGTGAGGATGAGTAGAAAGGATAGAAGGATGACCATCCCCCGAGTCCAACCAAAAAAGATCTTGTGATCTCGAATGAGAGATCCAAAAGAGACCATTCTTAACCAACTGAGCCCCTACTTTCAAAGTATTCTAGATCATAGAACCACTGCCAACCAAAGGAAAGCAAGGAACATCAAACACATTAACATCTTTAAGATACTTATGGGTGAGAATACGGGCCCAACGCTGATTTTGGCTAGAACACCAATGCCAGTATAACATACCAGCAATAACTTTCCCATTCAAAATAGCAGATCGTAAGCCAAGGCTGCCCTCTTCCTTAGGTCTGCACATAGTTTCCCACTTAACAAGGCTCCATTTAGCAGTCAATAGATTAGGTATTTCCAAATAAATTGTCAAGAGAGAGCATCAAATTCTTGAAGAAAGTACATGGCAGCAACCTAAACAAAACACAGGTCTGTAGATAGGAAGAGCTTGAATAACAGACTTTAGAAGATCTAAACAAGCAGCAGTAGATAACCAATGGTGAGTCCAATGGTTAACCTTTTGATGCAGCTTGTCATGTAAAATATGCCAAGAGGACCTAGGATGTCTACCAACAGTAAGAGGGATGCCCAAATAAACAAAGGGAAGAGACCCAATCTGAAACTACAGAATTTTAGCATTATACCTCTGAATAGCTGGAGGAGTGTTAAAGAAGAAAATAGATTATTTATGCTCATTAACTTTCTGACCTGAAGCAACAAGGTAAATATCCAAGGCATGCCTAAAATATTCAGCTTCCCGAAGATGAGCCAATCCCATAAGAGTAGTGTCATCCACAAATTGGAGATGTGAGAGCTGTGGAAAACCATTGCCCCATTTCCACCCATGAAATCAATCCATGGGAAGCTCAAAACTTAAGAAAATGACCTAGACCCTGAGCCATAATAATAAAAAAGTAAGGGGAGAGAGGATCCCCTTGGCGAAGGCCTCTGGAGGCACCAAAAGGCTCTAAAGGTTCTCCATTCACAATAACTAAGAAAGATGAAGAAGTAACACAACTCATGGTCCAACTCACCCATTCTAAACTAAAACCAAAATCAACGAGAATTTTTTGAAGAAAACTCCATTTGAATTTGTCATAAGCCTTGGCCATGTCTAATTTGATGAACATAGCTCTCTCCTTACAAGTTTCCATAGAGTGAATAACCTCAGAAGCCACCACCACCCCATCCAGAATTTGTTTACTAGCCACAAAACCTCCTTGTTCTTCAAAGATCACAATAGGAAGACAAGTTTTGAGCCTCTCTACAATCAATTTAGTGATAATCTTATACACCACATTACAAAGAGCAATATGTCAAAAAATTTCAAGCTTATCAACACCTTCCTTTTTGGGAATGAGAACCAAGAAAGTAGAATTCATGGCTCGAAGCATCTACTTACTACATGAAGAGATTCCCAAAAAAGTTCCAACAAATCCAGATTAATAATATCCCAAAACTCCTAAAAAAACTCAATAGGGAAGCCATCTGGGCCAGGAGCTTTACCTTTGTTAATCCCAAACATGACCTCTTCTAACTCAGGCATTGAAATCAAACGAGTGAGAGAATCATTCATCACATTGGTGATCAGAGAGGGAATGCAAGAAAGGATCAAATTCTCCTCCTCAGCAACAAGACGAGAATCTTCAACAAAAAGAGCAGAGTAAAACTAACAAGCCTCATGAGACATAGCCAACAGAGAAGAAATTTGAAGACCTTTAAAAGTAACCAAAGAAGAAATATACCCCTTGTTACAATGCCTGGACAAAATGATGGAAAAAGGCAATATTCCTATCCCCTTCCTGGAGCCAATCAATACAAGCCTTTTGTTTCCAATAAATCTCTTCATGAAGCTCCCACCCTTCCACAGTTCACACTACCTAGGACTCTACTATTCCAAGAGTATCTGAGAAACCATTATCCCGAATTTGGAAAATAATCATGGCAAGATGGTCTAGAGCATCCCTCTACTTGGACTGAAGGTTACTGAAACAGAATGCGTTCCATCTCGTAAGGTGATATTTGAAATATTGAAGTTTCTTAACAAAGAAGTACATAGATGTGTCATAAGCAGGACCTCCCTCTCTCCACCACTTAGCCACTAAGTCTTACAACGAAGAATCCCGAAGCCACATAAGCTAAAATTTAAAGTGAGGATTCTTATGAACAGCAAAAGAAGAAGCAAAAAATTTAATGGGCCAATGATCAGAACCTTGTAAGGAAAGCTAGATGTGGAAACAACTCTCCTAACGTCAAAACCTCAGAGAAGAATGTAGATATACTTTTAATTTTTCAATTTCAGTTCAATTAAGATGCACTATGAAGTAGATAACAGAAAAAAAGTATTTGACAATCACACAGGAACACCAAATATACGTGGGAAAACCCTTACGGGAGAAAAACCCACCACACCAAGAGAAGTTACTTTGTATTACAGTAATAAAGATTACATACAAGTTTCAGACTTATCTTTCTGATGTCTATTTACAGCAGCATTCACCATGAACAATCTTCTACAGGAACCTTCAAAATTACAATCTTTTAATAATAGAATTCACTCTGATACAATTCGAACTATTCACAGACAACTGTTGATCGAACCAACCGAATCACTACAGAGATTACAAACTATATTCATGTCATTCCTGGTTGTTGAGCTTCCTCACAGAACTATCACAACGAACTGTCTCCCAACGGTTCCAATTCAGCTCCTCTGATTGGCCGAATACTAGCCACGTAGATAGTCATCGCTCGGTCAGAAGAAACAAACTTTGTTGGCATCTCGGTGAGACACTAACAATATCTCGCCGATGCCACAAAGTCTTCATATTGATGTTGCCAAGAGTCGTTTCCATTGACAAGAGGTTTCACCGAGCTTACAACTTGTATCGGCTTCAGTTTTCCTTTTGGCAAGACTATCGCTCTCGCCAAGACATCCCAACGAGCCTTCTTGTGTTACACCGAGTTTAGGAGACTATCGCTAAGACTTCCTTATGTTGCCAGGACCTCACACAGACGTTCTCCACATGTATCACTATCGCCTAGACTCATCGCTTTCGATGAGATGTCATACTAAAGCTCCACAAGTCACATAGACGAGAGTTTTCCATTCGGCAAGAGTATCGTTCTTCGCCAAGACCTCACGCCGAGTCAGCACAGGTTATACCATAGTCGTATGTTATACTAAGCTCCAAAGAATAGTCGGAAAGACATATCAATGTCACCAAGAGGTTTCTCCGAGATCACACATGTCACCCCGAAGTCATCAACAGTCGCCAAGACATATCACCTTCGCTAAGAGTTCTTATCGAACACATATATGTTACACCGAAGACCTCTCATCATCGACAAGACTCACCAATGTTGTTGGGACTTCATAGAGAGAACCCTTTAGTTATCCCGAAGACTTCAATACATAACATACTATCAACAAGACATTAGCTTTCGCTGGGACTTCACATCGAACAAAGCCTTTCGACCAAAGGTCTTCCCAATATATGATTGAATGGCCTATCGGCCAGAAATCTTCATAGGCGCTAAGAGGTCACACCGAAAGCAACCTGTCACAGTGATATGATCCTTCGGTGAGACAAAAAACTAGGTCACAGCGACCTGTACAAAACATGATGTTCCAAACTACTAGTCGGCCAGACATAAGAACTGTCACACCGACTTGGCTCCAATGGAGGTTTCAGCCTGTGATGATTGAGGCATACTTTTCCAACAATCTCCCACTTGATGAAGATCACATAGGCACCTCCAGAGCACAATAAAACTTAATGAAAATCATGGGCACTAAGGCCCATCGAACTGGCACACCACCTGAACTTGTATGTGCTCACTGGCTTCGTCAATGAATCTGCAACATTCTCCAGAGTATCAACCTTTTCCAAACTGACCTTTCCATCCTCCACCATATCTCGTACAAAGTGGTACGTACATCAATATGTTTTGTCCCGCATGGAAAGTTGGATTCTTTTCCAGAAAATTGCACTCATTGTCACGTAAAATAGTTATTTCCCCATCAAAACCAATGTTAGAACACAAGCGCTTTCAACCAAACCGCTTCTTTACAAGCATGACTACCGCCATGTATTCAGCCTCTGTAGTGGACAAAGTGACTACAGCCTGCCGCTTACTCATCCAACTCACTGCACCACCATTCAACATGAAAATGTATCCACTGGTGGACCTCCTGCTGTCAATGTCCCCTGCCCAATCAGAATCTACATATCCACAAATGTTGAGAGTCCTTTGTGATTCAACCAAGTTCTCATGGTAACACAAAGCAAAATCTGAAGTTCCCTTCAAATATCTAAACACTCTCTTCACAGCATCCCAATGTATCCTTCCAGGATTTGTCATAAATCGACTAAGAACTCCCACTGCTTGGGCAATATCTGGCCTTGTATAGACCATTGCATACATGAGACTGCCAACCGCACTAGCATAGGGTACACTAGTCATGTCCTCCATCTCAATAGGATATTTTGGACAGTCCTCAACAGATAACTTCGTTCCCTGCAAGACTGGAAGCACTAGCTGTTTGCAATCATTCATACAAAATCTCTCAAGAACAGTCCTGATATACTTACTCTGACTGAGCCATAGTTTTCTATTCTTCCTATCCCTGGTTATCTCCATCCCCAGAATATACCTTGCTGCACCAAAATCTTTAATTTCGAACTTAGCAGACAACTAAGACTTAAGATCAGAAATCATTAGTTTACTATTGCCTATAAACAACATATCATCAACATAGAGAGCAATAATAAGTACTCGATCACTTTCAGCTTTATAATATACATAGTGATCAGATTTTGATCTCACAAATCCCAAAGACAATACAAAAGTATCAAATTTTTGGTACCACATTTTAGGTGACTGCTTTAACCCATACAGAGACTTCTTTAATTTGCATACCAATTTTTCTTTACCTTTCTCAACAAAGTGCTCAGGCTGGGACATATAGATTTCTTCTTCAAGATCACCATGAAGAAATGTTGTATTCACATCCATCTGTTCGACCTCTAAGTCATACGCTACTACAAGTGACAAAAGAAATATGATAGATGTTAGCTTTGCTACAGGAGAAAATATTTCCCCATAATCGATTCCCTCTACCTGGGAATAATCCTTTGCAACCAATCTTGCCTTGAACTTTTCTACACTACCATCCAGACCAATTTTCTTCTTAAATACCCATTTGCAGCCAACAACCTTTCTTCCTTTAGCCAAGGGCACCAGACTCTAGGTTTCATTCTTTTCTAATGATGCCATCTCTTCATTCATGGCTTCCAACCAAGAGTCTGAATCAGACATTTTAAATGCCTCCTTTATAGTCCTAGGCTCATCAGTGCTAGAAATTAAAGCATAGGCTCAAGTAGAATCAATCAAAGAGAACCCATACCTATCAAGTTGCTTTCTTTCATGAGTTGACCTCCTCACTTGCTGAGGCTGAGGCTGAGGTTCTTCTTCTTCTTTAGAACTATCAGAACTACTTGAGCTCTCCTCAGTTTCAGGTACATTTTGAATTTTCAATTCCTCTTTCTCTCGTGTAGGAGGAATTAAAGCTACATCCTTATTGTTTTCTGACTTTGTCTCTAATTGCAGATCCAAAGTGGAAGGTTTTGGCTCACGAAAGATTACACTTCTATTGTATACAACCTTCTCTGTATCAGGATTCCAAAGCTTGTATCCTTTTATGACAGCACTATAGCCAATAAAAATACATTTGACAACCTTGTTCTCCAGTTTAGATCTTTTCACATCCGGCACATGAACTTATGCCTCACAGCCAAAAACACGAACATGTCTAAGAGAGGGCTTCTTACCAGACCACGCTTCCAAAGGTTTTTTCTCAACAAGAGCATAATTTGGAGAATGATTTATTAGGTAACATGCAATAGATATAGCCTCAGCCCAGAATTTCTCCTCCAAGCCAACACTACTGAGCATACTTCGTGCTCTCTCCATTACTGTCCTATTGAATCTTTTTGCAACTCCATTCTACTGTAAAGTATGAGGTGTAGTCTTGTGTCTTTTAATTCCATGGTCTTTACAGTATCTTTCAAATTCATCAGAAGAGAATTCACCACCATTATCAATCCTTAAGCATTTTATTTTTCTACTAGTTTGATTTTTAACAAGATTTTTAAATTCTTTAAACCGACTAAATACTTTTGATTTACTTTTCAAAAAATATACAAATGCTCTTCTTGAGTAATCATCAATAAACGACACATAGTATCTTGACTTAGACAAAGAAGGAACATCCACTGGACCAAATACATTCGAATGAATATAATCTAGCAAACCAAAAGATTTATGAGGACTGGAATAAAAAGAAACACGGTGCTACTTTCCATATATACAATGCTCACAGAATTCAAATTTGAGATTATAATCTTCAAGCCCCTCAACCATGTTTTTATTCTTCAAGGTTTTTAAACCTTTTTTCTCATATGTGGCCTAACCTATGATGCCAGAGCATAGTCTTCTCTGCTGGAAGTTTTACTTCCATAGAGTTTACATAATTAGGGATATTTCCCTCTTTACCTCCATGAGTAGCTTTCAGTGACTTTCCAAAGACACTGTTACATTGAACAACATGTGCATCCAGCTTATACAAGGTACCAATTCAAGTACCTCTAGCCAGCACCATTGAACCTCTAGTCATCTTGTAGCCATTTCTAGAGAACGTGACTTGTACTCCAATATCATTTAGCTTACTAACAGGTAGTAAATTTTGAGCCAAACCTGGTATGTGCATAACATCATTAATTCCCTTTACTCTGCCATCAAGAAATTGTATTCTGACTCTTCCACGGCCAACTATCTCCAAAGTTGAATCACTTGTTAAGTACACCTTTCCACCATCGTATTCTTCATACTTTGTGAACCACTCTCTATAAGATTTCATGTGGAAAGATGCTCCAAAATCAATCAGCCAGACATCATCTGATGCCTGTGTAGCCAAGGTTGCAATGAAGGCACCTGCATCACTATGAGAAGAATCATTGTCAGAAGAATACTTCTTCTTTTTCTCCTCTTTGCAATCCTTTCGGACATGACTAGGTTGCCCATAGTTCCAGCACTTCACCTTGGACTTCTTGCCAGGAGATTTTGATCTCCCCTCTTATTTCGATTTTGATTTCTTGTCCTTCTTCTTGCCTTTCTCTTTCGATCTTCCTCTGACAGAAAGAGCTTCCTTCTCCATCTCAGAAGATTTCCTTCTCATCTCTTCTGATAGCAAAGAACCAACAACATCTTCCATCTTGAAACTGGATGTTGTACTCCCAATAGCCATCACCAGATGATCCCAAGAGTATGGAAAAGAACACAGTAATAGCATACAATGATCCTCTTCATCAATTTTTACACCAACAAATATCAATTGAGCAATCAACATATTAAATGCGTTCAAATGATCACCCACAAACCCTCCTTCCTGCATTCTCAAAGAATACAGCTTCTTCCTCAAGAACAGTTTATTCACCAAGGACTTCCCCTGATAAATAGACACCAGACTCTTCCACAAAGAAGAGGCAGTCTTCTCCTCATGCACATTCAGAAGAACTGAGTCTGCCAAATAGAGCCTTATCAGCCCCTTAGACTTTCTATCTGTAAGGTCCCAATCTTCTTGCTTCATGCCTGTAGGTTTAGTTCCAGACAATGCAAGCCATAGATCACGATCAACTAGAAGATCCTCCATCTTGAGTTTCCACAACTCAAAGTTACTGCCGTTGAACTTATCTATTTCAAACTTTCCAGACGTGCTAGCCATCTCAACCTGTAAGCATAAATAACAAACTCTACAAGACTCCCACTAAATAGAATTGACTCAAAAAACCCAACGTACCCACAAGGATAACACAACTGGCCAAGCTCTGATACCACTTGTAAGGAAAGCTAGATGCGGAAACAACTCTCCTAACGTCAAAACCTCAGAGAAGAATGTAGATATACTTTTAATTTTTCAATTTCAGCTCAATTAAGATGCACTATGAAGTAGATAACAGAAACAGAATATTTGACAATCACACAGGAACACCAGATATACGTGGGAAAACCCTTATGGGAGAAAAACCCACCACACCAAGAGAAGTCACTTTGTATTACAGTAATAAAGATTACATACAAGTTTCAGACTTATCTTTCTAATGTCTGTTTATAGCAGCATTCACCATGAACAATCTTGTACAGGAACCTTCAAAATTACAATCTTTTAAGAATAGAATTCACTCTGATACAATTCAAACTATTCACACACAATTGTTGATCGAACCAACCGAATCACTATAGAGATTACAAACTATATTCATGTCGTTCCTAGTTGTTGAGCTTCCTCACAGAACTGTCACAACGAACTGTCTCCCAACTATTCCAATTTGGCTCCTCTGATTGGCCAAATACTAACCACGTAGATAGTCATCGCTCGGTCAGAAGAAACAAACTTTGTTGGCATCTCGGTGAGACACTAACAGTATCTCACCGATGCCACAAAGTCTTCATATCAATGTCGCCAAGAGTCGTTTCCATCGGCAAGAGGTTTCACCAAGCTTACAACTTGTATCGGCTTCAATTTTCCTTTCGGCAAGACTATCGCTCTCGCCAAGACATCCCAACGAGCCTTCTTGTGTTACACCCGAGTTCAAGAGACTATCGCTAAGACTTCCTTATGTCACCAAGACCTCACACCGACGTTCTCCACATGTATCGCTATCGCCCAGACTCATCGCTTTTAGTGAGACATCATACCGAAGCTCCACAAGTCACATAGACATGAGTTTTCCATTCGATAAGAGTATCGTTCTTCGCCAAGACCTCACGCCGAGTCACCACGGGTTATACCGAAGTCGTATGTTATACTAAGCTCCAAAGAATAGTCGGCAAGACATATCAATATTGCCAAGAGGTTTCTCCGAAATCACAGATGTCACCCCGAAGTCATCAACAGTCACCAAGACATATCACCTTTGTCGAGAGTTCTTATCAAACACATATATGTTACACCGAAGACCTCTCATCATCAGTGAGACTCACTAATGTCGCTGAGACTTCATAGCGAGAACCCTTTAGTTATCCCGAAGACTTCAATACATAACATATTGTCGGAAAGACATTAGCTTTCACTGGGACTTCACACCGAACAAAGCCTTTCGGCCAAAGGTCTTCCCGATATACGATTGAATGGCCTATCAGCCAGAAATCTTCACATGCTCTAAGAGGTCACACCGAAAGCAACCTATCACAGCGATATGATCCTTCGGTGAGACAAAAAATAGGTCCCAGCGACCTGTACAAAACATGATGTTCCAAACTGCTAGTCGGCCAGACATAAGAACTGTCACACCGACTTGGCTCCAATGGAGGTTTCAGCCTATGATGATTGAGGCATACTTTTCCAATAAACCTCTCCAGTCAAGAATTTCAGAACTAGTAACCAAGCGCCCGCCAACCCAAAAACAGGAGACAAGAAACCTATCCAACCGTTCAAGGATTGCTTCCTCTCCACTCCATCTATTATTCCAAGTGAAAATCCCATTAGAGGGCTTAACATACACTAAAGCAAGAGAATCCACCTGAGCTCGAAAAAGATTAGAATCAGGACCTAAACTAGGGAAACCCCCTCTTTTCTCCTCCAAACTCAACACAAAATTAAAATCACCACCTAAGATCCAAGGAAGATAAGGAGCACAAGAACGAACATACCTTATATGTGCCCAAAGCTTGATTTTACCACGGATGTCAATTAGAGCATAAACTTTAGAAATTAGAATAGTCTCACCAAAATCCAAAGCAGAAGCAACCATGGAGATAGAAGAATGACTAGAAATCCACCAGAGGGGAGAAATCTTGTGTGGATCCCAAGAAAAAGCTAAAGCTCCAAAATTTCCCTGAGATCCAATGCACTAACACTGACCAAAGTGCCAAATATGAGAAGCATGCTAAAGCATAGCATCAACAAAAACCTTAGTCTCCTGAACATAGAAGATGTACGACAAATGAACTGCAACCAAATCATGAATATCTTTTTGACGAGAGGTGTTATTCAACCCCCTCTAGGAGAGAATAATCATGGAGGGGATTGAGAAAAGTGAACATCAATGGGTTTAACAAACCCTAATTGCACCAATAAATCTCCAATAACCTTAATCTTCTCTAAATCGATCTTACAGCCTTTTGAAGAACTGTCAGGAGGATCTTTCTTAAGGAGGAGTTGTTGCAGCCCCAAGCCCTGAGAAGACCCCTTACCCATATTAGAAGCTAAAATCTCCTTATCCAAATGAGCCAACACAATATCATCTTGCATATGATCAGTCAAGGTCTCCAGTTATGCCTGCACTCCATGTAAATCATGTCCTGACCCTGGAACTAACACACCCTCCATACCCACACCAACAGCCGCAGGAGTGATAACTAGTGGGATCCCCTCCTCCAAGGCAACAATGTCTAACACTTCAAATCAGTTAAAACCCTCATCAACCTAATGATCCTTCAAAGTCTGCTTATGACCCCATCCCTTAGCCTTAGATTGAACTGGCACAAAACCATCCTTATCCTTACCCGCAACACCCTCCCTCATGGGAGCTTTCCCCTTGTCCTCTTTACCCAAAGGCAAATCTGAAGACAAGGGGGATTTAGTGGTATGAGAATCTTTATGAAATTTAGGGCATTGTCGCTGAAGATGGCCATACTCATGGCAGAGCCAACATCAGAAAGGAAGAGATTCATAATCTAATTACAGAATCCATGATGAAGAACCAAGACAAATCTCCAATGAATCTAGTAGGGGATTATTCAAATCAACCTCCACACATATTTGACCAAAAGAAATCACCTTTTTTTCAAGGGTTTGTTGGGAAATGCAATAGGCTTCCCCAATAGAGCAACAATTCGTTGCAAAATATCTTCTCTCCAAAACTCCAGAGGGAGCCATGGCAGCCAACCCCAAATAGAAACTCAAGAAGGCAGCTCTTCAGACAAATTAAAACCCATATGCCAGGGTTTAATAAATATCCCAACATGATTGTAGAAGTATGGACCTCCTTCAAAAATCTAATTTTGATCAACCATATTGGAGAAAACAATCATAAAATAACTGTTAGCAGCCAGCATAATCTCCAAATCTCCTTCAATCTGCCACAAACACCTAATCCAAGCTTCCAAAGCAGACAAAGGAATACAAATCCCAAGAAATTTGTAAATGAGAGCATGTCGGCTCCAATACAAAACATCTTCAATAATTGAATCAGGAGAAAGGACCAAAACCGGTTGATCCTGGCTCCGAGGCCAACAACCATTTATTTTCTTCAATTTTGAACCCTCACTCGCATAGTACGTCTCTGTCCGTTGTGCATGCAAGCCCAAAGAAGTGCCATTATGAACCTTATCACCTCCAGCCACCACTAGACTAGAAGACATCGAAATCCCCGCCATGCAAAAACCTCCCCACAAAAGACCAGATCCGAAAACCCACCAAACACCCTCGAGCCCCACCAAAAAAACCCCTGTACACCCACTAGCCAGCAAAAACAACCGCAGCCAAGGCAAGGGAAAGTGCGGCCAGGTTTTCCCCTAGCCTGCGCAGGGAAACGCAGCCGCCTCCATCGTTATCAATCCCAATTAATACAAGAATTAAATTGTATGAGAAGTACATTTATAGAAGAGAAAAAACACAAATTAACATGAATGTAAACGATTATGATAGGGAAATCATAAAGATAAATAATTCCAACAAGCGTAATTCTTATGAATAAATTATATTTGATCTATAATAAAAAAAAACATATAAAAACTTAAGTTCCTTACAATTCATTTTCTTATGAGATTTACCTATAAATATAACAAATCCAAGAAAAATCCAAGAAAAAGATGCTTAAGATCTAATCACATTGAACACAAAAGACCAAATGATCATAATAGAGTGGTGTTAATTTTTGCAATGGGTTTTCTTAAGTTTTTTCATGGTTTGATAAGTAGTTTTCTTTTTAAGCATTGCAGGGGATTTATCTTAGCTATAGTGGCTTGAGATAAATGAAGAGGGGCACTACAATTGGATGTTGTGTATTAATAATACTCCTTATTACATATTGATAGTGCTTTAATGTATTTGAATTTGGAGTTTTGTATCCCCAACTTAATTGATCATTTTCTTTCTAAAGTTGACTTTGTGCTGTTTGTTTAGTACTTTTTCAATTCTTTTCAAGTTTGGGTACTAAATTTTAAGAATTGGTTTCAAAGTTGTGTTTGAATTTTTAAAAGTAGGGTTTGAATTCAAATTTGTGCTTGAATTTTTATAATTAAGGGATTGGATTTGAAGATGGTGCTTAACTTTTTGAATTTGGAGATCGGATTTGAAAGTTGTGTTTTATTTTTAAATTTCTCATTTAAATTTGGGGATTTAATTTTATGTTATCATTTTCAATTTGGGGATTACATTTGAAGTTGGTGTTTAATGATTTTGTATTTGTGGATATACTTTGAATTGGAATAAAATTTGTGTTGGATCTTTTAAAATTTTGGGGATTGGATTTGAAAGTGGTATTTGATTTTTTGGGGCATTGAATTTTTGGTTTTATCATTTTGAATTAGAGATTGCATTTGAAGTTGTTTGACATTTTTGAATTTGTGCGAGTGTTTTGGAACTGTTGTCTCATTTCATCTACTTTGTGATTTTGACTATGGAGGCAACTTCAGTTAGCATTTTCGACATGGATTATTTTTTTCCTTTTTTTGTTTTTAGAGGTTGAATTTGTAGATTTCATTTAAAAAATGGTGTTTGAGTAGTTTAACTTTGGGAATTGGATGTAATGGTGATGTACACTTTCTTTGAATTTGGGTATTAGATTTAAAGTTTGAGTTAGTTCAAACATAAAATATTGGTTGGTTGTCTCCTTTTCTTAGCCATGTTAGAATCCCAAATTTCTAGTCCTGCGACTGATTCTAAGGTTTTCTTGGGCTGAAAAAAAAACAATCTAAATAGATCTCTCTTGATACATTTTTTCTCAAGGGGTAGTAATGTATAGGTTTATAATAAAAATCTTTTAGATGTTGAAATTTAAAGATGAAAATCTTCAGATGTCAACATCTGAATGGATTTCATCTCTCAGATTTCAAATGCCTTAAAGTGATTTTAGCCCCATCTCTCATCTCCCAAGTAAAAAAATCACTTTTCAGAGTGGCACCCAAAACATTGTCAGCATTAAAATACTTGTGATGCAGAGCTTTAAGGCAGCACTTTGGATCACATCAATCCAGTTTCTATAAGAATATTTAGAAGCACACTCAATTATCAACCCTTTTGTCTTAGATAATACTCTTATAAACACATATGAATCGACCTCTACCCATGGAATCCTTGCCTAATTTCACATTCTAGGTATGATTTATGATTCCATTATTTTCGCATTTAGCACCCTTCAGTATCATACCTTCTTCTCGACACCATTTGAATACCAGATTTCACACTGCTTTGTATGTTCTAAAATTTGAAGTTTCACTCTAGAACTTGTCCATGATGTATTATCATCAATAGAAAGGAACAAGTTTCGAGGTAGAGCACCATGCTAGTGTGTACATGTTTAAAAGTAGTTGGTAATTTTGCCACCAGAATAAAATCTCTGGAGAGCTTGTAATTGTCGAGGGGGCTTGACTGAGGTTAATATTTTCCCACATGAAACAGCTCCAAATGACCTCTACGTGGATCTAACCACTGCTAGATTTTCATCCTCATATATTTTATTTATTTATTTTTGTTTATCAAGTTAGATGCCCATCATTTTAAAATATGAGAACAATTTGTTACCCCTAAATATTTTTGATTAGGTAAGTAGGGTTTTGAAACGTTCCAGAACCTTGTACAAAGAGAAAGATAGAATGTGATGCACAGCAAAACAAAAAGGAACAATAAAAAAGAACTACCACCAGACAACAAAAAACAAAACCACAGAAAACCCATCAAAATCAGAATGGTTTAAAAAATTCATCTAAAGATTTTTGATTAACCTTAGACCCAAAATCCTTCTCCTGCAATCTCTTTTTCTTGTAACAATGAGAGTCCATAGACACACTCCTAAATGTTGTACTCACATCAAAACAATATTTGCGTGATTTGATCTTTAAATTCAATGATTCAACTAGCTTTTAAAGGGGCACCTCCTCAAAATCATGAGTGTGAGGGTATATGAGCTTGACCCAGTTTCTTATCAATGATTTATCTCACCCCTAGATGTTGTACTATCACATCAAAACAATATTCGTGTGACTTAGTCTTCAAATTCAATGATTCAACTAGCTTTTGAAGGGGCACCTCCTCAAAATCATGAGTGTGAGGGTATATGAACTTGACCTAGTTTCTTATCTAATGATTTATCTCACCCCTAAATGTTTTACTATCACATCAAAACAATATTCGTGTGGCTCAATCTTCAAATTCAATGATTCAACTAGTTTTAAAAGGGCCACCTCCTCAAAATCGAGTGTGAGGGTATATGAGCTTGACCCAGTTTCTTATATAATGATTTATCCAGCACCAGTAGCAGCAATGCCAACATACCTTCCAGTAGGTTCTATAGATTTTGTCAATGACGCACCACTAGTAGTTCAAGATACAGTACCAGCACCACCAGTATAAGCTTGTTCGGCAACATATGCATAACCAGATGCATCCCTAGCAGCATATTCACCAGTCCTAGTTGGAGTTGGTCTAGTCGATTAAGCAAGTGAATAACCTTTTCATTAGCCAAGATATGACTGAAAGTTCTCAAGGAAATGCCCTTTCGGCCAAAAATAAGGTGCTTGACACCATCTCGGCATCCAACGTGGTCAATGAGTTTGACTCGTAAAATCACACAGTTGAATCTTGATAGCAATATTACAATTTGACAAACTATGGAAAATACCTCCTACTTATCAATCCAACGTGGTGTTAAGAATAATCCAAATAGCAAAACATATTTGAAAATCTGAACCTTGCAATCACGACATATCTTTGAGGCATCCTTCTGATGGTTTATATGTCTTATCTATGTTCAACATTTTATATACACATCTACTAGAGCAATTGCAACTACAACATCTACAAAATTCAAATATTTTTTATGCTTTTATGGATTTTCATACCCTGTTCCAAAGCTTGTATTCACACTTGCCAATCACATAAGTTTGTAAGTTTTTAAATTCTTAATCCACAAATTCATGTTAAGCATATACCCTTCAATCATTGAATTCCATGAGATAGCATTTGTTTGGGTGATAAGACTGCTTTGCAGAGATACCATGTCTTCTGTATGCCTGTTTGAATGCACTTCTCATCCCCTGAAGCAGTAATGTACATTTCAATTTTGTCAGAGGCTGTCTTCCATGCATTCTTCTACTTAATAATTCTTGAACATGGTCATGTGTAAATACTCTTGATACATTCTGAAATTAGAGTCTTTAAATGTCTTACAAACTCTAAATCCTCCATAATAGTATATCTTAAGCCAAGTTGAACCACTCCGTATTGTAGTTTTGCTGTAACTGAAATCGTCTTTAATCTAGTTGCAAATTACTTTTCCAACCATTGAGATACTCAAAACTTCTTGAAGAAAAGCTTTCACATTAAGAAATTTCTTTTGAAAGACCCAGTGATGCCTTCCAAAAAAAGGCAATACCTCCAATGGTTCCTTCTGCAAGTGGATACATCTAATTCAACATTTTACCCAAAATTAGTGCAATTTCATCTTCCATAGAAAAACCATTTTGACCATGAACTTCATGATTAAGTAGGAATTCCACCATTATCCCACCCATTCAGAAGGGCGCTGTTCAGTGTGAATGTAAAAGAATTTGAAACGTTTGGCGATTTCATAGACTCACAGTGGTCTTCCTGTGTAAGAATCTACTGTGACAGGTGTCTTTCAGTACTGCCACAATGGAATTAGGTCATCTCATTTCTCCATTATTTAGTGAATACAATCTCTAACCATCAATAGTTGTAATAATTTCTATAGCGAGATCTGTTCTCATGAAAAAGATCTGTTTTTGCCCAATCTGTCATCAAATTTATCTCTCATTTGCAATTTATGTCTACTATATATTTAAAGAGCTTTCTTAGTTATGCTCATTAACAAAGGCAAATAGACATGTATGGTTCTACCAATGAACGACCAAAGAAAAGTTTCAATGTAGATATGCTTTTGAGCCAAAACAGTGGCCAAGATACAGGCAAAGATTTTCTCTCCAGAATCTCGCAACATTGCTTTATGATATAATTAAGAAGGTTGGAAGAAATGAAATTGGGAACGATGCATGAAGCTATTTCCTCTCAAGCAAATCCTCCTTTATGGTATCCATAACTCTCTTTTCAAGGATCAACTTATCCATCTTTGTTGAACGAGCATCTGTACTTTATTTTCTCCATCATTGTCAACTCCTAGGCTACCTTCATAATTTGTCAAGGGGATTCCTTATCCTATTTGTATGCCCATTAATTTCATAGTTTACCCTCATCTCAACTCAATTTTCATTTTATAGCTAGCCAGTCTTCTCATCAGAAATCATGTACTACCACAAGAAGTTTCTATCTCAACTTCTCAAGCCTCTTTACCCATCTTTAAATGATCATGAAACCAACCTAGTAACCTTTCACTCTTAAGCACAATATGTAAAATCACATGGAATAATGCATTTACTAATATGCATCTACATAGAGTGAACAACTAGATCCATCTAGTTGTAGACAAGAACACTTTCAAGCCATCTTCACCACCAATTGCTCAACTGATTACAATTTAATTCTGACAAAAATCACACTTGGCCAATAGTCATTTGCCTAAAAATTAGATGTTATAAATGTAGAATGTGTAGAGAAACTAACTACATACAACCACAGGGGGGAAATTTTAATTCTTAAGATCACAACTACTAAGAGCTCAATGTAAATGCATAACATGTTCTCTTCCAAAATAATGTAAATAAAATGGTAGGCACATCTGAAAAAACCCATTATTATATGATCTAGATTAGGGCAATCAAGTATGGGTAGAGAGGAAGGTTTGGGGGCATCCATTCCTACAAAAGAAAAAACTTCTATTGCAGTAATGTCTGTGATGATTATCATGAAGGATCTTTATGTTTGTGTAGTTCGAGACAACCTCCTTCCAGTCCAGAACAATTAAATTATGTGAGTGTGACAAGCTAAAATATCAAAGAGAACCTCCATTAGTAATCACCTACAAACCGTCAGCTATCATGCCCGAGTAGGGATAAAGTGAAATATTTTGCAACTTCAAACCTTCTGATTGAAACAAAGTGAGGATTGAATCTAAAATTTTAGTACAACCAGTCAATGAAACTGAACACAGTGCTAAAAGTGATCTACAATCTTGGAGAAATATTTTGTACAATTTGGACTTGAAAAATCATGAAACTAAAATCCTCGTGGGAGAGAAGTTATAACCACCAACATCTTATGGGCACAAGAGCTAGGGGAGAGGGGTCCATAATGGAGCAGGGCCCAATAGTGGGGATAGAAGTAGTCCTCAGTGGGCCCCATAGTGGAGCACTTTACTATCCAATTGCAAAACACTTTTTATCAATTAAGTATGCAAAGTGACAAATCATGTGATGCCACATCAGTGCACCAATAAAACATGACTTAGTGCACCACTATCAGTCTCACTTTTTTTTTGGGCCTTTTTGGATACCTCAACAAAAAGCATGCTGATGTGGCATCATATTTGATGATGTGGCCCTAAAACGAAATATAGAAGCACATGAGTTGCCAAATAAACTGTTGTACAAAATTGGAAGTGATTTGAAGTTTCCACGTAGGATTTTGAGAAACGCGAAGTTAGGGTGCTCTAATATAGGCCCCTCTCCCCTAATCACTGGAAAGGGAAAAATGCAAATGTTTCTGTAATTTATTGGAAACACACACAATACAAAACAGAGGCACAATAAAACTAATCAATTCGGTACAATGGGAAGGAGAAAAAGAAGCAGATTAAATGTGGCCATTTACAGGTTGAATGGAATATGATCCTTTACGAATTAATTTTGGGTAAGATGATGACAACTTCTGCAAGGACATATGTTGGACTAATCTTCAGCGTCTCTCTTCAGATTCAGTACATGGACTAACCGCCTCCCATAGATCTGCTTATCTTGACGTTTGTATCAGACGATCTTTTGATGCAATGACAAAGATGTTCCAACAACATAAACAATAATAACAACACAATTTTGATTACATCAACAGATAAGACATGAGGTATAGGTGGGAAAATGAAAATGGATTCACACAAATATAAACAGAATGTCAACTTTGGCCATACCTCCAAAATCTTTGCTTAATGGTTGTTCTTGTGGTCCTTCCACCATGATCGCCTGAATTGAATCTTCTTTAAATGCTTCCAATACCAAACTCATGCTTGAACTTTGAGATGTTGAAGATATCTAGGATTTTCTTCTTGCTGATTTTTTTTTTTTTATTTGGCCTCAAGATTTTCTTCATGCTTATGTTCACTGTCGCCACTTTCTTCTTCATTATGTACCTGTTGGTCTTTGTTCAAATCTTAGGTGGAAAATTTTCTTTTCTTTTGATTGGCACAACACTATAGAACTTTTTCAAGAACTGCACCTTCTTTATTAGATCATCCAAAACCTCAATTATTGGATTTTCCTTGAAGGGAGATATAAAGAGGAAGATATCTGCCTCATTCTCACTGCTTGTAGAAATCCAATCTATTAGATTTCAGGATGCTTCACAAGCATCTTCTAGCGTTCTTTAATAGAGCCACTGACCTCCATGTTAGGAGAGATAACTTCAATTACTGAAAATCAAGTCTGCAAGGCACTTCAATTCTCAGTGGAACTGTTAAATCTATTAGTCAATAGATTTGCCATTGCAATATTTTGTTAAAAATAGTTTGACTCGCTCAATAGGCAACATCAAACATTCACTACAATTGAATGAATTGTTATTGAATGAACAATTCCCGGGGCAGCTCCTTCTTATGATAGGGTTTTAGAGTTTTGATACTTTTGGTTTTAGGAAAGAGACAAAGAATAGAAAGAAAAAGGGTATGCAGAAATGAAAAGATAACAGATTTAATTTTTTCATGCAATAATAATGAAAGGAAGAAAATTAATACATTGTGGCCACAATCATATAGGGAACAATAAAGAATGAATTATTAATTAAACATAAGAATAACTAAAAATAGTAAAGAACAATAGTGACAAAAAGTTCAACAAAGTTCTTCATATTCTTAATAAAATCAAAACACTGAATCTCCGACATTCTCTATAAATGGTTGCAACAATCATGACTTCTTCCTTACCCCAAAAATGTGTGAGAGGAAATAACCATTTTTTTATCAAAAATCTCTTTTGAATATTTTCACTTACAATAGTAGTTTCACAACAATTGGTAACTTTGTTTCCTAGTAATAACTATAACATAATATTTAATTGCTTTGCACAATATTTAAATTTTAATAAACCTAAATGTACACTTCGGTGCAAAATAAATTACAAACCCATACATTACTACCCTTTGAAATAATTAGCTTATCACATTATACTTTATAAAATTTAAATCAATTAATTCAAAAATAATTAATATGATTTAATTTAGTTTAAGTATTTTTCTAATTCATCATTTAGATTTATTTCATCAAATGGGTAATAAAGTTAGCAAAATTTATGTTGTGATCACCCCATTGTATGTGTGATAGGTCGAATGTGAGCGTTAGAAAAAGACCAGCAAGTAAAAGAGTGCAAATAAACACCAAAACAACCTACACCTCAAGATTAGCCTAAGTTG
>VDFB02058242.1:610870456-610937156 GCA_007258455.2 Sequoia sempervirens | reverse complement strand
AGGCTTAAATGCCCAAATTAGTGGTGGCGTGAGAGTCTTCCAGCCGAAGACAATGGAGGTAGCGGTCGAGAAGGCTCGGTTGGTTGAAGAAAATCTAGCTATGGCACTGGGTGGACACATAGGAGGGCAGATGGGCAGTACACCAGCATCAGGTGTTGTTTCTCATGGAGGTCCAGTTTTGGCTGCAGGATCCTCTATAGGTCATCAGGAACCCACTAAGGGTGAGCAACAACAACGCTCTCCGTCTCATCAGGGAAATAGATCGCAGAACAGGAAGTTTCAGAGTTGGCAACGTAACAGACCTGATCGTTTTGTGCAGCCAGCACAAAGTATACAGTCAGCACCGTCACGGGGCAGCTTTCAACTATCGAGTGCACCAGTTGGGGTCAGAGGCTTTGGGTGGAGTACAGGTTGCTTCTCATGTGGGCAGCAAGGTCATATTGCGAGGAAGTGCCCTCAAGGGAACACTACAGGTTTTAGTCAGGCACCAGTCACTTCTGAGCCGACAGTAGGTGATGCGAGTAGAGCTTATCATGTGTTTGCGGGTTCTGCGGGACCCAAGTGATGAACTTTGGTGTCATAGGATAATGCATGTCATTTTAGTGAGGATTATTTGTTTGTTTAGTTACTGGCTTCCAGGAGTAAGCCATATTCTAGGGGGGGAGGATGTAATACCCCCATGTTTCTGATACTATTTGCTACTATTGTTTGCTTTTATGTGTTAGTGTGATACTGAATTGTGATGGTGACTGATTCATCATTTTGGTGTGTGTGGTTGTGTAGTTTAATTGATTGCTACAATTAATATTTTATTATGATTTATGATACTCTATATGTAGGGTTTGGATTATTTTATTAGGTAATGCTTTCTCTCTAATGTTTTAAATGTCGATAATCGTATGGTGATCATGTGATTTGAATTCTGTGTTATTTTATAATGCAATGGTTAGTAATTAATTATGATGCAGTAGTTGATTAGCATGTTATCTTATGATCAATTGGTTAGAAATGTTAGTTGTTATAGATATTGTAATTGTTAGAATAGATTAGGTGAGAGGACAGTGTAGCATCACTCGTTCACGAGTGCCCTGCTACAATGCAATTCCTTCTTACGGTAGGATGTTGATTATTTATATATATATACATGTGCTACTTGACGTTTTCTTGGATGCAGGATTGCAGGAATAAGTCTCGATTCCACCTGCTTCGGCAGGACAGGGCGAGCAATAAACTAGCCCAACGGGTAAAAATGTTGAAAAAGGGAGTAAGTTTGGAAGCGTCCCCGTCCCAAGTCGTCGTCTGTTGTGAGTCGTGTCATGACTGAAGTTTTGGTTCTCGTTAGTTGTGTTGTTGATTATTGAAGTGTACATTTGATTTATGGGTCATGTTTATTTAATTAACCTTATGTTATAAGATAATTGATTAAAGTTGTCTAATTGTTTTGATTTAATTTTGTGTTAGTTGAAAAGTTAAATTTAAATATATTATAAAGGGATTTAATTACCTCAATTAGTCGTAAATAATTATTCCAGAATAATAATGCTGACATTGGGAATAATTAAATTCAAAATAAATTGTCAAAGATAATTTTAAATAACATCTTCTTGTTAAAACTAAATTCCACCAAATCTTGTATAGATAATACAGTTTGTTTAAATAAATTCATTCTGTAATTGTGGAAACCCGATAAATTCCAGAAAGCCTTTTAAAAAAGCCAAGCTGCAAAAGGACCACAATAGGAAAGAGGGATCCTTTGTGAAAAGAAAGGCAGTGGAAGCTGCATTAAATTCCTTTTGATTTATTATTTTATGAGAAGATTATACAGAGAGAGAACTTCTACTCTGTGGTTCGGGGATTTGAAAGGGAAAAAAATAAAAGAAAAGAATTTGGTTTTGTTGAAAACTGGGGGGAGAAAATAATTGTTTTGGGAGATAGATAGATTCGAGGAGGAGCTGCAGGAGGAATTCGAAAGGAGGTTTCAGAAGGGATTCTTCTTCAGACGAAGGACTCCAGGTTCCATAGAGTTTATTATTTATTCTTTTTATTCTATAAAGAAAATCATGCATGTAATATCTTAGATCAATATTTCGTTTTAAAGAGGGTTTGTTTGGTTGTGTTATGTTCTTGAATGATTGCTTCTGAAACCATATTAAATCTTCTGTAGAAAACTTTTATAGAACCTGTTTGAAACTTAGTTTGAAAAAAAATATAACCTTTTGAAAAGAAAATTCCTTTTTGGTTGTGAGATGCATTTAGATATTAAATCTTTGTTGGTCTTAAAAAATAAATAAATAAATAAATAAAAATTTATTATTATATTGAATCCATGAGAGAAATTATTATTATGTATTGCGTTGGGACTCTCGTTAATACATTTAAACAAAAATAGATAAACATATATATATTAGTTTTCCATTTGAGCTTCTAAATATGTATTGTCTGTATAATTTCCAGTTTATGTGAAAAGAATAGAAAAATACTCTGTTTGAAGACTCTGAATTAAATACGTACAATTACATATACTGTTCCTTTCTTTAAGTATATAAATAGTTACATATTAAAGGTTAAGGTTGTGTTTGTTTCTGGTTGGTTATATATATATATATATAAACTATATATATTGTGTTTGGCCTATTGTTCTGAAATAAAAATAAATAAATATAAATATGTATATAAAAATTTAAAATTATGATTATTTCTGTCTTTGTTTCCGTGCCCAAATGGGCGAATGTAATTATAAAAGTCTTTGTAAATAAAATTAGAATTTAAAAATTTAATACATAAATTTTCTAAAAAAAAAAAAATAATAATAAAGTGGTAAATTTTATTTGTGAAGTACTGAGGTCGTGACTTCACGGCCCCTCCTCATGCTAGCGGGCACTCATAGGTACGATCACAGACTCACCTATGGGGTCAGAGCTACCATTGTAGGAGACACTGCAGCGGCCGCCAAGGCCACCACGCCAGATCAGAGAATGGGAAAATTGACACTGCGGGTGGCTGCCACTACACGTTGTGGTACCTAAGCAAGGTCTTATGTAAAAAAAGGTAGTAATTTGATTCTTTATTTTTCTTTTAGTCATTTTATTTCTTTTATTATAAGTTTTAATTTATTCTTTTCTTTATTTCGATTTTGATATATATATATATATATATAATTTATAATTTATAATATATTTTTTTTTTAAATAAAAAAATAAAATAAAAATAAAAGATATTTATTTAATGTTTTTTTTTATAAAACGATTATTTTAATGTAGGTATGTTTATTTATGTGAATTTGTAAAAGTATTGTGTAATATTAGGGCAAATTCTTCTATTATATGTTTGATAGATGCAATTTTGAAATAAACGGTATATATATATATATATTGTTATAAATATGCATTAAAAGAATTTAAGGTGTTGATATTCTGAATTAACGATATAATAATTATTGTCATGCAATGATATAGTCTAATTGAGAAAATTAGGAGTAAACGATGTGTTTGATTTAGTTAATTATTTTCGAGTTGTGGATTTATTTATTTGATGGATTTTTTGTTCATGGTTAACTGTATTATGGCGTTGTTTATTCTTTGGTTACTCTCGAGATCATGCATGTTGATTTAATTTGACCTTCTTAAACTTGAGTCTAGGTCATGTAGAAAACCTTTGAGTTGACTTATTCATTTATAGGACTCTAAGTTGTGGTTAGGACTTCCAGAGGCGGGGATTTTTGTATTTGTGTTCGATCTTGTATTTTGATGTTGCCCTTATGTTTTGGCTTCGGATGTGGTATTGATGTATACTTGGATCGTAATCATTTATGGATGTCATACATGTGATTTTGGGTGAGAGAGTTATGCCTCACGATTGAGCCATTGTTGGTTCGTCTTTCCTTGTTGATATAATCCTGTGAGTTGGATATGCTTGTGCTAGAGTGTTTAGAGAGAGTGGCTCTAGTGGGGGCCGACGCACAAAGGGGCTGTCAGGGTAACCCACGTAGAGTTAGTTTAATCAGTGATAACTTAAGTAATAAACCACGGGTGGGGATTAAACACTAATAAGATAATTGTGAAGCCTCGTCCGCCTGTTAGTGCTATCACAGACTAAAGGGGACTGAGAAGGCCGTGGTTGGCAAGGTCATTACCTTGTCCTCACGAAAGGTCAATGACTCCGCATGAGTAACCCTATGGAGCGGCGCCTTGAGATAGGCTGTCAGGAGAACCATAGATGGAAGCGGCACCTCAACTTGGTTGTCTGGAGAATCCATGTAGAGATGGAGGCGGCACCTTGTAATAGGTTGTCTGGAGAATCCATGTAAAAACCATGCGATGACACTCTCGTCTAACATTCTGTTTGTGTTGATTTACTCAAGTCCTCTGGAAGTGATTTGTTGATTTGTCTTTGGTCATTGTTGGAAACGGTATTTGATATTATGTCCTGACTTTCTTTGATGATGTGAGGGTGACTAGTTGTTATGTTCTTCAGTGGTTTGTTGTGCCTTTTGGATTTGCCATGGTTGTGTTTCTACATGGTCTTTGGTGTTATGTTGTTCTACTTGGAGTTAGTTTGTGTTATTGTTAGACGTGCTTGGTCGGGGACCCTTCCTTGTCTACTCTCAGCACGGGGGTGGTTGGGTGGAACGTGCTTCGCACCCCGTTGGGTTTCCCTTTCTATTGCAGGTGTATCTTTATTGCAGAGCTTTTGGAGGATGTTGATGATCCAGTTATTCTTATGTACCAGATAGTTGTATATACTCCAGTTGTAATGTATTTAATGTTCTTATTGATGTATCGTCTCCCACGTGTGATGGGGTGACCTCGATGTAATTTGGATATGTAGTTATTGAGATGTATCTTCAGTTATTTGTATTTCATTATCTCTTGGGATGTAATGTATATTCAAGTCATGTTTTGATTCAGGAGCGATCACTTGTAATAGTTGGATATGTTATGTTGTAGCTATCGAAATATGTAACACCTTATATCTTTATCATCACATGTGTTATCATATGTACTTATGTCATGAATGTAGTTATTGTTTAATGGATATCTTAAATGATGAAATGAGAATGAATGGATATATGTAACTGTTTACTTATGGTTTAATTTATTATCGTGTTATGGGCTAGAATAGTCATGTCACTTCGTGTACCCCTTTGGAACAAGTTGTGTCTCTTATTATATTGTTATGTTGTACTACTTAAGTATGTTATTATATTCTTTAAAAAAAAAAAATTGTTCCGTTGTTTTAGTTCCTTTGGGGTTCATGCAGTAGTGACGCCATATCTACGGCGCACCCCCAAAAGGGGGAGGCTGCGTAGGCAGCCAGGCCTCTACCTTTGGGAGGGGCCCACGGCCTTAAATTCGTGCCTTGATTTATATTCATTTTAAATTTGATTTAATCATTATATATTATATATATAATATAATATATATATATATATATATATATATATTATATAATAATTACATATTATAGATATAATATATATATTATATGTATATATTTTATATTAATATTTAAATATATAATATGTATACTATATATATAATATGCATAAATTATACATATAATGTATATATTATGTATTATTATATAATTGGGTTGGTATTTTAATAGTTGATTTTAAATATATATATTTAAATAATAATTATATATTATATATATATATATTTGTATATACACTAAGTATATACTTTTATATATATATTTAATATATATTTATATTTAAATATAAATTATTTTAAGGTGATTATTTCATTATCATAGTTGAAATAAAATTGACTTTATAGCAAATGTTTTTTTTATTTAAAAAGTTGATTGTTATTATTATGTGTAATTGGAGAAAATGGAATTTAATTCTTAGCTTAAGTTCCTTAACGTTGTCAATATAATTTTAATTACTTTTGATTAGTTGCAAAAAAATTTAATTATTTGCATTTGATTACATGCAATATATCATTGCATGGCTTGGATTTAGGAAATCCTAACATTAGTTTATTTAATTGCTTGAAATGCTTTCTAGTGATGTTTTTGTTCATTCTCGGTGTTGGGAAATTGAGTCAATTGTTATGTAAGTCTTCCAGATGGGGTTTTCATTTATTTGTATGGGTTGTCGTTATGATAGTCAACCTTTGGATTGCCTTGGGTAGTGCGTCTAAATGTATCCAATGTTATACCCAGTTATCAGGAACGGGATGTGTGGAGTTTATGTCATGTATAGGGAGTCATTCTCCTTAGGTCGCACTTGTGTACCCTTGGGTGTGGAGTTATTCCACGCATTGTCTTAGAGGAGTGGCTTGCAATGAGGGCTGACACATAGAGTGGTGTCAGGGTAACTCTTTGCAAGTTAGTTAATTCAGTGATAACATAAATAAACTTATTATATTTTAGGTTGTATCAAACACTTAACAAGATTAATTTTACCTTGCTCATGGACACAAGGGATTGTATAGACTTCGGATGATACAAGCAGGCCTGGAATGGAAAGATCATTATCTCATCTTTACGAGAGATAACTGATCCCGCATTGGTTTGCATGAGGGGCTGGGAGTCGTTAGAGCTTTCCAGGATATCCCGAGATGGGGGTCAGGACCTAGGAAGACTTACCAAGATATCCCATGTGACATTGTGATGACACTTCCCCTAAGTCAGCAGTATGTTTGTATCAATGATACAATTAATTATTTAACTTCGGAAGCATTGTAACCATTGTGTTATGTGATGTTGTACTTGTATTTAATTCAGTTCAATTTTGTGTAGCCTGTGTCTAGAGGTAGATGTTCTTGTCTAGGAATCCTTGTTACTATCTCCCAGCACGGCGAGTGAGCCTTCAGGTATCACATGGTTGGGTGGAATGTGCACCTTAATCTACTGGGTTGTCTTCTTGTTCGTGTGGACGAGATTTCCAGTTGGAGAGCTCGTGGGATCCAATTTATTTTCATGCTTTATTCATTTCAGTGATTATTGTAATTTTATTACCCCTCATTTGTATCAAGGTGGAGGATGTAATTTGTAATCATGTTTATTGGATTTACCTCATTCGGGGAATGAGAGTTGTAATCGTATTGTACTTTATTGTTATTGGAAACATGTGGTATCTCTTATGCTTGATGTAATTTTATCATGCATGGAATGTATGTGTATTTAATTTGTTAAGTAATTAAATGTTATGGTTTTAATTCATGTCTCTTGTGCAGGTTTAAGTAAACTCAGTCTCATAACCTTAGGGGTTGTTGGCAATGGGTAGTGAACTTGCATGTTATTTGTACTTAAACAAAAAAAAAAAAAATATTGCGTTTGAGTAGTTATTTGCAAATTCCCCTAGGGTTGCGTGGTAGGGCATTACACTCTCCATGAAGTCTAGCTTTGAGGGTGTGTCTGCTCGTCCTTCAAATCCTGATCCTGTAAGTATGGTTTCGCTTTATCTTCTAATTGTTGCAAATTTGGTGTTATTGTTTCCAATTCTCTTCGCTTCTAGGTGTACATCTAAATGGACCATCTTGAAAAAGCATATACATGTCAAACTAGTTATGCATTCCTATTTTACTGCATCTAAAAGGATTGCTTTGATGTATATGTATATATGTATGTATATGTATGTATATATAGATGTATATGTATATGTGTATGTATATGTATATGTATATGTATGTATATGTGTATATACATGTATATGTATGTATTTATGTATATATGTATATGTATATGTATATGTATGTGTATGTTTGTATATGTATATGTGTATGTATATGTATATGCATGTGTATATGCATATGTGTATGTCTATGGGCATGCAAAAAAAAATACTACAATATGATAGATCAGATATGAGGACAACAAATTTTGCGCTTTTTCTATGAAATAAATGGCACAATGGCTCAAGATTTGATAGTGCAACCTAATGAAAGTATAGTTTTTGACACTACAACAATCAATATTTTATATGTATATGTATATGTATGTATATATGTATATTTGTCTATGTATATATATATGTATATGTATGTATCTATGTATATATGTATATGTATATGTATATTTAAATGTATATGTATGTATATGGTTATATATGTACATGTATGTATGTGTATGCATGTATGCATATGTATATGTATATGTGTATGTATATGCATATGTATATGCATATGTGTATGTGTATGTATATGCAAAAATAAATACTACAATATTGTAGATTAGATATGTTCACAATAGATTTTTCCCAGCTACTATGAAATTAATGCCACAATGATTTCTTTAACAATGCATCGTAATCAAAGCATACTTTGTGAGACTGCAAAATTCAATATTGCATTTACTCTACTTGTTCGCATTTACTTTTCTTTGCTTTCTCCCATTGCGCAACAATGATAGGATGCATTAAGCCTCACATGAGCATTGTCTTAGTATCCATTCCTCCTTCTCCCAAGGTTCCCAAGTCCTCTATGTATATTCAACTAGAATTTAATATTTCCTAATGTTCAACCTATGATATTCCTTTTTGGGTCATTCACAGATATTGATTCATATACAGATGGATATATATATTGTTATATGTTAATGTATAATTTCCACTTTCAATGTATGTATGGGTATATATGTATATTCATATATCCTAATGTACTTTATCTTGTATGTACATACTCCTAGGTTGTACAGGCAGAGTCAAGTTAAATAGCCCAATCAATTCTTGAATTTAGAAAGGGTAAAAAATAGCAATGAAACTATTTGTACTATAGGGAGCATAGAGAGGAAATATCCATGAAGTTTCAAAAAAATACTTACAACAAAGGATAGCTACAACAAGCACATTTGCACACAATTTTGCTAGTAGTGCTCCCTTGCAACACGAAACTCCAATGGAAAATGGAAACCCTTGTACATAATCTTAGAGGAGCCCCCTTGTTGCATGAACACACAAACAATACCTCAAAGAAATATTCAGCAATAGCTATTGTGTTGTGGTGAAGTGATTTCAACATTGTATAGATGTTCTCTCCAACCTTTGTGTTTGCAAAATATGTAGTGAAAGCTACATATGGATGTGCACTCGAATGTTAGGGTCAGAAGCCATATGTGTAAGGTTTTATTCTAAAAAAGGTTCCCATCGGTTCAACTCTGCAAATAGAATGGATCCAAGCCCACAACCATTGCTCCTCAAAAAGTTAACACAAGTTGAAGAGATGCTTATTACTAGGGTGGCTCTAGTTTTATAGGTCACCCACGCTAGAGGAGGCCAATTTAAATATAGTGGTCACATGATAAGCTTCCCTCAGGATATTTCAAGCATCACAAAACTATTTTCGTGTTGACTGCAAGACCTTGAGGTCATTATTTTTCGCAGGACCACTATTGAAGGTGGGAATTATGATTGTTATGTTAATAAACATCATGTCATGGATACATTGAAATACCAAATCCAATATGGAAAATACTACAATGATGTTGAGATTGATGTTGAGGCTCTTAATATGTTACGTGATGTTGTTGTTGATGTGTCCAACTTGTTACATACAATAGAACAAGTTTCAGATGAAGGCCTAATGCCATCAACCAGCTCAACAAATGCTGGACAAGAAGAAAATGACTCTTCAAACTTTTCATCATTTATTCCTTTCATACCAGGTCCTAACCATAATAAAATCATAATATTTTTTTATTAGATTTCAGATATAAGTAGATGACTCATGTCCTGATGTGATGCATATTTTTCCGTATTTCTTTTCCAAGTAAATAATTAATCATGATTTTTTTATTACAAATTTTAAAAATTATAAAAACTCATATGTTTGACCACCTTAACTTGGCCAAAACTTCATGTAATTCAATGTTTTTTTTAAGCTTATAGTATGTGAAGCATATAATGTGACACATGTTTCAGATTCAAAAAATGTGATACCATTTGAAAGCTATAGATGTTTTTCAATCAACCTATCAATCAAGACTTTAGTCATAATTCAAATAGAAAATGAATAATATATTTATTAAATTCAAAGTAAAGCATAATTTATATTAGTGGAAAGGCTGAATCTCCTTTAAAACCCTTTTGTTTCATCAATTTTGGGTAAAAAAATTGTAACCGCATACTCATCACCACTTTTGGCCTATAATGATCCCGCACATAGCTAGGCGAGAGTTGCAAGAAATGGGTATGTGGGATCATGATGGACAAAAAGTGGCAATATGATGGGTATTTGTAAGGTATTGGTTGAAGACTTTTATTTACCAAAATTGATGAAATGAAAAGGGTTTTAAAGGAGATTAAACTTTCCACCAATATATTATGCTGAATTTAATAAATAATTATTATTCATTTTCTATTTGAATTATGACTAAAATGCTGATTGATAGGCTAATTGAAAAATATATAGCATTCAAACGGTATCAGATTTTTTGAATCCAAACATTCATCACATTCTATGCTTCACATACTAAGGATTAAAAAGAAAAATGAATTTTATGAAGTTTTGACCAAGTTAAGGTGGTCAGATGTACACATTTTTATATTTTTTAAAAGTTGTAGTAAAAAAATTATATTAATTATTTACATGGAAAAAAATTACAAAAAAATATGCATCACATATGGACATGAGTTGTCTACTTATGTCTAAAATCTTATAACAAAATATTATCATTTTATTGTGGTTAGGGTGGTCAGAGAGACACCTACTTCTTATTTTCTCCCTGAAATTTAAGTACTATTGCATTGAAATTTCAAATTTTCACCAAATAGATTTTTTTCTTTTAAATAAACCTAGTATTTTAAAAACTACATTCAATTTTCTACAAATTCTATTCTTACATATTTTTGAAATAATATAGATAACCTATTCAAATTTTTATGTCAAGTGCCTAACTCTGAATTTTTTGAATTTTTTGCCACTCAAGGGCCTTTTTTTTCCATGATGATCATGCACATACCCAAATAAAATATGTCTTGCAAATTGGAAAAAAAGAATAGAATATCTTATCTTGGCTTGAAGTTAGCTCTTCTCTTGTTAATGAATACAACACTGAAGATTTATTTTCAATGGCCTTTCCAACATTGTTCCCCACTGGAGCAGTGCTTCCCCTGCAACTGAGAAATATTAAAATTCACTTGCATGAATATTCCATCCACCTAATGAGATATTTTGACCATAGGTTTGGAAAAAGTGCTAGGTTTAGATATTTTCTCTACAACTTGATTATGAGACATCATATCCAACAAACTATCTATTTTTTTGTTAGAGCGGATGTGAATGATAGAATCCCTAGGTCGTTGACTGTTTTGAGGCAACAACTTCAAGTTGGCCCCAACCACCTAGTAGTTGATTAATTGATGCGATATGGGGTGTCGTTGCATGGGACTCACTCTTTCTGGAACTCTTGTCGAGCCCAACTAACCACTATGATCGAACAACTTGGTACACCCACCTTTTTCACTTTGAGTTGTGTAGACACAAAATGGGCTAACCTACAAAATGCTTTCTTTGTTGCATCTCTTTTAGTAGTGGAGCCATAAAAAAATATGCTAGTAGATAGTGTTGTTCAAAATCCACATATAACATCTTTATATTTGCATCAGACATTCTCAATTTTTTTTGAAGAGGTGATCGAAAAATTTTGCATGCAAAAGATTATTGGTATAGATATGAATGGTAGCATCCTGGGTCTTCACATGTGCTTGGTTTTCTATGGATTTCAGAAGCTCTTTACATGGATACTCTTGATTGGTCCAATGACTATGATCTTACCATAGCAAGGCACTTTTTTGATAGATATGTTTCAACTTGGAATCCACGTTGTCTTGCACAAAGATTACTTAGAATGTATCATTTCTCTGAAGAAAACCTGTGCTTGCTTACCACGAGCCAAATCCTGACCAATAATCCAATCATAGATTATGAAGAGTTGTTAAACACAGTTCAAAGGCACACAAAATTCTCTAAATATACTTGTTTAAGAAGAAAAGGAGAGCAATTGCAATCTCGGTATAAAGCACCATGGCAGGAGCAGCTTACCTCTACATTGACATCTGATGTTGAATCTAACAAATCCTACAAACCAGCAAGAAATGATTATCACTTAAATATTCATAGCCCAACTATGCTTGCAATTTGGCATGTCAATGTTTATTGCCAGCTAGTTGTTTCTAGGAAAATTGTTTTGAATTATTTCTAAATATGTAGCTAAATCTGAGAAAAAATAAAAAAAATATCTAGATATGTTGAAAAGAGTTGCAAATAGAAATTGAGTTCAGGATAAAGTGTTGGTTGCATTCCAAAAATTCATGATGAATATGCTTGTGGAATGTGACATCTCTACACAAGAGACGTGTCATATGTTACAGAAATTGCCTCTTCTTACTTCAAGTTAACAATACATTCAATTGAATTTTTGCAAAAAGACATGGTTTCATATAAACAAAGATGATATTGATGAAGAGTTGCCAACAAACTATATTCATTGCTATATACAAAGTCCTTCAGAGCTAGCTGCTTTATCCCTTATTGACTCAGCCTACCTATATACACACTCACAACAATGGAAAAAGGATAAATGGAAACCAAGACTCCAACCTACAATTGACCTTATTTACCTATTATTCAAGACTACTCCTATTGAAGATACTGAGATATTTAAGACATTTTTTTGGACTGAACTTATGTTATACAAACCTTTTCATCACATACAAAAAAATATAGGTCTTCAGGGAGAATAGATAATAGAAAATTGGAAACTTTTAATAATAGCTAGTTATCATCCTTGGCATGTTAATAGAGTTCCAATTACATCCATAATTGAAGAACAGGATGATAGTGATACTAATGATTTGAACCATTTTCCTTCTATGGATGAATATGAATGGGAAGTTTTCTCTTAGCTTGGTGCTACTACTAAATTTACTATAAATCATCTCCAACTATTGGGTACGCGGGATTTTGATATGAACCATCTATGGAATGAAAACAATGTTCCTGAACAACTCCATAATATTTCTTTAGTTCATCTCATCAATGAAGGCACAATGTGACCAAGCTATGGTTGAATTCTTTCCTGTAGATATGTTAACCCATCAACTTTCATTTGAAGCAACAATTGGCCCTTGAAATAATCCAAACCCACCATATGTAGCCTTCACCTAAAGCCCCTCTCTGCATGATTATTTAAGGGATAGCTAGCACTAGAAAATCCTTCCTCATAAATTATATTCAACAACAAATGAATACCTCTTTTCCTAGACACAAAAGTTTCTTGCTCATATTGGCTCCTACAAGTGTCGTTGTGTACAACATATGTGCCTCTACAATCCATACAACACTTGGAATTCCCATAAAGGTATGAGTCCTTTGCAAGGGCAGGAATTGACATTATTCCAAGAAAAAATTAAGTATATTGATTACATATTGATTGATGAAATGATTTTTCTAGTCCCAAAATTGCTATTGAAAATAGATAGCCGATTATGCCAAGCGCTCCTAGATAAGTAGATAGAGCCATTTAGCGATGTTTCTATGATCCTTGTTGGTGATCTCGCTCAGTTGCCACTTGTCATGGATACACCTATTTATGCTTCATCCTCATTTTTTGTACCTTTGTGGCACACTTTCACTATCTCAATAACCCTAGAAACTATCTTTTGCTAAAATAGGAGATATCCCTTCACAACAAAAGTTTCATGAAATCCTTCCTAATATAAGAAATGTTGAGGTTCTCCATGATGATTGGGAAGAGCTTATGAAACAAAAAAATAAAATTATCTTAGCCATAGAAAGACAACAATTTGATGTTGCTACACATTTGTTTGCGACAAATGACTTGGTCACATTCCACAACAAAAAAATGATCAAATAGTTAAATCTACCAATATGAATTAGCATTGCTCAGATGGATTAACAACAAACATCTGATCATGGAGATGATGACCATCTTCTCTGAGAATTGCTACTTTGTGTTGGTGAACAAGTGATACTAACAACAAATTTGTGGATTCAAGCTGGCCTCATCAATGGATCCCTTGGTGTTGTTATGGCTATTGTCTATAGTCTAGATTCTAAACAACCAAACCCACCTGACTATGTTTTTGTTCACTTTTAAAATTACATTAGGCCACCATGGGACCCAAAATATCCAAGAGACATCCCCATCCCAGCTATAATTCAAGGGAGTCGAACAAAAATTCCACTCACTATGGCATGGGGAATCACAAAATATAAAGCATAGGGCTTAACATTGGATAGAGCAACAATAAACATAGGTTCCAAAGAGAGGAAAGGGTTGACTTTTATAGCTATTTCATGTGTAAAATCAATTGAAAGACTTTGTATTGATCCACCTTTCTCATTTGAGAGATACGCTAGGCTTGGAACCAATGAGTACACTGGTAATAGCTGCAGTGAAGAAACATGCCTCAAGCAATTGTAGGCCAAGTGCCAACTAATCCTAATTCTAGCCGATAGGCCAACAATTAAAAAAGGCTCTAGGATAGTTATTCTTGAATCTACCTTAGCTTGTGTGTCATCACCCCTTCAAACCTTTTCTAAGTTGTATCTTTAAAAACATACCAAGTAATAATTTTTGTAAAATGGGTATAGTGCCAAAGATGCACAAAAATACCACACATAAATAACTAGACAACACAACTTGTACAAGCCAATTCCATGTTTTGATGAGTTTATTCTATTAAAGTGTCAACTTATTCATCTAAGATTTTGTTTAGTAATGCTTTTACTATATGGCATTCAAAGCAATACACTCTTCTATATATTCCATTTTCCCATCTTTGTTTAAGTGTTTTAAAATTTCATGAAGTCAACTATTTATTGGCATACCTAAAATTATCTTTCAACTAATTTGAACATATAGTGATGTAAACATACAGTTATAGCTGTTACACATCAATAGATATGCAAATACAAACAACTGTAGCTATCTAAAATGCACGAAGATTAGAACCAACAATAACTAGCAAAAAAAAATTCTATAACTAAATAACATCCTTGCAACATTCTAATATATAAAAATTTATATGCACACGTTGTGAATGCACTCTAAAAAAAAAAATCTTCCATTCGATTAATAAGTTTGAAATCCTCCAATGATGTTTTTCCTATTCTGATAGCCTTTATACATTGACTTCTCACATTTGTCCTTTGTGTTTTCCTTCCACAAATTTAAATGTTTTCCTCTTATCTTTTCTATTAGCTTTAATTGGTTCAAATTGCTACAAATTTTTTCTTGCAAAATTATTTTCCTGTTGTTTCCCTCTTTCACTTTTCCTATATATATTTCATTCATAAATATATAGTGTTGTGTACATTGATTTTCTTTTCTACGATACATGATCTAAAATTCCATGTTATTTGTCTTGGCTTCCTCGAGCATGTCCACAATGGCCATGGAGTTTATTGCAATCATTTTTTCCTCATTGTGCCCACTCAACACACAAAATGGTAGGTGTTCGCTCATATGCCAGTTGGTAATATTTATTCTTCTACTATAATGATATCAACTATTTTGGTTGTCTTGTGAAATGACAAACTCTGGTATTTGTTTCATAGCATACCTGCCCAAGAAATTGATATCCACCTCCTTTATGTTCTAGTTTGGAGACCTCCATAGCTACCCTCCCTTTACGACCTACGACACCTTCACTACTATTTTTTCGGTGGGCCATTCCATAATTCCTTTTTCCCATTCCTTACTTACCTTATTTCACACATGTATTCTGATATAACAATACAAAAGTTTCTTTGTAGTTGTATGATGTTGCGCTCAATACAAGGATAGATCAACAAGCAAAAATGCAACCCATGTATTCTACAATTGGTGCCAGAAAGAGACCCACACATCTAATCATAAACAAGGTTTGTTTAACATATTTATATTTTCCTCTTTTATACAATCAATTTTCCCCTCCCTCCATGGCTATATACCCTCTATATATTTGTTTCTTTATATAAAGAATCATGCACAGATTTATACATCTACTTCACTACAACAGTGTTAAAAAATTAGTGGTTGTAAGATCTTTAGCTCTCAGACAAGTAGAACATAATGCATTCCTTTTTTAGGTATACCTTTGATGTTCTTTTAATATTTTATTGAATGCTATTATAAGCACATGTTTTTTGTGTTGTAGGAAAAGCTTGCAGAGATGAGGTCAAGGAATGGAAATAATGAGTTCCCAGCTCTGAAAGAGGAAACAAGTAGGGTACACATTACAAGATCCATCCACTAGAACAAGAGAAGGTATTTCATTTCAGATCTAATCTAAATAAATCATTTTATTTCTACTTGCAAAACTGTGTATGTTAAGATTTTTCTACTCAAACTAAATGAATAAAAAGAAATTTATATGCATGGAATGGTGACACATATTTACACACATATATACACTATGTGCATCTTTGGTGCTATACACATTTTGTATAATTATCCCCTTCGAATCCCTCTAATTGATTTCATTTCAAATCCTTACAAAGAGGACACTGTAGATTTTGAATGGCTATGTAATTTATTCTTCCCTTTTCCAACATAGATTTGCACATTCATTGAGCTGCCATGGTTTTCATTTTCCTTGGATTCCCACCATGTTTTTAGTGTGCTAACAACAACTACATTATCTTCCATTGAGTATTATAGAAAAATGTGGAAATTGTAACAGAATTATTAGTAAAACATACATACTTATATTTATCCATACATACATATATATACATGTGCAAGTATAGATGCATTGATCCTTTCAAAGACTTCAAAATATATTTTCCTTAACCATTGTATCCATGTGCGGTGATGATATCCATTTTCCTTTATTGCACTTGTTTATATTATTCTAATACTAATTTTACAATTCCTCTATTACTTTATACTATTTAGTACGATGCAACACATGTGGAATTTTTAATTAGGTTTGTGGTGTTATACTCTTTTTCAAATGGGTGGTTTTCATAGATGATTAATTTATTGTTAATGTATTCTTGTTATATCTTTTCCAACAAGGCTTCCATTAACCTAACCATGAATAGGATTTACTATCTAATAGCAATTTCATCATTGCTTCTTTTAGACAAATATACAGGACTTGTCCAAAGTTTTTACTCACATCCTTGAGCTAACCTCTTAAACAAAGGATCTGCCTAAATCCTCCTTATTGGTCAATAGACATAGATAGCCAAAACCATAAACCAATGGCAAACAAATTACTAACCCTCAGCATATTTTCTAGCAAAAGTAAGGAAATTTAATTGCAATTCTTCCATCCATATGGAATACTAATCTCTTTGAAATCTCCACAAATGATATAATGGAAAATTTACAAACATTTGACAATAACATATAGACAATAAATTAACCATCTATGAAAACTACTCATCTAGCACAACATACTATATAAATATATATATATAAATATATATATGCATGTATACATATATATACATGTAAAAGTATACTAGATTACATGTATATCTACATCATTATATGTGTGTATATGTATACTAGATGCTTTGCATTAATGATTAATTTATTGTTCATGCATTTTAGTTTCTTCTTATTGTTCCTTTTGATAGCAGGTTTGAGGGTTTTGACACTCGTGTGTTGCAAAATCTGTGGGCAAGTATCTTGATTAAATTGTATGGTCAAAATAGTCATTGAATCTGTTGAACTTTATATCTTTACCTCATACACTATTTATTTGAAGTTTCTATTTTCTAACAATAGACCTCTAACAATGCAACTAAGTAAACCTATTTTCTTGCATATCTTCCACCACATATTCATACTACCAGAATGCCTATTCTCACAATGCAACTGAATTAAAAATATTTTCTTCAATATTCTATTGTATACTTTCCCACATGGCTACATTCTCTGCATTGTGCACCTTCGGAGCATTGTAATTTATTTCCATGCAAATCCCTAGAAATAGGCTCATGTACGTTGTTAATCGCTACTTAAGTTATTCTTCTATTGGCATATATAAATTTGTACATTGATTGAACTGCTTCTTTGTACAATCCTAACAAATAGAGTAATTGTATATGTTAAGTTTTTACTCACCCAAACTCTAATGCATGGTCAAAGTAAATGCAAAATTGAATGTAGCAGTGTGGGAAGGTGTATTTTGATTAAGTTGCATTACATGTATATATATCCCCACATGCATATATATATATGTGTGTGTGTGTGTGTGCATGTGTTCACATGTTTCCATCCAATATATGTATATACATGTATATATATGTATGTAAATGCAATATTGAATGTTGTTCTCTGGGAGAGTATACTTTCATAAAGTTGTATTCTTGGAAGAGCCATTGTGGTGTTGCTTTGATAACATGTTATTGTTAAATTCGTCATGTTCAGCTCTATCTTTTGGCAAGTTGAAGGTTATTCAAACTGTTGTGCTATGCAATCAATAAGTTGTTTTGCTATATAATTTTGTATAAATGATTAATTTATTCTTTATATATTTCGTTCTCTCCTCACTATTCATTTCCATAGTAGGTTTCAGGGTTTGAACATTGATGTGTTTCATACGTTCCAAATCCTTCAATTCTATAACAACTCAATACAATCCTCCCTCACGTTCTCAACCGTAACCAATGGTACATGTAAGTGCAAGACTTCTCCATAATCAATAAATAGATCCCATGACCAGCTTGCAAATATCATTTGTTGTTTCTACTTTCTAATTAAATTTAATGTTTTTTCTATATATTTAGTAATCTTTAACCCTCTCTCACTCATCTTCTTTCCCCCTCCATTGAGATGCCTCTCTCTTCTATTTGTAGGTGTTGAGGTAAATCATAGATGACAATTCCAAAAGATGAAACTCCACAAAATTTCTAATGGGAATTTCATATTGCTTTTGATCAGGGGTTTGGCTAGGGTCCTCAGGGCTCCATGATGCCAATATGGAAGGGTGGGTAATGAGCATGGTTTTTTTTTTCCATTTGATTCCATATATCTATTGTCATATAGATACATGTATCAAAAAAATCATTGTAACATGTTTCTTATGTACTACCAAGCGATCGCATCTTCAGATTATGTGCTATTTTTTTTAAGTTTCTATTTGTTGAGAAGTCAAAATTTAATCATGCAGTATGTGCAACAGTGTATAGTACCAAAATGGCTCTTTTCATAATGTAACTGAATCAGTATATTGTCTTGGATATTTTTTACTGAACTCTCCCCTCCTACAACATTATCTATTTTGACTCTCCAATTGCACTATGCAATCATTCATTTAAAAGTGGACTTTTCTATTCTCAATTGCGTTGTAATTTGTAATACTTTTTCTCTATGGAAATTTTTACTATGGATTCCAGCTTATCTGTGATTTACCTGTAATTTTTAACTATTCTTTTAGGAGTTGTTTTACAATTTCCCTATTTTCTCTATAATATTTAGTGGCAAATAATCTAGGTTGAATGTTGAATTGGGAAACCATTTGTTAGATACAAAATCCTCTCACACCTTGTCTAGATAGCAATAGAATTACAAGTGTAGATGCATATACCTAATTTCCATCTCTTGTAAAAAAAAACATGCATTCTAAAACTTTAATTTCCAATTTAACTATAGAAATATACTAATTATAAAAAAGTACTCAATATTGAACATCTTCCTTCCATGGAAAAAATATGCACTTTTTTGGTCCAATTTTAAAAAATACACATAAATGTGATGACCCTTAGAAAAAAATTCCATTGACTTCAACATTAAATGACTAATTGATTCAATAGGCTACACAAAAAGTCACAATATACATGTGTGTCTATTACCAATAAATATAAAATTTAAATATTCTTGCTAGAAGAAACAATTATTTTAAATTTAAGTTCCCACTTTTAAACAAATTTAAAAATTGATTTCAAAATTTTCTAATTGTGTTAACTAAAATTTATACAAAATGTTCTTCCTCACTATTTCATTCATATAATGTTACTCATCCGTTTCATTCACGGTCACCTTTCCATACCAAAAAAAGAGCTTCAACCCTCCTCAACACAAGCGTTGCCCATTGTTGTTGGCCCCTATCGAGTGATTGTCACATGCCAATTCATACGACTGGTAGTGATATCATATATTAAAATTTAACAATTATAAATATAAGATTATATTGACATTTGTAGTTATTTTATATTGGTTGTGAGTAAGATAATAGTTGAATCTCATTCTTGTTTTACATTAGCTAAAGAAACAATGGAGTGACCGAAAAAATTAGGAAACCCTAACACGTTCCTTAATTGCATTAAGTAAAATGTGTCTATAGAAGCTGCCTCATAAGTAGTTTTAACATGATATTAAATTTTCAGAGTAGACATTTAGGAGGGGAGACAAATAAAGAATAGGGTTCACTATTTGCAAATTTTAGAATAGTTTAGCTTGATAAATTAGTGTTGCAATATGAATCCTAAGTTATTTGTAGTTAGGTATACTATTTACATGCTTGGACTTTGGATTATCCAATGGTGGTGAAGCTTCCATTTTTAATCCTTTCTTTCAATCTTTCTTGTGAGAAATAGTTTCTAATTTCATTAAAACCTATTTGATGTACAAAAACCTAGACAAATTTTCTAGTGTAACGGTTTATCATGGAGTTTATGTGGAGATGGATTTTAATTTCCTAAAAAGATTAATCTTATTCCACCTATTTATAAGTTTGACTAACTATTAATATATTTAAATAAACTAAATAGTTATTTTTATTTCTAATAAGAAGGCCTCTTGGTAAGATATTTTCCTACCAAAAAGAACAAAATCTTGCAATGTCAAGTACTAGCCCCTTCTAGTGAACAATAAATTAAAAATTAGCCTCAATAATCAAAAAAACCCAAGGATTCTATTCATTTGTAAGAGCTAAGTAAATCCCCTTTTTATACATAAAATATTAATAATCCTTATATTATTCCTACCCCATATAACAAAGATGTCATGATAATAGATGGATGAAAACTTATAAGAAAGAGAAAAGAAATGTGAAGGTTTTCTCAAAGTGAGAGTGGCTATATATTGTCCCAAGGTTCTCTCTAGTTTGAAGCTTTTCCATAAGAGGAAGATCATATTATCTCCCCTCTACCACAATTCACTATTTTTTTCTTAAAATGTAAGAGGTATTTCTATCCACATCATAAATATGGAGTTAAAGATACAATTGTTAAGTGGAGAATTGATATTATTTTCCTCCTAAAGTTAAACTTAATGGTTTCCTTTTTCTTCTTCTATATCCAACATATGAAGAGATTATACTTTTCTTCGTTCATCACATAGAAAAGGCATGGGGCTATCATTGATTTTTCCTCATAGGTCTATTACGAAGGATATAAGTGAGCTATGGGAGTACATGTCTAAAAACCTTCCTAATGTTGATTGGGTTATAGGATATGATTTTAATATGGTGGGAAATCCTAATAATCCTAGTTTTCCTAGACACATTATGTTGAGTAGTGAATTATTTGATAAAGGGTTGTATTACTATAGGGTATGTACATGATCATCATGGAAAAAACAGGCCCTTAAGTGGCAAAAAATTCAGAAAAATCAGAGTTAGACAACTTGACATAAAAATTTGAATAAGTTATCTATATTATTTCAAAAATATGTAAGAATAGAATCTGTAGAAAATTGAATGTAGTTTCTAAACTACTAGGTTTGTTTAAAAAAAGAAAAAATCTATTTGGTGAAAATTTGAAATTGTGGTACTTAAATTTCGGAAAAAATAAGAAGTAGGTGTTTGTCTGACCACCCTAACCAAAATAAAATGATAATATTTTTTATAAGATTTTAGATATAAGTAGAGGGCTCTTGCCTCGATGTGATGCATATTTTGTAATTTTTTTCCAAGTAAATAATTAATTATGAATTTTCTATTACAACTTTTTTAAAAATATTAAAACTCATATGTCATTAACAACCTTGGTCAAAACTTCATGAAATACAATTTTCTCTTTTAATCTATAGTATGCAAAGGATAGAATGTGATGCATGTTTTGGATTCAAATAATAGCCATGACAATAATCAGTAAACTTGGTCTAACTATATATGTTTTGATGAAAGAAACATTAGTAGACTTAATAGATTCTATATATCCCCAGTGGTCATGTATTTCAAGGTACCTTTGGTCATTATGTTCTAGAGTAGATTATTCCTCTACTATCTCATATCATTTTCCTATCATCTATATCTTTTTAGGAGCTAAAAATAGAAGAGTGGTTTCTAAGTCGCAATGCAAGCTTGATACTTCAAATCTACAAGAATTCTCTTATCTAGTTTCTCTTTTTTATATTTTCAAATTTTATAAAAATTTAAATGAAGTAGATTCTTATAGGAAATAGTGGCACTATGTTATTATACAATGTACTAATTTCTTATGTTCTTTTTGTAAGAGATTGAATTGGTAGTGAAATTGTAAAGAAAAATCCCTTGAAGAGAAGGCTGAAAACACTAAAAAATACTTAATCCAAATATAAATAATATTAATTTGCAAACATCTATATGATCCTTAGAAGATCAAATTAAAAAGTGAATATTTATATAAGATAAGAAGCTAAAATGAGGGCCATTTTGCACTAGGTAAAAAAGCACAACCAAGTCCCCTAATACTTGTTCAAGGTTCTAAACTACAAACATAAGGAGTACTTTCAGCTACTTAATATGAAACTAGTTATGTTGACACAAATAAAATAGAGATCATTTTTTGTTTAGAACTATTATGAGAGTCTTCTTATAGAAAATTCATATTTGAAAGAAACATAATTAATTTTTTAATATATTTTTTAAATATAATTTGAACATAATTTTAAAGACAATGAAGGTAGTCACTTTTTAGACTACTAAAAGTGTTGTGTTTTTGGTGACCTCTAATAAAATTAATGTGGTTGGCAGACTTTCAATAGATTTTTATCAAACATTGTAGCGTTATACTAAATATTGTGTTTATTCATTACACTTAAAGGCTCTGAAGCAAGGTTCATTAGAGCCTATAACTAGGTTCTTTGGTAGGAGATATATCCACCATAAACTTATCCTTGAATGGGAAACTATAGAATGGGATCCTATTATATATATGAGTGTTCAAATTTTATTCAAATATGCCAATTCTCAACTCCTAATAAATAATTTTTTATAATACATATTCCTTTTACAACATTCAATTAGGCAAGGCAGTCCCTTATCTCCATTTCCCTATGCTCTTGTTGTTCACACTCTTATTTATCTACTACAAAAGTATGAACAAATTGAACATGATAAGGTGCATTTCCATTCCCAATAATTTAATAGTGATTATGATGAGGGAGAAAACCCAAGACACATAAATAATGCACACAACTAGAAAACTTTATTATTATTCAATAATGAAAATATTACATGCAGAGGATCCCAAATGCTCGAGCTCTACGATACATGCAAGCTACAAAAGTTCAGAAAAATTTAAAAAATTACAGAAAATCCCCTTTTCGCAGCATCCGAACTCTTTCCCCAAAAAGCTATCCAAAAATAGCCCCTTTTCAGTTTGGGGCCAAAAACAACCTTCAAGATAAGAGTTTTCACCATTTGGCGCCAAAAATTACAATTTGAAATTAAAAAACTGAGTCCTAATTCGAAAATTGGCAATTTTCCAAAAATCGGCCAACTTTCGGAAGCCATAACTTTTGATCCGGGACTCCGTTTTTCAAACCGTTTGCACTGTCAGAAAGATCTCGAAGGGAAGAACATGCTAAGAACTTTCTTTGCTAGTTCTAACAATTTTTGGGCCCATACGAGACCATTTAATGCCTCAAACTAGACTCGGAAGGTTTTTCAAGGCAAAAAACATAAACTGAAACTTGAATATCTTTCAAACCGTGAATGATCTTGACCTGATTCTTTCACCAAAGTGCTTATTTTTTCATCCTGAACCTTTCCATAAATTTTTTTTCTTCCCACACCTTCAAATTCACACCTACTAAAAATAGCAATTGTGCAGAAAAAATAGAAAAGCAGTTCTGAAAGTTGGAAACTCTTATTTGACGAACAAGGTATCCAGAAATGAAAAAACATCTACAAAAAGAAAACAAAAGGAAAATAAATGGAAATAATCTTTTTGGGTGATGCAAGATTACCCTCACACCACTGATGCTCCTACATCAGACACCCAGGGTAATTTGAAAAGTGACCCCGTAACGTCTCAGATAGTTGAGGAAAACCCAAACGGTCAACCTCTGCTTTAGACAGCCAGGATGAATCTTCCATAGGCCTTCCTCTCCACTTCATTGGATATTCTTCATACTTCCTATTTCTAGTACTCCTTCCCACACAGCTATCTAGGATTTCTTCAATCTCCTCCTTCTCTGAAGTAGGTGTTGGAATGCCACACTATTCCATTGTTGTTACTTCCTCTGCGCCACCTTCATGATACTCTATCAAATCTGAAATATTAAACAAAGAGGAAATATTGACTCCATCTAGCAACTCTACCTCATATGCATTCCCTGATTCATTCCTCTTCAAAATTTTACAGGGACCAAACTTCTTCATCTTCAATTTGTTATAGGTTCCCACTGGAAACCTTTCTTTCCTCAAGTGGACCATCACTTCATCACCAATTTGAAACTCCTTATACCTCCTCTTCTAATCTTCCTTAGCCTTATACTGCATATTCATCTTGTTAATATGTTCTCTTACCTTCTCATGTATATCATTGATGTGCTCTGCAAAGTCTTCGGCTTCGACACTTGTCTTCTTCTCTTGGTCTATCTTCCTCAATTCTGGAGTGGTCCTAGGACTACCTCCATACACAATCTGGAATGGTGATCTACCAGTACTTTTGTTGACAAAATTATTGTAAGGAAATTCTGCATGGGGTAAGATCAAGTCCCATCCCTTGGGTTTATCTCCTACCAAGCATCTCAGTAGGTTACCCAGAATTTTGTTCACAACCTCAGTTTTCCCATCAGTCTATGGATGGTGTGCAGAACTAAACTTCAACTATGTTTTCAACTTCTTCCACAAGGTCCTCCAAAAGTACCCAACAAATTTTGTGTCACGATCTTAGACTATACTCTTTGGTAGACCATGTAGCCTCACCACCTCTCTGAAGAACAAGTCAGCAATGTGTACTACATCATGGGTCTTTTGACATGGGATGAAATGTGCCATCTTCGAAAACCTATCAACTACCACAAATACTGAATCATTCCCTCTCTATGTCCTTGGCAAACCAAGAACAAATTCCATACTTATATCCTCCCACAACCTCTCTGGTACAGGTAAGGGCTAATACAACTTAGTATTCTAGCTCACTCCTTTAGCCATCTGACATACCCTACAACTCTGCACAAACTTCTTCACATCCTGTGATAGCTGAGGCCAATAATAATGCTCATGATAATGGCAATGGTCTTATCTGACAAAAATTTCTACCATTCCTCCATGCTTCTCCTTTGCTCGGATTCTCCCTCATGGAACTCCTTGGAATACACAATTGGCTTCCCTTCAAACAACATGCCAACCACTTCATCACATCGCTATAGCAGGATCGCACAGAAAGCTTTCCAAGCCTTTGCAAAATTAGGATCTTCTGCATACAGTGCCTTGAGTTCATTGAACCCAATCACTTCAATCTACATCTTTGTCATCAATGTATGCCTCCTACTTAAGGCATCTGCAACCCTATTTGACTTCCCACTCCTATGTTTCAAAACAAAGGTATAACTCTGCAAAAACTCTACCCATTTCATATGTCTTTGATTTAATTTTCCCTGACTATTTAGGTACTGCAAGGCCTGATGATCAGTATATAGAACAAATTCCTTCGGCAACAAATAATGTCTCCATTTCTTTAATGCTTGAACTATTGCATAAAATTCCTGATCATATAAAAAGTACTTTCTCTTTGCATCATTTAAATTTTCACTACAATAGGCAATGGGCTTACCTTCTTGACTCATCACTACTCCAATGGCACAACCACTAGCATCACAATCCACCGAAACACCTTATTGAAATCTAGGTGGGCTAAAATTGGTTGCTCTGTCACCTTTTAGCTATGGATCAAACTCTTTGCTCTAGTGCTCATGAACTCTTTTCTATCCCCTCTCATTATTATTTCAGTCGAGAATTTACACAAATACTCACGAAGTTTCTAATGAAATTTCTATAAAAATTGTGGAAACCATAGAAATATCTCACCTCATTAGCATTTCTTGGGGTAGGCCATTCCAGAATAGCCTACACCTTCTCTGGGTCCATCTTGAGACCTTCTGTCGAGACAACAAACCCCAAATACACTAACTCCTTCACAAAACTACACTTCTTCAGATTAATCAACAATTTCTCTTCTCTCAACTTCTCAAAATCTCTACAAATATGCATTAAATGCTCATCCAAAGTCTTACTGAAAATAAAAATATCATCTAGATATACAATAACAAAACTTCCCAGAAACTCTTTCAGTACCTCGTTCATGAGCCGCATGAATGTGCTCGGTGTGTTGGTTATCCCAAAGGGCAGGACTAACCACTTGTATAGGCCCTCCTTGGTCTTGAAGGAAGTCTTCCATTCATCACCCTCTCGAATCCGAATTTGGTGATATCCACTTTTCAAATCTATCTTTGTGAAGTACTGAGCTCCATTCAAACAGTCCATCAGCTCATCCATCCTTGGCAGGGTAAATTTGTACTTGATTGTTATCTTGTTTATGGACCGAGAGTTTGTACACATCCTCCACTCCCCATTCTTCTAGGGTGCTAGTACTGCAGGTACTGCACATGGGCTCAGACTCTCTTGAATCAAACCCTTTCTCAACAACTCCTGAACTTGTCTGTTCAACTCCTTATTTTCTGCCTGGGAGTCATTTTGTGTGCTGCCTTATTTGAAAAACTGGCTCCGGGGATCAAGTTAATCTGATGACTGATCTTCCTCATTGGTGGTAAACCCTCAGGTACATTATCAGAAATAATCTCCTGAAACTCATCCAATAGTCTAGAAACTTCTACTTGCACCTTCTCACTATCTTCCTTTTCCATTCTAGGAATCAATGCATAACACATATGCTCATGCTTCATGCCTTCTAAAAATTTCCTTCCATCGACAAAACAAATTCTAGTACTACTGCATACCTTTTCTTCGTCTTTCTTCAAGGGTTCCAACTTATGGCGGACTACATCCTTCATCAGGGAATAAGTGTTTGCATGGCCATCATGTACAACACGCCTATCGAACTGCCATGGCCTCCCCAACAACATGTGACATGCATCTATGGGGATTATATCACATAGTACCTCATCACAATAGCTTTCGATCTTGAACTTCACTAGGCACTGCTCATTGACCAAGACTTTGTGGTCTTTTTGCAACCAGTCCAAATATGATATGGATGTGGATGCCTTTCCCTTTTCAACTTCAACTTCGTAACCATCTCTTCTGACACCAGATTATTGGTGCTCCCACTGTCAATAATGACATCACAACATTTGTCTTCACACTTGCACCTTGTGCGGAATAGATTCTTCCTCTATTTTGCCTCCTTCTCTTCAGTCACCAGGGCTCTTCTGACCACTAGGGCTTCTCCCCTTTTTGCATCATCTGAATGCTCAGATTGAGCCTCCTCATTTGCATGTGCAACCCTTCCATGACCTTCTGGCCTTTTGTCTGTCCTTCCTTGGTGTTGTGGACATTCATAGGCTTGATGCCCTTCACCACAATGGAAACAAGTTCCTCTAAAACCACCTCTTCCAGGTCCTAGCCCAGATCTTCCTCATCCTCTACCTCTTTGATCACCACTATTTTGATTATGTGGGTGGTAGAAGTTATCATTCTTTTGGCCTCGACTGGTACCCACATATTCATTTTTCTTTTCATCCTCAGTTCGGCTCCTAGAAGATCTTCCACTACCCCTTCCGCTTTGACCTCTTCATCCTTTTTGCTTGTTATCAAATCTTTTGTTCAGCTTCTCCTCAACTTTTAGAGAAAACTAGTACACATCCTCAATGGTGGTCATTCTGACCAGGCTTAGCTCCTCTTGAATGCTCGGTCGTAACCCATTAATATAACAGGCTACCTTCTCCTTGTTGGCCTCTACATGGCCTATTCTGATGATCATTTTATGAAAATATTCTATGTACTCTTTCATAGATCTACTTCTTTGCTTCAGCCCTTGCAATTTCTTCAGTAGATCTAACTCATAGTCCACTGGTATGAATTGCTTCTTCAATTTCTCCACCATGCGATCCCAACTATTGATTTTTCCTTTTCCTCTTCGATTTCTCTCTAATTGGACCTCTTTCCACCAGATATTGGCATGGCCCTTCAGCTTCATTTTTGAAAACTTAACCCGATCTGGGTCCTCTACTTCTTAATACTCAAAATACTCTTCTAGCTCATTGATCCAGTTGATCAACTCTTCCGAGTTCAAACTTCTGAAATAACTGGGGACTTCTATTTTGGGTCTTTTTTCGATCTTCAAAATGGCCTTAATAAGCCACATTTGATCTTGATCAATGGCTTCTTCTTCCTCTTCTACATCTGTATCTTCCACCTCTTCTTCATCCTCGCTTTCTACTCTCCTTCGTGGGTTTAACCCTCTTCTCATATGTTCCTACAATGCATCAATTTGTCTCTGGAGGGCTCTGAAACCCTCGGCCGCCAATGGATCTCTCCCACCAACATTTATGCAACCTCTGGCACCACCACACCTACCAGGCATCACTCTTGGAGGCATCTTGAATACCTCAAACCCACAACCATGGTCCTGGTGCAAACTACCTCATGATCGGCGATCTGTCCACACGCTCAAGAAAACCTACTCTGATACCCCCTGACGAGGGAGCAAACCTGAGACATAGAAATAGTGCACAAAACTAGAAAAAAATATTATTATTCATTAATGAAAATCTTACATGTAGAGGATCCCAAATCCTAGAGCTCTGCAATAAATGCAAGCTACAAAAGTTCAAAAAAATTATAGAAATTACAGAAAATTGCGTTTTCACAGCATGCAAACTTTTTCCCCAAAAAGCTATCCAAAAATCAACAACTAGCCCATAAATAGCCCCTTTTCAGTTTGGAGCCAAAAACAACCTTCGAGATAAGAGTTTTGGCTGTTTGGTACCAAAAATTACAATTTGAAAATCAAAAACTCAGTCCTAATTCGAAAATTGGTAATTTTCCAAAAATCGGCCAACTTCTAAAAGCCATAACTTTTGATCTGGGACTCTGTGTTTCGAACCGTTTGCACCGTCGGAAAGGTATCGGAGTGAAGAATGCACTAAGAATGTACTTTGCTAGGTCTGACAATTTTTGGGCCCATACGAGACCATTTAGTGCCTCAAATTAGACTTAGAAGGTTTTTTAGGCAAAAAGCAGAAACTGAAACTTGAATAACTTTCAAACAGTGAATGATCTTGACCTGATTCTTTCGCCAAAGTGCTTATTTTTCCATACAAAACCTTCCCATAAATTTTTTTCTTCCCACGCCTTCAAATTCACACCTGCTAAAAATAGTAGTTGAGCAGAAAAAGCAGAAAAGCAGTTTTGAAAGTTGGGAACTCTTATTCGACGAAAAGAGTATCCATAAATTCAAAAACATCTACAAAAATAAAACAAAAGGAACATAAATGGAAATAATCTTTTTGGGTGATGTAATATTGCCCTCACACCACTGGATGCTCCTGCATCAGATTAATCTTGTAGTGTATTAGATCTTATTAATTTTCATGTGTGTGGTCCTATAAATATTCTCTTCATTAGAAAATAGACGTACCCTATCTCATTTATTGATGGTTATAGTATGACATTGGTGCATTCTCTAAATGGTAAAGATAATTTTTTAGTCAATTTTAAAATCTAAAGCAATGGTTTAGTTGTATAGTAGAATCAAAATAAACATTTTGAGGATTGACAATGGTAGTGAATTTTTCACTAGTTATTTTGAAAGACTATAAATATTGTGGAATTAAGAGATAAAATATAATTCTATATTATCCATAGTAAAATTAATTTGTAGAAAGAATCAATAGGAGATTGATGGACGAGGCTAGGAATATGCTTGAAGGTGCTAGCGTAAAACAACAGTTTTGGTTTGAATCTATTTCTAATGCTTGCTACATGATTAATAGGTTTCTATTATCATCTCTTGATGATAAAATTATTATCATCTCTTGATGATAAAATTATTATCATCTCTTGATGATAAAATTATTATGCATACATGGTCAGGTCACAAGCATCCATAGAGACATATTATAGTTTTTGGTTGTGATGCATATGCACATGTGTTGAAGGTGAACCAAGCAATTATGTTGGAGAGAAATAAAGTGAAATAAATGTTTATTCAAAGTATAATTATGGTGTAAAGGGACACAATATCTATGATTCTATTTCATAGAAGTTAATTTATTATAAGTGTCATTCTTAGGGAAAATATTTCTTATATTTCATTTTAGCCAAAAAATGTGAATAAAAATATATTACTTAATTTCATTCTATATTTGAAAAAGCCAAATCAAGGCCCCTACATAGACAAGAAGTTGAGGATAGCTAATCTAGCTAAAAATATCTAGAAGATGAGGAAGAACCTCCAAGTTATATTCTACAAAGGTCTGCAAGTTATTGACATCCACCTAAAATCAAGGATTTTTTAGTGGCAAATCTTCACCAATTGGTAAATATTACATATTGGTAAAGTCAAAATTGGTAAATAAATCACACCCAACAAGGTGGTCAAATTTCCTAGATTTTATGAATGATCATCCCAATGCATATTTCTATTTTCCATCAATTTATTTTATGAGGCACATTTAATTAATAAATTTCCCATAACAAACTACACGTTTCAAGTGGAACGAATAATATTTCCACCTAGGATCTCGAAAGCATGTAATAAATCACCTACATATTTTCCTATTCTATTAAAACAAAATTGTGTATTATGACCCATTTCACCAATTAAAATTTATAAATAGTTGCTTATGAGGACCCATTTCGCTAATTAAAATTTACAAATAATTGCTTATGAGAACCCATTTTGCAAATAGCATTAAAAAATAATTACATTTGAGGACAAATTTCACCAATTGTTGTGAAACTTCCATGCTAATCGTAGGGCCATAATTTCCTTGAAAATTATAGTGTATGTGTTCTATCGAGGTTTGATTCACCCAACACTTAAATGTATCATTGCATAGTCACACAATATTTGCCAATCTTTTTATATACCATGTAAGAATTATGTGGAATTTTCCAAATATGTACATTTGATATAAATACAATTTAAAATGTCATTTATTCTTATATGTTTTGTTCAGTTTTGAACTCTTGAGATCTCAAAATTTAGGAAGTTGGACTTGGAACCTTGAAGTTGATCATAGGAAAGTTACAAACTTACAACACCAGAATTCTTGTATTAATGAATAGGAAGTCAGTGAAAACCTATACTCAAAGGTCAGTGATCATTTCTTCATAGTTTTATAAGATTTATTTATCTCCTTTACATTCTTACTTCAATCTTAAAGATAATATTGAGTAGTGAATGGAATCTATATTATCTATCCTAAAACAAGAAGATTTTTTTTTTCAATATTTTATTTGAAGTGAGAGATTAAGATGTCAAGTAGCAAGTGGAACAAGGGTAAGATTCCTCTAGGTGATTAAGGGATCAGGAGGCCATCAAAACATCCAAAACATAGAGTTGTACCATACAGTCTTGAAATGAAGAAAATAGGTGTTTCACTTTTTAGGAGGTGGAACACAAACTAGTGTTTAGTGATCTAGACCTATTTCCTTCAATTTTCATTCAAGTAAACCCTAGAGATCGCAATCCAAGGATAGAATGAGGGAAAAATATATGCTAAAAGGGTTTCCTAGGGTGTGATTAAAGACAAAAAGGGGGTTCATCACGAAGCTAGGGCTTGGAAAGACATGCAAAACCCAATGATAAAATATAGTGATGTGCAAGACTTAAGTAAATGACCTAGAAATGAACGCAAATCATAAAAGTAAACTGAAAAATTATAGACATGCACCTAGGAAGATGAAAGTCCTCAAAAAAAGATCTAGAATCCTAAAAATGTTGAATTTAATGGTCACTAGGACTCATATGCTAGTCTTAGCGTATTAGTCCCAAATTAGGGTTTCTAGGAAGAAACTGGAATCTTGCAATGACAAGTCTGAAACTCTTGAAATATAGATAAATCACTATAGTGGGACTCATGTACGCAACAATTGGTGTATCAGTCTCCTTATTCCTTTTCGGGGGGTTGAGATTTGAAATTTTTCTCCTATCTCTGCTCTTCCTTCCACACTTCATTTTCGGATCTAAAACCCTAAATTTGAGCCTATAGGTGACTTTTCACGATCTTAAGACAAACAAGGAGACGACTTTCCTCAATCTTGTAACCTTATCTTCATGGATCTTCAAGATCTAGGACACCTAGATCTACAATCACACATGTGGAGAGAGAGAAAAACTTATTGATTGTTATGAAATGTGTGTTTTCCTTGGTCAAACCCTGTTTAGGTAATTAAACCATATGATGAAACAATGAAACATGAACAATGATACCTTGAATGATGTCTTGGAATGTGAATATGAAATCTAACATGAAGTGGCCATGAATAATTTAGATCTTGAATTTGAATTAGATGTAGAACAATGCTAAACTTGGATCTTGAATACTATATACAAACACTAGCTCAACAACATGCTTGATGCATTATACCTTTGACATGATGAGGGATCTTGAATTACTACAACAAATGATGAATAAATCTTCCCTTGAATGCTTTCGAATACTCTTGAATGCTCTTGTTAAATATTCTAATCACAAACTTGCTATTAGGAATGCTCTCTTGAAACTCTTACATGAAAATGAGTGAAATAACCTTGTATTTATAATTGTTTATGCCAAATTCCTCGAAATTACAACACAACAAGTTGACATCAGATCTAGAAGAATAAAATCCCACCAAGAATTTGATTTTAATTTAGGTCTAAGATAAATGGGACTCATACACCACTTGTGGCATATGATTCCAATTAGGCTAAGCTTCAGACACATTTTTCAAGAAATTCTTAGATTTAGGTGAAATCTAGATCGGGGAACTGAAACTTAGGTGGGACCCATATGCCCAAGGCTATGTATGAGTCCCATATCACTAAATATGGGCCATACAATCAAAAACAAATATTAATTATGACTGGATATTGGTGAATGTTCAGATTATCCTCGAAAAAATACATTAATTAAGGCTTGTGGATGCAAAATAAGACCAATTAAAGCATACAAAAGCCAAATTAATTAATGAAGTGCTAGATTAGTGTGAAAGTGTAAAGGTACACTTCACAACACCCTAAATAAAGTGACATTAGGTTCATTTAGTTTAGAAGGTTCTGAAACTTAGTGTAAAGGTCTAAATGAATACACTTTACAACATTAAATTAAGGAAAAATTAGGTTTATTTAGCTTAAAAGGACCCTAAACGTAATCTGAATGCATACAACACATTACAACACTTGATCAAAGTGACATTTTCATTTTAACATTAGTTATTCCCAAGGTAAGTGTGAAAATGTAAAGGGTGGAATTTTTTGTCACTACATTTAACCCCCACTTTAGTGAGAGGAGGAACTTGCTTCAAACTCACACTAAAATAGACATTCAAGAGGGGCCCAAGTGTACCAATGCAGATGTTCTAGGATAAAAAGGATCAAGGAGGTGACCAATCCCTTAGGATCCAAGATCCTATGTCAAACAAACATAAGAACAAAAGGACACACATAAGGTGGATGATATGTAGTAGTAAGATGAGATACACAGACATACGATGTCAAAGATATAAAGATGAAAAAAGGAAAAAGGTGGATCAAGATTCAACTGTTTGTCCCACACATTGTAGAACATATCTAAGTTGTTTTTCAAAAATGCATGCTCACTCTAAGGCAACAAAACTTTAGGTTGTTCATTGGGTGAGTATCAAAAAAGGGTGGCTTAGAACTGGAACACATTGTCCACTATGCAAACCAAATTCTCACTCACAAGGGCTAGTGGAACCTATATGTGCTCACACACACAAGCAAGTGGCTTTAGGAAATTCATTCCTAAGTTCAGCTCCCACATGTACAACCATACCAAAGTTATACCTCCTAATAAGTCTGATAAGGTGTCACACAATGATGAAATTCGAGCTTCATGAGGCAAGAAAAGCTTCATATGCTTAAAACTCATGAACAAACAAGATGGACCATAGGCAAGCAAAATGTATTATTCAAGGTGGCAATATAACTAATATTGTAAATGTGAAATAGTGTAAGGTATGTTCAAAGAGATTTTTCTCGGTTCATGTAAGCTCTCTTCTTAGGGAACATTATAGTTAATATCTCCAGGAGAGGACAAGTCAAAGAAATATCACACTCTCGAAGGAAATCAAATCTAATGACACCACCAGTAAAATAATGCATCACAAGAATAAAGAAAATCACACACTAAAACATGAGTGTTGATGTATTCCCCCACTTTAAAGCGATTGTTAACAGGCCATCACTGTGAGGAATTTTTTTAAAGTAGAAGAAGACATGAGAGGTTATTCAAAAATCCCTATCCCAAGTCATATGATTCTAAATTGAACTAAATCATGAATAAGGGGTTGCAATATGAAAGATAACTTGTATCTCATATACAAGCCAACTTAAGGGATGTTGTCCACATCCCAAGCTTGCTCCTATATATATACATGAAAGGTGGTCAACTAGCCAAAAAGAGACAAGTGACACATGAGAACAAGGCTACCTAACCCCTTGCCACCACTTAGTGCAGTCCACAAGAGATGATCCGAGGTGATTGATGAGAAGCATAATAGAATGAAAATAAGTATCAATTAGAGGAACTAGGTGCTTCAACACAAGAGAACCACAATCCTTAATATTTTATATTTTATTACTCGAAGGTTTACATTAATTAGTAGAATGACCATGAACTCTATGATATGCAAAAAATGAATTATTGTAGTAAAATTTATTTGATGTTCTAAGAGGAAGGGATATAAAATGATCTAGGAGGACTCTCAACAAGATACTCTCTTGATCAGTAATAAAAGATGTTGCTTTATTTTGCAACAAAGAAATCTCTTGCTTAGTACAAGGTGTCATACCTACACAAGACTATTTAGGTTGTAATTCTTTGTTCTCTCCTTGAAAGGAGGGTGTAAAATCTTAAATGAATTTGAATCATTAGTAAATTTTGAGTGATGAAATTGATATTAAGCAAGGATTTCTTTGTTTCTTTCATTTCTTTCAAAGGAAAAAAACCAAGACCACTACTGTCCATCAGTTTAGGATGCACTAATGTTAAATTCGGCTTAGAGGAATCTTTTGTAATAGTGTTGATATTAAGTGAGAGCTTGTTTTTTTGTTTTGAGGGACAATAACCAAGACCACTAGTATTTTCTTACATTCAAGGCTCTATAGGAACACAGATACCTTGTTCTCTAGCACCGCATCCTTTTACACTATATCCAAAAAAATTTATAAGTTCATAACCTTTCAATAAAGTTGTTTCATTTCCTCTAGATTTGGCGGTTGCTCGTAATAAAATTCATCAAAGTTTGTTTTGTATTTTTTTTTCTTTTGTTCTAAAGTGGTTGCAGTGGATGCTTTTGAAGGGTTTTCTAAATTTTGTGTTGACATTATCACTTTTTATTTTTCATGCTTTTTTACTATGATTTTTTATTGCTCGTCAAAGCTAGATGTTAAATCCAAGGAACCACAAACATCATCTAATAGTTTTGAAACTTTTTCCATTTCTTGTTTCTCTTCTTTTATAGGTTCTATATTTGAAGTTGTAATTAATGTGTTTGGAGAATTTTTTTTCTCTTTTTAACTTGTAAGCAACTTTTAGGCTTGGGGTCTATTTCAACTTGGTGTTCTTTATATTTATAGACATATTTCATGATACAATGAAGAGTCAAAGGCACCACATGCATCTAATGGATCCAAGGTCTTCCTAAAAGAAGATTGTATGAAAGATAATAGGCATGACATGAATAGAAGTTTGTAAGGTAGCCTTTCCAATTGTAATAGGAAATGTAATCACACCAAGCAGTCACTTTCCTACATTGTCAAATCCTCAAATTGATAACGAATTGGGTTCAATTCTCGACTTATCCATGCCAAGTCTATCCAAAATTTTCACACTACACACATTAAGAGTGAAGCCATTATTAAAATGGTTCACTTTATTCCCATCCTATTATAGATAGCTATTATCATGAAGGCATCATTTTTATTTCTCATTTATAGAGGGAGTAGCTCATGTTCATTTCACATTAGAAGGGGTAGGGACTTTTTGTAAAGAACTTTGGATTATATTATGATAATTAAGGGAGGTTTGAATAAGGTCTCATAATCATATCTTAGAAGGAGTATACTTAAGTTTTTCAACAAGGTCATACTCCTTTCCACTTTGTAAAGGAAAATGAGGAGGATCAAGTAAGATAGGTTGAGGTAATGGAAGAGATGTTGAAGGTATTTTTCTTGGTTGTAGAGTGGTTCTAATGTTATCTATATGAGAAAAAAAAATATAACTCGGTTGTTGTGAAACATTATTCTTAGGTGGGTAAAGGATAAGAGGATTCTTAGGATGTCCCACAAGGTATTTCAGATGTCTAATAATCAATGGGGATCTAACAAACACTTTTTCATTCATAACCTCAATAGTTTCATTTTGATGTCTTTCTAATGAAGGGGAGTCTAGTGTCATACTTTCACCATCACCTAAGGAAGCCACATTATTATGGTTTGAAAGAAATGTATCAATGTTGTCATTTTCTTGCACTCTGATATCCTTCGTAGGAGGAGAGTTTTTAGAAGAACTAAAAACTAAATGTTCTTGACATTCAAAGGTTAGTTCTTCTAAACTTACTTCATCACAAGTAAGGGAGTTATTAATGGTAAAAATATCTTCTCTATCAATAGTGGGGATACTAAGAGAAGACTCAATTTGATTGTTATAATTTTCCATGATTTCATTATTTTTCTCTAAGGTCTCATTCGCTTGTGCCATGATATCTACACTAGTAGGAGAGCTTTTAGGAGAGGACAAAACAAGAGGTTTATCACATTATATTGTTAGATTTTTTAAAGTAGCTTTATCGCAAATAGGGGAGGCATCAAGAGAAGGATTACTATGATTTTCATGCTAAAAAAAATTATGATACTTTTGTTTGAATAGGTCTTTCCAAACATTAGGGACATTCAGAAGGTGAGAGATAATGTTATCACTTTCAATCAACATGTCCTCCTGATAAATGTGATATTTATGATCGTTTAGAATTGTATCCTCTTTTACTAAAGTATTCTTACAATGAGGGGAGGTGCCAAGAGATGAATTTAGACTAATTAAAGTAGTGGAAATGATCTCATCTTCTTGTGTCATAATATATTCCCAAGGAGGAGAAGGAGAGAGACAATCACCACTCTCATGATTCTTAATGATTGTATCTTCTTTAACCAAGATACCTTCATCACTAGTATAAGAGGTATCAGCAAAGGAACAATTCTGGTTTTCATGATTGTCTATGCTTGTATCTTCTTGTATCATATCATCCTCACCAATGGAAAAGATAATAGGACGTGAGATAGGTAATGTAATATTAAGAATTGTTTCAATGGTTTGATCTGCTTGCTCAAGGATGTTCTCATAACTATGAAAGATAATAGAAGGATGACTAACATGTTTCTTGATTACCTCATTGTTGTACTCTAAATTTAACTCATAAGAGTGGATGTTTTACTTATGAAATCCATTTTTAACCTTATAAAAAACATATCTCTTAAAAGGAAATGTATGCTATCATGAAAAATTAATCTATCTAAAGTATACTATGTGTCGAAGAAAGTGCAACGTAATGACCTAAAGTGAAATGTGTAAATGTAATATTCAGATTAAAAACAAGGTAATTTTTTTATTACAATATGAAAAAATCTAAAAATAAAATGTTGTAAATATAAATTTTAAATTAATAAATGTCATACCAAAAGAAAATTAAGCTAGATCTTATGAAATGCATGTAACAAAAACCCAAAAAATAGAAACAATTATTCAATGGCAACAAAAAGAAGTACACAAATGATTTTTTAATGTTGTAAATGATAGTTTCAGGTTTTATCTGTGACTAATTCATCCAGAGGGGTGTATAAGTCTGATTCAGGGTTTTTCAGGGGTTCAAATATTGAAAAAAAAAATTAAGGGAATGATATAGACATGCTGAAGACAAACATGGATATGCTTTCCCATGGAGAAATTATTTTGGAAAAATCTGACAAAGAAGCAAATCAAGTTGTTACCAAGTATTCACCTTACAGACAGAAGGTTGATGATGTCATAGTGTTCAATTGGTCCACTAAAGATGAATTTCTAGCCTCGAGGAACAAATATTTAGATGTATTGGATGATTGAGTTGTGGTTGTGGGGTGGCAAGTGCAATTTTATTTTGAATATGCAATTGTGGTGAATAATGGATGAGAAAGTTACAATGCATAGTGTGGAATTAGTACAGATTAGGCTTTTGTTAAAGTATGGATAATATATTGTCTTCTCTCTAATTTGAAATTGATGACAATATTGTAGATGTGGACATGTTCCTTGTCTTTTCTATTTTATTATTTTTGTGCTTTCTTTCATCTTCACTCGGTGTGCATGGATGCATTTTTGGAGCACGTGGATATTGTTAAATAAAATCAAAGATGCCTTTTGGAAGGCAAGACCTGATCTTCAACAAAAAATGAAAATAACTTTTGTCTCATGTAACATTCACCCCATCCGAGAATAAAAATTTAACTAAAAAGGGAATATGTTTGAGTGGTCCAATTAAATATTGCAATGTGTACTCTTTGGACTAAAGCTTATTTTTCTGCTTTGTTTCTATAAGAATGAATTCAAGGATGCAAGTAATTTTTTCATTCTTTTGTATTTTATCACAGAGAAAACTGTAGAGAATACATAGCCTATTTGAGTTTTTTCTTAGATTCAAGTGTGCTAATGCATATGTAATTTTGATAGTGGGTATGTGCAGGATCATGATGGGCCAAAAAGTGGCAATATGATGGGTATGTGGCTGAAGACTATTCTTTTACCCAAAATTGATGAAATGAAAAGGGTTTTTAAAGGAGATTCTCAGCTTTCCACTGATATAAATTATACTTTACTTTGAATTTAATAAGTAATTATTATTCATTTTCTATTCAAATTATGACTAAAGTCCTGATTGATAGGCTAATTGAAAAACATATATAGCTTTCAAGCGATATCACATTTTATGAATCCAAAACATGTGTCACATTCTATGCTTCACATACTATAGGATTAAAAAAACAAAAAAATGAATTTCATGAAGTTTTGACGAAGTTAAGGTGGTCAGACATACGAGTTTTTATATATTTTAAAAAGTTGTAATAAAAAATTCATAACTAATTATTTACTCAGAAAAAAATTACAAAAAAATATGTATCACATCAGGGCATGATTCATCTACTTATATCTAAAATCTTATAAAAAAATATCATCATTTTATTGTGGTTAGGGTGGTCAGATAGACACCTACCTCTTATTTTTTCCCTAAAATTTAAGTACCAATACATTGAAATTTCAAATTTTCACCAAATAGATTTTATTTTTTTAAAACCTAGTAGTTTAGAAACTACATTCAATTTTCTAAATATTCTATTCTTACATATATTTTTGAAATAATAAAGATAACTTATTCAAATTTTTACATCAAGTTGCCTAACTCTGATTTTTCTAAATTTTTTGCCACTTAAGGGCCTATTTTTTCCATGATGATCCTGCACATACCCTAGCAATACTGGCAATATAATACAAAATGGTGCAAATTCAAATCCATTTTCTCTCCTATGTACTTATTTTATGACTTATGAATAATATAATTGAGGATTATCTTGTTTGTCTCCATTGATTTTCAATGGATGTATGGTTGTAGTCTTGCTTGTTAATTCAAATAATTAATGTAAATGCTTGAGTGAGGTTGTAGATTAATATGAATTGAGTGTCAGGATATTAGTAAGAAGTGGTGGTTGAGAATATAATGTTCAAATGTTGGAATGCAATATCTTCAATTCTTAGATGATGTTATGTGTAAAATTATTATCAGGTTGCATAGGTTTTGAGATTGACTCCATGCTTAGGATGATGCACTAGTCTAGAAGTAAATATTCATAATGTATTTTCTTGGTCAATTCAACAACAAATCACTTTATAAACAAAATTTTTATTGGGTTACAATAGTTTTATTTTATGTTAAGTTTCACCATTCTCATGCTCCAAATGTAGAGTTTTTTTAAGAAGCATCCAACTTCATTGATACATTTAGTTTGTTGAGTTATTGTATAAGAATTATCTATTATTTTCAATGTATTTAAGTATTAGGTGCATAGGTCTTTAAAATACATTGTGGGATAACCCTCCTAGGTTTTATAAAGCCCAAAGTGTAGGAGGAAAGCATTGTTTCTTTGACTTGTTCATTAGCCAATCCCTTAAGGTTGCTAAGGATTGGAATTGGTAGTTCCATAGGAAATTCAAAAGATCACCGTGGTTCTTAAAAAACAACCAAGATGTGCATGGATTCAAGATACTAATATACCATTATATGATAGTGAAGCACTCTATTAGAGTACCTATTACAAATGAAGCTTTCAACCATGTTTTTAAATATGTTGGTGATAATTTGAAGGAAATTGCATAATCTCTTTCCACAAAGACTTATAATAGATTCCCTTGAGAAGAAATACTTGAATCCATGGCTATTGTGTATCCTCAATTTTAGATTGAATGAAACCAAGATATCCCAAGCTATTTTCATGATAAAGTAATTATCTTGGTCGAACACTTTTCTAAAAGTGTAAAGTACAATGAAAAGACAATAGAAGGAATTATAAATGGAGATAAGCTTAGATAAAAATGTGGGTATTTTGCAAGAAGTATGGTGGACTAGTTTGATTCCATGGAGAATCCCATGGAACTAGGATCAATAACAAAGGATTGGACAACCTTAGGTCAGAGTGAAGTATTGTGTGGTTTGATATTAGAATATTTTAAAATTGTTGATTTATGTGAAATAATGATATTGGGGTTAGTGGAGGATGATAGAGTTTTCAGTTCATTGGTGTTTTTGAAATAAAATATAAGAAGTTACAAAGTAGATAAGAATTTAGGAATTTTCATGAGGGTGTTTGGAATTATGCATAATGTCAAAAAATTTCCTTTTGAAAGGGAACTCACAATATGGAGGTCCATGTGCAAAAGAAGAGGGTTCTGCAACACTTCAAACATTGGTAGTGGTGGAATTGGTAGTGGGATAAATGACAGTGACACAATGAATGTTGAATTTGAGACGTAGAGAAAAGAAACTGAAGACCAAACTCAAAATCAAGATAAATATTTTAATTTATCTCAAGTTGAACTTAAGTTTGAGGACCCTGAATTGATTTGGAAAATAGAAGTAAATTAGCAGTTTTTAGGTATTTTTACTACACTTCTTGAATCATATTCCAAACTATAGTTGATGATATTTTGTTGGAATGTATAGTTTCCATTGATGTCAAAAGGGAAAATTATGCAAGGTAGATTGTTGGCATGATGAAAGAGGATTAGAGATGAAATGGAGTTGCTCATGCAAGAGAGGATGATGAAATGAATGGAAAATTTCATTGATGTCAAAAGATTGTGGAATTGATCATGCAAGGGAAATTTTGGCATGATGATAGATCAGTGTTGTGCCTAAATCCTATGAAGCTTGGAGGATGAATGTGAGAGAAGTGAATCTTATTCTAGAATTATGTAGATTGGTTGTTGCTACAAAAGAGTGAGTTGCTCAATATGTCGCATAGTTGACAAAATGTTGTCAACTCTCTACAATAGTTGCTTCCAAGTATTTGGAGAAAACTTAGGTACCATATTCGATATATTTTTTTTGAGAGCATTCAAGTGATTTGCTCTACATTTCCAGAAATTGAAGGATATGCCCATAAATGAATTATATTCACTTTCAGGTGATATTAGGGTTTATAGTTAAACCTTAATATGTTTACAATCATGGTAACCAACATGTTCTTCTATTTTGATGGTGACTTGCATTTGGTGATTTTAGGTAGCTTAAGTAATGACTTATGCATGTTATGTTAGTCCCATGACCGACCCCTCACATCTTGGAAACTAGTTGATGAGGTCTGAGGTTCATCAGCGAGACACTTGTGTATCAGCAGGAGTCAACCTAGACTCTCTTCGACAACCCAATATCTAATATGTTTTTGGTGAGTTGTTGGTTTTTGGAACTTTGCAACCTCTGACAAAATGTTCTAAGGTTCAGTTTATTAGCAACTTAGCGATCGTGTGATAAGGAGTAAGGAAGCACTCTCTATGGGACCCATACATAATGACATGGATGGCAGTGATGACGATGCAGACATGTGGCATGATGAGATTGGGAAAATGGTAATCCCCATCCTTATGGATTATGGATCTATGATGTGGTGATGCCATGGATATGTGATGATAGCATGCATGTGAATCCCACATTGGAATGATGTATTGGAGGTTGTTGCATATACTATCATCATTAGGACTCTCAAGGAAGTCCCTTTGATGGAATAATGATAACCTTCATTGGATAGACAAAGCTCTGTCGTAGGACTATGAAGCTTGTCCCTTTCATATAAAGATGGAAGAATGTAATGGTGTTACTGGGACCCAGTAGGGTAAGGGTTATGTGTCTATGGAAGACGAATAGAACAATGACACATTGCTATGAGAAGAACAGGTGATCTGTCATCAAGGGTCTTCATTAGCATGATTGAAAGTCATCAGGGAGACCTATTTGGATGTCTCCTTGACAACCCGATGACCTTCCCATTAGTGAGATAGAATGATGTCAACAGGATGTTGAAGGATGTCTCCTCGAGAACTCGATGACCTACACATCGATGAGACAATATGGTATTGCTAGGACCTTGAAGGTCTCTTTGATAGGGCGATGGGAGAAATGATGTTGACTGTGGGACCCAGTAAGATGAGGATGATGTGCATTGATGGTACAGTCATAAAGAAAATGATAGGATGACACGTGGTAGAAAGTGATAGTAGATTGTGACAAAAATATTCCTTGAGTGGCTTAGGGCCAAAGTTTACAAGTTTGACAAATTGACAGTTGATCATAAGGTTTGGCCACAAATATAAAATTTACATAGGTTTGGCCACAAATATAAAATTTACTTGAAATAAAGGAAAATAAATTATTTCTTAGACTCTTTGAACTCAATGATAAGAGCTTGTATTTGTTAAAATAACTTCTCAATGAATCTACAATAGAACCCACAAACATGAAATAGTCAAATCTAGTATCCTTTCAAGATTTATGATTCTCCAAATCATCATTCAATACAAGAGAAGAGCATAATCAAATTTTCAAGGTCCAACAATGTTTACAATTTAGATGTATGAATTACGAATAACAAGAAACAATACCACAAGCTTTGATACCATGTAAGAGTTGATATTGAATACCCTATTCCATGTAAGATCTAACTGAAGATTGTAGCAACCCAAGATCTATGAATTCTCATAAAAATAAAAAAGAGATCAACTATAAACATATAATATTATTCTATCAAAGGGTGAAAATGATATCTAATTAAAATTGAATTGATTCAAAAATTAAAACCCATTGGTTATATAGCCTTGAGGTGATACATAAAATTAGACAAGATTATGATAAATGTCTTAATCTTATGTCATGAGACAAAAGAATTAAATGAATTAGGACACAAAAAGTAAATGATATAAAATAAGATAAGATCTAATGTGAACTAAGACTTCTAGAAAGATTCATTGGACCTAAGTAAACTTAACATGTGGATATGACCTACTAGTTGAAGTAGCTAGGTAAAGCACCTAATTTACACTAACACATACATATAATTGAAAACGTTTAAACGATCACTAGCTAATGAATTACAAAAATTACTATATTTGATTGAATAATCACATGGTTAGATAATGTATACAACCAATTGTAGGAAAAAAAACTGAATAATGATTCTATGTTATTTGCTTGCAAATAGTTATATGTCCTTGCAGTTATTAAATTTTAATTCCACTTGAGAGCACACACAAAATACACATTCACATTATCACATCTTGCATAGCTCATTTCTTATCATGGAGCCCAAAAGAACATTCTCCTTTATATGAATTTTCATGATTGTTAGATGCTTTAAGATGCATGATCATTCTAGGATTCAAGAGGTTTTTGAATTGGAAGTAAAATCCAGTTGTGAAATTCACTCGCCCATAGCATTTCCCATCTAATTTTTTGTTTCCTTCAAGGAATTTCCCTTGATACATAGACATATATTGAAATAATACTCACACTTATCCAAAGTTTGTATACTTTGCTTTGTTCTTATTAATGTAACATTGATTTTATTATGTTAATAATATTTTTTACATGCTAAATAATAAAATAAATATAAATAACATATTTTAACTTTTGTTTATCCTCTAACTTATGTAATCTCAAGTAAAAAATAAAAAGCAAAATTGTTGTGGAAGATAATATAGTGGTCGACTTTTTAAAAAAAATTATTAAAAAATAATTTATTAATAAAATAAAATGCTTTAAAAACTCATACAGATGTTTTACTCCATCTGTTGTATTCGCCTTTTGTATTATCTTGAAATGGAGTTCCATCATAACTCTACTCGTTTTACTTTCATATAACATTCAAAATTCAGTGTACATCGTTATATGCTATGATTTGAAGAGAAATTGCAATAAAAAACTAAATCCGCTCTGAAATTTATGTTACCAAGGCCACCATATGTAGGTGCCCTCAAAAGGAAATACCGATACATAATTAGAATGTCGATATTTTAGTACTCTTGCAAGTTGTAGATCAACTTCATCCACTGAAAATTTCCTTGCCAGTCTTCTGCTTCCATCATATATATTGATTCCTCCTTTACAAACCACCATAGTCCATCCACTGTTGTTAACTGAAACATTCGTAATTTCTTTAGGTAAATAGATATCTACTCAACACCACCTCTTGGAATTTATATTTTCTTCTCTGTTCTCTAATTTCCACATAAATCTGTGGTTCTTGTCAACCAAAACTAATTGACCAACATCACTCCCGGCTAATTTCCAAAATTTAGTAGAAATTTTCGGGAAGCCGTCAAAAACCCTATCCTCAAAATTTTGATATGTATAATATTTTTGGGGGTGGAATTTTTTGTCCACCGTTTCTCAGAAAGATTCATTTCTACAGCCACTCCATTGTAGGATTTAATATCCTACCAGTAAAAACTTCCTCTATTGTAAACTCCCTGCCCATGAAACCAATATTCAGCGGAGTCTTCAAAACTCAATTCAAATTCATCCCATGACCTAGATGATGAATCATAGACATGAACCCGCTTTAGGTAATGGCCCACCACCATTATGAATTGCTCGATGGAAGAATCAAACACTTTTCCATGAAAAGTAGGGATCCTGTAATATGGAGGAATGTGTATGGGCATTGTTGGGTTTGGTGAAGTCCAAATTGGCAATTTGCTCAAACAAACTAGATAAGGATGCCTTTTGCCTCTATTGGCAAGTTTCTCTCACAGTCTGATTTTTCCATTTATTGGACTAGAGACCATTTAATAAATACTGTTGTTGTGTTGAATATGTAATTAACTTCAAAATTAATAAAGAGATTTCCATGTTGTTGAAAGTGGTTGTAGGAAATTTCCGAACCACTATAAAATTTTTGTCTCTTGTGTCTTGTTCTGATTTTTCTATTTTCTATTTTGTTTCTTTGCTCGTTTTAATATTAACAATCGGTATCAAAGCCTGAAGCTGAGTGCTGGAAATTGGTGAAGAATTTCCAGAGCTATGGAGAAATATTGAGCAAAGATGGAAGACTATTGGGTGTTAGATGCTGGAGCTGAATGCTTTTATATTGTGAAGAGACGAGATGAAGTGGGAGTTTTAGATGATGAAGATGATGAGGCTGATTTTATTATTGAAGAGTTTCTTTTACATTTAAATTTACCAGAGAGTAAAGTATCTTATTGCTTATTCGCCTGTGATAAATGTTCTTCTAGCCATGATTCGAATCCTGACATGGGAGTGAGTGATGCAATGCAAGTGCAACCTGAATCAAGGCATCGTGTTCATTGGTGGGATGGCTGGACAAATGAGGAGATTTTGGTTGAAGAGACTATGGAGTTTTCTTTTTGAGATGAGGAGGATGCAGTTTGGACTAAGGCAAGTGAAAATGAAGATGAACCTAAGGAAGAGGTCGAGAATCAAAAGTTAGAAATGGTTTATCATAATCCATTGTTTGAACCCGAGGGAGAAATGGTTTATGATAATCCTTTATTCCCATCTGAGATTGAGGAGGTCACATGTGCACAGTGTCATGGGGGTTTCGACGAGGAAATGGAAAGCCTTCCACTCCCACCCAGTGTTGGAGAAGGAGAGGCACCACTGTTGCCAATTGGAGAGGGATGCATAAGAAACTTGTTTAATCGCATGATGGAAAATGTTAAATGATTACCTTCTTTACCTCAAGAACAACCTACCTTGAGTCATTCGTAGCACTATCAAAGCAATGCACAACCATTAAATGTCTAGGCGCAACCTTCACAAGTGCCTACGCTGCCTACAAATGACACTTAGTTTCAAATAGATTACTCCCTACCTCAAAATGTTTAGAATGTGAGTAAACAAACCCCCAAATTGGCAAGTTGCTCAAACAAACTAGATAAGGATGCCTTTTGCCTCTATTGGCGATTTTCTCTCACAAATTGATTTTTCCATTTATTGGACTAGAGACCATTTTATAAATACTGTTGTGTTGAATATGTAATTAACTTCAGAATTAATAAAGAGATTTCCCTGCTGTTGAAATTGGATGTAGGCAATTTCTGGGACCACTATAAAATTTGTGTCTCTTGTGTCTTGTTCTAATTTTTCTATTTTCTATTTTGTTTCTTTGCTCATTTTAATATTAACATCCATGTTGCCCTGCTCTCTTCATGGAAGATATAAAAGGCACCATCATAGCCAAAACCATCAAACACACAGAACATGGTGTTGCATGCTATATCTATTTAATGGGAATCATCACTAAGTAGGTAAAAATATCCACTTCCTTCTTGCACCCATGTGTATTGCATCTAAGACTGAGACTTCCAAATAATTGCTTGAAATAAAAAAATAGAGTAGCAAGAAAGACGTATATTTGGATGCATTCTCTGCATGGAAGCATATGAGGATAGCATTTCATTCCATTCTTTCCATGCAGTTTCCAATCTCAGAAGGCTTCTTCCTGGGAGCAACAATGCTATAATATTCAACGCAATTTCATCAGGAAGGTTCCACCAAACCCCACTTTCCATCTCCATGTTTGCAACTATATTAAACCGCTAGTGTTGGGTTTTTTTAACACATCCTGAGTCATGTTCTAATAAATTTCTATCACCATTTAGTGTGACATTTCAATCCAAGGGGGTGACCTCCCACTTAGAAGGCCTCTTGGTGAGAGACTTACCTACCCAAAAGAACAAAATCTTGCAACCTCAAGTATTAGCTCCTTCTAGTTAAGAAAAATAAATAAAAATTAGACTCAATCATCAACAAAGCCTAAGGATTCTATTCATTAGCAAGAGCTAATTAAATCCCCTTTTTATACCAAAAATATTAAATATCCTTCTATTATTCCTACCCATATTACAAAGGTGTCATCATCTTTGTCATGATAATAGATGGACAAAAACTTATAAGAAAGAGAAAAGAAATGTCAAGGTTTGCTCAAAGTGAGAGTGGCTATATATTGTCCCAAGGTTCTCACCAGTTTGAAGCTTTGATATAAGAGGAACACCTTATTATCTCCCCTCTACCACAATTCACTATTTTTTTCTTAAAATGTAAGATGTATTTCTATTTGCATCATAAATAAGGAGTTAAAGATACAATTGTTAAGTGGAAAATTACTATTCTTTTCCTCCTAAAGTTAAACTTAATGGTTTCCTTTTTCTTCTTCTCTATCCAACATATGAATCGATTCTACTTTTCTTCATTCATCACATAGAAAAGGTGTGGGGCTACAATTGATTTTTCCTCATAGGTCTATTGCAAAGGATATAAGTGAGTTATGGGACTAGATGTCTAAAAACCTTCCTAGTATTGATTGGGTTATAGAATATTATTTTAATATGGTGGTAAATCCTAATAATCCTGGTTTTCCTAGCCACATTAAGTTGAGTAGTGAATGATTTGATAAAGGGTTGTATTACTACAATACTATTTGTGTTATAGATCTAATTTTTTAAAAATAGTGATGATAATAATCTGTAAACTTGGTCCCACTATATAATTGTGGATGAAAGAAATATTAATAGACTTGATAGATTCTATATATCCCGTAGTGGTTATGTAGTTCAAGATACCTTTGGTCAATATGTTAGAGTAGATTATTCCTCTACTCTCTCATATCATTTTCCTATCAGCTATGTCTTTCTACGACTAGGAGCTAAAAATAGAAGAGTGGTTTCTGAGTCATCATGTAAGCTTGATACTTCAAATCTACAAGAATTCTCTTATCTAGTTTCTCTTATCATATTTTTAAATTTTGTTAAAATCTAAATGAAGTAGATTCTTATAGGCAATAGTAGCACTATACTATTATACAATGTACTAATTTATTATGTTCTTTTAGTAAGAGATTGACCTGGTAGTGAAATTGTAAAGAAAAATCCCTTCAAGAGAACGTTGAATATACTAAAAATTACATAATCCAAATATAAATAATATTAATTTACAAACATCTATATCATCCTTAGAAGCTAAAATTCAAAAAGTGAATATTTATATGAGATAAGATGGTATGTGCAAGATCATAATGGGCCAAAACGTGGCGATATGATGGGTATGTGTAGGGTATGTGACTGATGAATTTTTTTACCCAAAATTGATGAAACGAAAAGGGTTTTTAAAGGAGATTCTTAGCTTTCCACCAATATAAATTATGCTTTAATTTGAATTAAATAAATAATTATTATTCATTTTCCATTTGAATTACGACTAAAGTCCTGATTGATAGGCTAATTGAAAAACATCTATAGAGCTTTCAAATAGTATCACATTTTTTTAATCTGAAACATGTGTCACATTATATGCTTCACATACTATAGGATTAAAAGAAAAATAAATAAATTTCATGAATTTTTGACCAAGTTAAGGTGGTCAAACATACAAGTTTTATATTTTTTTAAAGTTCTAATAAAAAATCATAATTAATTATTTACATGGAAAAAATTATAAAAAAATATGCATCACATCAGGACATGATTCATCTACTTATATCTAAAATATTATAAAAAAATATTATCATTTTATTTTGGTTAGGGTGGTTAGACAAACACCTTCTTATTTTTTCCCTACAATTTAAGTACTACTGCATTGAAATTTAAAATTTTCACCAACTAGTTTTTTTTTAAAATAAACCTAGTAGTTTAGAAACTACATTCAATTTTCTATAGATTCTATTCTTACATATTTTTTAAATAATATAGATAACTTATTCAATTTTTTATGTCAAGTTTCCTAACTTTGATTTTTCTGAATTTTTTGCCACTTAAGGGCTTGCTTTTTCCATGATGGTCCTACATATACCCAAGAAGCTAAAATCAAGGCCATATTATGCTAGTTAAAAGAGCATAACAAAGTCTTCTAATACTTTTTCAAGGTTCTAAACTATAAACATAAGTAGTATATTTGAGCTATTTAAGATGAAATTAGTTATGTTCATACAAATAAAAAATAGATCATTTTTTCTTTAGAACTACTATGAGAGCCTTCTTAGAGAAGATTCACATTTGAAAGACACAAAATTGATTTTTAAATATAATTTGAACATAATTTTAAAGACAATGAAGGTAGTCACTTTTTAGACTACTAAAAGTGTTGTGATTTCAATGACCTCTAATAAAATTCTTGTGGTTGATGGAATTTCAATAGATTTTTACCAAACAATATAGTGCTATACTAAATATTACTTTCATTCATTACACTTAAAGGCTTTGGAGAAAGGTTCATTAGGGCCTAAAACTATCTCTCGATGGTATCCCATTAATTTTATTAACACTTTCTATAAATTCATTGTTAAAGCAATAACTATAAGGATTTTAAAACATATGTCAAAATAGATTGTGAAGCTAGAACAAACTAGGTTCCTTGGTAGGAGATATATCGACCATACACTTATCCTAGCACGGGAAAGTATAGAATGGGGTAAAATATAAAAGAAATAATTTTTTAGTTGAGTTGGATTTCAATGAAGCTTATTATGGAATTTTTAGAGTTTTACTATAAATATGCTACAATGGTTGGGTTTGGTTCCTAATATATGTAGGAGTGTTCAAATTTTATTCAAATATTCCAACTCTCAACTCTTAATAAATAATCTTTTATAATACATATTTTCCTTACAACATTCAATTAGGCAAGGTAGTCCCTTGTCTCCGTTTCCCTATGTTCTTGTTTTTGACACTATTGTTTATCTACTACAAAAGTACAAACAAATTGAACATGATAAGGTGCATTTCCATTCTCAATAATTTAATAGTGATTAATCTTGTGGTGTAATAGATCTTATTGATTTTTACGTGTGTGGTCCTATAGATATTCTCTTCATTAAAAAATAGGCATACCCTATCTCATTTATTGATAGTTATAGTAGGACATGGGTGTATTTTCTAAATGCTAAATCTACTTTTTTATTCAATTTAAAATCTAAAGCAATGGTTTAGTTGTACAATAGAATGGAAATAAAAATTTTGAGGATTGACAATGGTGGTGAATTTTTCACTAATTATTTTGAAGGATTCTATAAATATTGTAGCATCAAGAGACAAAATATAACTCTATATTCTCCATAGTAAAATTAATTTTTAGAAAGAATCAATAGGAGATTGATGGAAAAGGATAGGAATATGCTTTAAGGTGCTACCCTAAAAAATGGATTTTGTGTTGAAGCTATTTCTAATGCTTTCTACACGATTAACAAGTTTCTTTTATCATCTCTTCATGAAAAAATGCTTATGGAGACATGGTTGGGTCACAAGCATCCATAGAGATATATTAGATTTTTTGGTTGTGATGCATATGCGCATGTTTCGAAGGTGAACCAAGAAATTTTGGAGAGAAAGGAAGTGAAATAAATGTTTATGAAGTATAACTATGATGTAAAGGGATACAATATTTATGATTCTATTTCATAGAAGATAATATATATATTATAAGTTTGATTCTTAGGGAAAATATTTCTTATATTATATTTTAGCCAAAAAATATGAATAAAAATATATTATTTAATTTCATCTAAATTTGAGAAATTTGAATCAAGGCCCCTACATAGGCAAGAAGTTGAGGAGAGCTAATCTAGCTATAAATAACTAGAAGAGGAGGAAGAACCTCCAAATTATCTTGCACAAAGATCTACAAGTTATTGACATCCACCTAAAATATATTCAATTGATGACTAGAGAAATTTTTTATTGAATACTAACACATGGATGAACCTAAAACTGTAGAATAGGAATTAGGTATAAATTATGCATTAGTCTTTAAATAAATTACTATAGATGAAGAAATTATAGTTTTTAAGAATAATGATAGATCAAATCTAGTACCATTAACTAAATGATGATAACTTGGTGGTTTCAAATGAGTGAACTCAAGAAAAATATTTTTTCATATGGACGTATTGAGAAGTGCAAAGAATGGTTTGTTGAGAAGTATTATGATTAGATTGAGGGTGTGATTATGGTGAGATATGATATCCTATTGAATAAATTGCATTCATTAGTTTCTTTCTTTCATCTTATATTGCTTATGTTGTGGATGTTGAGCAAATAGATGTGAACATGGATTTCCTTCATGGTAATTTGGATGATGATATTTATATTATAGAAACAAATAACTACATGATGAAAGGTAAAATTAATTTGGTTTGTAGATTGAAGAAATATTTTATGGCCTCAAATAGAGCATTAAGATGTGTTACCAAAAAAATTGATACATGTATCTATTGAGTTTGTAATTTTAGTGTTCTAAATCATATTACCATATTTATTATAATTTTAAAGGTGATTGTTTCCTATTTATTATATTGTGTATTGATGATTTATTATTTATTCAAAAAGGAAAAAGAATCATTTAAAAAATAAAGTCTCAACTTGTAGATAAATTTGAAATTAAATATTGTGGTGTAGCTAAACACATTCTTTGGATGGAAATTAGAAGAGATAGAATGGAAAAAGTATGGCTTGGGAAAATAAATTATGCCAATTCAATTTTATAGAGGTTTAACACACATTATTGTAGACTATTACATGAATTCCTCTTACAACTGAATGATGTTATATCATCCCCATTGTCCAACGTGTTGATTGAATATGAAAGACATGAGCATAGTTACTAAATTGATTCTAGAAGTTTGATATATGCCGTAATATACATTAGACCAAACATTCCCAAGTATTATGAGTTCTTTCTCTAGATATATGTATAATCATAGTAGAGTTAATTGGGATTTATTTAAAATATTCTTCAAATATTTGCAGTCTACCTTAGAGTATTCCTTACTTAACAATGGTAATTTGATAAATGATAGGTATTCCCTCAAGACATTCATGGTTATTTTGATTTATACAAGGAAAGTATTTTTGATAGAAGACTATCCACCAGTGCTTATATGTTTACATTATTTGGTGGTACAATTAGTTTGATAAGTAAAAAAGTGGTTTTTGTTTCCTTATCTACTACTAAATTTGAGTATATGGAAACTATTCATATGTAAGGAATCTTTTTGTCTTTAGAGACTATGTTCAAATATCAAAATAAAACAAGGTGCAATGACAACCAAAGTGCACGATATTCCTAGCTAAGAAATTGATACTTCATGCTAGGACTAAGAACATTTATGTATAATATAATTTTTTAAAGATATGGTCAAGGATGGTAGGGTGAAGCTAGCCAAGGTAGATAATTTAATGAATTTTATAGATTATTTCACTAATGTTATAAACCTATGAGAGATTAAGATGTTTTGTGGAATCTATGGGCCTCTCAAATCCTCTCAATTAAATCATGGTGTTGATACTACCTTTTTTCTTGGAAGGTGTTCAACGTATGCGATAATGTTGGGAAAAAGGTGTCTCAACCATACAATTGCAAAAGGTTACTATTTATACTAATTTTACATTTGCATATGGATGGGTTTGAAATTTCCCCAAAGTTAGGAAATTTCCAAATAAACATGATAATAAATTTTAAATCCAATATAGCCACCACTTGTAGCAGAGTTGGCTTGGGCTTTGGTTTTCCTCCCTTGAGGTCACTGATTCAATTCTGCTTTGTGGTGGGAAAGGAAAAGGTTAGTAATATTATGTCAGTGCCTACTTTGTTGACCCAAGGTATAGGACTAGAATTTATTGTTAAAATTTGAAGCCATCACTTGTAGAAAAGTTGGCTAGGGATTCTAAGTTTGGATTTACATCCATTGATGTCACATCTTCAACTCCACTTCATAGTAGTAAAGGTGAGGGTCAATAATATTGTGTAAGTTCTTGCTCCACTAACTTGAGGTATAGGAATGAACTTTACCACTAACCTTAGCATGGCTAGTGAAAATCCTCAACCTTCCAAAGCAGCAGTAGCTGATTCTAAAGAACACCAAGATGAAAACTCTATAGGGTTTTATAGGATGGGGGAATGATTTTCCCAAATATTTTTCTACAGAATTTTTTTTCGATATATAATGATGTTTAAGTCCCTAATGTTGGGTAATTGTAAACATGCAAGTCTTGAATTTTGGCTTATGATACCTTATTATTGGAAAGAAAATATGGGTGATTATAAACATGCTAGTCAAGCTTATGCTATTTTATCTCATGCAAACTGGGCTTTTGAATTTCAACCCAATATATCTGAGTTCAGGTTGAGAAATCCCTGACAGCTCAAATGTAAATATTTTTTATATTAATATAGTAATACAATATAGGTTTAGGCCTTTTACCCTTAAAAATAAATAAAAAATAAACCCAATATCAAGTCTAAATTTTAAGATATCAAAGTTTCAAAATTTTAAAGGCTCAAAGTCAAGTTTGGAGAACATAGATGTCATTTTCTAGCATGAAGGTATTTGTAACTAGAATATAATATTATAACTTGATAGAATGCTTCATGAGCTTTTAAAAAATTTAAATGGTTTTTCAATTGATCTCTAGGATAAAATGTTATGGCCTTTGAAAGTTTGGTCTCCTAAATTGTAAATTCTGAAGAAAAAAATTGACATAAACAAGAGTAGTAAGGTGGAATTATACATGTTGGTGTGTGTTTTGACAAATTATTGGGCATGTTTTTTTTAGATAAGTTATAAACCACTTTTTTGGATGGTTCTACCACATGGTTTTGTAAATACCATTTGAAAAATTTATGTATCTTAAATCTCCTACAAATATTTGATTCTTGAGATAGAGGTTACATATTAGAGTCTTAAATATTTTGAGTTTCTTTTGGGTCTCTAGTTCATGATACTCCTCTGAAAGATTGATCTACAAGTATATTGTAATCTTATTTATTTATGAATGATATATTTAGTTACTTTTGTACTATGGGGATTTTCTCTCAAAATGGTTTTCCACACATAAATCATTCCATTATGGTATGAACGATATTTATGTTTATTTTTCCTTATTTTTTGTAATTATTATAAATATCTTAAAAAATTTCAACAAATTTCCTCTCAAGAGTAATCTAGGAAGGTACCTTATCTTTCTTACAAATAGCAAGTTTATTACAATATACAAAAAATAATCCTTTATCCATATATATAGTACTGGTAACATCCAATAAAATATATCCTAGATTTGACTTTATAAATGTAGCTAATCATAGTTGGTAAGGTTTCTTAATAAGGGACTTTATATTCTATTGAGTTTAGTGTGTGATCTTATTGCACTAGGTTTACTAGTAAATAATGGTATTATGCACAACTGACCCTACATTAGTAGTTTTTAATATTTATAATAATCCTTTGTGCAATAAATTTATTCAATTTAAGATGTTTATTGCAAGCATAGTGATAATTTAAAAAATCAAGCATTACTTCTTATGTTAGTATGTAACTAGAAAAATATTTGAATGATGCATAGGAAGAATGAAAATGGATTCACATTTTATTTTCCTTTCTCTAAAACATTTTGTTTTGACCCTCTCTTATTATTATTTTTTTCAACGTGATAGAGAAAGGTTTCAATGATAAATTTTAGATAACATAATGAATATTATTAAAATTCAATTTAATTATGAAATTTGAATATGTGAATTCATCTTCTAATAGTAAATATGTTAATTGAGCATGTTTTTCTTCATGTTGATTATTCTAATATTCACGTAGCCCTTTATGAATGGACCAACCAAAGCTTGTGTCCAACTAAGAAACTTTGGTAAACCCTTTTTATCCATTGTAATATTTTATTGATGTTTAATAAAGAATCTTGATGCAAGACACTTTCCAAATAGAGAATGAACTTTGTATTCCATCGCATATGTTTCATAAAATTCATGCAAACTGGTTCTTTGGAAACCACATCAACAGATATGGTTGTATAAGGAGGGTATAATAAAAATATTGAGATAGTTATTTTATATTTTTTATATTCAAATTAACTTCTATATTTCTTGAGTTTATCATCTTTCAAAATAACAATAAATTTTACAAAAATAAGGAAAAAAATTATTTTAAAATTTTGAGCTTTAAAGTATGTTTCTTTTGTATAGCTTTAAGACATTAATTTTGTGGGGCAATTTTTTCATATTGAAAAATCATATTGTACCAATACGAGATTTTTTTCCCAAGCTCTTGTTAACATGCATAATTTATTACCTCCATTTCCCTTTGCTTTTTGGTAAAGTGTACATGAGTGTTTGAAAAATGTGTCTCAACCTAGCAATTACAAAATGGTTATTGTTGATAGGTGAGTCTACGGGGGTGCAAGGTGGGTACCCTCCTATGAGATGTAGTAACTCTCCAATTTTCTTTATGTTTTCAGACAGTTAGATTTTACTTTGATAGACCATGATACTATGTTGTTGTTATTTGATCGCTGACATTGGAGGGATGATGGTTTTTATTTTATGATGTGATGGTACACTATATGGATGTTTAATGTTTGTGACACAACTTTCTAATTATCATAGTTGATTACTTGAGTTGATATTGATATATGCTCATTTGTAGTTAATTTATGTTTTAGCTTTGTCAGTTTTGGTGTGATACTATATTAGTGAAGAGAATGTGAATGCAGCACTCACTTGTGAGTGCCCTGCGATCCCATAATTTTCTTTTCACGGTGTGATTGTTTATGATTTCTATATACATGTATTACATATGTTTTGATTGCAAGATTTCAGGTACATGACATCGACTCCCCTTGGATTCACACTTTTGAATGTGCCCATTGCCCAATGGAATAGTTGTTTGGGAGATAGTAACAGGGTTTTCCTTGTCAAACCACAAACCTAGTCACAATGTGTCATCATTCTTTGTTTGGTATGTTTATGTTATGTTCTCATGTTGTCCATGTTTTCCTTGTCATTTATTTATTTATTTTGCAAGGTTTTTTTTATATGAAGTAAATGTTAAATTAATGATTTTAATGATTTTAGTGTTTATTTAATTAATTTTAATTAATATTGTTAGAAGCTTTGTATTTAATTTAATTAATTAAATTTAATTATTTTGTAAATTAATTTAATCCCTATGATTAAATTCATTTGATAAATAATTAAATTAATTAAATTAAATTTGATTAGAAATTATTAAATGTGAATTTGAATTATAAAATCACATAAAATAGATAAGTTAAATTGTAAATTTTTAATTATTAAAATGCAAAATGTCTTGTAATTATCAAAAGGGAAATATCTAAGTTGGTTAAAAGATATTTTAATTTTGTCATGTGTGTTATAAAATTTATTAAACACTCTTGTTGAGAATTTATTCTCAGAGAGAATTTTCGCAATAACTAGAAGATGTAATAGGTTACTTCACAAGGAATGGAAAAGAGATTTTTGGGGAAGAAGTTAAAAAAATTAAAAATGAAGTTCTAAGAAAGTTTATGGGCTCTGGTTTTTGGTTTTCTTCTTCTAGAAAAGTGAATTCTTGGAGGAAGCTTTAGCAAAATTTGGAATCTACAAGTGAAGCTTTACATCAAACATCACTTCCTCAAGCTTTCAGATACAAGTTCCTTTAATTATTTTTTATTGTTTTGAAATTTAGAAAGATTGCTTGCATAAAAAGAATTTATAATTTGAGTAGAAGATTTTTTATTATTTTGTAAATTTGTAAGGTTTCTGAGTTTGAAAATTTTCCATGAATATTATAGTGCTTATGTGGAAAATTTTATCGTGAAATCAGAGAGCCTCTGTAGAAATTATTTTTAAACAATAGAAAACCCTAGAGGAAAACAATAGAAAATTTTATAAGTCTCTATAGGAATAGATTTAAATATCTTCCTGACAAATTTGGGGAAAATCTTGTTTGCATTGGAAAAGATATTCTTGTAAAAATTTGTGGTAATTGAAATCCTCTAGTAAAATTGGAAATATCCTTCTATAGAAAAAAATTTATATATATATATATATAATTTTGGATATTTTGTTATAATAAATGAACTGAAATGCACAATTAAGATGTTCTCATAATGAAATCAATTTTAAATATTTTATGTAGATGTAAATAGAGAAAATTGAAATAAGTGAAAAAGATGTGATTTTCTTCATTGTTTGTAATTAATATTTCCTTAAGTTAGCTTGATATAAGCAATGTATTATTGTTTTCATTAAATGAAAATTAAATTTTTATATTGATGTAATCAAAAAATTTATTTTTAAATAGAAGAAATTGAGAAAATGATTTAAAAAAAATATATTTAATTACTTTATTATTTGAAAATGATATTGCATTAAGTTGGATTGTTTTGAGCAATATAGTATTGTTTCTTGAAATAGAAATTGGATTTAGGAAATCCGAATGATAGATTTTATTATTTTCTTTAAATTGCTTATTTAATTGTGATTTCTTTTGTTCATGATTTTGGGGAAAATGGTTAGTCATGTTTGTAATTCTTCCAAACAGTGTCATTTTGTGAGGGGATTATTATGATTTATAGATTCATCCCTTTGTATCCTTGGGTAGTGCACTTGGTAGTTTCAGTTTATCACCTGGTTACTACAAATGAGGATGTGTTGCTTCTTATATTTTGGGATTGGGGATTTAATATCCGTTTTGTGCATTGTGTTTACCCTTGGTTGTGGATTATATTCTTGTGTTGTTGGTAGGGCAGTGACTCTTAGTTGGGGGTCTGACACACAAAGGGGTGCCAAGGTAACTCACTAAGGGTTTAATCAAGTGATAACTTAAAAGAATTAATGAAATGGGTAACTCTCACAATAATAAATATAATGAATTCCTCTTGCATGGCTCAATTGCTTATTTAGGTTTGAGGTGAGATGAGAAGCATAGTTTGTATGGGGGTCTGGCGGTCGGTAGAGGCAGCCAGGGAAACCCAAGATGGGTATCCGGTAGCCTAGGAAGCTTGCACCAGGGTAACCCATAGAAAATTATGTGTAACACTCCTCCTACGACAATAGTTTTAATTGTTCAATTGATGAACTTGATTCTTTTATTCTGAAAGCAATGCAACCTTCATTTTATGTTTTGTATTTGTGAAGTTTAGTCTTGAGTTTACCTATGTCTAGAGGTTTTTGGTTTTGTCTAGGGAGCTCTTTTACTATCTCCTAGCATGGGGGATGGTTCTATGGGTACCACTTGGTTGGGTGGAATGTAACGCCCCACCGCGCAAACCCCAAAGGAACTAATATAGACACAACAATTTTTTTTTTTTAATAAAATAAGATTGTATTAAGTATTCCAATATAACAATGTTCCAAGTTGCACAACTAAATCCCTTGGGGTACACGAGGACATTACTACACTAACCCATAACAAAGATAATAGATTAAACAATAATTAAACAGTTACGTAAATCCATTTATTCACACATCACCATATAAAACATCCATCAACAATAACCACATTAATAAAAGTATTCCAAATTAAACCATATATACAAAACACAAATGAATTAATCATAAAGATAATAACTATATAAAAATTTTGACAGATACAACACATCATAATTAATAATTACAAATGATAATTTACAATGATTACATGGTCTGAATATACATTACATCAATATGATATTACAACATAATGAACATATAACAAATTACATCAAGATCCTCCCAACACATGTGGGAGTCGATACATCAACAAATAAATTACATCTGAAGTATGAACATACATCTGGTACATAAGAACACTAGATCAATGGCATCTGCCAAAACCCTGCAATAAAAGAAACAACTACATCCAAAGGGAACCCAACAGGGTGTGAAGCACATTCCACCCAACCACCCCCATGCTGAGAGTTAACAAGGAAGGATCCCTGACCAAGCACATCAACAGTAACACAAAACTAACTCCATACAAGATAACATAACATCAAAAGACCACATAGAAACTAAAGCACGATAAATCACCAAAAGACATAACAATAGACCACTTTTGAAACATAACATTAAATCACTTTATAGATGATACAATAGTAACTCATATAAACACATCATCAATAAGTTTCAAGAGATAATATCAAAGGACTACTTCCAAAACCATCCAATGATAAATCACCAAAAGACAAAACAATAAACCACTTCCAGAGGACTTCAATAAAATATCACAAATGGAATGTTAGAGGAGAGTGTCATCACATGGCTTAACATGAATTATCTAGACAACCTATCACAAGGTGCCGCCTCCATCTATACATGGATTATCCTGACAACCTAGTTCAAGATGCCGCCTCCATCTATGGTTCTCCTGACAACCTATTTCAAGGCACCACTCCATAGGGTTACTCATGTGGAATCATTGACCTTTCGTGAAGACAAGGCAACGATCTTGCCAACCATGGCCTTCTCGGTCCCTTTTAGTATGTGATAACACTAACAGGCAGATGAGGCATCACAATTATCTTGTTAATGTTTAAACCCCACCCACGATTAATTTCTTAGGTTATCACTGATTACTCTAACTCTAAGTGGGTTACCCTGACAGCCCCTTTGTGCGCCAGACCCCCACTAGAGCCACTCTCTCTAGACAATCAAGCACATAAATACCCAACACAACAGGATTGTATCAACAAGAAATATTGAACCAATCAAATAGTTTATCCACGAGGCTTAACCATCTTTCCCACAATCTTATGCATAACATTCACAAAGCGGTACAATCCTAGTGCAAACTAAATCACAACCATGGTAAAAACATAGACCAAACATCAAAATACGAGATCACAATTACACATCCAAGTGTACATTAACCAAAACCAAAACATAAGAACAACATCAAATTTCAAGATAATAAATAAATAACAGTATCCCCACCTCTGGAAGTCCTAACACAACTTAAGTTCCTATAAAAGGATACATCAACTCTAGGGTTTCCCACATGACCCAAACCCGAATTAAAGAAAATAAAATTAAATAAAATAAATAATCTCAAGAGTGAATAAATCGTAGAACAACGCCAAACAAACTACAAGGCACAATAAACTCCACCAACTTCATAAATCAATTACTCGTGAAGGTTCGATTAAATTCAAAGCATAAAGTTTATTTCTACTTCGCACAATTGCCTTATAACATTGCATCTTTTAATTTTAAACAATCAATTTAAAAATAATCATATAACATATTCCCAATTACCTCAATTAAACTATAATATAATAACTTGTAAAAATTATTATATTAAATTCTCATCTACAGCATACCCAACCGACTACACATATAAATGCAATTATATACCTATACTTATATATGCTTTTATGCGTCTATATATATATATATAAAATGAAGCATATATATATATAAAATTAAAATAATCATTTTATGAAAACATTAAATAAATATCATGCTTTAAAATTATAAAATAATTATATGTTTAATAAAATCATATTTTAAAATTATAATTTAAATATATACATATATACATACATATACATATATATATACATATATATATATAATTGAACTTAAAAAATAATGCATTAAAGAAACAATAAATAAATAAATGAAATAAACTTTAAACCACAAAGCAGGGTCAACTGAAGCCTGTACCCCTGCAACCTGTGGTACATTCCACAGTGCTTGTGGGGGGGCCGCAGCCCCCACACGGTTGCATACAATAGCCTTGGTTGCTGTGCGCAACTGGTGGTGGCTGCGATCACCAACCACGGGTGTGGGGTGGTACGACCCTGGGCCGACCACTCCCCCCAAAAATTTTATTTAATTTTTTTTATATATATTAAATTTCTTTTATAATTTTTTTATTTTCAAATTTTATTTTATTTTATTTTATTTTTATACGATTTCATCATACAATGGTGAAACATAGAACCTCAAAACGAAAATGTAATTGTATATATGTATTGTTAAAATACACAGGACCGCACAAATATATATATATATATATATATATATATATATATATATATATATATTCAGAATATAAAATAAGTAATGAGGGTAAATTGGTTTTCTATCAGATCCACTATAAAATTGGGTATTCAAATTCAACACACTACTAATACAAAGGAAATGATTTTCTTTTCAAACAAATTATTTTCCACCACTAAATTTTATATTGAAGAACTTTAGAAGATTTTACTATAATTTTCCTATCAAAGAATTCAAGGGTTTTAAATAAATAAATTTTCAATCACAGATCCTCTTTCAAAAGTAGAGAAGTTTATTTTCAAAACGTGACAGACAAGATTTTATTCACAGAAGTTTAAATCTAAAGAAGTAATAATTTGAAAGAACCTGGAGTCCTTCATTTGATGTAGAATCCCTTCTATAGCCTTTTCTCGATCCCTGCCTTCAACTCTTTTCTGAATCCCTCTTTTCTTCAACAACAATTCTTTTACCCCATAAAACACCAAAAAAAACTATTTTTCTTTTCCTTTTCTTTTTACAGACAATCTCCAAAAAACCTTTCCGTGTCTCCAAAACTCTCTCATAAAAATATAAATAAATCAAAATCAATAAAGCTCTTCAGATTTTTTTCTCAAAAAAATCCTCCTTTCTCATTGGTCCTTTTTCCAGCTTTTAAAAGCACATACTTATCTACAATTTTAATTAAAATTTAATTATCTTCTCAAGATATTATCCACACAAGATTTTCTAATTTAATATTAAGAAAAAGATAATATTTAATTATCTTCACCAATATTCATTTAATTTAATTTCTTACACTTTAATTAATTAAATCACTTTTTAATTTACAATATATTTAAATTTAGCATTTTACTAACTCACAATTAAATCAAGTGACAAGACAATATTAATTATCTTATAAAATAAGATTAATTAAATAAACACTAACCATAAATAAAATAAATACTCAATAGTCAAACTACACAACGATAATGACAAAACCTCTGTCATGACACAACAACTCACAACAGGACGATGGACTTGGGACGGGGACACTTCCAAATCAACTCCATTTTTCAACATTTTACCCATTGGGTTAATTTAATGCTCACCCTATCCTGCTGAAGCAGGTGGAATCGAGACTTATTCCTGCAAATCTTGCATCCAAATAAACGTCAAGTAACACATGTATATATAATCGAAAATATCATATCATGAGAAGGAATTGCAACGTAACAGGGCACTCATAAACGAGTGGTGCTACACTGTCCTCTCACCACATCTATTCTAACAATTACAATATCAATGATGAAATAACATTTCTAAACTAACTGATCATATGATAACATGATTACTTATCTACTGCATCATAATATAATACTGAATCCAATTAACATCATCGTAAAATCATAACATAGACATATATAATACTAAGGAAAAACTATAGCATAATCAAATAATCTAAATACCACATAAAGTATCATAAATCATAATAATAATGTCAATTGTAGCAGTCAACTAAACTATGCATCCACATACACCAGACCATAAGTAATAACAATCACAGTCAAAAAGCATCAATCAACACCATAGAAGTATCAAGTCCAAACAACATGAGGGGTATTACATGGAACGTGCGCCATACACCATTGGGTTCCCACTTCATGTTTCGTGATAGCTTCCAGATTGGAAAGCTCGCATGTACCAATTACTTGAACCATCTTTTTTGTACTTTATATTAGTGGATAATTGTATATGTATTGTACTCCTCATTTGTATTCAACGATGGTTTTCATTTCATGTAATTATAACATTATTAGTTTATCTTCCTCATTTTGGAAATGAGTTCTTGTAACTATTGTATGGAATGAGTGCAAGCTATAAATGATTCTTAATGTACTTGTATCTTATAAGTTAAATTAAATGCTTTAGATGTATGAAATTTAATTGCATTAATAATATATATATGCTATGGTTAGTTTTTTTTTGTGTTATGGGATTCAAATGTAATGTGTTGTCACATATCTTACAACATGTTTGTGTTAAGTATAGTTCACTTTGCATGTTAATATTACACATAAAAAAAATTGCTACGCTTTCGTTGTGTTTGCATCATTCTCTAGGGTTACTTAGTAGGGCATTACACTGGATTTAAGGGTCATGTGTCCTAGTGGGGGTTCAGAGGTAGTACCCTCAAAAATTACATTTTAGGTATATTTACTATTATAAATTTAAACAATTCACCACTAGGTTTTAGATTTGATGGTAGATACTGTGTTAGCTTGTATTTTCCCTGAAGAAAATTATTTTTTATGAGTGCATTGTATTACGGCTATGCATTGTGATGTATTGTGAGAGTTTAACAATAGTTGTATTTATTTTGGATCTTTGGTTGGTGATACTCTTGTGACAAGATTTCTCTACAAGTATATTGTAATATTCATGATTTTTGAATAATATATTGCATGATACTCTTTTGACTAGTGCCCAGGCCTTAGGGAATTTTTACATTTTTGCAAAATAAGTAAATTTGAAAATATTGGTATAACTTTTTGCTCAATTATAAAAATTAGGTAAACAAGATATCATCAAAAAGTTGGTTATGAGCATTATCCAATTGTGCAGATACTTTTCTCATTTTTTTTGTATTTGGTCCATTCTACAACATTTTAAAGTTAGAGGTTCTATTTTCAATCTCAACCTCTTAACTTTTGACAAATTTCTCCACAATTACACAAACTTTTTTCCAAAATCTTATACATATTTTAAAAGAAAAAAATTGTGTTTTTACATTCTAGTGAATTACTTGGATTTTTTAGCTCTTGTAAACTTTTTATTTGTGTCAGATAACTCGTTTTAGGATTTTCTACATGTATTTCTAGCATTTTCATATTTGGGCATTATAGACATGTTTTGTAAGAACATTCTCTTTTGTAGACATATTGATATAAAGTTCCACTATTGTACTTACTTTTGGTGATTTTTGCACATCCTATTGTGCCTTTTGTACTCACGCTATGATATAAAGTGCCATGTGCAGTTGTGTAGGCCTTTTTTTTCTATCACACCTTTTTCAAGTGAGTTTTCCTTCTACGATAACATAAGATCCTAGTGATTCTTGTCTCATTGCTATGCACCTTTGTTTTCACACCCTTTTTATTTATAGGTACTATTTTGTGCATATTTATATGTTCTTGGTTCTCATTCATGCATTTTTTGGTGATAATTTTATTAGACATATCGTGGATCTCCCTTTACAACATTATGAAGGGTTTCTACCATTGGTTATTATTATTCATTCATTTTACATTAGAGTAAGCTATGTATCTAGTTTTTGTTCCTCTATACTAGGAAAATTTAGTGGCTAGTTACTTAGGTATTTTGATGAGATGGAGTATTTACCATATGGACACTCTTGGATTCATATTTATAGAGGTGACCTTCCATTTTCATTTTATATGTGATCTTTAGACTATTAGTACTTGTATTTTCAACTTGTGTCTTTCATGTTGAGTAGTGTCATTAGAGATACTCATGTAGATTCATGTGCCATATGTATCATCAATTTCTATCTATTTTCCTTTATTTTCCATCAGATTTGAGTAGTGTCATTTGAGGCACTTATGTAGATTCTTGTATTCCTAATTTTGGTTCTCATTTATTTCAAAGGATGTTATGTTGCTAGTGGTATTGTTTCTCCATTGATGTCAAAGGTGCATGTGATGTCAAGGTTTGGTACAAAGGTTGATGCATGATGTTGGTCTTCATAAGGTTGGTGTCATTTGTGCTCTTTGATTTATTCATATTCATGATAGCTAAGGTTTTCCTTGTCTGTGTTGCTTCACAATAAAAGTAATATAGATGTTACTTCAAAATGTTTGAAGGATAGTGTTGCTTTACAGAGTTTCTTGTCATTGTTTTTAAGTGAATCATTTGATGTTTACTTTCTACTTTATTAGGAGATGCATTTATATTTGAAGGATAGAGGTTCACTTGGGGTTGTTTAAGGAATAGTGTTACTTGTCATCTTTGTTGGTCTTCATATTTCATTCTTGTTCAACAATTCTTCAAAAAGCATTAAAGCATCAAGGTAAAGGTATTATAATATGCAATCCTTACTTCATGGAATGGAAAGCTAAGATTCAAGTCTTTCTCATGTCTTCTACCCTTTGACACTAGAAAATTGGTTAGGGTTTCTTCATTGTTTGAAAGTTTACTCAAAAAACCCTAAATGTCTCTTAAAATTTCAAAGAAAAGTTTCTTTTCTTTTAATTGAGTGTTGACAAGCTCTATATGGTTATGTGACTTATCAAGGGATTTAGATACATTTGCTATCAATCCCTATATATAGGGTTTACTGACCTAGCAGGTAAAAGTTTCTTATTATATTTTTGTTACAATATCAATGACTATTCTTCAAAGATAAACCTAGTGGCATTTTGAGATCGAGGGTTTATATTTAAACCTTCCAATGGTCATTTCCTAAGGATACAACTTGAAAGGGATTCTGAAAATCATGGGACTATTTTGATTTGTTTCTAATTGAATATGGATGGTCATTGGTTTTTTTTGAGTGGGCACCAAATTTGAAGATATATTTTTTCCTTTTGCATGGAGAATGGATGAGGAGTGCATAGTTTTGAAGAAAATGATTTTTTTTTTTTAGAAAGGTTTTCCTTTTGGTATTCAATAAATTTTGATATAGAGTTTGGGAATTGAATTTAAATATGATAGAAAATTTTCATAAAGTTTAGTTGATAGTTTTTTGTTATGAAGATGATGCCAATGTTCTAAGTAGAGGATATATCTAAAGAATAAGAGCTTTGTTTGAATATAAAAAAAGTGAGTTTTTTGATATTTGAAGATGGAGCACATGTGAAGTAAAGTAAGGATAGTATATTTATCTGAATATGGTGGTGACCTATTGTTCAAGGCAGAGAATATGGCTGATTATGATTGCTATTCTCTATTCAATATAGTGTTTATGTTTGATGAAGTAATAATTTAAAGGAGGATTTCATGAGAATTCAATTTGACAATATGACTAAGAATAAT
>VDFB02058242.1:610858084-610870356 GCA_007258455.2 Sequoia sempervirens | reverse complement strand
CATGATGATGATTCACTTATCAAGGATTGGGAATTTAAAAGGGCTACTTACCTTATGTTTGATTACACACGTAGATATGATGCATCAAGGTATAAAGAACCAGGATGCCATGGTACCTAGTGCGATGGACTTTGACTCAACAAACAAATAGGATTATTCTTGTTCACACTTGACATATGGAAACCTTGCTAGGGCGTACCTAACAAAGCTCAAGTATTCGCCAAGTTATTTTACAAGAACGTCCAACAAGCACAGTAGACAAAAGATAAGATATCATCAAGAGGTCCTTGGAATGAGCGCAATAAGATAAATCGAAAGAAAAGATCAAGTATGTAAACAAGCCAATGTTCTTCATACCTCTAGCCAAAGGAATTTGTTTTGATAGGATAAGAATCCAAGTGATATCCAAAATGATGCCCATTGTCGGAATGATATATCCTAGGACATGCATTGTATAGGATGATGATGGTTTGATAAGTTGATTGACAGACTGTTGATATAAGGTTGATTCACATGATCAAGAGTTTGATTTTATTTTTAAAGATTTGTTGTTTGCTTTTGATTTTACGATTGAAGCTTGCTTTTGCTGGTTTGTTGTGGTTTTTTTTGTTTGTGTTGCCAAAGGACGAAGGTGACAGTCAGTTTATTATAGATGATTGATTATTGTGGGTGCAAGTGAGATGAGACAGATGGATTTTTTCAAATATTTGGATGTTTTTTGATGTTTTTGGAATGTTTTGAGGCTACTTTTGATATTTTGGATTTTTCAAATGTTTTGATTTTTTTGTTTTTCAGTGTTTTGGGGTTTTCTGAGATTTTATGAATGTTTTTGGATTTTGATGTTTTGGATGTTTTTGAATTTTTGACATTTTTTTGATTGTTTTTGGATTTTTATGTCTCGGGGGCTGATCAAAGCTTAGCCTTGCCTACGTTTAAGCTCAGAGACAATGTAGTTCGGATTCCAATGTTTTTGATGTTTTTTTGACTTTTTTAGTGTTTTTGGATTTTTTGATGTTTTTGGATTTTTTGATTTTCTGATGTTTTTGGATTTTCGCATGATTTTGACATATTGGATATGGACATGTGTGATGATATCAGTTCTCTATTTGGGATTTTGGTGAAACCAAGCTAAGGTTGATTGATCGAATCAATGGATTGATGATGATGATAACATTGTTGAGGATACACAACAATGCAAGGATTGGAGTGATCATGATTGATGACAATAACATTGTTGAGGATGCACAACAATGCAAGGATTGATTGATCAAGATTGATGATGATAACATTGTTGAGGATGCACAACAATGCAAGGATTGATTGATCAGGATTGATGATGATAACATTGTTGAGGATGCACAACAATGCAAGGATAGTGTTAAGCAACACAAGGATATCTTGAGATGATGATTTTTGTATTGGATTTGATTGATCATGATTGACGAAGCTTGGTTTGAAACAAAAGATGTTCGAATGATTTAATGTGACGTTGACGTGCAACATAGATGCAACTAATAGTGATTGTTGGGATTGATGTTCAATGAAAGATGAAGACTGATAAGGAATGTCTTCTCGTCAAAATATGCCATGGGCTAGTGTTTTGGAATTTTTTCTCACAAGTGATTTGACCAATTTGATTTCACGTTTTCCAATGTTTGGATCGCCATATAAGTTGGAGGATCATATAGATCAAGATTTATTCCTGAAGAAAGATGTAAATATCTGCCCCCAATGTCTAGCAATGCATGGAATGCCATGTGTGGATGCTCAGATAAGTGTATGGATGGATGGATATGGTAAGCATGCAAAGGATTCCAAGGATTATCTTACGATAAGACAAGGTGTTCGGATAACGAATGCTCATTTGGATAATGCTTCATGGCTCAGATAACACTAGGTTTGATAGGATCAATGAAAATGACCCATGTCAAGATGTTTTACCGTAAGCAAGCGTAAAGTGTGCCCTAAACTTTCATCAAGATCAAGATAACTTGGATGATGGATGCAGATGGATGGAAATGGATTGGATAAATGGTTTATGGATGAATGGATTTATTATGGCTGAGATGGATGGAATGTTGGATTTATTACAGATGGGATGAGATGCTTTCACCTGAAGTGGCACACGTACATGTTCAATTCCACACATGATGCCTGTTTTCTAGGTTTTCATCATGGTCTTGCCCAAAGCGCCGCACATGCGGTTTTCACTAGAGGACAATTTTTCTCTTTACTGTTTTCAATCCTTTTCTGATGTTTCTGGATTTTCATATTTTTTGCTTTTTTGATTTTTCTGGAAGATTTTAAGCTTATGCTGAATCACAAGGTGTTGTTGATGTAGATTCCCCTGTCATAATGTGCCATCGGTATCCTTCCTGAAGAAGTTACTTTGCTAAGATACATGCACTTGAATAAAACTTTTGGGATTTTTGATCTGCTTTATCGATATCGGAGTCGACTTTGTCTTGGTGCGCACATGGGTAAGTGCACAAAGTTGAGTCCACGAAACGTGGAAGTTTTTGCCTTAACCAAAAAATTGAAATCGACATTGCGGAAATGGGATCCCAATTTTAATAAACGGGATCCCGATTTTTAAAAATCGGGATCCCGTTATGGTTCGGGATCCCGAGCCTGAGACGAAACGGGATCCTGATTTTTAAAAATCGGGATCCCGTTTCCTATCGGATTTTGAACCGATGGAAAAGGAACGGGATCCCGATTCTCACAAAACAGATTCCCGATTTTTAAAAAATGGGATCCTGATTTCTATAAATCGGGATCCCGTTTTGTATAAATTGGGATCATGTTTTGTATTGCTATTTATTTTTAAAAAAAAACACATTTCACTGCATAGCGGATGGGACCCCGAGTATTGGCGATAGCAACCCCCACAATCAGCTACAGGTACGCCCCTACATGCCATTTTTTTGCATTTTTTTATTTTGAATTGAAATTTTGAAGAAAATAAATGAATTTAGCATGTTTTTTTTAATTTATTTCACGTTTTAAGGATTTTTTTAAACTATTATAGTAGAAATGAATAACTGTAAAAATAGACGAAAAAATGCAATGAAACCTGAAGGTTTTTTAATAAAAATGAAAAAACGAACCTTGAATTGTGTTTTAGAAACAAAATTTAACTTTTGAAACCTAAATTGTTCGATTAAACCCAAAAAAATTGAATTTGAAAACCCTAATTGAAACAAAACAAAAAACTTTGCATTTCAAAACCCTATAAATCGAAATGAATAAAAACATTGCATTTACAAATCCAAATCAAGCTTTTTGAAACGCTGAATCCAAATCAAACGAAAAAAATTGAATTTGAAAACACTAGTTTGAATTGAAACGAAAAAATTGCATTAAAAACCCTAATTGTTTAAAATTGAAACCCTAAATTGAATTGGAACAAAGAAATTGTTAAAACCCTAAATTGGAATCGAACAAATCATTTTGATTTTGAAAACTAGGTAATTTCGAGCTCAAAAAAATTCATTTGCATTGCTTAAATGTTTTAAATTTTATTTGCTTTGTATGGAAAAAATGATATATATTAAACTTTAGTTCGAATGTTAAATTACAATTAGATTAGAAATCAATATGTTAAAGAATAGTTAAAATTCATAAAGTTTATCTTGATGTTTGTTTGCAAATTTAGTTAGCAAATTCGTAAATCTAAGCGTGTACAATCGATTCCAATTGACACTAACTTGCAAGTCTAAATTATGCCAAGGGCCACCCAAACTTCACCCTAATTTTGCAAAACCCTAGACCCTAAACTATAAAATCTAAACCCTCAACACTAAAGCATTTGAAATTTATGAACCCTAGACCCTAATCTTTCATTGGACATACCTAAAACTATGTAGGTTCAATGTCAAGAATGGGTCTATTTGGTAGATTTATGAAAACTATTTTAAATATCTAGAATGCCATAAAAGTATAATTATAGCAATTCCAATTGGAAACACTTGGGTACATATATATCATATGAAATTTAAATCTAGGAAGGTGTCTATTAAATAGGAGAGTTGATAATACATGGAAAGAGGTTTGTATGGGAATATATGTATTAAGAAAAACATACCACATGACCTCTATAGGATTTTTAAGATGTGATCCTAGATAATAATCCACCCATCCTCAATCATAATGGATTATTTAGCAATTAAGAGAGATTCAATAACCATAAAATTACCTATATTTTGATACTATATAGATTTATGTGGAAGGATAGAAATGCATCAATAAGGAGACAAAGATGGAACCATTTAACACCTACAAGGTACACCTATTACATGGGAAAGGGAGGAGGTACATTATGATAGTTTGGAGGAACTTCATGCTATTATTACAATTTAGAGATAGGAGGATGATTCATATAAATGAAATATAATTAAATATTTATATTATTTAATATAATATATTAAATAATATAAATATTTAATATCATAAAATATAATATAAGATTACAATTAAGGATAGGTAATGTTACAATTTACTTGGGGTTTTAATGAGGATTAGGCTTAAGATTCAATTAGGTTTGTAGTAAATAGTTAGGTTACAATTAGGAATATATAATAAATATTAATATAATTATAATACAAATATAAATTAATTTAAATATAATATAATATAGGAATACATTTAAGATTAGGTAAAGGTTATAATTTAATTAAGTTTCAATTAGGTTTGCATTTCAATTAGGATATGGCTAGGGGTGGGGATCATTTAGCATTATATTATTGTTAGAGTATGGGTTACATTTAAGATTATTGTTATTTTTGTGATATGTATAAATTGATTCATTTTTAACATGATACTTTTTTTTATTAGAGGGGTAAACGCTTTTGACCCAGAGCTAGATGGAACCAATGAGGCTACAGTATGACTAAATTTGGACCTCACTAGACATCTAGATCCCCTTAAGCCATCCTATCACCTTAAATCATAAATCAATTTCTTAAGGGGTCCCAATATCACAAATTTCTTAAGGGGATCAAAGAAGTTCTTAAAATTTGGTGAAGTTGCCCAAGGCAACCAAATTTAACAATAATAAGATCGTGCAAGATTATAATATGAATGAGATTTCATGATCTAGGTTGGTCAGTTGAAACAAGAGTAGATCTCAATCAACTATTCCACAAGATTTAATGTTCTTCACTAACTTGCAAGTTCATTAAATATTTCAAGGGGCACCAGAACTTTACCCTAAGTTTTGTAAACCCTAAACACTAAACCATTCATTTTGTCTTTAAAGGATCTTAATGAAATTTGGTTGCATTGGGAAACTTCACCAAATTTTATTCACTTGAGCCATGTCATTTTCTCCTAGGACCTCACTAGACGTAAATCCCCTTAAGCCATCCTGTCACCCTAAATCGTAATTTGATTTTCTTAAGGGTATCAAAGAAGTTCTTAAAATTTGGTGATCAAAGTTGCCATCATGATCTAGGTTGGTTAGTTGAAACAAGAGTAGATCTCAATCAACTATTCCACAAGAAAATGTTCTTCACTAACTTGCAAGTTCATTAAATATTCCAAATTCTAAACCCTAAAACCCTAAACACTAAACCATTCTATTTTGTCCTACCCAAAGATCATATAAAGTGAAATTTGCTTGTCTTAGGAAAATCCACCAAATTTCATTCCCTTATGCCATGTAATTTTGTCCCAGGATCTTACTACACATATCCCCTTAAGTTATCCTATTACCCTAAACCCTAAACTCTAAATTCTAAACCCTAAACCCTAAAGCCATCATTTTTTCTTAGGCTCTTAATGAAATTTGGTTGCCTTAGGCAACTCCACCAAATTTCATTGCCTTATGCCATGTAATTTTTTCCTAGGATCTTACTACATATATCCCCTTAAGTTATCCTATTACCCTAAACCCTAAACCCTAAAGTCTAAACTGTAAACCCTAAAGCCATCATTTTTTCTTAGGCTCTTAATGAAATTTGGTTGCCTTAGGCAACTCCACCAAATTTCTTTCCCTTATGCCATGTAATTTTTTCCTAGGATCTTACTACATGTAGATCTCCTTAAGCTATCCTATTACCCTAAACCCTAAAGCCATCATTTTTTCTTTAAAGGATCTTAATGAAATTTTGTTTCCTTGGGCAACTTCACCAAATTTTATTCACTTTAGCCATGCCATTTTCTCCTAGGACCTCACTAGACATAAATCCCCTTAAGCCATCCTATCACCCTAAGTCGTAATTTGATTTTCTTAAGGGGTTCCAATATGACATTTCTTAAGGGGATCAAAGAAGTTCTTAAAATTTGGTGATCAAAGTTGCCCAAGGCCCAACCAAATTTAACAATAATAAGATCCTGCAAGATTATACAATATCAATAGTTAATTGAATTTTCATTCAAGTAACATGTGCCTTAGACATATAAATGAGGCTTACATATAATTTTATCATTTGTATTCAATTATTTAAGGCCATTTATATTTAATGGTTTAACTTGGTATTTCCTAAACATGTATCTTACATCTTGAAATTACAAATCTAATGTAGGTTCACTCATATCTTAAAGATCACATGGATCCATTCTATAATATTCGCAATCCACCTCCATGCCATCCATCTCCAACACCTAACCTCCACCTCCCACTCCACCTCGTAACCCCCACCTCCACCACCTAAAATCAATGAATAGGCTCATTTGCAAGCACAAATCAATGCTTCCGCTAGAACCATCCAAGATCAAATCAACATTATTCAAAATGAAGAATGTGTTGCACCTCCTGTGAGGATGTTCGCATCTAGGATGCAAACCCTTGTTGATGCTGTCAGGGCTATGGATGGGATCGTAGATGAGCATCGACAATGGCTAGAGGAGAGGAGAACTCTTGATTTTGAAAAGGAAAACACAAAGAAATGAAGATCTATGTAGTAGAGAGCCATAATAGTTTATAAATTAAAACAATGATCTTAAATAGTTATGAATTTATAAATTGGGTGAACGATGGATATTTTGTGTGATGAATTTATAAATTTGGTTCCAAATGGATATTTTTAGTGACATGAATTTATGATTTTGGTTCTAGATGAATATTTTTAGTGACATGGATTTATGAATTTGGTGGAATTTATGAACTTATAATGAATAGTATATAATAGTATATATTTTATGACTATCTACTAGATCATGATTTCTCCTGCTGAAAATTGTAATATATGTGTGTGTGTGTGTGTGTGTTATGACATAAAATGAGATTTTGTGAATGTTTCAAGTTTATTGTTTAGTATGTATGTGCATGTATTAAAAATTTGCATATATAGTTCTTAAATTTTGAAATTTGTATGTATGTACATAGTTTAGTTTAATGATTTGTACGCATGAAAATTATGCATCATATTTTTTATTTAAAATGTACATGTACATACATTTAATTTTGAATTTTGTATGGACATGCTCTTGAGTTGAACAATCAATGTATATATATGTGCATTTCAATTAAATATATGATCTTAATATATATGTTGCTCATCCTATTTCAATTAAATATATGATCTTAATATATGTATGCACATGGACTATTTTGTATGATTTAATGCAGGTGCACATTTATATTGCATATCATGGATGATTTTAACATTGATGATATCATCAATCCACCCACCTTTGTACCTTACAGCCGTGATCCTCGGGCCCCTTCCCTCCACCTCCACCTCCGGCCCCCTCCACCTCCACCTCCGCCTCTGCCTCCCCCTCCACCTCCACCTAATATGCCACATACAACACCTATCGCATCTGATGAGGCTCACTTGAGAGCACGAATAAATGATCAAGTTACATCCTTACAAAATCAAATCAATTCTATGCAAAGTCAAGCATTGATTCCTCCACATGTGAGACGTTTTGCATTTGCAATGCAAAACATTGTTGATTCCATCAGGATGATCGATTCTCGATCTTGATAGGCAATGAAGAGAGACAAAGAACAAATGAGACAATTTTTTATTCTCGATGGTTCTCTACAAAACAAATATTAGACCTTAAAATAATGAAAGCCCATCTAGCCCCTACTTTCTTGACCCCAAGTACTGACAACCCATTCCACCCAACAATCTAGAATATCCATGAGGTGGTGCATACATCCGCAGATGAGTGCACTTTTTTGGGATCGATGGTATATGGTTTTGATAGTCCCCCACATGCTAATTGGGAGTGCCCATTGTATTTTTTGAGAAAACTGTATGTAGAGTTTGTTTTGGGGCAAAAGCCCAATTATTTTGATTTTAGATCATTTCAGGGTGTTGGTGGCGGCATGCCACAATAGAGATTAGGGGCAAGGGTTGATCCCCGACGCCCCGTGCATGTACAACCCCTTGTTGTTGCTCCTGGTCCTCCCATTCCTGCACCTGTACATCATCAAGCTCTGGTCTCAACATTAGGTTCCCTTAGTACACTTGCAGGAGATCTTGATCAGCACGCTTCTGCGATAGAGAGTGGGGAGCATTGAGACGACGATGATGATGGAGGAGTTTTTTATGGAGCTTGTCCGAGTACCGCTCCAGGAGTGTCAAGGCCCGTCCCCCATATATGTACTAGTTGTCATCAAGTACGCTATGGACCTGATCAGGCCACACCCAGTTCAGGTGGACAGGGAGATTCTGGTGGTTCATCTGGTCGCATCAGTTCATTTGTAGAGTTCCTCATAGCAGAACATCACCCTGAGGACACTATGACACAGGTATAAATATGCATCTAGATGTACATTCATTTTATAAGAATTTTTATGGTTGTATATATCAAAGAAAAGTTTTCAATACATTTTAACAATCAAATTGTTCAGTGTACAGATGACACTAACGATGCAAGGGCAATCATCTGTTCCATGAGTACATACATCGACACCGGTCATACTTGGCAACCCTTATGGGGTATTTTCATTTCAATTTTAAAAATTATATATGAAATCATAAATTATTTAACTTGAGTTTTAAATTTATAATTGAATCACATATATGTTTCAAATATTCATGTTGGTTTAGGTGAGTCAATCGGCATCCATGTCAATTCCTCCTGAGGGATTTTCAAGCACTCCTCCACTATCGAGTGTCATAGATCAGGGGTAGGTACATTCATATTGTAAATTTGTTTAAAGTTTACATTAGTATAGTTGCAATTTTATGAGTTTTGAATTCACTAGATATATGAAACGCATGCATGCACACTTGTAAATATTATAAGCATTAAATGTCTATGTACATGTATGTCTAGGTTGATACCACAATAAGAATGGGCATTGGGCAAACATTTGATGTTGTAGTTACTCATGAGGCCACTGATTTCCAGGTTGTTTACAAAACTTTCTACAAAAAATGTGCAAACTTGAATATATATGTATATATTAACCTAATTAAATTGTACATGCTTTAATTTTGATCTTTTAGGACTTTGTTAGTGCAACTTTCAGCCCTGACCCAGACATAGTTACACCACCAAGAGGACATGTAGAGCGGTGTTTCTCAACAAATGGTAATTCTAATTTTTATTATATTTTAAAGTGAATTATAAATTTTAAATTGAATATATACATACAATATGATATTTTCACATATTCTTTTCTTTTATAGCATGAGACACATCTTCGTAGCTGAAGCATGTATAGACAAAGGTCCCTGGAGAAGAGCCTAGTGCACACAACCTCAGAATACGGTACAATTAAAATATGATAAATTATGAATTAAATTGAATTAAAAAAATTTAATTGTAGAGTTGTACATCTAATTTCAAATTTCTTTGTCTTGTTTATGTAGACTGATTTAGAGAATTTAGAGGTTTATTCAGGCGCATCAGAGCATCCAGATGTAGATATGATGGTAATTTAATTTTATGATGGATTATAAATTAAATTGTCATTAAATCATTTTTTTATTGTCTTACATCTAATTTCATCTTTCTCTTATGTACAAAGTGTTTCAGGTCATCCATATAGTCCGCATGGTGTGAAGAGGTCTCTTGATTATAGAGAGAGTGCATGACCTAGAAACATGTGATTTTATGTGTTATATTTGATTATTTCATGGACTATATTTCTTGTTGATCATGTACTCTGTTGGACTTTATTTCATGTGCCCTTAATATATTGGTTTCATGCACTTAATATGTTACATAAATTATGGACTTTATTATTGTTTGAAATTTTAATTTATACATGTACATTTATGCATTTTATGTTCATAGTCAAGACATTAATATAGGACATTGATGTGAAATTTAGTGATCTCATACATGGATTAATATAGGACATTTTAATATTTACAATAATCAGTCAATAAATCATAATTTACAAAAAAAAGCAATCTATTTATATACCAGAAATTTAGGGTCTAAACCTGAATTGCATTAAAATATGGGTCAAGTGGACATGGATCTTATGCTTAAAATGTATAGATGCACTTCCAAAATCTACATAAGTTATTATTTTAATATTATTTGGAAATAATCATGTGAATGTATAGTCTTTGGATTACTGCATATTTAGATTAATATCAAGTTGGTAATGAAAGTCTTTAACATGTCAAATTTAACTATAGGAAAAATTGAGAACATTTCGAAAAAGAAAAAATAGTTATAAAATCAAAATAATCTTCAACAATAATAATTATTGCTCAAAATACACATGAATTAACACTGTACATGAATAGTAGAAATCTTCGAACACAAAAAATCTTCAATATTTTTTAAAAAATTAAGAACATTTCAAAAAGGAAAAATCACTAATATTCTATTTTATTCAAAATTAACATATATATGTAAATAAATATTTAAATTTTAAGGCTTTACTAAAGGTTTTATTGTACAAAAATATAGCAACTTAGGATTAAGGTTAGGGTTATAGGATAAAGCTTTGGGTAAAGGTTAGGATTAGGACACAACTAGAGTTAGGGTTAGGTTTCAATTAGGGTTAGATACAACAAGGCTTAGCGATATGATTAATTTTAGGACAGGGTAAGGGTTCAATAAGGGTTGGGTTCTAATAACGGTTAGGGTTAGGGTTCAATTCTAACTCTAATTAAAATTGTAATCCTAACCATAACAATACCATAGAAGATTAGAGAATAAAAGCATTAATAAATACTATAAATAATAGTTCATCAAACACTAATTTATAAGTTGTCAAAACAAATAATGACGTCTTAAGGGGGTGTCTAAAGGGGTCATAATAGAACGTCTTAAGGGGATGTCTTAAGGGGTTATAATATGTCTTAAGGGGATATCTAAAGGGGTCATAATAGAACGTGTTAATTAAGGGGATGTCTTAAGGGGTCTTAAGGGGATGTCTAAAGAATTATAAATAGAACATGTTAATTAAGGGATGTCTAAAGGGTCATAATAGGCGTCTTGAGGGGATGTCTTGAGGTTATAATGTCTTAAGGGATGTCTAAAGGGTCATAATAGGCAGTATTAATTAAAGGGGATGTCTTAAGGGTCTTAAGGGATGTCTAAAGGGGTCGCATAGAACATATTAATTGGGGATGTCTAAAGGGTCATAATAGAAGATATCTTGAGACTCCAAGGGGTCATAATATGTCTTAAGGGGATGTCTAAAGGGGTCATAATAGAACGTGTTAATTAAGGGGATGTCTTAAGGGGTCTTAAGGGGATGTCTAAAGGGGTCATAATAGAACATGTTAATTAAGGATGTAGGAATTCTAATAAACGTCTTAAGGGATGTCTTAGGGTTAGAATATGTCTTAAAGGATATCTCGGTCATAATAAACGTCATTAGTTAAAGGATGTCTTAAGGGTCTTAAGGGGATGTCTAAAGGGGTCATAATAGAACATATTAATTAAGGGATGTCAAGGTCTATAATAGAAGGCATCTTAAGGGGATGTATTAAGGGGTCATAATATGTCTTAAGGGGATGTCTAAAGGGATCATAATAGAATGTGTTAATTAAAGGGATGTCTTAAGGGGTCTTAAGGGGATGTCTAAAGGGGTCATAATAGAACATGTTAATTAAGGGGATGTCTAAAAGGGTCATAATAGAACGTCTTAAGGGGATGTCTTAAGGGGTCATAATATGCCTAAATATATAGAATATTGATTTGATACATAGAAGTACATAGAGTATGTTTAATTTTGTAAGTATGTATGTACATATATATCATCTCAAAATGATGTTTACAAAATTTGGATATGCCATCTCAAGAACATCTCAAACTCGTGGCTAGAATGTAGTAGGTCTTCATACCACCTGATATCAAAAAGGTACAAGCAATATCAATGAAATCATCAAAACATA
>VDFB02058242.1:610812025-610857984 GCA_007258455.2 Sequoia sempervirens | reverse complement strand
TTAAGACCCCTTAAGACATCCCCTTAATTAACACGTTCTATTATGACCCCTTTAGACATCCCCTTAAGACCCCTTAAGACATCCCCTTAATTAACACGTTCTATTATGACCCCTTTAGACATCCCCTTAAGACCCCTTAAGACATCCCCTTAATTAACACGTTCTATTATGACCCCTTTAGACATCCCCTTAAGACGTATTATAACCCCTTAAGACACCCCCTTAAGATGTTCTATTATGACTCCTTTAGACACCCCCTTAAGACGTCATTATTTGTTTTGACAACTTATAAATTAGTGTTAGATGAACTATTATTTATAATATTTATTAATGCTTTTATTCTCTAATCTTCTATGGTATTGTTTATTTCTTAAAATTTTATCCTTTCTGGTATATAAATAGATTGTTGTTGTTTGTAAATTATGATTTATTGATTGATTATTGATTGACGTGAATTGAATAAGTTCATTGAGTAATTATCGCTATTTATTGAATGTACATATCATGTATGAAATCAAAAAAATCATCTACTTTTGGATTAGGAAAAACATTCACTGCTAGATCGACATTCAACTCCACCTCTATATCCTTTAGAATTTTTTGCACTAAAAAATTGTATTACTTTACACTTAATTGCATCAAAATTAAAATCCCAATAAATTAAGACATAACCTTGTTTCATCCATTATTTATACCAAATCAAGCCTTTTGATTTACCTAATTGATGCACTTTTAGCATCTTTGAGATTTTGATCATTAAAGGAATTTTAAGGAATTCACAAAGTTACATAATTCCTAATCATTTTTGCTTATCTGGCTCTAGAGTGAGATATTTTTAGACATTTATTCCAAGATTATGACTTCTCTTTTTTGTGAGAAAATACTGTCACTACCTACTATCCACTACCTACTATCCATCTATACTTTTAAATCTGATTCAATACTACTTTTAATTCACAATTTTTGACATATATGGTTTAATATAAATTTTGGGTCCAAGCTTTGGTAATTCTTTTTTTTATCACCTACGGTAAATTAGGTCACATAAGAAATTCTTTGTCTAGCCTTATACTCGGCTACCTGACCTAACTTTACCAAATGTGGAATGTGCTAAGATAAAAGTCTCGATTTTGTAAGACTTAAAATTCTTAAAAACAAGTCTACTCTTGATTTAAATTGTTTTAAACACCTCCACAAGTGAATTTATCACAAAAATAGGTTCTTTAAACTTTTTTGATTCAATTAGGAAGCACACATTGTCATGCTAACCATGGCCCCCATGCCTTTCAAATGCAACATGCATGTTGTGAGACCACACAACACTATCCACCTAGGTACTAATCGTAAACACTAGCTCTTGGAAACCAACATCATATTCCTTGATGATGAATGTTATACACAATGATGAATTAAAAGAAATGGATTATCTTATAATTGAAAGAAATTTTCCTACTTGAACCATAGTTATATAAGTTCATTGAGTAATTATCGCTATTTATTGAATGTACATATCATGTATATCATGTATGAAATCACTAAATTTACAAAGTATAAATATTAAAATGTCCTATATTAATCCATGTATGAGTTCACTAAATTTCACATTAATGTCCTATATTAATGTCTTGACTATGAACATAAAATGCATAAATGTACATGTGTAAATTAAAATTTCAAACAATAATAAAGTCCATAATTTATGTAACATATTAAGTGCATGAAATACATGATAAACAAGAAATATAGTCCATGAAATAAACAAATATAACACATTATAAAATCACATGTTTCTAGGTCATGTAATGTCTCTATGATCAAGAGACCTGTTCATACCATGTGGACTATGTGGATGACCTGAAACATTCTGTATAAGAGAAAGATGAAATTAGATGTAAGACAATAAAAAATGATTTAATGACAATTTAATTTATAATCCATCATAAAATTAAATTACCATCATATCTGCGTCTGGATGCTCTAGTGCACCTGAAGAAACCTCTAAATTCTCTAAATCAATCTACATAAACAAGACAAAGAAATTTAAATTAGATGTACAACTCTACAATTAAATTTTTAATTCAATTTAATTCTATAATTTATCATATTTTAATTGTACCAGATTCCGAGGTTGTGCACTAGCTCTTCAGACTCATTTGTACATGCTCAACTACTAGATGTGTCTCATGCTACAAAAGAAAAAGAATATGCAAAAATCTCATATTATGTATATATTCAATTTAAAATTTATAATTGAATTTAAATATAATAAAAAAATTAAATTACCATTTGATCTGAAACCTGCTCTACATGTCCTCCTGGTGGTGTAACTATGTTTGGGTCAGGGCTGAAAGTTGCACTAACAAAGTCCTACAAGATCAAAATTAAAGCATGTGCAATTGAATTAGGTTAATATATATATATATATATTCAAGTTTGTACATTTTGTGTAGAAAGTCCTGGAAATCAGTGGCCTCACGAGTAACTGCAGCATCAAATGTTTGCCCAATGCCCATTCTTATTGTGGTATCAACCTAGACATGTTACGTACATAGACATTTAACGCTATAATATTTACAAGTGTACATGCATGCATTTCATATATCTAGTGAATTCAAAACTCATAAATTGTAACTATACTAATGTAAACTTTAAAACAATTTACACATGAATGTACTACCGACCTATGATTTATAGTGGAGGAATGCTTGACAATCCTCAAGAGGAATCGACGGGATGTCGACACTCACCTAAACCAACATAAATATTTGAAACATATATGTGATTCAATTATAAATTTAAACTCAAGTTAAATAATTTATAATTTCATATACCTAAAAATTGAATCGTACTACCCCATAAGGGTTGCCTAGTATGACGTGTCGATGTATGTACTGTGGAACGTGATGATTTCCTTGCATCGCTAGTGTCATCTCAGACACCAAACAATTTGATTGTTAAAATGTATTGCAAACTTTTCTTTGATATATCCAACCATCAAAATTCTTATAAAATGAACGTACATCTAGATGCATATTTCTACCTGTGTCGTAGTGTCCTCAGGGTGATGTTCTGCTATGAGGAACTCTACAAATGAATTGATGTGACCAGATGAACCACCAGAATCTCCCCGTCCACCTGAACTAGGTGTGGCCTGATCAGGTCCATAGCATACTTGATGACAACTAGTACATATATGGGGACTTAGCTCGACACTCGAGCTTGCAGTATTCGGACCAGCTCCATAAAAAACTCCATCATCATCGTCGTCTCTATGCTCCCCACTCGTTATCATAGAAGCGTGTTGATCAAGGTCTCCTGCGAGTGTACTAAGGGAACCTAATGTTGAGACCAGAGCTTGATGATGTACAAGTGCAGGAATGGGAGGACCAGGAGCAACAACAAGGGGTTGTGCATGCATGGGGCGTCGAGGATCAACCCTTGCCCCTAATCTCTATTGTGGCATGCTGCCACCAACACCCTAAAATGATCTAAAATCAAAATAATTGGGCTTTTGCCCCAAAACAAACTCTACATACAGTTTTCTCAAAAAATACAATGGGCACTCCCAATTAGCATGTGGGGGACTATCAAAACCATATACCATCGATCCCAAAAAAGTGCACTCATCTGCGGATGTATGCACCACCTCTCATGGATATTATTCTAGATTTTTGTTGGGTGGAATGGGTTGTCGAGTAACGGGGTCAAGAAAGTAGGGGGCTAGATGGGCTTTCATTATTTTAAGGTCTAATATTTGTTTGTAAGAGAGACCATCAGAATAAAATTGTCTCATTTGTTCTTTGTCTCATCGATGCCTATCAAGATCAGAATCGATCATCCTGATGGAATCAACAACATTTTGCATTGCAGATGCAAAACGTCTCACATGTGGAGGAATCAATGCTTGACTCTGCATAGCATTGATTTGATCTTGTAAGGATGTAACTTGATCATTTATTCGTGCTCTCAAGTGAGCCTCATCAGATGCGATAGGTGTTGCATGTGGCATATTAGGTGGAGGTGGAGGGGGAGGGGAGGGAGGGGAGGTGGAGGTGGAGGGGAAGGGGCCGGATCGGCTATGGGTAGAGGTGGTGGATTGATGATATCATCAATGTTAAAATCATCCATGATATGCTTTCGATATAAATGTGCACCTGCATTAAATCATACAAATAGTCCATGTGCATACATATATTAAGATCATATAATTGAAATAGGATAGGCAACATATTAAGATCATATATTTAATTGAAATGCACATATATATACATTGATTGTTCAACTCAAGAGCATGTCCATACAAAATTCAAAATTAAATGTATGTACATGTACATTTTAAAATAAAAATATGATGCATGGTACCAATGCGTACAAATCATTAAACTAAACTATGTACATACATAAAAATTTCAAAATTTAAGAACTATATATGCAAATTTTTAATACATGCACATACATACTAAACAATAAACTTGAAACATTCACAAAATCTCATTTATGTCTAACACACACACACATATATATATTACAATTTTTCAGCAGGAGAAATCATGATCTAGTAGATAGTCATAAAATATATACTATTATATACTATTCATTATAAGTTCATAAATTCCACCAAATTCATAAATCCATGTCACTAAAAATATCCATCTAGAACCAAAATCATAAATTCATGTCACTAAAAATATCCATTTGGAACCAAATTTATAAATTCATCACACAAAATATCCATTGTTCACCCAATTTATAAATTCATAACTATTTAAGATCATTGTTTTAATTTATAAACTATTATGGCTCTCTACTGCATAGATCTTCATTTCTTTGTGTTTTCCTTTTCAAAATCAAGAGTTCTCCTCTCCTCTAGCCATTGTCGATGCTCATCTACCAATCCCATCCATAGCCCTGACAACATCAACAAGGGTTTGCATCCTAGATGCGAACATCCTCACAGGAGAATGCACACATTCTTTTGAATAATGTTGATTTGATCTTGGATGGTTCTAGCAGAAGCATTGATTTGTGCTTGCAAACAAGCATGTTCATTGATTTCAGGTGGTGGAGGTGGGGGGTTACGAGGTGGAGTGGGCGGAGGTGGAGGTAAGGTGTTGGAGATGGATGGCATGGAGGTGGATTGCGAATATTATTGAATGGATCCATGTGATCTTTAAGATATGAGTGAACCTGCATTAGATTTGTAATTTCAAGATGTAAGATACATGTTTAGGAAATACCTTTAAAACATTCAATATAAATGGCCTTAAATAATTGAATACAAATGATAAAATTATATGTAAGCCTCATTTATATGTCTAAGGCACATGTTACTTGAATGAAAATTCAATTAACTATTGATATTGTATAATCTTGCAGGATCTTATTATTGTTAAATTTGGTTGGGCCTTGGGCAACTTTGATCACCAAATTTTAAGAACTTCTTTGATCCCCTTAAGAAATGTCATATTGGAACCCCTTAAGAAAATCAAATTACGACTTAGGGTGATAGGATGGCTTAAGGGGATTTATGTCTAGTGAGGTCCTAGGAGAAAATGGCATGGCTAAAGTGAATAAAATTTGGTGAAGTTGCCCAAGGAAACAAAATTTCATTAAGATCCTTTAAAGAAAAAATGATGGCTTTAGGGTTTAGGGTAATAGGATAGCTTAAGGAGATCTACATGTAGTAAGATCCTAGGAAAAAATTACATGGCATAAGGGAAAGAAATTTGGTGGAGTTGCCTAAGGCAACCAAATTTCATTAAGAGCCTAAGAAAAAATGATGGCTTTAGGGTTTACGGTTTAGACTTTAGAGTTTAGGGTTTAGGGTAATAGGATAACTTAAGGGGATATATGTAGTAAGATCCTAGGAAAAAATTACATGGCATAAGGCAATGAAATTTGGTGGAGTTGCCTAAGGCAACCAAATTTCATTAAGAGCCTAAGAAAAAATGATGGCTTTAGGGTTTAGGGTTTAGACTTTAGAGTTTAGGGTTTAGGGTAATAGGATAACTTAAGGGGATATATGTAGTAAGATCCTAGGACAAAATTACATGCATAAGGGAATGAAATTTGGTGGATTTTCCTAAGACAACCAAATTTCACTTTATGATCCGGTAGGACAAAATGAATGGTTTAGTGTTTAGGGTTTAGGGTTTAGAATTTGGAATATTTAATGAACTTGCAAGTTAGTGAAGAACATTTTCTTGTGGAATAGTTGATTGAGATCTACTCTTGTTTCAACTAACCAACCTAGATCATGATGGCAACTTTGATCACCAAATTTTAAGAACTTCTTTGATACCCCAAGAAAATCAAATTACGATTTAGGGTGAGGATGGCTTAAGGGGATTTACGTCTAGTGAGGTCCTAGGAGAAAATGACATGGCTCAAGTGAATAAAATTTGGTGAAGTTTCCCAATGCAACCAAATTTCATTAAGATCCTTTAAAGACAAAATGAATGGTTTAGTGTTTAGGGTTTACAAAACTTAGGGTAAAGTTCTGGTGCCCCTTGGAATATTTAATGAACTTGCAAGTTAGTGAAGAACATTAAATCTTGTGGAATAGTTGATTGAGATCTACTCTTGTTTCAACTGACCAACCTAGATCATGAAATCTCATTCATATTATAATCTTGCACGATCTTATTATTGTTAAATTTGGTTGCCTTGGGCAACTTCACCAAATTTTAAGAACTTCTTTGATCCCCTTAAGAAATTTGTGATATTGGGACCCCTTAAGAAATTGATTTATGATTTAAGGTGATAGGATGGCTTAAGGGGATCTAGATGTCTAGTGAGGTCCAAATTTAGTCATACTGTAGCCTCATTGGTTCCATCTAGCTCTGGGTCAAAAGCGTTTACCCCTCTAATAAAAAAAAGTATCATGTTAAAAATGAATCAATTTATACATATCACAAAAATAACAATAATCTTAAATGTAACCCATACTCTAACAATAATATAATGCTAAATGATCCCCACCCCTAGCCATATCCTAATTGAAATGCAAACCTAATTGAAACTTAATTAAATTATAACCTTTACCTAATCTTAAATGTATTCCTATATTATATTATATTTAAATTAATTTATATTTGTATTATAATTATATTAATATTTATTATATATTCCTAATTGTAACCTAACTATTTACTACAAACCTAATTGAATCTTAAGCCTAATCCTCATTAAAACCCCAAGTAAATTGTAACATTACCTATCCTTAATTGTAATCTTATATTATATTTTATGATATTAAATATTTATATTATTTAATATATTATATTAAATAATATAAATATTTAATTATATTTCATTTATATGAATCATCCTCCTATCTCTAAATTGTAATAATAGCATGAAGTTCCTCCAAACTATCATAATGTACCTCCTCCCTTTCCCATGTAATAGGTGTACCTTGTAGGTGTTAAATGGTTCCATCTTTGTCTCCTTATTGATGCATTTCTATCCTTCCACATAAATCTATATAGTATCAAAATATAGGTAATTTTATGGTTATTGAATCTCTCTTAATTGCTAAATAATCCATTATGATTGAGGATGGGTGGATTATTATCTAGGATCACATCTTAAAAATCCTATAGAGGTCATGTGGTATGTTTTTCTTAATACATATATTCCCATACAAACCTCTTTCCATGTATTATCAACTCTCCTATATAATAGACACCTTCCTAGATTTAAATTTCATATGATATATATGTACCCAAGTGTTTCCAATTGGAATTGCTATAATTATACTTTTATGGCATTCTAGATATTTAAAATAGTTTTCATAAATCTACCAAATAGACCCATTCTTGACATTGAACCTACATAGTTTTAGGTATGTCCAATGAAAGATTAGGGTCTAGGGTTCATAAATTTCAAATGCTTTAGTGTTGGGGGTTTAGATTTTATAGTTTAGGGTCTAGGGTTTTGCAAAATTAGGGTGAAGTTTGGGTGGCCCTTGGCATAATTTAGACTTGCAAGTTAGTGTCAATTGGAATCGATTGTACACGCTTAGATTTACGAATTTGCTAACTAAATTTGCAAACAAACATTGATAAAATTTATGAATTGTAACTATTTTTTAACATATTGTTTTCTAATCTAATTGTAATTTAACATTCGAAACTAAAGTTTAATATATATCATTTTTTCCATACAAAGCAAATAAAATTTAAAACATTTAAGCAATGCAAATGAATTTTTTTGAGCTCGAAATTACCTAGTTTTCAAAATCAAAATGATTTGTTCGATTCCAATTTAGGGTTTTAACAATTTCTTTGTTCCAATTCAATTTAGGGTTTCAATTTTAAACAATTAGGGTTTTTAATGCAATTTTTTCGTTTCAATTCAAACTAGTGTTTTCAAATTCAATTTTTTTCGTTTGATTTGGATTCAGGGTTTCAAAAAGCTTGATTTGGATTTGTAAATGCAATGTTTTTATTCATTTCGATTTATAGGGTTTTGAAATGCAAAGTTTTTTTTTTTGTTTTGTTTCAATTAGGGTTTTCAAATTCAATTTTTTTGGGTTTAATCGAACAATTTAGGTTTCAAAAGTTAAATTTTGTTTCTAAAACACAACTCAAGTTTTGTTTTTTCATTTTTATTAAAAAACCTTCAGGTTTCATTGCATTTTTTCGTCTATTTTTACAGTTATTCATTTCTACTATAATAGTTTAAAAAAATCCTTAAAACGTGAAATAAATTAAAAAAAACATGCTAAATTCATTTATTTTCTTCAAAATTTCAATTCAAAATAAAAAAATGCAAAAAAATGGCATGTAGGGGCGTACCTGTAGCTGATTGTGGGGGTTGCTATCGCCAATACTCGGGGTCCCATCCGCTATGCAGTGAAATGTGTTTTTTTTTAAAAATAAATAGCAATACAAAACATGATCCCAATTTATACAAAACGGGATCCCGATTTATAGAAATCAGGATCCCATTTTTTAAAAATCGGGAATCTGTTTTGTGAGAATCGGGATCCCGTTCCTTTTCCATCGGGTTCAAAATCCGATAGGAAACGGATCCCGATTTTTAAAAATCGATCCCGTTTGTCTCGGCTCGGGATCCCGAACCATAACGGGATCCCGATTTTTAAAAATCGGGATCCCGTTTATTAAAATTGGGATCCCATTTCCGCAATGTCGATTTCAATTTTTTGGTTAAGGCAAAAACTTCCACGTTTCGTGGACTCAACTTTGTGCACTTACCCATGTGCGCACCAAGACAAAGTCGACTCCGATATCGATAAAGCAGATCAAAAATCCCAAAAGTTTTATTCAAGTGCATGTATCTTAGCAAAGTAACTTCTTCAGGAAGGATACCGATGGCACATTATGACAGGGGAATCTACATCAACAACACCTTGTGATTCAGCATAAGCTTAAAATCTTCCAGAAAAATCAAAAAAGCAAAAAATATGAAAATCCAGAAACATCAGAAAAGGATTGAAAACAGTAAAGAGAAAAATTGTCCTCTAGTGAAAACCGCATGTGCGGCGCTTTGGGCAAGACCATGATGAAAACCTAGAAAACAGGCATCATGTGTGGAATTGAACATGTACGTGTGCCACTTCAGGTGAAAGCATCTCATCCCATCTGTAATAAATCCAACATTCCATCCATCTCAGCCATAATAAATCCATTCATCCATAAACCATTTATCCAATCCATTTCCATCCATCTGCATCCATCATCCAAGTTATCTTGATCTTGATGAAAGTTTAGGGCACACTTTACGCTTGCTTACGGTAAAACATCTTGACATGGGTCATTTTCATTGATCCTATCAAACCTAGTGTTATCTGAGCCATGAAGCATTATCCAAATGAGCATTCGTTATCCGAACACCTTGTCTTATCGTAAGATAATCCTTGGAATCCTTTGCATGCTTACCATATCCATCCATCCATACACTTATCTGAGCATCCACACATGGCATTCCATGCATTGCTAGACATTGGGGGCAGATATTTACATCTTTCTTCAGGAATAAATCTTGATCTATATGATCCTCCAACTTATATGGCGATCCAAACATTGGAAAACGTGAAATCAAATTGGTCAAATCACTTGTGAGAAAAAATTCCAAAACACTAGCCCATGGCATATTTTGACGAGAAGACATTCCTTATCAGTCTTCATCTTTCATTGAACATCAATCCCAACAATCACTATTAGTTGCATCTATGTTGCACGTCAACGTCACATTAAATCATTCGAACATCTTTTGTTTCAAACCAAGCTTCGTCAATCATGATCAATCAAATCCAATACAAAAATCATCATCTCAAGATATCCTTGTGTTGCTTAACACTATCCTTGCATTGTTGTGCATCCTCAACAATGTTATCATCATCAATCCTGATCAATCAATCCTTGCATTGTTGTGCATCCTCAACAATGTTATCATCATCAATCTTGATCAATCAATCCTTGCATTGTTGTGCATCCTCAACAATGTTATTGTCATCAATCATGATCACTCCAATCCTTGCATTGTTGTGTATCCTCAACAATGTTATCATCATCATCAATCCATTGATTCGATCAATCAACCTTAGCTTGGTTTCACCAAAATCCCAAATAGAGAACTGATATCATCACACATGTCCATATCCAATATGTCAAAATCATGCGAAAATCCAAAAACATCAGAAAATCAAAAAATCCAAAAACATCAAAAAATCCAAAAACACTAAAAAAGTCAAAAAAACATCAAAAACATTGGAATCCGAACTACATTGTCTCTGAGCTTAAACGTAGGCAAGGCTAAGCTTTGATCAGCCCCCGAGACATAAAAATCCAAAAACAATCAAAAAAATGTCAAAAATTCAAAAACATCCAAAACATCAAAATCCAAAAACATTCATAAAATCTCAGAAAACCCCAAAACACTGAAAAACAAAAAAATCAAAACATTTGAAAAATCCAAAATATCAAAAGTAGCCTCAAAACATTCCAAAAACATCAAAAAACATCCAAATATTTGAAAAAATCCATCTGTCTCATCTCACTTGCACCCACAATAATCAATCATCTATAATAAACTGACTGTCACCTTCGTCCTTTGGCAACACAAACAAAAAAAACCACAACAAACCAGCAAAAGCAAGCTTCAATCGTAAAATCAAAAGCAAACAACAAATCTTTAAAAATAAAATCAAACTCTTGATCATGTGAATCAACCTTATATCAACAGTCTGTCAATCAACTTATCAAACCATCATCATCCTATACAATGCATGTCCTAGGATATATCATTCCGACAATGGGCATCATTTTGGATATCACTTGGATTCTTATCCTATCAAAACAAATTCCTTTGGCTAGAGGTATGAAGAACATTGGCTTGTTTACATACTTGATCTTTTCTTTCGATTTATCTTATTGCGCTCATTCCAAGGACCTCTTGATGATATCTTATCTTTTGTCTACTGTGCTTGTTGGACGTTCTTGTAAAATAACTTGGCGAATACTTGAGCTTTGTTAGGTACGCCCTAGCAAGGTTTCCATATGTCAAGTGTGAACAAGAATAATCCTATTTGTTTGTTGAGTCAAAGTCCATCGCACTAGGTACCATGGCATCCTGGTTCTTTATACCTTGATGCATCATATCTACGTGTGTAATCAAACATAAGGTAAGTAGCCCTTTTAAATTCCCAATCCTTGATAAGTGAATCATCATCATCATCATCATCATCATCATCATCATCATCTCTAATAAATTCTTGTCAGATCATGGGCTTGTTGGATCCTCTTGCCATCATCTCACTTCCGCACTAACATCGCATCATGAATAGTCAATCATCATCACCACTGCATCCATCATGCATCCATCCATCCTGCATCCATCATGCATCCATCTTGCATCCACAAAACTATTAGCATGCCACATATCATTCATATCATACATAATAGGAAACAACGATCATTTCACATGCATTGCATTTGCATCATCATCATAATATAGATCTGTTAGTCTAAGCATCTGCATAAATCATCCATTGCATAATCACAGCATATCACATCATCCATCTCATCCATCATCACATCATATCATCATTTAAGTTGTTTAGGATAATATAGATTTGTTATTCTAAGCATCTTAAAATCATCTCATTTGCATCATCATCCATAACCATCTAGTTTGAACCTCTTTATCATGAGATCGAACCTCAAATCGAATCTTTTCGCTCTATCTCTCGAGGGGGCAATGTACCAGTGTACTTCTTTCCGCTGGGGCATTCGAAAAATCAGAAATTTTTTGAATTTTAGATCGCGGCAAGCTTATTCTTTGAACCAATGCAACAAGTACATTGCTTCAAAGAGGGGAAAAATGTAGACATGCAAAATTAACATTATGCATATTCATCCGCTCATTGAATAAATCAAATGCAGCAAATCCATTCACCAAGTAAATCAAGTCTTTAGTCCTAAGGTTATTCATTTAAATAAATCAACTTGTCTCACATCAATCTTTAATTAAATAAACAAAAATTTATTTAATTAAATCCTCAAATGCATTTTCCATCCTTTTTTGAATTAAATAAATCAAATATTTAAGTCATAAAAGTCAAAATCACCTAAACATCATTAAGCTAACCTAATCCTGATTAAATGCTAATCCTAACCACTTGCATTCTCTAGATTTTGCCACTTGCACCAATAAATCAATTTATTAATTTATTAAATCAACATTTTCACTCAACATGGCATCTTCCCTCAAATTTGAATTCAAAAGCAAGTTGAAAGGTACACCCAATAGAGCATTTATGAGGCCTTACATGTCTCTTACATGTCCCTTGCAAAGGTCAAACCAAGCATTAACTATCAAATTCAAATTTGAAATTTCCCCCTCTTGGGCACATTTCCCAAATCTTGCACACTCCTCAATCACTCACATGATGAAAAGTGTCCTCATCTCATTGGCTTAATCTTTAGTCCCACATCCTCCATGTTTGGCACTCTTAGCATTTAAAAATCTTTAAATAGAGGCATCATTCTTTAGCAAATCCTCCACAATTTCATCCAAAAAGCTTATGCAAAGTCACTCTTCATTGAAGAACTAATTTTTCCCATCCATCATCTTGATCATCAACATATCACATCATGGATCTTAATCAAGGATTGGGAAAGGGATTCTTTCCATAGAAGCACCAATCCACTATAAGATGCTATTTTGATTATTAGAATGATGCTTTTCTATGTTTTTCTTGTTTCTTTGGCATTATTCTTGTGATTAGATGAATCTTATAGAGGATCATTTGTTTGCTTTGGTTTACTAACAATACTAAGGGTTTTTGTTTTTTGAGCTAATGCAAATTTAGGGTTCTACAAGTAGTAAGACCATGAGACAGGTATGTATACTTTGTCTCAACAACTTTCTAGGTATTGAAACTAAGAGAGATAATATATCATTTCATCTGTCCCTTCCAATCATTGTAGTTAGTTCCATCAAACATAGGGATCACCAAATTATGCTCCATCAGATCTTCCTTAAGTGATTAAGCTCTGCACCAAGGAACCAATGCTCTGATACCAATTGTTAAATAGGCGCAGGACAACTAGGGGGGGGATGAATCAGTTTTTACAAAATTCAAACTTAAAACCTTCAACACTTATCAATTCTGCAACCAAACTATTTCGTTATTAGGTATGAGCATGAAACACAAATAACAGAAAGTAAATCAACACATTGAACACCAGTTTTTTACATGGAAATCCCAATAAGGGGAAAACCATGGTGAGGGTTAGCTCACAATATAAAGATATTATAAAACTGAATATAGAGGCTCACTACCCAAAAGAGGACTCATTGTCCAAGTACAAAGACTCACTATCCAATAGGGAGGCTCACTGTCTATAGATACATAAGAGAACAAAAGATCGACCACAACAATTAACACACATCCACAACTTTGAATAAAGAATTGCAGAAACCTTCAGCTCACTGCCTTCAGGAATCTAATACAATGAAGAACTGTTGTCTCAAATCACTCACACACTTCTTCTCTTATGATTTGTGGCTCACTTCGTCACTTTGCATCACACTGTCATACAAATCTTCACAATTCAACTTGCATTTATAACATCTTCAACCTTAGAAACTTTCTCCAAGGTCAGCCACATAAACTTTATTTCAAAAATTCAAATTAGGTCAGTAACTCAACATTCCCACGGTGGAAAGAAATGATAGTAGACCAATAAAAATTTATCCAAGACCCAAGAATAATGTCTCGAATCAACCACATGCTTCCTTAATTAAATTTTATTCTTCAAATGAAGTGTAAACACTAGGTCGTCCAGACCTAATGAAAACACAAATGAACATTGTTGTACATGCTTACCAACAAGAAGATGACATGCAGACACCACAACATGCTTCATTATGCATGAGAACACATCTCATATTTCTTCAAATACATCTGCAGCAAATGCAATACGCTTCAAACACTGAACTCCTTTCACCAGTCCATTCAGACTATGCAACCACACACAACAACGTAGAAATATTACTTCTGGACCACCAGACTTTGAACTTCTTTGTTAGAACCCAAAGAACACCTTCACAAGACATATCTCAGATTCGCAAGATCTGAAACAAAACAATGGAGAATTGCAGAGTAGAAACTTTCCTCCCAGTCCATAGAAGACCAATTCTGCCAGAACATTTCACATACTAGTGAACGTAACTTTCATGTACCATCACACCAAAGGCTACAATTTAGGATATATCACCAAAAGATCATTATTATCAAACCTTTAGATCCACACAAGCATAGGATCAACATAGGAGAAATTTGGAGTACATACTGAAGCACATTTTGAACACAGTCAACATTTTGACTTCTCTTCTTTATTAATTTTCTCAAAAAAACTTGGAAACTTATCAACACAACACATCTACAACATCATAAAGATAGCTCCACGTACTCACAACATTTCAACTATACATGTACAATCTACAACATACTAAACTATTTTGACATCAATGGAAACATTAATGACAACACCACCAAGTTAGCTCATACTTGCAACTAAACTATCCTAAGGAAGAGCCTTATTAAATATGTCAGCAGCCTGATCGTTTATAGGCACATACTCAAGCTTCACTTCATTCTATGCAACCTTCTCTTTCAAAAAGTGATCCTAGATTGAGATATGTTTTGTCCTTGAATGCATGATCAAATTCTTTGAAATATTGATAGGACTTTGTGAGCACAAAACAAGTGTCAAACATGTTATAAAAGAAAATCTAATGCTCTCTATGAAATTCTTCGAGAAACAAAGTTGAAACCATGAAAATAAAGAAAGAACACAATATGAAATCAACTAAGCTAACCAAACCTCAATCCAATAGGGGGAAGTGGAGCACAAAATCTACAAAAACTAACAAGATATCACAAACCAAGTGTAAAACATGTTAGAAAAGAAAATCTAATGCTCTGTATGAAATTTTTGGAGAAACAAAGTTGAAAACATGAAAATAAAGCAAGAACACAATATGAAATCAACTAAGCTTACCAAACCTCAATCCCATAGGGGGAGTGGTGCTCCTTTGATGTAGAAAGAATCCCTTTCCCAATCCCTTTAATAAGCCTGATGTAGTTTAGATGATTCAAAGATGAAATTGACTATAATCTAGCTATGATGCTTGAAAATGATGGAAAACTATGAACTCAAATGACTATAATGGAAATGTATGAAGTTGTGGATCCGTATTGTGAAAATGATGCCTCTATTTATAGAAGCCAAGGGTTGAAGAATGAGAGGATTTGATGAATGTGGGATAAATCGAGAGCCAATGAGAATGTGCCAAGTGTCACAATTTCATTGGATGAGAGTGGAGCACATTTTAAGAAATGTGTGAGTGTAGAGGGATGGAAGAGAAGTAAATGTTGTTGGTTTAGAATTTGAAATTGGTGTAAGAGGAATTGAATGACATTTGAGAGGATGTAAGAGGATTTGAAAGGTTGTAAGAGAATTTATTGCAAATGTAAGAGGATGTGATAGGTTTTTGAAAACCTTTGGAGGGAAATTGAATGAGAGGTTTTGAGAGGACTATTCCTTGGAATATGCCTTGATGAGGTAAAATAGATGAATTAAATAATTAATTGAAATTATTTTCATGTGCAACCTGGTTAGTTGACCATGAGTTGATTTAAATATTGAGGAGTTAAAATATGGAGGATTTGATGATGATGATTAGAAAGCTAATTTAGGATTAATTAATTAATTGGAGTGAATTAGGAGATGTGACATTTGATTTGATTGATTTTAATCAAATGAGAGGATTAAGAGAGGATTTGATTAAATAAGATGAATAATTAGTTAGAAGAAGGATGAATTAATCAATAAATTTAATTATTTGATTAATAACTAAATTTGTTGATTTTAATTAAATAATACATTGATTATTCAATCAATTGATCAATTTGAAGTGATTTAGGAAGAAATGATGTTAGTTGATCAAAATCAAATGCATAGTATCAATCAATACTTTATTATGTGTCTACATTTTTCCCCTCTTTGAAGCAAAGTACCTATTGCATATGTTCAAAAAATAACACTCCCATGATCAAATTTTTTTAAAAAATTATTTTTTTTCGAATGACTCACTGTTGCCCCAGTGTAAGAAATTATGCTGCTACACTGCCCCCTCAAGGGATCGAGCAAAAATTGCAAAATTAGGCTGAGCTTGTGAAAAATATTCAACAACAATTCAGGAGCAAGGAACATCCCACGGGATGCGAAATTAGGCTCATGATGACGAAAATGGATCAAAATGGACTTTGTTTGGGAAAAAATAGATTAAATGGGTTCATAAGCCCTAAAAGATACCCAAAAAAGCCTAAAAAATTTACATATAAGGGGTTAAGAGGGTCATCCTCAAATCATTTGCTAACTCAACCTTTAGAGATTCTAGCGATTTTGCTCCAAGGTGCTGACGGAATGGTTGCTCGTGTGCTTCCTAGACATTGAACAGATCGAGTTCGTGAGTTCCAGCGGCCCCAGAACGTAGGACCTGGGTACACCTTTCGAAACTTTTATCGTTTTTCATGTTTTTAGTGCATTTATTAGGGTCCCTTTAGGTCAACCAAAATTAGTCCTCTAGGGCATCACTTTTGTCATGGGTCACATCACCTTTGCAAATACCAACCCACATTTGTAGTGGAGCATTGTGTGACACTAGAGGGTTTCAGAGTCATGCAAAAAATGCCAACTCACCTTTGCAATATTGCATCACACGGCCCTAGGAGGTTTTTGGCATTGCTTGAAAATGCCCACTTGCCTTTGCAGGATAGCGTTGCTTTTGATTTTAGCATCACATTTGCAAAATGCAAAGCATCACTTTTGAAAATGTCGCATTTCCTTTTCTTATTCAAGGTTTTTTTTTTTGAAAAGTGTCCATTTTACAAATTTTTGATGTCATGGGCATTTTTATTACAGGAGGTCCTGTCGGTGCTCCATTTGAAGGAGCACAAGAACTAGTTTTTGCACTGAGCTAGGAATTTGTTAGATCAGGTCTTGTTTTTCCTCAAAGCAATTGGGTTTGGCCACATTTCTTAGATGCTTGAGGTGCAGACACACCTTGCAATGATGACAACATTGGTTGAGAGATGGGAGAGTGAAACTTCTTCGTTCTACCTATCAACTGGCGAGGCCACCGTCACCTTGGAGGACATATGGCAGATCATGAGGATCCCTATTCATGGGGAGCACATCATTTACAACATCAAGGCTGGTGGTGATGCCATTTTTTCTTTATTTGGCATCGATTCATATGAGGTGGACAATGGCCAGATAGACCTTCATCGATATGAGGGATTGCCCTTGATTTGACTCTATTTGTCGGCACATTGATCTCCAGAGTCCTTGTTCCTGATCGGTGAGCCAAAGGATGCAACATTGGATTGGGGGTCGTTTGGTCCCAAATGATGGAGGACATGACCATCTACACTTAGGGGCCAGCCGTCCTAGCCTTGTTATACCATGATATGCACCAGGTTGTATATAGTAGAGCCCACAACATTGGAGCGAGTGTCACCCTTCTTCACGTGTGGGCCTATGAGAATATTTCCATTTTGAGGCCACAAATTACAAATGTCCAAACTAACTATGATGATCTTGTGGCGTGCAGATACAAGGGGATGAATACCCTCCACTTCATAGGTATTATAGGCATCTCACACTAGAGGCAGGTTCTGGATGAGATGACAATTTTTTGGTGGAGTCCTTGGATCCACTTTCCCAAATGGAATGATGATGATGATCATCTCTTCTACTATGGGAAATCTTGGTATATGTAGGGGTAGGAACATTACATGGTCGAGCGGTACCTCCTAGATAGGGTTGCTCGCTAATTCGGGGAGGTGTAGGATGCACCCAATGATACCTAGAGAGCCATTTTTGCTCGCCAGATCAGAGAGGCAACATGGGGATAGAGGATCCCACCCCAGTAGGTGATCGATGGTTTTAGACAGTTGTTCATGGTGTCATGGGTATACTTTGATAGTCCTGCAGACGTAGGGACCACCCAGGCTTACGATGCATATTGGCGAGCTCATGCCCCTATTCATTTGACATTACCAGCAGTGCTAGTACTTGGCAGAGGACAGGTCAAAGCACCTCAGATTGGATAGGTTCCACAGTAGCCTAGAGATCATCCACATGATGGACACGATAGAGGTGGATGTCATGATGGAAAGATCCCACCATTGGTGCCACTTGTAGGATAGAGGCCACTGATCCAGCCACATCAGTAGCCACACATGCCACCCCCATGACCACCACCGAGTCCCAATCCTAGGGACAAACTTATAGTGATGTTGTAGGCACAAATTCAAGTTTTGATAAGGTAGCTTCAGTAGGCTTACGCCCAGATTCAAACATTGGTCCATGAGAGGGACTAGGCTTAGCAAGAGGTGGCACGTGAGTGCAAGATGAGGTAGAATTTAGATATGGCGTTGACACTAGAGACAGGACAGAGGCAACAACTAGAGGCTGTAGCATAGTAGATTTAGGGTCAGGCCACAGTTCTAGTTGAGATGTATGGCTGAGTGATGTAGGAGGCCTTATATTACAAGGCCGTGTACTACAAAGCTATGGCACAAGAGCGACGAAAGACAAATTTCTCCCATTTTAGCCATACTTCTCCTACCAAGACCCCTCACGTAGGAACATCATGGAGACCATCAGGGTCTCACCATTAGAGCCAGGGCAACCATCACGGGGATAGACAGAGTGAGGGCAGCTCAGGATATTAATAGTACACTTGGATAAAAAAAATTGTTTGTACAACCTGATTTATGATGTGTATACATTCATTGGTTGAGTTTTGACTAGCCTCTTGTATATTCTATGGTGATACTACATATTTGATTTCGATGTATCATGACATTCAACTTTTTTTGGTATATATATGAGGTGACTTGTGATGCGTTTATATGATGTGACGGTTATTTTATTTTATGTGATGTGTATATATGTATATGGATGATGCATGTAATGTTTATTCTATGATGTTATGCAATATTATCGATGCATGATGGATCTATGTGGATGCACTTTTATGTGATGGATGCAAATCTATTTATGTAATGTAATGATATGTTCAATTTCTTTTTTCAGTATCTTTTCTATGTGCGATACGGTGATGCAATATGTATGTATGCATGATGCAAAATGTGATGATTATGATGATGATTTATGTAGTCATGTAATGGATGTTTAATGTATGTTTCATGAGATGCTTAGAATAACCAATCTATATTATGATGGATGAAAATGCAATGTATGGTTTATGAGATGCTTTCTATTATGTACGATATGTTAAACAGGCACAGGACAACTGAGAGGGGGGTGAATCAATTGTCACACAAATCTAAACTTAAAAATTTATCACTTATCAATTCTTCAACCACACTATTCTATTATTAAATATGAGCATAAAACATAAATAACAGAAAGGAAATCAACGCAATAAACACCAATTTTTTTACATGGAAAACCTAATAAGGGAAAAAGCACGATGAGGGTTAACTCATAATATAAAGATTATAAAACTGAATACAGAGGCTCACTACCCAGAAGAGGACTCATTGTCCAAATACAAAGGCTCACTGCCTGGGTATGTGCAGGATCATCATGGAAAAAATAGGCCCTTAAGTGGCAAAAAAATTAGAAAAATTAGAATTAGGCAACTTGACGTAAAAATTTGAATAAGTTATCTATATTATTTCAAAAATATGTAAGAATATAATCCTGTAAATTGAATGTAGTTTCTAAACTACTAGGTTTGTTTAAAAAAAAATCTATTTGGTGAAAATTTGAAATTTCAATGCGGCCGTACTTAAATTTCAGGGAAAAAATAAGAAGTAGGTGTCTGTCTGACCACCCTAACCACAATAAAATGATAATATTTTTTTATAATATTTTAGATATAAGTAGAGGATTCATGTCCCGATGTGATGTATATTTTTTTGTAATTTTTTTCCAAGTAAATAATTAATTATGATTTTTTTATTACAACTTTTAAAAAATATAAAAAACTCATGTGTCTAACCACCTTAACTTGGTCAAAACTTCATGAAATTCAATTTTTCTTTTTTTAATCCTATATTATGTGAAACATAGAATGTGACACATGTTTTGGATTCAAAAAATGTGATACAATTTGAAAGCTATAGATTTTTTTTAATCAGCTTATCAATGAGGACTTTAGTCGTAATTTGAATAGAAAATGAATAATAATTACTTATTAAATTCAAATTCAAAGTATAATTTATATTGGTGGAAAGCTGAGAATCTCCTTTAAAAACCCTTTTCGTTTCATCAATTTTGGGTAAAAAAAGGTCGTCAACCACATACCCATCATGATCCCGCACATACCTGCCTACAAAGGACTCACTGTCCAATAGGGACGCTCACTGCCTATAGATAGAAAAGAGAACAAAAGATCCACCATAGCATTTAACACACCTCCACAGCTTTGAAAAAGAATTGCAAAAACCTTTAGCTCACTACCTTTAGGAATCTGACACAATAAAACAACTGTCACAACTTACTCACACTCACACACTTCTTCTCTTATGATTTTTGGCTTACTTTCATCACTTCACATCACACTGTCATACAACTCTTCACAATTCTACTTGCTTTTATACCATTCTCAACCTTAGAAGCATTTACCAAGGTTAGCCACAAATAACCCATTTCATAAATTCAAATTAGGTTAGCAACTCAAAATTACCACTGTGGAAAGGAATAAGAGTTGACCAATAAAATCATTCTTGAATCAATCAAACACTTCTTTAATTAAATTTTTATTCTTCAAATGAATTGTAAACACCAGGTCAGCCAAACCTAATAAAAACATGAATGAACAATGATGCACACGCTTCCCAACACGAAGATGGCATGCAAACACCTCAACATGATTCAATATTCATGATACTTCATCTTAGACTTCTTCAAATATGTCTAGAGCAAAACAATATACTTCATACACTAAATATATTTCACCAAATCATCTGAACTATGCAAACTTGCACTAGAATATATAAACATGACTTCCAGATTACCAAACTTCAACCTTCTTTTCTAAAACACAGAGTTCACAGCCATAAGACAAATCCCAAATTTGCAAGATCTGAAACAAACCAGCACAGGACTATGGAGCAAAAACATTTCTCCCAGTCCACAGAAGATCAACTTTTCTTGTAGAACACACATACTGGTGGAAAAATTTTGCATACCATCTCACTAGAAACTAAAACTTAGAATATATCACCATCATATCATCATAATGAAAACTTCAGAACTATAGAGGCATAGGATCAACACAGGAGAAACATGGAGCACATACCATAGCAAAATTTAAACACATTCATCACTTTGACTTCTCTTCTTTATTAATTTTCTCAAAAGCACTTGGAAACTCATCAACACAACTCATTTACAACCAAATAAGGTAGCTCCATGTACTCACAACATCTTAGTAGAATCTCAACTATACATGTACAATCTACAACATACTAAATAGTACTGACATCAATGAAAACACCACCAAACTAGCCAATACTTGCAACAATCTCCCCCTTTGTCATTGATGGCAACACAGTGTGAAAAACCATCAAAGACAACAACTTACACAATATTATGAGAGAATACCTTCTCTTCTACTACAACTATTTTTCACATGACTTTCTCTCCCCCTTTGACATCAATGGAGTAGAACAACTACTCTAATTACTCCCCTTTAGGAGTACACCCATCTTACAACAATGAAAACCTTTTCTACTCCCCCTAAAGAGTAGACCCATCTATCAGTCCAGATAAATAAATAATATTTGAATTTACTGGACTGGTGCACCTTCATGTGCACTTAGTTTAGAGGTCCAATGACCCCCAACCTCTCCCTAAGATATTCAAAAGTATCCTTCAGAAGAGCCTTAGCAAATATGTCTGCAATTTGTTCCTTTGTAGTAAACTCTAGTCTAACTTCATTCTCCAACAATTTTTCTCTCAGAAAATGATATTTGATAGATATGTGCTTTGTTCTTGAATGCATAATTGGGTTCTTTGAAATGTTTCTTGCACTTGTGTTATCACATAAAATATAAATAGGCTCATCATATACCACTCTGATGTCCTTCAGAGTTTGCTTCATCCACAGAACCTGTGTGTAGTAGGATGTTGTAGCAATATATTTAGCCTCTGTAATGGATAAAGAAATTGAGTCTTTCTTTTTACTCAACCATGAAACTAATCTTCTGCCAAGAAAGAAAGCAACACCACTAGTACTTTTTCAGTCATCTATGCATCTAGCCCAATCAGCATATATGTAAGCACTTAGAGTAAAATCATCACTCTTACAATACCATAATCCATATTCTGGTGTACCTTTAAGATATCTAAATATTCTCTTCACCACTATAACATGCATTTCTTTAGGATTTGCTTGAAATCTAGCAACTAAACATACTGCATACATAATATCCAGTCTGGTGATAGTAAGATACAACAGTCCACCAATCATCGATCTGTATTTGCTCTGATCAATCTTAGCAGATTCTTCATCTTTTCTTAGTTTACATCTTGTTACCATAGGAGTACAAACCAATTTGGAATCCTCCATCCCAAACTTCTTTGACAATTTTTTTACATACTTAGATTATGAAATGAATATCCCTTTGTTAGTTTGATTCACTTGTAGACCAAGAAAGAAAGAAATTCACCAATCATAGAAATCTCAAATTCTTTCTGCATCTCTTTAGCAAACTTTTTACACATGACATCATTTACACCAAGAAATGATATCATCAACATACACAACTATTATCAACATTTTGTTACCTTGTACCTTAAAGTAGATATTTTTGTCAGGAGAACCCTTTCTGAATCCTTTCTTTGTCAAGTATTTGTCCAATCTTGTATACCAAGCTCTAGGAGCTTGCTTCAGTCCATACAACTCCTTCAATTTACAAACCATGTCCGGTTAAATGTCAGATAGCTAAAAACCTTCAAGTTGTTCCATATACACTTCTTCCTCCAACTCACCATTCAAAAAAGCTAACTTAACATCCATCTGATACACTTTAAAGTCCTTGTGGGTAGAAAATGCCAAAAACATCCTGATAGCTTCCATTCTAGCCACATGAGTGAATGTTTCTTCAAAATCTATTCCTTCAACTTGTGAATATCCTTTGCAAACTAGTCTTTCCTTATTCCTTACAAATTATCCACTTTCATTTAGCTTATTCTAGAACACCCATTTCGAGCCAATCACATTCTTATTCACAAGCCTAGGAACTAGTTACCATGTCTAATTCTTAAGGAAGGGAGCTTGATCTCAATGGGAAGAATGGCTTTTGATCCATAAACCAGGGAGAATCGAGTTGCACCTGTTAGTGTGCAGATACTTGTCCTGTAAGCCCATAGGGAAGGATTCAGCTATATGTTCCAGTCACGACAAACTTCATTGATTGCTTTCTTTAGGATTTTCAAGATGGTTTTATTCGAAGCCTCAGCTTGATCATTTCCCTAGGGGTAGTATGAAGTAGAAAATAGATGTTGGATATTGAATTTTTGGCATAGCTCTCAAACATCTTGGTTCTTGAAAGGTGTCTCATTATCTAACATAAGGGTTTATGGGACACCATAGTGACAAATGAGGTAGTTCAGAATGAACTTGGAAACCTACTTCCTTGTGATATAGGTCATTGGGATGGCCTCTACCCGCTTTGTAAAGTACTATGTGGCAGTGATAATGAACTTATGTCCACTAGATGAGGTGGGGGTGATTTTACCAATGAGATCAAGCCCCCCTTGTGAAAAGGGCCAAGGTGTTACAATCGGTTAGATCTCTTGAGATGGTGCATGGATGATATCCCCATGTTGTTGACACTACAAACATCTTCAAACATAGTCGTGAGCTTCCTTCTCCATCATGGGCTAGTAGTACCCAGTCCTCATCAGTTTCTTGGACAAGGTCATGCCACTTGAATGTGAACCACAAATATCATCGTCTACCTCAGTTAAAGTAGTCAAAGCTTCCTCAGTGTTTAGGCTTCATAAAAGGGTTCCTTTGAAACTCCTACGGTATAGGGTTTCACCTAATATAATGAAATGGGATGACCTCTTGACAAATGTTCTTTTAAGATTCATGGTGATATCGACAGGGAGGAATCCTATTTTTAGGTAGGTGTATATGTCATGGTACCAAGGATCACTGGGACCAACAATTTCACACACAAAAGCTGGTACGAGAAGTTGCTCTACAAGGAATTCATGCTTAGGGACATTGCATGGGATATACAATAATGATCCGATTATCGCCATAACATCAGCTGCTCTATTGTTTTCCCTTGGTATTTCCTCAAATGTGATGTCGATGAAGAATTCTTTCAGACTCTCTACTAGTTTCTTGTATGGTGTCATCTTGACATCTTTTGTTTGGTATTCATCATTGACTTGGTTGATGATTAGCTATGAATCCCCATAGACTTTAAGTACCATAATCTTCCATTGTACTATAATTCAGAGTACTATGACAAGAGCCTCGTACTCTACAATGTTGTTTGTGCATGGGAGAGAAAACTTATATGACTTTGGTATGCAATCTCCTTGTGGTGTGATGAAGAAAAATCCTGCTCCTGACCCATGTTGTATATAGGACCCATCAAAATATAATTTTCAATGATCTACTACACTTAGGTTAAATATTGACTCATTGGGAAATTATGATACTAATGGGTTCTCTGAATATATTGGCGCCTCTGCTAGTTGGTATGCAATTACTTTTCCTTTGATGGCTTTTTGTTCTACATACTCAATGTCATATTTTGTTAGGATCATGACCCATTTAGCCATTCATCCAATGAGCGTTGCTTTAGAGAGTAGATACTTGAGAGGATCTATCTTGGCAATAAGTTTAATCTGATGAGCCAACATATAGTGCCTGAATTTTTGTGCAACGAACACTACTGCTAGGCAAGCCTTCTTGATGAATGTGTAATTCAGTGCATGTCCTACCATGGTTCTATTGATATGGTAAATGGCTCTTTCTTTTCAATTTTCATCATGTTGAGCTAAGAGATTCCCAAGGGCTATTGTTTTTGCCCATATATATACGATCAAGGGATTATTCTAATCGATGGCATAAGGACCGGTGGTGTTAACAAATACTCCTCGATTTTATTGAACGCCTGATCACATTTCTCCTCCCACTTGTATGCTACCCCCTTGTGGAGTAGAAGAGAATATGGGATAGCCTTATCTGATAACTGTGCTATGAATTGGTGAATGGATTAGAGCCTTCCCTGCAAGCCCCTTAACTACTTCAATGTTTGTGGTGCTTACATTTCAAGAATTGCTTTGACTTTGGCAGGGTCTATCTCGATTACCCTCATAGATGCAATATACCTGTTATGCCTTGCATAACCACCCCATTTTATTCTGGAACAAAATGGGTCCCCCTTCTCTTTTTTTGGTTTCATTGCCTCTGTTATTTGCTTTGACCATTGGAATTATTTTGTTTTCCTCCTAATTTTGTCTTTTGTTCTATTTGATTTTGGTTCTGTCTCAGCTTGAGTTGGTTTTCTTCTTGCTAAGAATTGAATAAAATAATCATAAACAATCGTGTATTTCATTATAATGTATTTTATGTGCTTATGAGGGCTAATGGAGACCTTGTTTCATAGGATTAAATCATGCACATGATGATACTTCTCAAGGAGCCTAGTTGGGAAGCATTCCCCAATCCAGTTTGGCATAAAATTCCTCTAAGAAGAAAGTTGGCAAGACCCTGCAGTTGTCTTGCTGACTACCAGTGCGTTCTATTCATTTAAAGCTCACCATTCGTCCAAGCATCCCTATTTCCATGAGTCTTTATGTATCTCGCCGACCCGGAGGACCCCTCACTGAAGGATTATGCGTTTGACATAACAACTCGGTGAAAGAGGAGACTTCGGTGTAATGTCTCGGCGAAAGAAGGAAGTCTCGCTGACATGAGATAGTATCGGTGTAAGGTCTCGCCGATCCATCAGAGTCTCAACGAAACAGAGATGTCATTGGAAGGATCTTGCCAAGAGAGAGATGGCTTCGGCAAGATGTCTCACTAACAGGTTAACTCTTTTTGAAATGAAGCGGCATCGGGGAAGGTGGTTTACGTTCACTGAGAGGTCTCACCGACGAGGTGAGGACCTGGCAAAATGAGGTATCATCACTATGACGTCTCGGTGACTAAGTGTTGTCTCACCGACAGGTTGTGCCTTTGGGGAGAATGATGTATTCGCCATGAAGCCTAGCTGAATGGTAAAGGTCTCACCGAAGGGTTCTCCCTTCGGTGTGATGTCTGGGCGACTGTGAGATGTCTCGGCAAAATAGAGTGTCTTCGGAAAAAGGTCTCATTGATGGTTGCTGGTCTCAACGACAAGGATTTGGGTTCGGAGAGATTTCTTCTCGAAAAATGGAAGTCTCGGCGACAGTAGGGTAGATTCGGCAAAATGTCTCACCGACCCAGTGGAATCTTGCCGAAGTGGAACAACTTTGAGTTCGAGGAGAGTGGTTTACTCTTGGAATAAGGTCTCCCCGATCATGGAGAGTCTTGCCGACAAGATGGAATCTCACCGAGGTGAGATGAGCTCACTGAAAGAGTTGTGGTTTCAATGAAAGGCCTCGCTGACCAATCAAAGTCTCCCCAACTAAAATGAGTTCATCGCCGAAATAGGTCGGCTTCGCTATGAGGTCCTGCCAGCCCGGTAGGGTCTTGCAGATACAAAATGAGCTCAGGGAGAATGAAGGGGTTCGACATAAGGTCATGCCAACTAGCAATGGTCTCACCGACATGTTTTCTCCCTTCGGTGTAATGGAATGCACTCGATGAAAGGTCTCACCGACCCAGGGATGTCTCAGTGAAAGGGGCATGAGTTCAGGGTGAGGTCTTCCCAACATGAAAAAGTATCCCCAACATGGGTGTGCTCACCAAAGAAAGAAAGGCTCGCTAAGAGGTCTTTCTGAGGGAGTGCATTCTTGCCAATAGCGATGGATTTGTAAATAGGAAAAGGATGTCAGTGTGACCAATGGAGCTCACTGTGACTTTTGACCAATAGCAATTGTCTTTCTGATGGGTTTTGTGGTATCGATATGACTTGCACAACTCGATGAGAGGTCTTGATGACTATCTTATGCTACGCCAATAGCTGCTGAGAGAGGTATAATTGCATTGGGGAGACACGATGAGTGTCTCACCAACATACGATTTTGCTTGAACAACCTTTGACCGCCCGAGAATCTTGCATGGCATATGTTTAACCAGTCAGGAGGAGCTAAGAGGGCAGACTATTGATAGTTTGACTGATTGACTACCCCTGTGAAGAAGATCAAAAGAATTTAAATGACATGGACTCATTCTAAGATCAAAAGGCAATGGAACACCTTGATGAACAGTGATGCAAGGATCTAGCGGCAAGTCTAATGCTACCTCCAAAAGATGATCAATGGGCAGAAAATTCTAGAGCATGAAGGAGGCCAAAAGAAGGAAGAAGTTGTTAGTCTTAGGGACAACTGTGTGGTTTACTGGCAAGGAGGTAGATCGGTATTAATGGCAATGCTTTAGATCATTCAAAGTAGCTCTGCCAAGGAGTTTGAAGATGGACACGGATACCAGGAGTAAATGTTGCAGCTGTGAAAGATCTGAGATCATCCCCAGAACAATCTTTCACCAACATGGACAATAGGGATGCCATTCAATGCAACATTAACTCTATTCGAAAGATCTGAGGGCAAACCTTTCTGGAGTGAGATATTTTGTAAACCCTAAAACAAAAGCCAATGCTTTCTTTTTGGGTACATTTTGTATATATGGAATTTTGCCTCTTTGTAAAAGTAGTTAGAAACAAAAAAGGAGTTAGAAACATAAAAAGGGGTTAGAAGTTAGAAGAAATAGAGATAGTTAGAGGAGATAATAGGGTAGACATGTCTAGAGATAGATTTTCAAGAGTAGGAATTTCCTGAAGGATAGAGGAGACAGAGCTGCATCTTAATTCTTTGTAATGTGAGTTTCTTTTGTCTTCTTAGTTAGGAGTTAGATTCAGCATAGACTGTAATGTATTTTCCTAGTTCTCTTAGTATAGATGGAAACAGTCTGAAGACATAGATTTTTTGTACACTGGTGATTGTGCCAGCTTTGTAAATATTGCTTATCTATTTCACTAATAGTAGAAGCAATCACATTTAAATCTACTTCACATTGTGTTCTTGAATGGTGTTTTTTTGAAGTTAATCATTTGATTTGAGAAGCTTTCAAGGATTGAAGTCTTATTTCATGCTTTGTTTAAATGGTAACTTGCAATCTATTATTTGAATTAGCACTGTGAATGAAGGAAGTTGTGTGTTAATCACAAGTTAATTTTGTTCTGCAGTTTTAGTTAACAAGTTCCTTGAAAGGCAACAAGTTTGATTAAGGTAGATGAATTATCATTCTTTTCAGTTCCAAAGCTCTGATCTATCTTTTGTTGTTTCTTTAAAACCCTGGTTAAATTAGGTTTAAGTTTATGTTTGATCTTAGAACAATCCAGAAGCTCAACACCAGCAGGCCCCTTAAACATTATAGTTCACATCAACCATTGAGCAACATCAGCACAGTTGAGAACCAACTACCAAGACCTTGGGAGCTAAGATATCCATGTGTTGTCTTTCTCTTTCAGGAGAAACAAAATAGCAATATTTTGGAATAGCAGTATTTTGTTTACATGTTGTTGTGTCATTGAGACCCGTCAACAATACCCTAGGAGCTTCCCTGATTGTACACCAAAGACACACTTCTTAGGATTGAGCCTAATCTTGTACTCTTCTAGCTTATCAAAGATGGAGCTCAGTGCCGCTATGTGATCCCGACGGTTTATTGATTTAGCTAATATGTCATCCACATAGTCTTCCATAGTTTTGTGAATCATGTCATGAAATATTAGCATCATAGCTCTTTGATAGGTAGCTTCTACTTTTTTCAACCCAAATGGAATCTTGTTCTAGCAGTAAGTTCCCCATGGGAAAGTAAAATTTGTTTTATGTTCATCATCCTTAGCTATCATGATCTGATTGTACCCTGAAAAATCCATCCATTAGTGATAGCATTTCATGTCCTCTTGTCATGTCCACAATCATGTCTATAAATTTGGGAGAGGGAAATCATCCTTAGGACATGCTTTGTTTAGATCTCTGAAGTCAGTGTAGATGTGGATGACCCCAGTGGGCTTAGAGATAGGTACAAGGTTTGAAACCCATTTTGTATATTCAATTGGTCATATGAAGCCAGCATCAAGGAGCTTCTGTAATTCAAGTTTGAAAAGTAATGCTATATGTGGATGTATCTTTCTCAAATTTTGTCTTACTAGTTTTGCCCCTGGATAGAAGGATAGATGGTGAACCACAACCTCTGGATCAAGACTAGGCATTTTAGCATAGGTCCATTCAAATTTTACCTTTCTTTCCCTTAGAAATGCAGCTCAAAGTTCATGTTCTTCTATCAAAAGTGATTCTGCATAGAAGGTGATATGTGGTGTTTCTTCTGTTCCTAGGTTGATTGGATTGCATTTCTCTACCAAGACTACTATTTTTTCTTGATGAATAGCACTAAGGGGAAGATTGAATCCCTCATCCTTTGGCACCTTAGAGAGGTTTTCACCATTGGATACGTCCTTTGTTTTTACTATTTTCAGGTCAGAAATTGCCACAGTGTGGTTTTCACTTAAAGACCTATATAATACTCTTAAATTTTTTAATTTTGCAACTAAAGGATCCAATCATTTCCCCATAGTATGCATGTGTGTCCAGCTCAATGTCAAACCCATCTTTATGATCTCCACATGGTAGAGTATCTCGCAATCCCATGAATTCTAAGAGAGCCTCATCATTTTCAAACATGTCCAAGATCGGTGGTCCTCATTGGTCATAATCGATGAGTTGGGGATAGACAAGTTTTAGCTTATTGGTTTAGTTACTTGGTTTGAAAGATAGGGTATTAATCATGAAAAAAGAGGAATCATTGAATAACATAGCTAAGTTAGTGATAGGATCCTCATCACATACATCGGTTATATCCAAGGTAAAGTTATTGAAAGGTAAACTTGTGGATACTGGTAACTAAAGAGGAGCTTTGAATTTTTTAATCGGGGCACCTTTGCCACTGTGATAGGTCGAATATATGTGTTAGAAAACAAGCAACAAACTAAAAAGTTCCAATAAACACCAAAACAACCTACACCTCAAGATTAGCCTAAGTTGGAATCAACACAAGATAAAAACAACAAATGGAACTTTATACCTTGTGTCGAATCGATCCCTTGGTTGGCCCTTTGATCTTTGATGTGTATGCTCCTTAGATGGAAAGATATGCAAACTAGATGATGATGTGAGGATGGATGGAAATGGATGAAAGCATGAAAATGGCTAAGTGTAGACTGAGAAATAAAATTGCAAGAGTTTGGCTAGCAAAATGATCTCCTCTAAATGAGAGAAAAGAGGGGGTATTTATAGGAATTTTGAGAATTCCTAGAAGAAATGGACGGCCAAGATTGAGCCACCAATGATCAAGATGTAGGGCTAAGGTGAGTTGAGAACTCACAAGCCCTCACATCTTGACATGTGGCATGTGATATAGCCCTAAAAGGTGAAGTGGACATGAGGTGGAAGGATAGTACATGACATGGAGGGGGGTACAAAGTACCTTGGGATTGGACAAGATCTCCTCATAAAGGAGGTGCTTGTCCCCATGTGGTGAGAGGACATGTGAGGAATTAAAAATTCCCCAAATATTATGGGGAGAGGGGAAAGAATAAAGAATAAAGAGAGGACATGTGGGAAGAAGTGAAGGAATTAAAAATTCTTTTGAGTGCATTGGGGATTAAAAGGTGAATTAAAAATTCACATGGGGAAGTGGAGATGCCTTGCCCAAAAGGAGAAAGCCTTTAATAGGGTTGACTCAATTAAGTGATTAGGATTGTGCAAGTACTTGATTAGATTAATTAATGAAGATTAGAAGAGGGTTAGATCTCACATGTGACTTGATGTGACAAGTCAAAGATCACATGGGGAAAGAAAAAGAATTTAATATTCCTTGGAAGGATAAAAGGAATTCAAAATTCCTTGAGGGTTGATTAGGCTAGTTAGTGAAGGATTAGAGGATGGTTAGGTGGCTAAGAAGATTAGAGGCCAACTTGCAAAAGTTGGAGGATGTGACACCTCTTAATCAAGGATTAGGCATGTGCACATCCTAATGATGAGATTAGAAGAAGGATTAAGATTAGATAATAAAAGATGGAGGATGTGACATGTGAGGAATTAAATAAATGTCATATTTTATTAATTCATTTGATGAAAGGAGGATCAAAGAGATAAGGTATTATTGATTAAATACCTTAGGGATTTGGCAGAATTAAAGAGGGATTAATTAAATAATAGTGATATTACTTAATTAATGCGGATAAGGGGATGCTTAGATGAAAGGGGATAAATTTGGATAAATTAAGTGTCCAAATTTTAGGTGTCTACAGCCATGTATGGTTATCTTTGGAGGAGTAAATCCAAGGCCAAGATTCTTCATACGCTTCTTGGGAATGATAGGTTCTAGTAGGCCATTATCATTTTTCCCCAACTTTTCATTATTGTTATAGCCCCATCCTTGCATTAACAACAATCCTTTGTTGTTATTGTCCATGGGAAGATCAGGTACAAACCTTTCATCTTGATACAATAAGCTTGATATATCCCTCTTGTCTACCACTTCTTGACTTAGGTCCCCCCATCTTTTGAATCTAGAGGGTCTACCTTGAAGGTTTGAGCTGATGTGTCAATCAGTTTGGGTTGCCCATGAGATTAAGGAGATTGAGGTAACTCTCCTATTACAAAGGAACCCTTTTTCATTTTGTAGTCCCCACATCCATTGTCTTGGATAATTACTTTGATATCATAGATTTCTAGAATGGAAGGTGTATTTTTCTCAAAAGTGTAGGTCAAGGTAGATGGGTCTATATATGGGGATTTTGTAGTACTTGGCTTCCATTTTGCAATAATAAAATGGTTCAGGATCTCCATGGACTATGACCTCTTGATTTTGATAGGGAAACTTGGCACATTGATGGAAGGTGGATGTGACAACTTGCATCCCATGGATCCATGGATGCCCCAGGAGGATATTATAAGGTAGTTTGAGATCAAGGACTCGACATGTAGTTTCCCTTATAGTTGGCCCTACTTGAATAGGGAGTTGAATGGTTCCTTGAGACACCCATTCTTGATCATCATATGCCCTGATAGTAATACCCTTACCTTTCTCAATGGCATCTTCAGAGAATCCCAGTTTCTTTATTAGCTTGAGGTTACAAATATTTAGACCTGCACCTCCATCCACCAAGACTCTTTTGAATTTATTTTTGTGGACTAGGACTTCAAGATGGAGTGTGTGGTTATGAGATGGTTGTGTTGGGAAGTCGTGATCAGAAAATGTTAGGAAATTTGGGGTGGTGATATGTCCAACCATAGCTTGGAACTGATCTGTGTTAAGATCTATGGGGACAGTGGATGTAGCCAATGCCTTTTCTAGGATTTCCCTATGTGCTGGTGAGATTTGCAGTAACTCCATGATGGAGATCTAGGCAAGGGTCTTTTTCAATTGATCCAAGATATTATAACCACTAGGTACCGACTTTGGATTGGTGTCGAATGCCTTTGGTGGTTGGGACTGTCCTGTAATGGTAATTATGCCACCACATGTGGTGACTCCATAGTCAGCTTTGGATCCTTTGATATTAACAACGGTGACCCACTCATCTAAGGATGCAACAACATGGTCGTAAACATGGTTCACATTATTATACTTTTCCTTACCATTTTTTTTCCCTTATTGTGATCTAGCATTAGATTCATGTATATTTTAAGATCTTGATTTCCTATGGGTTTTTCAACGGTTATGGTTTTGTCGTCGATGAGGTCCTGAGTCAAAATTTTAAGTCACATGTAGCTGGCTATTGTGTGTCCCTTAATTTTCTAAAAATCACAAAGATGTTTCTCATTATACAATGGTGGTTTAACTTGAGGCTCTTGTTAATTGTCATAAATAGGGATCTTGATGAGTTTTTCCTATACCAACTATTGCAAGACATACTCAATTGGTTCCCCAAGTGGTGTGTATTTTTGTTTAAGAGGATACTTGTTCCTTGGAGGTGGTTCCCCTTGATTATTCAAATTATTGACTACTTGATTGTTGGGTTGTTGTGATGTGTTGGCTTGTGTGTTTTTTTGCTTGTTGACTTGCCATTGTTGATATGATTGTGTTTTTTTCCTTGGGGCACTGATAATGACTTTGGCATCAACGACACCATCGTTAGTAACATTCTTGTTCTTTACCCATGTGTGAGGTTTTTATTTATAATTGGTTGATGGATGGTTTTCTTGATAAGTAGGTGTCCCCCCTTGTGCAGTAAGGGCTCTTTCGATATGGAGTGCCTTGGGGATCAATTGGTCATATGTGGTGATGCATTGCATTTTCAGATGGAAGGACAAGGTCCCTTTGAGATTGGCGATAGTATAGGTTTATTGCTCTTCTGGCATAGTCCACTTGCTCCTGTTGGCCTTGGATTGCCATCGTTGCAAGAATGATGCAAATGTTTCCCCCTTGGCTTGGTTTAGAGTGGATAGCTCTTCTAGACTCATGTCCATGCCTATGTTGAGTGAGTAGTTTTTTATGAATAAGTCCACAATTTCCTGGAACTTTTTGATTCCAAGGGGAAGATGAGAGAACCATTCCATTGTTGGGTTAGCCAAACTTCAAGGGAAGAGTTGCATTAGATAAGAAGATTCGTCGTATGCAACTTCCATATAATGGACATGAAATTCCCCAATGTGATCTTTAGGATTACCTATCCCATGATATTTGTCACACTTAGGGGTTTTGAAGCCTTGTGGGAAGGAAACCATTGCAATGCTTCTATCAAATGGATAAGGGCATAAATTCCCTTGTGTTTTTATTGTTTTTCCTGATTGTAGGTCTAGCACTTGTTGTGAGAGAAATTTGATTTGTGCATACACATCATTTTGTAGATCGGGTGGTGGGATGAATGTGTTTTGGGTTGGCTTGATTGTTTGAGTGATGGGTGGATTGTTTTGTGTGTTCGTGGGAGGCTACTATGAGTTTTTTTGTGTGAGCAATGCTTGTTGGTGTAGACATCTAAATTTGGACACTTACATTCGTCCAAATTTATCCCTTTGCATCTAAATATCCTCTTACTTGCATTAATTAAGTAATATTGCTATCATTTAATTAATACAATTAATTCTTCTAAATCCCTAAGGTATTTAGTTGATAATTAAATACCTTACCCTTTATTCACCTCTTCCTCAAAGAATTAAATAAATAATACATTTATTTAATTCTTCACATGTCACATCCTCCATCACTTTTTCTTCATCCTAATCCACCTCCTAATCCCATCATTAGGGATGTGCACATTCCTAATCCTTGATTAGGATGTGTCACATCCTCCAACTTTTGCAAGTTGGCTCCTAATATTCATTATCCACTAACCATCTTCTAATCATTGATTAGCTAGCCTAATCAACCCTCTGGTCAACTCTTCTCACCTCCCAAGGAATATTAAATTCCTTTTTATCTTTCCCATGTGATCATTGAAAGGTCACATCAGTCACATGGGACAAGTACTTTCCTTTTTGGAACTTTGTCTTATCCACTAGACAATCCCAAGCATGTAAATTTAATATTTACATTTATTCCCCCAACAACTTCTCTCATCCCCATGATGATAAGAGAGGACTTTCTTAAACAAATCACTTGTCACCATCATTCTCACTTGCGGACAAGAAGTTCCTTTTTGAGGAAATCTTCTCCCCTCCCAAGGTACTTTCAAAGTACTTGTCCTTCTTCCACCTCATGTGTCCTTCCTCCACATCATTTGTACCCTTTCCATCTCACCATGTCCTTTGGACACTTCATCCTCCACATGGCAACATGTGAGGGCTTGTGATTCCTCAACTCACCATATCCCTCCATCTTGGCCATGGTGGCTCAATCCTAACATTCAATTTCTTCTATAAATACCCCCTCTTCTCATTCATTCTATTACCTTATACATTTGTAGCAAACTTATGATCTTAAGCCATTCAAGCCTTTTATACTTGCATTTCATAGAATATTTAGTTCATCCTCTATTGTTGCATACTTATTTTTTATCACATCCTTTTGTATTCATTCCCCATCCACCTTAGTCATTTGCATCTTCCATTGCATCTGAACCACTTTGCATCACATTGCCATCCAAGGGAGCACACACTCAAGCTGCATCAAGGGCCAACCAAGGAACAACACAAGTGAAAGGTATTCTTCTTGTTTTATCTTTCTTTTTTATTTATGTTAGATGAAGCCCAATCTTGAGGTGGTCTTGTGTTATTTCATTTTGCATTTCTAGTTAAGTTTTGCACATTATGATAGAAAAACACTTGCACATAGTTGGTATGCCTGTAATTGTTGTTGTGCCAACAACACTTGTTGTTGGTCTTGATGTTGTTGTGCCAACAATGCTTGTTGTTGGTCTTGTTTTTGTTGTGCCAACAATACTTCTTGTTGAGCTTGTAACTAAGCTATTTGTTGTTCTACTTGGTATTGTTGTAAATCTTGTTGTTGTAACAAAACTTGTGCTTGAGCTTGTTGTGCTTGATATTGAGCTTGTGCCTGAGCTTGAGCTTGTCGGGTAGCCTAGGCGGCTTGTGCTACTTGCGTAGCTTGTGCGGCTTATGCATCTTGTGTAGCTTGTTGTTGTTGCAACAAAGTTTGAGCTTGCACTTGGGTGACTTGTTGTGCTTGTAGTGCGGCTTGTTGTGCCTGTGCTTGTTGAGTGGCTTGTTGCGTAACTTACGAGGCTTATTGAGCTTGAAATTTCTAGAATGATTTTTGATAGGCTTGTTAAGTAGCTTGCATGGCGATGCTATATTGATTTGCCACATTTTGATTTGGTGGTGGAGGTGGAGGATTCAGAATGGTGTGAGATGTTGTGATGATATTTTGCTGACATGGTTGTTGGGGTGTCGTTTGAGTGATGATAAGGGGTTGTGTGGTGGATGGTGTGGTTGATATGCTAGATCCTTGGGAGACCATGTTTTGAGGTGTGATTGATTGTGTTGTTTAGATTGGTGCCACCTGGTGTTGTGATATCGATGAAATGCTTGGAGGATTTGGTATGTTGATTTGATTCACGATCGAAGCATTGTTTTGATTTGGTTGATTGATGATTGGTAAAGGGGGTTTCCCTAAACCGAGGATTGGTGTAGATGTTGATGGTAGAGGGGGAAATGGTGGGAAGATGGGTGGTTTGTTTCCTTGAGAAAGTGATGATGAGGGTTCAAAGATCCCCCCTTTCCAAAATAGACCCACTTGTCCTTGTGAAGTCATAGGGAGAGAGACTTGTGTGTTGAGGGAATATGTCAACCGATGATGCAACAAAAGAGGAAGGGTTGTTGGTGTCATGAAAGATGAGTGGGATATAAGGATGTTTTCGATCTTGAGGAATGGTATTTGGTAGACCTAAGATGGTATTTGTATCCAAGTATTGGTTGTTCACAATGGGATGCGTTTGAAGAGCGTGAAGCAATGAAATTCCCTTGGTAACCATATGTTGACTTGGAGCATGAGATGATGTTGGTTGTGGGATGGGTTGGGTGACATTTTGGAAAGAAGGTGTGAATGATACTAGTGGCATAATCCCAAGAGGTTTCTCCACAATAGTGATCACATCATAATTAGAAGGGAGTTTATCCCCTTCTTTTTCTAATGCTAAAATGTATTGTGAAGGATTAAGTCTTCAATCATGGTGTTGACAATTTTGTGGTTATCAGAATTTTGGACTATCTCCATGATTTTGTCTTGAGTCATTCCTAGGACATTGTTGGTGACATCCTCCACTTGGAAACCTCCCTCTTAAAGATCCTATGGTAGTTGAGGAAGGTTGAGTGGGGGATTGCTAGATCCGATGGGGTTGATTTTAGGTGTAGTTTGACTCAAGTCACTTGAAGTGGATGTTTCTTTGTTTGCTTCCATGTTTTTCTTGTGTCAAAATCTAGTTTCGACCATAAAATAAGGATCAACTTTCAGGAATATGGGAGGTGTACCTCTAACTCCTTAGGTTGGTCTAAACTCTAGGTACAAAAAAGAAAAAACTAAGATGTTAAGGATCAAATGGTGGTGATGAGATAAATGAAAGATGGATGATATGAATGATTGAACTCTTAAGAACCTTGGAGAGATACTAGACTTTAAGACTTTTGGATTTGATTTGGATTTTGTTTTGGACTCTAATTTGGATTTTGGATAATGAACTCATAAACCCCAAGATGTTGGATGTTATCTAGGGATAAAATTTTCCACAAGGATGATAATTTAACTAAGTCTATGAAGAAGGATTCATCCACACACACTTAATTAAAAAGATTATTTTTTATTTTGATTAAAAGGATTTTCCAAAAGTCAAGCATGAAGGATTTTTTTCCAAGATTCTAAGAGTTGTTTCTGAGATGGATTTTGATTGATGTTTTGGGATGGATGAAAGTGTTGATTTTGATCCTAAGTGAACTTAAAGAGACTTTTTTTTACAAGACCTTGGTATTGAAGAACATGCTATAAGTTTCTAAGAACTTTTTCAACCCTAAGTGAGATACTCAAAACATTGGAAAAGAGCTAGATTTTCACAATAGTAAAATGAGTACAAGTTTGGGTTGTCCTTTGATGAATGTTTGTAAAAGTTATAGACCAATCTTTCCCTAACTTGATAAAGCATAGACTGACATTTCTGTAGAGTTCTTGGACTAAGATGTTTGTGATGATTGATGGAATTTGGTTTTGGGACTTTGATCTTGCGAGAAATTATTTGAACAAACACATGTGTGGGGTTCAATTTATCTCTTATCTTTGCTTGATGGATTCTTTTTACCACAAACACTTTCTTGCTTATTTTTCAACTAAATGTCTGTCTCAATTTATTTTCATCCCAAAAGGTCCATTATGTGGAAATCAAGAGAACAAGGCAATAGTTCCCTAATGTTGAATTTAGAAAGCAAATTGAGATATAGGCCCAAATACTTAGAAGCCTCTGAGGATAAATCCCTAGGGACAAGCAGTAACACTTGGACTTTTCAAAGGTATTTTCTCCTTTGAAAGGGTTTTAAATTTGATGACCTTGTTGAATGTTTTTTTTCAAGATTTTGGATCCAAGCAATGTGTTTAACTAACTCAAAGATTGCACAACCCTAGGATAGAAAATAAAATATTTGTTGAATTCCCACTTGGATTTTTCCAGCTACGCTTATTCAGAGCAGATGATTAGAAGCTTAACTACACTGGCTCCTCTCCGCGACACTCACTTCTATGGGTCAACCAAGCTTTGAGTTCTCATGAATCTCCCATGAAAAAATCTTCATCTCTACAAGGAACTGCAAATATGTGGGATGGCTCCAGAGGTCCGACCTCCTGACCCCAACAAATATAAGGGATTTTGGTTGTTAAACAAAGGTTCATAATAAGAGAATCTAATTTAGGGGGTGCAATGATAAAATCCTTGTGAGAGATATCCCAACACTTCAAACAAGGGCTTTATGCATCATAAAGACATTGCGGGAGAGTTATCATGCACCACTTCCCATTGTTTATGTTTTTCATCGTAACCACGAATTTATATAGTGGTTTGGAAGAGCTTGGCTTATGCTCGTTATTGCTTGGGTCGTTCCTTTGGGGTGAGTACTTTTTCCCACCAAGGAAGGCCATCTAAAGGTGAAAAATAATGAGTAAGTACATCTGTAGTTTGATCAAACTTTGTTTGCATGAACAAAGAGAGAACACATGCTATGCCTTTTCTCACACTAGCAAGATTTGTTCAGTTTTAAAAACCCAATTTTGAAATGGGAAGGCAATCTTTTAGACAACCTAATGTGACTAAAATAATTTTGATTCTCAAGATCTTTGTGAAGCACGAGAGAAATGCATACACATTCAAATGACAAGATTTTGTAGAGAAGATTACAAAACAAAGCAAACACAAATTATTTTTAATCCTTAAAGGCAATAAATGAGTTCTTGTTATAGCACCAAATTTGAGTGTGAAAGTTGATTGTTCAATTTTTGACCAAAATAAAAATTCTAGTAAGTGTCTAAGGTTCAATTTTAACCAACTTGACAAAGCTTGAGTTGTAGGTTAATTTTAAGCCCAAAATTGAATCTAGTTGGTGGGTATGTCCAAGATCATCATGGAAAAAACAGGCCCTTACGTGGTGATAAAATTTAGAAAAATCAGAGTTAGGCAACTTGATGTAAACAATTGAATAAGGCATCTATGTTATTTCAAAAACATGTAAGAATATAATCTATAGAAAATTGAATGTAGTTTCTAAACTACTAGGTTTACTTTTTTTTTTTTTTAAATCTATTTGGTGAAAATTTAAAATTTCAATGCAGTAGTACTTAAATTTCATGGAAAAAATAAGTAGGTGTCTGTCTGACCACCCTAACCACAATAAAATGATAATTTTTTTAAAAAAAAATTTAAATATAAGTAGACGATTCATGTCCCGATGTGATGCATATTTTGTTGTAATTTTTTTCAAGTAAATAATTAATTATGATTTTTTTATTACAACTTTTTAAAACTATAAAAAATTGTATGTCTAACCATCTTAACTTGGTCAAAACTTCATGAAATTCAATTTTTTTTTTAATCCTATTATTTACAAAGCATAGAATGTGATATTGTTTGAAAGTTATAGATGTTTTTCAGTCAGCCTATCAATCAAGACTTTAGTTGTAATTCAAATAGAAAATGAATAATAATTATTTATTAAAATCAAAGTAAAGTATAATTTATATTGGTGGAAAGCTGAGAATCTCCTTTAAAAACTCTTTTTGTTTCATCAATTTTGGGTAAAAAAAAGTTGTCAGCCACATACCCTACACATGTACCCATCATATCACCACTTTTTGGACCATCATGATCCTACACATACCCTAGTCCTAGAAATTGAATTGTAGAAATTAAAGCCCAAGATTATCACAAAGAGCATTAAAAAATGCTTTTGAGACTTCAACTTTTGGACCTCCCCTATTTCTGGAAAATGTGACATTGGACTACAAACATGGTGCTCTGTAAATGTCAAAAGCGATGCAGAAAAGTGAAGGTGGTGCTCTGGTGAATTCAAATGCGACACTCTACAGAAACAAAGAGTGTGAATGTGGCACAATTGCAAAGGCGATGGTCTTTGGAAATAAATTAAGACATAAAACAAAAAGTGCATATGCGGCGATTTATCAGAGGTGGAGTGACAAAGGCGTGCATATGCAGCGTAATGTGGAAAATGCAGTGATGTATGTCAAAAGTGGTGCTCTATGGCGTCACATTTGCAGAAAGGCAATGGCATGTTCCTGTGTCTGCAAAAAATTGAGAAATTAGGTCAAATTGAACATGTTAGATTGCTCAGCCCTCCTTCTAGTGCCAAAATGTGAGCACAAAACTTGCACAAACTAACAAGAGATCACAAACCAAGTGTCAAACATGTTAGAAAAGAAAATATAATGCTCCCTATGAAATTCTTGGAGAAACAAAGTTGAAAATATGAAAATAAATCAAGAACACAATACGAAATCAACTAAGCTAACCAAACCTCAATCCAATAGGGTGAGTGGTGCTCCTTTGATGTGGAAAGAAGCCCTTTCCCAATCCCCTTGATAAGCTTGATGTAGTGTGGATGATTTAAAGATGAAATTGACTATAATCTAGCTATGATGCTTGAAAATGATGGAAAACTATGAACTCAAATGACTATAATGGAAATGCATGAAGTTATGGATCCATATTGCTTGAAAATGATGAAAAACTATGAACTCAAATGACTATAATGGAAATGCATGAAGTTATGGATCCATATTTTGAAAAGGATGCCTCTATTTACAGAAACCAAGGGTTGAAGAATGAGAGGATTTGATGAATGTGGGATAAATTGAGAACCAATGAGAATGTGTCAAGTGTCACAATTTTATTGGATGAGAGTGGAGAACATTTTGGAAAATGTGTGAGCAGAGGAGGATGGAAGAGAAGTAAATGTTGGTTGAGAATTTTAAATTGGTGTAAGAGGAATTTAATGAGATTTGAGAGGGTGTAAGAGGATTTGGAAGGTTGTAAGAGAATTTATTACAAATGTAAGAGGATGTGATAGGTTTTTGAAAACCTTTGGAGGGAAATTAAATGAGAGGTTGTTGAGAGGAATATTCCTTGGAATATGCCTTGGTGAGGGGAAATAGATGAATTAAATAATTAATTGAAATTATTTTCATGTGCAACCTGGTTAGTTGACCATGAGTTGCTTTAACTCTTGAGGAGTTAAAAGTTGGATGATTTAATAATGATGATTAGAAAGCTAATTTAGGATTAATTAATTGGAGTGAATTAGGAGATTTGACATTTGATTTGATTGATTTTTAATCAAATGAGAGGATTAAGAGAGGATTTAATTAAATGATTTGATTTAATTAAATAAGATGAATAATTAGTTAGAAGAAATATGAATTAATCAATAAATTTAATTATTTGATTAATAGTTGAATTTGTTTATTTTAATTAAATAATGTTGATTATTCAATTAATTGATCAATTTGAAGTGATTTACGAGGAAACGATGTTAGTTGATCAGAATTGGATGCATAGTATAAATCGGGACTTTTTTACGTGTCTACACACTTGTATTATCACAGAAATAGAAATTGGTTCATCATATACAATTCTGATATCCTTCAATGTTTGCCTCATCCACAACACTTGTGTACAACAAGATGCTAGTGCAATGTATTCTGCCTCTACAATAGATAATCATATTGAATCCTACTTCTTGCTCAACTAAGGCACCAATTCATCCAAGAAAGAATGTATCACCAAATGTACTTTTTTGTCATCTACACAAGTTGTTGGGAATAGGATACCATTTAATTGCAATCCTAAACATATTTCATGTATCTCCTCAGTCCTTGGAAAGTGTTCCCCAGTTCACTAGGATTAGAAAGAGATTAAATTCGAATGAAATGAACATGCAAAATGCATGGATAAATTGCAGTAAATGTATGAGAGTTTATTGTAAGTTGTGAAGAAGGATTGTTGATGGCAAGGAAGTATATCAATCAAGGATTGATGTAGTATTATTTTAATCTTGTTCTACTGGTTAAATAATACAAGCACTATTGATTATGGTGGAGTTTTTTCTTGAAATGGTTTCTCCACATATATGTTGTGTCACTTCTATGTTCTTGTCTCTTTATACAATTGATAAAATTGATTTAAACAGATTAATCATACACAAAGAATTGTGACAAAGAACACTTAATTAAATCTATAGTCTCATAGTTTTACAAGTTTTAAGCTACAATTTTTCCTCCATTTTTCAACACAACTTGCCTAATCTACTTTTGTATAGGCACTTAGAGTTAAGTTAGTATCCTTTGGATACCACAAGCCATGTTTTGTAGTGCCCTTTAAGTATCTGAATATCCTCTTTACTGCTGCAACATGTGACTCTCTAGGATCTTCTTGAAATCTAGCCACAAGAAAAATTGCATACATGATATCTGGTCTAGTAGCAGTTAGATATAGTAGTCCTCCAATTATTTATTTATACTTGTTTTGATTGTCCTTAGGGGATTCATCATTCTTGCTTAGCTTGCAGCCAATAACCATAGGGGTACATACTGATTTAAAATCTTCCATTCCAAACTTCGTCATCATTTCCTTGACATATTTTGATTGTGAAATGACTATATCTTTATCTATCTAATTGATTTGTAGTCCAAAGAAGAATTTCATCTCCCCAAACATTGGCATTTCAAACTCATCTTGCATCTATTCTACAAACTTCTTGAACATGTAGCTTTATTGCCTCCAAAGATTACCTGTCCAACCTTGCATACAAAGCTCTAGGAGATTGCTTCAATCCATAAAGTTCCTTCTTCAATTTGCAAACCATATTTGGTTTGTCTAATAACTGAAATCCTTTTAGTTGTTCAATGTATACTTCTTCCAACTCACCATTCAAGAAAACAGACTTCACACCCATTTGATAAACCTTAAAATCCTTATGTGCTGCAAAATCCAAAAAAAATCCTAATAGCTTCCATTCTTGCCACCAGAGCAAATGTCTCCTCAAAATCTATTCCTTCCACTTGTGAGTAGCCTTTACACACAAGCCTTGCCTTGTTTCTTACCACTTCTCCATTCTCTTTTTTTTTTTTAAATACCCACTTAGTTCCAATCACATTCTTGTTTTCTGGTCTTGGGACAAGTTCCCAAGTTTGATTCTTCTCAAATTGCATTAGTTCTTCTTCCATATCCTTGATCCAATAATCATCCTTACATGCTTCAATCACTGTTTTAGGTTCAACTATAGAAAGTAAGCTTAGATTTACCTTTAATATTCTTCAACCATAGTATCTCTTCTCCTTGCCAGAACACCTATGCTTTTGTCACCAATGATTTGATCTTCAAAATGATTCTTCTACACATACTTAGGAGTATCCTTTCTGGAGCATCTTCCTCTTCAATCAAAACTTATTTTTCCTTACAAAGTCATCTTTGTTATTTTACCTACAAGAGGATTCATCTGATTCATATCCATCTATCACCACTAAGTTCTTTTATAAGTCTTCATCCACTTTGGCATTTGCACTCTCAACAATCTTTTTCATGCTCTTGTTGTAGCACCAGTAAGCTTTAATTTTAGTAGAATATCTAAGTAAAATACCTTCATCAGATCTTGTATCAAACCTTCCTAGATTCTCTTCATCTCTTCTAATATAACATCTTCTACCAAACACTCTAAAGTATTTGACAGTAGGGACCCTTTCGTATCACAAATCATAGGGAGTCTTTGCACCGTTTACTCTTTCTTGCACTCTATTAAGTATGTAAACACTAGTATGAATTACTTCTCTCTAGTAGACTTCTGGTCGATTTTCCTCTTTAATCATTGTCCTTGTAGCTTCCTAAACATTTCTATTCTTTGTTTCAACTATGCCATTCTACTGAGGATTCCTAGAGGTAGATAAATGCCTCTTTGTTCCACGATTCTCACAAAAACTATTAAACTAATTGGAAGTGAACTCTCCACCTCTGTCAAAACTCAAAAACTTTATTTTAATATCCATTCATTCTCAACAATTACTTTGAATGCTTTAAACTTATCTAGACTTCTGATTTTTCTTTGAGAAAAGTAACACATGTCATTCTAGAATAATCATCAATTAATAGAATGAAATACATGTTGCCTTGAAGACTTCTTACTCTAGTAAGACCACAAAGATCTATGTGCACTAATTCCAATAGTCTAGTGGTAGATTGTTCTTTAACTTTGAAACTTCTTTCTTTCTTCCCAATCTGGCATTCCTTGTAGAAAACATTGATAGGTTTTGTAATCTTTGGCAGATCCCTAACAACTTGAACTAAACTGGTCATTACTAAGTGTAGGCATCCTTTTAAAATCTGCACATACTTAACTTCAAACAATGGTTAGTACCTACAAAATCTCTCAAGAATACCCCTATGAAATACCTTGTAAAGACTTCCAAATGCAATACATGACAAAAGAAAAACTAAAGCATTAAGAAAGCAATAACAAGTCACCTATTCCGTAGTGGATTGGTGTCACATGTGCTAGTGACCCTTTCCCATCCCTTGATAAATAGCTAAAATGATGAAATGAAAATGGAGATGATGAGCAAGATGAGTTCTCAAATTAAGAGAGTAACCTTGCATAAAAGTTGTGGATCCAATGAATGAGGATTAAGCCCTCTTTTATAGATTTTCTTGATGAGAGATTGGCCAAGATGGTGAATGTGGGACTAAAGATCCTCCAATGAGAAGAAGACACTTGTCAAGTGGTGAGTGGTCAATGGTTGTGCAAGATTTGGGAAGAGTGCCCATGAGAGGGAGAATTTGAATTCAAATTTTGCAATAAATTTTGAGAGGGGGATAAGAAAAACAGCAATAAATGCAATGTTGGACTTGTCATGTTGAGGGAAAATGAGGGTTTTTAAATAAATCAATAAAAAATTGATTTATTGTGCAAGTGGAGATATCTAGAGAATGCAAGTGGGATGAGATTAGCATTTAATCATGGTTAGATTAAATTAATGATGATTAGGTTAGCTTAATGGTGTTTAGATGATTTTGACTTTTAGGATTTAAATATTTGATTTATTTAAATCAGAAAAGGATGGAAGATGCATTTTTGAGATTTTAATTAAATAAAGTTTGATTTATTTAATTAAACTATGATGTGAGCTTTTGATTTATTTAAATGATAAGAACCCGATTTACCAGGTGAATGGATGTGATGCATTTGATTTATTTATTGAGCGGA
>VDFB02058242.1:610717943-610811925 GCA_007258455.2 Sequoia sempervirens | reverse complement strand
CCATTGTCATTTTGTCGATCTTTTGATTTGGAGTCATAGCCCATACATGAGCATCATGTGTAGGTCTCTGCTTCTTTCATCCATTGGTAATTCAGGTGTCAGTCTTTCATCTCGATACAACATGTTTGATGGATCTGCTTCAATTACCTCATGGCCAAGGTCTCCCCACCTTGTGAATTCAGGATAATTTTGAGGATAGGTTTGTGATGTGGGAGCTTGATTTTCTTGTGGGCGTCCTCGTGATCTTGGAGATTGTGGTAACTCTCCTATCACAAAAGCATTGTTAGGGAGCCTATAACTTCCACAACCATCCTCTTCGATGATGAGCTTGATATTGGATATGGTGGGAATGGCGGGTGTCTCTGTCGCAGAAGTGGACGTGAGAGTGACGGGATCGATGTATGATGTGGATGGGCCCTCATCATTTTTCGGCACTTGGGGGATTTTGTAATATTTGGCTTCAAGGTTCTTGCAGTATGAAAACGGCTTAGGATCTCCATGGATGGTAACCTCTTATCCATTATGTGTGAATTTCACACATTAGTGAAAGGTTGATGCTACAGCTTTTATTGCATGAATCCATGGGCGTCCCAGGAGGATATTGTATGGCAATTCGAGGTCCAAGACCTGACATGTGGTTTCCATGAGTGTTGGCCCTACTTGGATAGGGAGCTTAATTGTGCCTTGAGACACTCTTTCTTGGTCATCATATGCTCTTATTGTGATACCCTTGCCTTTGTCGATGGAATCTTCACAGTATCTTCAAGCTGCTTGATGAGGCTAAAAACGGAATGTTCCTTACACCTCCATCCACCAGGGACCCTTTTGATTTTTCTTTGTTCTGACCTCCAAGTGACAGCGGTGTAGAGATGGTTGGTGAGAAAATGTAAGGAGATTAGGTGTTATGATGTTTAGACCATAGCTTGGAATTGTGCATGCAGTGCGAGGGCGGTAGATGAGGCTAATGCTGTGAGGATCTTTTTTATCTTGTTGATGAGATTTTTAACAACTCCATGATGGAGATGTGTGCTAGCGTTCTTTAGAGTTGGTCTACAACATTGTAGCTATATGGAATGGCTCTTGATGTAGGGACTCTATTGGGTTGGGATGATCCTGCAATGGTGACTTTTCTGCCTCTTGTGGTGACTCCACAGTCTTCGGCATGAGCGCCTTTGATGGTGATGACCATGCAATTTTCATTGAGGGAGGCAACAACTTTTCGTATACATGATTTACACTACCTTTTCCTTTATCCTTGTTACTCCCTTTGTTGCCATGATTGGGCATGGGATTAGGTATAGATTTTGAGATCCGATTCAGGTAGGTGCTTCCACATTTATGATTCTTTTGTCGATGAGATCTTGGATGATGTTCTTGAGTCTCATACAATTGTTTGTGGTGTGGCCTTTGATTTTGTGGAACTCACATAGTTGATTTTCATTGTACCAAGGAGGTTTGACATCAAGTTCTTGATAATTCTCAAATGTAGGAGCTTGGATGAGTTTTTCGTCGATTAGCTTTTTCATGATGTCCTCAAGTGGTTCCCCCAAAGTAGTGTATTTTCGTTTGGAGTATGTTCTGCGTTGAGGTGGTCCTCTTTGGTCATTGACGTTATTGACGGTGGGATTATTGGGTTGGTATGTTGTGTGATGAGTGTTTTGGCGTCGTGGTTGGATTTGCAGTGCGGGTGTATTTTGGCGTGCACCACTAATGACCACCTTGGCATCGACGATGCCATCATTAGTGATGTTCTTATTTCTCCCCCATGTATGAGGTTTATCATTGTAATTTGATGGTGGGAAATTGTTTTGTTGTTCATGATAGGATGTTGATTCAACGGGTTGGGTTGCAAGGGCTCTTTCGATGCTAAGCACCTTGGAGATTAGTTGATCATAGGTGGTGATTCCCTGAACCTTGAGGTGGAATGACAAGTGGCTTTCAAGGTTGGTGATTATTGTGCAGACTTGTTACTCTTCTGGCATGGTCCACTTGCTCTAATTGGCCTTGGATCACCATCGTTGAAGAAATGAAGCGAAAGATTCATTTTTTCCTTGTTTTAGAGCGTATAGTTCTTCGAGACTAACATCCATTGTAATGTTACATGCGTAGTTTCTAATGAATTCGTCTCTGATTTCCTAGAATGTTCTTATGCTTGAGGGTAAGCGAGAGAACCATTCTATAGCGTTGCCTGCCAAGCTCCTAGGGAATAGCCGCATCAGATAAGTATCGTCATATGCAACCTCCATACAATGAACCTAGAATTCCCTGATGTGATCTTCAGGGTTTCTCGTTCCTCGATATTTGTCAAATTTAGGGATCTCAAATCCCTTAGGGAATGGTTTCATGTCTAAGCTCCTATCAAATGGATAGGGACACAAGTTGCTCTACATTTTGGTTGTCCGCCCCGATTGAAGATCGAGCACTTGTTGCGAGAGCAACTTGAGTTGTGTCGTCATATCATCTTGTGGGTCAGGGGGTGGAATGAAGGTGTTTTGGGGTATCGTGATCATGGTTTGGATGGGTGGATTGGTTGGTGCATTGTTCAATGGTATCGGTATGTTGTGGCAGGCGAAGTAGGCTTCTACTTGCTTTTGGATGAACAATGCTTGTTGTTGCTCTTGTTGTTGTTGCACTAGGATTTGTGCTTGTTATTGCGCTTGTTGTTCCAACAACATTTGTTGTTGTGCTTGCTGTTGCGCTTGTTGTTGTTCTAACAATGCTTGTTGTTCTGCTTGTTGTTGGGCTGCCAATTCTGCTGCTTCTTGTTGATCTTGGTATTGCTTTAGTGCTTGCTGATACGCTTGCAATTGTGTTGCTTGTGCAAGAAGTTGTGCTTGTGCTTGTGCTTGTTGTGCTTGCGCTTGAGCTTGTGCTTGGGCTTGCGCTTGTGCGGCTTGTTGCTGCAATAATAGTTGTGCTTGAGCAACCCTTTGTGCTTGCAATGCTTGCGCGGCTTGGGCAGCTTGAGCGGCTTGTTGTTGCTATTGTTGTTGTAATAATGCTTGAGCTTGTTGCACTTGTTGCGCTTGTATTGTAGCTTGTGCAGCTTTGGCAGCTTGTGCAGCTTGAGCGGCTTGTTGCACAGCTTTTTGTTTCTGCACTTGTTGGTATCCTCTTTGAAAAGCACCTTGTAATGTTGCATCGAATTGGTTTGATGTGGTGAACGTTGGTGGTGGTGGAGGTGGTGGTGGATTTGGAATGGTGGTAGATGATGATGTTGTGTTGATTATTTGGTTGGTGGATGGTGTTGTCGTGTTGATTGCGTGATTGGTGGATGGTGTTGTTGATGTGGTAAGTGGCGTCATTGATGTGATCGGCCCTTGAGAGACCATGCTTTGCAATGTTGTGGGGGTGTTTGATGATGTTTCCATTGCTTGTGTGTTTGTCGTTTGTTGTTGTGATGTCAACAATAAGTTTTGAGCATTTGGAAAAATGTTTTGATTGATGGTTGGGATGTTGTTTTGATGGATACTCAGTAGAGGGGGAAGCCCTAAACCAAGGAGTGGTGTAGATGACAATGGTGATGGTGGGAGGGGTGGAAATGTAAGGGGGGTGAATCCTTGCGAGAGTGTTGTGGTGTTGAAAATGCCCCCTAGTCCGAACATGTCTCCCTCCTCTTGTGGATTTGTGAGAAGAGGTGTTTTTGGTGCTCCATGAAAAGATGTTGATGATCGGTCATAATGTAAAGTGAGAGGAACATTTTGGTGTAATGGATTATGGAGGATTTTTTGTTCCACTATGGTGTTTGCGTCCAAGTTTTGGTTATTCACAAGGGGATGTGATTGAAGTGCATTGAGGAATGTGTTTCCCTTGTTAACATTGGGTTGAGTTAGAGCAAATGATGTTGTGATTTGCGGGATATTTTCTGTGACGTTTTGAGATGGGGGTGTGGATGAAATGGGGATGGTGGATGAGATTGGTGGAAAAGATGTCTCTACTATAGTGCTCACATCAAAATCCGAAGGCAACTTGGCCCCTTGTTTTGCTAGTTCAAGCATGTACAATGAAGGGTTGAGTCTCATCATGATGTTGATGATTCTATGGTTGTCCGGATTTTGGAGCATTTTCGCTATTTCTTCGTGAGACATTCCAAAGGTAAGATCCTCCCCTTGGGTTTCCTCTTGTGGGTTTTGCGATGATGTTGGAAGGCTAATTGTGAGATTTCCATCCCCAATGGGATTCATTTCAGGAGTGGTTTGGCTAAGATCACTTGAAGCGGGTGTTTCTTTGTTGGCTTCCATACTCTTCTTGTATTGAGATCTAGTTAGAACCATAAAACGGGGATCAATCTTGAGAATATGGGAGATGAATATCTTGATTCTTTGGATTAATCTCTATTTTATGTCCCAAAGTGAAAGTTTTAGGATGCTTTTAGGATCAAATGTGATGATGATATGATGGTGATGTTTAAAGATGGATGTTATGGATTTTTTGGCTTTTGATAAATCTTGAATGAAATACTAGGCTTTGGATTTTTGATTGGTTTGATTTTTTGATTTTTTTTGTCCTTGATCTTGATTTGGATTTTGATTTTGATTTTGAACAAAAAGACCCTAAGATGTTTGATAATGATCTAAAGGATAGTTGTGTTCAAAGGATGATGATTTGGATATGTGTGAGGAGAAGGATGCATCTACCCACACCTACCCAAACAAGATGATTGTTTAACTAAGTATATGGAGAAGGATTCATCTACATACACTAAGCTAGAAAAGATGATTTGGATGACTTTGACTAAGGATATGCAAAAGGATGCATTTACACATTCCTAGCCAAAGGTGTGTTTTGATAAATGTTTCAAGGACTTGGTATCAATGATTTTGGTGTTTGCTTGATTTTGTCATAAAGCCTAGCACTTCAAGGATTATTTCAAGGTTTTTCAAAAGATGATTCATGAGATGATGTTTGATGTTTTGAAAGATGGATGAAAGAGGTTTGATTTGTTTTGATCCCTAGATGAACCTAAAAAGACAACTTTGTTTTCCTAGACCTAGGTATTGAAGAGCATGCATATGCTTCCTAAAGACCTTTGTAACCAAGGATTGATTTCATTTGAACTTTCATTTTTGGATTTTCAATGATTTTTTCTTTGGGATTTGTGAGTCTTAAATCACACATGAAAATTCATTTTTCTTATCTTTGTTTAATGGCTTTATTTTACCAAAAACACTCTCTTTGATTAAAGTTTCAAACTAAGATGTCCAATGTCTTAATTTCTTTAAACCCCACAAGATATTTTATGTGGAAATTCAATGAACTTAAGGCAAGGGTTTTCCTATTGTTTACTCAAGAAGAAAAATTGAGGTATAATCCAATGCTTAGGAACCTCTAAGGACGTGAATCCCAAGGGAAAGCAATAACATATGGATTGAGTCAATGATATTTGTCTTCAAAAGGGTTTGAAATTTTGAAAATCATGTTGAATGTTTGTTTTGCAAAATGTTTTCGAATACAACACTGTGTTTTCAAACCAAGACAAGTACAAGCCCTATGGATGTGTAAGACAATATTTGTTGAATCCCCACTTGGACAAGTCCAGCTACGCCTATCTTTAGTGAATGGTTAGATGCTTGACCCCACTGGCTCCCCTCCACGTCACTCACTTATATGGGGCAGCCAAGCATCAACACCCATGAAACTCCCATGGCATGTTTTCCATTTCTACTAAAGACCTTAAAAGTGTGGGGCGGCTTGAGAACGACGTTCTTGCACCAACAAATAGATCAAGGATTTTGGAAAATTCTAGTACATGGGTTCTAGTAAGGACTTTCCGTTCGTGGAGATTGACCCATATGGCAAGAGTCCCCTTTCGGATCCATCTTGTCAGAGCCAACCGCGTGATAATGGCGTTTAACCAATACCCACATTTATATCCCTGGAAATACTCTTGGCTTTAGAGTGTTACCGGTTGAGTCGTTCCCTTGGGTGAGTACTTTTCCCAAGGCAGGCCCTCTAGGATAAACAAAAGCAAGCAAAGACACAATCCATAACTCGATCAATCTTTGATGGCACAAAGAAAGAGAATGTACACGAAAATGCCCCTACTCACACTCGCACAAGATGTTCAATTTTAAGCCCAAATCGAAGTGTTTCAAAGCAATAAAGAGTGTTTCTCTTGCACCCTAGATCACACGAAGCGCAAGGGGAGAGGATACGCACTCAAAATGCACCAAAGACAAAATCACACAATTCAAGCACTTGTTCGTTTTATAGCCTTCAAAGCAATTGTGAGTTCGTTTTAAGCACCAAATGAAGTGTGAGTTTTGATTGTTCAATTCTTAACCTCAAACAAAATCTAGTGAGTTTGTCCTAAGATTCATTTTAAGCCCTTTGCAATGAAAAATCAAATTGTTCTTTTTAGACCCAAATGAAAATTAGTGTCCTAAAGCAAAAAGACAAACAATTTCGTGGAAAAGTGTTGAACAAACACTTAAAGCATTTAAAAACACTTTGAGTTTTTGAAAAAAATTCTCCTCCTTTCGTTTTCCTTGTGCCTTGTGCCTTCGTTGTTCGTTTTGTACCTTTTCCTTTCACTTTTCCTTTGCACCTATTAAACAAAAGACACTTATGTGAGGATCAAAATATTGAATTCATTTAGATCATTAACTTCAACAATAATATGATTTCAATTTAAAGGAACAAATGATTTGGATGATCATAAAAGAAGAATTTATAATTGAATCATAATCCAAAGATATTGAGCCAATGAATCAATCATAAAGCATAATTCTTTCAAAGGTATAACCTTATTCTCAAATGTTAACTATTTCAAAATAAGCAAAATGATGTGATAAACTCTTGCAAGCCTATGAATTTCATAAGCCACAAAGAATACAACTTTCAAAAGCACTATCATAAGCTTCACATATTGATTATCTCAAAAAGACCATATAGATGCAATAATTTATAAGTTTAATTTTGAAAGCCAATAAATAACTTAGCCTTAAACAAATAAATCCTTCGAAAGTATCTATCGTGTGGCAATGAAATCATAGAATAAAATAAAATCAGAATCTATATTCTGACCGTATTGATTTTAAGCCCTTTGCACTTGAGAGATCTAGTTCCCCCCAAATTTTAAATCATCAACTAGTTTGAGTTTTCAGCATTAAAGATTCAACAACCCAACATACTTGGACAAGACCCAATGCCTTTTTCAAATATGTGATCAATAAAGAAGATGTTGCAGCATATCAAGGCGCGTGATCTGTTGACAGAATGGATCAACAATGAATGGCATTATTTTAGTAAGGCATGTCAGAGGATTGAAGGCGGCATTTAGAGTTTTGTCAGACTTCAAAACTTGAGATTAGGAAAATATAGCAATTTGCTCCATCACTTTAAGGGAAAGGAACTATCAGAGAAAATGAGCAGATCTTTAAAATCAATGAAAGAAATCAACAGCCTCCAGCTTTTTATTTTTGAACCATAAATGATTTTAGAATATGTGTGCAGAAAAAAGGATTTAGAAACTTTCAACATAGCTGGCAAATGTGAAAGCGAATTCCTCAGCCTTTGAGCAACATCCTCCAACCTGTATGACAATGAAAGCATAGAGAAGGCGCGTGTCTCTTCCTAACAGAAATATGGAAGCATAGACAAGGCGCGTGAACTAGTTGACAGAATGCCTTAGAAGAAATATGGTCTCAGAAACATTGTTTGCCCTCTCAAATCAGTCAAGGCAACAACGACATCCAAAAGAAACGTTGTCTACCTTGAAAATGAAGGCCTGGCTGCGTTTCTATTCCAAAAATAGGAAGAAATGGCTGCCAAAGACAACTTCACTGAACATTTGGGCGTCACTCTCTCCAAGGCTTACACAAATCTCTCTGATCACAAGGACCCCATCCTCGACCTCAAAGGAGACATCAAAGTCAAAGGAATTGGAAACTGGACGTTGACGCTAATGAAGGTGTATTTTTATAGTAATATGGATAAATATCCTTCGAGCCAGGAGGTGTCCGAACCAAGAGCCAAGAAGGGAAGGGGATCAGGTCGATATCTACCTCAAAAGAGTTTTGCACCATATGCAATTCTGATTGCTCTTTACAGGGGAACTCAAAATGAAAAGGAGTATATGTTGAAGCAGGAATTTATTGATGCAACTGAAGCTAGTGGGCTTTCCAGAATGGCCATTGGGCCATCAACGAGCAGTGCATTTCCTGGACGATTTGGGAACCAAGCCAAAGAATGGTATTCTGGGTGGAGCTCGATGAAGACATTGATATCAAAAGGACTAGTTGTGAAGTCAAGTTGTCTAGCAAAGTACATGCTGTCAGAAGAAGGGAAAGTAACAGGAAAGGAGTGCCTGGAAAGGTCAGATTTACTCAACGATGGAGCTCCTCAGATATGTAGTCAGCAGATTACAGACGTGGCTTCTATAATGCTTGAGGATTCCAATTAGAGTAAATTAAACACTCAGATTCGTGAAGCACTAGCGAGTTTATTGATTCAAGGTTAGCCATTGAGAATAAAAAAAAAGAAAACGGGATAAATGTGAACACAAGTGCAATTGGACGTGGAAAAAGAAAATCATAATAGTGTGAAATCATGGATAATATACAACATGTAGTTTATTTTTGCATATGCATTCTATTCCCTGATCAGTGCAAATAATTTCAGAAATTATGGTTCAAGTGGAGATGTATTTAAAATGCAAAAAAAGCATAAATAAGCATGTCATCTTTTAGAAGCTTTCTAGCATAAGCATATGTTAGCTTTCATAAACTTCCTAGCAAATGAAATCAAATGCTTAAACTGCCCTAATAGCTGCGAGAGAATCTTAATGTAAATCTGAATGCTAAAATTGACATCAATGCCCTCCTTCTAGCGCCAAAATGTAGGCATCCTTTTAAAATCTGCACATACTTAACTTCAAACAATGGTTAGTACCTACAAAATCTCTCAAGAATACCCCTATGAAATACCTTGTAAAGACTTCCAAATGCAATACATGACAAAAGAAAAACTAAAGCATTAAGAAAGCAATAACAAGTCACCTATTCCATAGTGGATTGGTGTCACATGTGCTAGTGACCCTTTCCCAACCCTTGATCAATAGCTAAAATGATGAAATGCAAATGGAGATGATGAGAAAGATGAGTTCTCAAATTAAGAGAGTAACCTTGCATAAAAGTTGTGGATCCAATGAATGAGGATTAAGCCCTCTTTTATAGATTTTCTTGATGAGAGATTGGCCAAGATGGTGAATGTGGGACTAAAGATCCTCCAATGAGAAGAAGACACTTGTCAAGTGGTGAGTGGTCAATGGTTGTGCAAGATTTGGGAAGAGTGCCCATGAGAGGGAGAATTTGAATTCAAATTTTGCAATAAATTTTGAGAGGGGGACAAGAAAAACAGCAATAAATGCAATGTTGGACTTGTCATGTTGAGGGAAAATGAGGGTTTTTAAATAAATCAATAAAATTGATTTACTTGTGCAAGTGGAGATATCTAGAGAATGCAAGTGGGATGAGATTAGCATTTAATCATGGTTAGATTAAATTAATGATGATTAGGTTAGCTTAATGGTGTTTAGATGATTTTGACTTTTAGGATTTAAATATTTGATTTATTTAAATCAAAAAAGGATGGAAGATGCATTTTTGAGATTTATTTAAATGATAAGAACCCAATTTACCAGGTGAATGGATGTGATGCATTTGATTTATTTATTGAGTGGATGAATATGCATAATGCAAATTTGACGTGTCTACACTAAGTTATGGAATACATGCTCCAAATTATTCTATGGACCAACCTTCTAATATGGGAGGTTTTCCTTTGTTTGGTTCAACTTGTGTACAAATCTTATTTGTCATCTATTAAACATAGAACACTTCAATGCTTTGTATGGTAGAAAATGTAAGACACCTCTTGGATAGGTGATCTTGATAACTGGGTAATTATTGGGGTAAAACTACTTCAAGATTACAATGATCACATTAGAATAAGTAGAAAAATATTAAAGGAAGCATTGAATAGAAAAAATATGCATGGATCAAAATAGAACACCTTAGATCTTTTCAATAGGGAATGGGGTGCTTCTATGTTTTATATCATAAAGAAATTATTAAGCTCAAAAGTAACGTAAAGTTGGCTCCATGATTTGTTGTCTCATTTGGAATACTGGATTTGAAATAATTCAAATGCATACCACTTGGCATTATCACCTTCCTTGATAAGGATTCATAACAATTTTTATGTTGTGTTATTATGTAAGTATGTTGCTTCTATTTCTATTATGTGTTAAATTGGTACAATATTTAGGTAGAGGGATAAAAAATAACACTTACATGTAGTGTCCCTTTCTAGACAATTTTTAATTTCTTGGTTTTTTGCAATAATTCTCCTTCAAACTGTGATGAGAATGACTTTGTCAAATATTATTAATTTATTAAAATACTCAGATTAATCATTCATAAGTTTATAAATAGATCATATCTTGAAATTCTTTGGAAGGACTTTCAAATCTATTGAATTAGAGGTTTTCATCCCTAACTCAATAGTGGCAATATCAAGGGTTTTAGTTTCTAAGTTGCCAAGAGTATTCAATGGCTTTTGTCCTTAAACTCTTAGTCCACCTTGGAAGGTTTTCATCCAAACTTGATATGAGAAATAAGGGATTTTCATCCGTAATCTCTCGTGAACTTGGAAGGGTTTTCGTCCTTCCTATTTGCAAGACACTTCCTCAAATTCAATACTTATTGCTTGATGTATTGATAGACTTATTGTTGTTTTCTTGATTGATCTTTATGATATTTTGATTTCTTGATTTCTTGATGGATAACTAAGTGATAATTGTTGATTGAATTCCAATGAACTAATTCACCCTATATATCTATTTCTTGAAGGAACCACCACCCTTCATGATAAATGTAATGTGTCACCACCCTTCATTGCTTCCTTTTAAGAATAATAATTTATTTAAAATTTGATTGATTCATAAATGTTGCTAATTGATGATTTCTCAACAAGAAAATGATCCCCTGTTTATATCTTATTATTGAGGGAGTCACAACATTTCATATTTGAAGGAACCACAACCTTTAACATTAGGAGTCACAATCTTTCACATTAGAAGAAGTCACATAATATTTATTCTTAATAGTTTTCTTCCTCCCTTCTCATGGAAGATCCCTCCTTTATACTTAATTGATGAAAGAGTCACCACCTTTCACCATCGCTACCATTGAAAAATATAATTTAATTTTAATTGAACTCTTTCTTTGGCACTCCCTTATGAATATTGTTGGCACCTCCTTGCATTGGTTCTTATGATATCACCTAGTCACTGATGTAATATGTAGCGATTTAGATATTGCAGTGAGGCTTTACAACTCAAACCATTCTAAATTTTGAAACAATTTAATATTAACTTATGTTATCACAATATACAATACTAGTTTAATGGAACCATATGATTCCTAATAATACCATTGTCCAACAGGGCAAATCTGAGATAATCATTAGAAATAATAATGTTTACACAAATCAAAATTTGAATTTCAATAATCTTTGAAGTTGTTTGGAACACCGAAATTGTAAAATTTGTAGTTTAATCTATTTGAAAGCATCCAATAATATTCAAATGAAACTCATTTTGAAATTGTTATTGTTACATTCTCGATGGTACCATTTTTAAATTTATTATTTTAAATTATATTAAATGAACGTTAAATAAAGTTATATTATCTCCATCCAAATGGAAAGGTACACACTGACACGTGTCATAGATTCAAATTACAATAGGCTTGTATTCATCGCTACATTGCATCAATCAAAATCAAAATCAGAAGGTATTTTTCAAACGCGTCCTAAATGTAATTATTAGCAGGGGCAGTTTCTAAGCTCTACTTACCTCTCTTTAATTAAGGCAAATGAACACAGAAATTTGCGCAACGTGAAAGGTGCAGATTCAATCCAGAGTGCCCGGAGTGCATGTGAGTTTCGGATCCGGGTCCACCAGATATTTCCTCCATCTGATGAATAGGTGCGATAAGCAGGAAGAAATTTGCGCAACTTCTACGCAAATTCTTTCCACAACCAACGGTAAATCGTATAAATAATTTCCCCACAAAACAAGACGGGGCATCTTCGTAGTGTTTGTTACGTTTGCGGACTGTACGAGTGGGCCACCTTGTCAAACACACCACACAATCAAATCTTTGTAAATTTATTATTATGCTGAGATACTTGGAAATTTCCCCGCCCACCTTGAAAAACAGAAAAAAAATATATTAGTCCTCTATGAGATATCTTATCGGTCATCGGCAACATATTTAATTTTATATGGCTTATAGAATTTAGTGGTACATAATTATTTAATTCTTAAAATTTTGGCACAATAAAATAAGTGTTCAATGCTAAAAAGGAGATTCGTTAGTAATAGTATTTGTTGTTCAATGTTAAAAAGGAGGAGATTCGTTAGTTTATCATTTGTCTCAAATCACTTAAATTTATATTAAGTTGGTGAAGAGTATAATTCTTAGTGTTGATCTTGGTTTCATGTTGGATTCATATTAGGTGCAATTATGACTAGCATAAGTGAAGTTGAGTTTGTTTCTTCGAATAGTGGGGAGGGGCTCATAGTGGAGCACCCTAACTTCACGTTTCTCAAAATTTTATGTGGAAATTTCAAATCACTCCAAATTCTGTACAATAGTTTATTTGGCAACTCATGTGCTTCTATATTTCGTTTTAGGGCCACATCATCAAATATGATGCCACATCAGCATGCTTTTTGTTGAGGTATCCAAAAAGGCCAAAAAAAAAGTGAGACCGATAGTGGTGCACTAAGTCATGTTTTATTGGTGCGTTGATGTGGCATCACATGATTTGTCACTCTGTGTACATTATGGATAAAAAGTGTTTTGCAATTGGATATTAAAGTGCTCCACTATGAGGCCCACTGAGGACTACTTCTATCCTCACTATTGGACCCGCTCCATTACGGGCCCCTCTCCCCTAATTAGTAAAAAATCTTCGCAAATTACTTATTTGATTTTGAGTTTGATAGATAAAGCTCTACTAACAGCTGGGCTTAAATATCACACACTAAGCTCTGACTTCTTAGGTAGATGTCTCCTTTTAACTCAACCCTCAACCCTTTACCCAGTTGAGTTCTATTTCCGGCTGTTTAAATGTTTTGATTTAGCCGTTGTACGCTACACATTATGCCAAAAACTATGCTATATGTGAATGTGGGAAGAGGAGTTTTAAAACATTTGAAATATATATTATTATTTTATTTAATTTAATATATATTATTTTTTATTTTTTTAATATTTAGAATATTATTAGAATTTAATAAAAATAAAGTATTTTATTTTAATGTAAACAAAATTAATATAAAAATATTGATTTTTTTATACTTTGTTTATATTAAATTAATTTAAATGTTAAAATTTTAATATTTTTAATATAAATTAATATTTTAACTTTTGATTTTTTTTGGCAAAAGACATTATGTATGTATATTATATTAATCTAAATAGATAATTACAAAATTGTCAAGTATGGTAAGAAGTTTCTTCAAAATTCATAACAGCGTCTCTTTCACTAATACCCCTAATAAAACTATACAGTCAAAATTGAAATTCACTCATATTTTCTATTGCATCCCCATATGATCTCCCCATATTGACTTCGAACAAAAAAAACAACTTTTTACAAAAACTGAAATAAAACTTTAAATCTTATGTATAAGATTTAATATAATCCTTTAAATTTAAGAAAATTAATAGAAAAAAATATAATTATTTTGAATAAAATGTAATTTTAGTTTTTATAAAATTTCATATTTTAAATGTTGAATGTATTTAATTTTTATAAAGTTTCGTATTTTCATAATTGAATACATTCAAAATATTTTATATATTTAAAAAAATTCTTTTAAATATGTTATGATAACAAATTATTCTATATAAAATAATGTGTTACACATAATTCATGTTTTTCAAGTTGTATTAATAATTATTTGAATTTATTTTTCTAGTGAATATATTAATAATGTTAAAAACTAATATTTAGTTTTAATAAAAAAACCATACCTTTTAATGATGTTAGTCATATACTAAAGACTTTTCTTTATGTTATTTAGGTTACTTGGAAATTTTATTTTAATACTAAATATTTAAATATTTTATAAATTGAGTTGATGATAGTTGGGTATGATAAGATTTGATGTAACAATGATTCCACTTAGTAATTTGTATATATTCATTGTCTAGAATTTTGTGTCAAATTATAATTATCCTAGTAATGATTCCAAAATTATGGATCAATTATATGCTATGATGATCTTACCCTAATGTGTAGTCTAATCTTACAAATTGTGCACTTCTCTATTTGATTCACTAAATTCTCTATTTCATATTGATTATTAAGGATTGGTAATATTTTAAAAGAACTTCAGAGAGAACACTTAATCAAAAGGTTCAAGTTCTTTTAAGTCAACCCTTTTAATTAAATTGATATTATAATCATAACAAACATTGATAGATAGGAAAGTTATTAGATGTTGATTATGATGCAATGTATTGGTCTTTTAAGTCTTTAACTCCGAGTATTCCTAAAACAACTTCTTCTTAAGAGTGAATGATTGATTAAAGAATGATTATTTTTAGATGACATTTTAATGCTCAAATGAACGTCTTTAAATACCAAGGCATGTAATAACTCATTTCACAAGTGTGTATCATGTAACTTCCCAACAACTATGAAGATACATGTATCAATCATTTGATTTTTTTTATTTTTTTTAATTTTTGGCTAAGATCTATTTCATGAAAGATAGATCTTGTGTGCCACATAAATGACTATCTTGAAATAGAGGATGAATGTGAAAATATAAGCTATTAATAAGGTATGTATGTGAATAAGTGTAAATATGGCAAGGATACGATCAAATGTGTTGAAATGTGTGCAAGAAGGAGTGAATGAAGATGGATCATAGCAATCATGGAAGTAGATAAAATTGGAATGTAAGTGTTTCACATGTCACTATATAATTATACAAATGTGATTTTTCAAAATGAACCTACAACTAAAAGGAATTTTGTATAGGTTAGCTAACTTCACCAATATATTTTTCTTCCATTTTAAGTTACATCAAAATCCTCATGATTGTGTATCTAAAGAGAATGCATAAACATGCATTAAGTTTTAAATGTGCCCAGTCATAAAAAATATACTATGGTCCATATAAAGAAATTGACCCAACTGTATATCTTCATGAGTTTTCATATTTGGCATGCTTACTCCTTAGAATCCTACAAAAGAAAGAAAAAATATGCAATGAGTTTTGTGTTTCTCACAAGTAGAATACAAGGGTCATAAAATTTATTGAATGTGTTAGAAAATTAAAGGAAGTAGGAATAAGGTTAGGAAAATTTTATTGTATAAAGAGGAGTGTGACATATTGGGTGCTACCACATTATGCAATCAAAATATAGCATATTAGGAATTTTTATGTCACGTTCTAAAGCTCTATTTAGAGATAGTAATGAATATTTGTATTCTTGTAACTATATCTATTTGCAAGCTTGATAAGGAGAGTCAAAGATAATATGTACCCCCTTAAATTCTTTACATTCATTGAATGCAAGTAATTAAAAAAGAGAGGAAAATAACACTTAAAATTTAAATGTATGCTAATCATATAGAGTGTGTAAAGTAAATCACTATCATAGATACATCATGTAACAAGTCAATAAGACATATAAAGATAGGTGTTGAAGCACATAGACTATAGATAAAAATCTAGGAATATACAATTAACCCTAATATGAAATTTAATGGTATGGTGGAAATGGCCCTAGAGGTGCAATATAAGTGGTATGAGGAGGCATGGTTTCCCCAATGTGTCTCTTACAACATGGTAGTCATGTGATAACATATGATAGGATAAGAAATGTATGATGCCCCCAATGTGGTAAAGGTAGCTCTAGCAACATAATCAAGCATGTAAGCATAAAATGATATGGAGAAATTCAAGTTGCATTCAATGTAATATGATAGTGTATTATAAGAAAAGGACAACACAATGGATAAAATAAGATGGCCCCAATCTAAGAGGGTGTCTCTAGAAGTGTGATAGAATAATATGAGTGAATATGGAGGAAGAATGATGCCTCACAAAATAATAAGATGATATGGCACTAGAGATACAATATGGCTACATAAGTTATAAAAGTAGGCATGAGCACATAAGAGCAATCTAGGAATGAGGTAAATTGATAAGGCACATAAATAAAATACAATGATATGACATGTACATGTGATCTAAGCATGGTAAAAGGTCATAAGTATATAAGCATCAAGTAATCAAAGTAGAATATAGGTATTACAAGGGATGGGATCATGGGTATATAGGCATAAAAGAATAAGAAAACTATCATGATAAAATCAAGCATAGATGAATAACAATTAGAAAAGTAAGGAATAAGGAAAAAATAGAAAAAAAATGTGGCAAAGATGAAAAAATATGGACAAGGTGTGCAAGGGTAATAAAAAATAGCATAAAGAATTAGAAAAAAAATCAAGTAAAAAGAAAAGTGTTATGTGTACATTTGATTTAATCAACCTAAATAACACAAAGAAAAGTCTTTAGCATATGACTAATATCATAAAAGGTAAGTTTTTATTAAAACTAAATATCAATTTCTTAAGAATATTAACATAATTAATATATTACGAAGAAAGAATATTCAAAATATAGTGTGAATATAATTTGGAAAAACTCAATTATTTGTTATATAATTTTTTATATATAATATATTTAAAAGAATCATTTTAAAATATTTTGAATGTAAAAATTAAATACATTCAATTGTTAAATATGAAATTTTCAAAAAAAAAACTTAAATACATTTGATTGTTAAAATGTAAGTTTATTTTTTACATTCAAAATATTTTAAAATGATTCTTTTAAATATATTATATATAAAAAATTACATAACAAATAATTCATTTTTTCATATTGTATTCTTTATATTTTGAATAACTTTTCTTCTTAATTAAAAAAATTATGTTCTTTCTTATTAAAAAAGTTTAACAATTAAAAGATTTATTTAAAAATCTTATTGATAATATTTAAAATTTTATTCCAATTTTTTTAACATTAATTTATATTAAATATATGAAAATTTTAGTATTTAAATTAATTTAATATAAATAAGATTTTAAAAGATTTCAATATTTTTTCATGCCACATATTCATTAAATTTTAATAATATTTTAAATGTTTTTACAAAGATTATAATTAAATGTTTAAATTTTATATGAAAAATAAAATAAAAATAATATATATAAAATAAAATAATAATAATAACATATTTAAAATGTTTTTAAAGCACTATTCACACGCTCAAGTGTATAGTATTTTTGGTGTAAAGACCACTCCTCTTGGCATAAAGTGCAACTAATAAATGCAGCATCCATCGAGGATAAAAAGACTAGCGACACAGCCAGAAAACTTTTAACAGGCAGGGAATGGTAACTGGATAGGGAAAGATGAAAAACAACAGTCTCCCAAACTACTGTACAGTGGCTAAAATTGGCTGACATCGTCAGAACATTTAAATAGCCAGAAACAAAACTGAAAACTTTAACAGCAGAAAACATAACTCAACTGAGTAAAGAGTTGAGTTAAAGGAAACATCCACCAGCCCTACTAGCATAGTTGAAGTCAAATTCATTCCTTAGAATCAATATTTATTAAATATCGATGGCTAAATGATTTCTTAGTGTAGTGGCCACATAGATTGATTAATTGATTAATAAATGATTTGAAGCTTACTTGATAGTAAAACCATAAACTTTTATAAATCTCTAATTATGAAGTAAGCTAGAGAAGAAGTAATAAATTAGAAGTGAAATATTGCACATTAATACAAAATTTGACCAAATTTGAGATTGATTTATTTTGATTTTGAAATGTTCTCTTTTAATAATGTGTTTTGTTGTCTTATATATATATATATTAATTGCTGTTGTATTTTCTAATATAATATTTGTATAATATAATTATAAATTTTCAAATAGATATGAACTGGAATACAACCATTCAACAATACCATCCCAATGGGGTTTGAACCTTGGTGACAAGAACAACAATGCCACCTTTAAACCAACATACCATGCCAATACCAGCATCTTATATGCATACTAAACAAAATAAAATTTAAATTTAAAATAATATTTATTTTTATTCAGTTAATAATTTTTATGTTTGGATTTTTGTTTTATATTTGTATATATGTTAAATAATTTATAATTATTTTTTCAAGAGGTATCCTACACTAACAAATAGACATAAGTGTCATGTTTTTCTATTTTCATATGGCAAATAGAATTTTTTTTTAGAAACTTAGATCATGGTTGTTCTCTATGACTAGGGTATACATTATGATTAATAAAACTTTGGCTTTCTTTTGTTTTTCTTTGATCATGGACGTTGTATACACCGAAAAATGGTCACATCACATAGTCTGGTAATTAATTAAAATATTTAATTAAATCTCTGAATTCAATCTGCGTATAATAAATAATTTATTTATATTGTTCATTCTTTCATTTCGATTAAATAAATAAGTTTATTTAATCACTTTTCTTAATTAATTAAATAAACATTATGATTTATTTATATTAATTATCATTTAATCTTGGCTTGAATATTTTATTCAAATAAAGATTAAGTATTCTTTTCTTCTAAAAGTCTATTCACAATTAAATATTCTAAATATTTAATTTAAATTTTCTAAATTCTACTCACAATTAAATATTCCAAATATTTAATTAAATTCTTTTAAAGTTTATTTGCAATTAAATATTCTAAATATTTAATTGAGTCTTCTATAGTTCTAAAATTAAATATTTCAAAAATATTTAATTTCCTCAAAATTCACACAAAATTAAATAAATTTATTTATTTGGGATTATCTTCAACAACCGTGAAACAAACTTCCAAAACAGAAAAAATTAATTTCTCTATTCCTATGCAAGCTTGTTCCCGTGGGTTGAAGACAAGGCTCCATTCTTCTCTCCAACCTCCCAACATTCTCCATCTTCCTCTCAACTTCTCCATCTCTCACCATTCAAATCTACCAGACAATCTCATAGCCATTGATCTTTGCCAGCCAGGCTCTTGCTTGCAAAAAGCTTTAAAAAGGACTGCCGGGTCTTTGAAATCACAGAGAAGCTTTCATACAGGAAAACTATACCAAAATTTGCAATAGCATAGTCTTATAGCATCCATAGCATCCATAGATTGTAGAATCATTCCATATCATGGCTAATCATCTCCATAGTTTAGTTTTAGAAGCATCCATAATCTACAGCCCCTGTGCATATCTGTATCAACATTTTCATTCCACCAGCATATAGGATAGAGAAGTATTTTCCTTTTTGCATGCTCGTTCTACAGGTTGCCATTCGGAGAAGCTTTGCTTACACAATCTTAGAGCAACAGTTTCAAACAAATCCCTGGAGATAGAGAAAAATGGAATGGCTCTAAAGAAGCTCTGTTTGTTTTCTTTAAATTCAATTATCTTGCTTTCTTTAGTTTAAAGTTTCATTTTGTGTGATTTGTTTATCTTATTTTGATACACATATTTCTGTCACACAGACGTAATCTTAATTATGGCATAGTTATAGTGGTTGTAATGTATTGACTATGGCATAATTAATGGTTGTGTTTTGGGCTTTACAACTAGCTACATTTAAGCCTTATTCAACCTTGTGTACCAAATGAAAATTGTTTAAAGATCTCGAGCCTCCAATTGTTGATTGTAGTTTTAGGTTATGGTGGATTGTGTAAAATGTTAGTAATATGATATGTGTATGGCCTTGGATGTTGATTATTGTATAATGGTTGGTAGTATGGGTTGTATTTGGCTATGGTATATTGTTGGTGTGCATGATGTTATTTATGATATAATATAAGCAATGTGTTTTTTTTATTTTGAAATGCTAATTATGATAAAAGTGATGCTAATGCAAATCTTGATTAATAATTGTTGTCATCATTAATATTATTCATTATAAATCTAAATCTCATGCAAAAAGTAAAATTTTCTTTACAATTTAAAAAATTTGACTTCCATTTTATAAAACCTATAAATTATAAACTAATATTTAACATATATTTTTTTATTTTTTTAATTGAACAAAGCAAAATAATAATTTATAAGGGTAAGCTACCAAAGATAGTTGAAAATAATAGCTGAGCAACTAAAGAACCAGCCACAAAGACAACAAAATAGCTCAACAAAAGGACAAAATTAGAAGAATTGAGTAACAATTTTACAACTGATTACAAAGATCCAACAATACAACCCATAAGACTACAACATGAAGTTAATAATTGAGCTGAAACACTTTGTAGTGGTTCAAATTAGAGTTGTTATGAAGCTGATTCACTTGATCTTGAATTTGTTGAAGCAGGGGCATGGCCAACACATTTGTTTTTGTTAAGTATTTATGTTGTGAATACAAAAAAGTAACCTGAAAAACTATGTCAGAGTAAAGCATTACTGTATGGTCCCATGGGGGGGCTTGGGCTTCTATTTTCATGGATCAAGTGGTCCCATGAAGCCAAAAAAATTATGCTACAAGATTAATTGGAATCTTTTCCTGAAAAATAACAACACTTACCTTTTTAGGACTGCAAATTTCAGCAGGGGAAATCGAGGTGGAGTAGAAATTGCCCTTGTAGCTTAGGAATTTTTTTTGCTACTTGTCTATCACTTAAAATTTTAAATTCCTATAAAAAAATAAAAATGAGAGAATTTTTATTTATTTATTAATTTTTATCAAAGTACTCCAATTCGTTCCTTAAATTTTGGAGTTCAAACTTTTAAGCTGAATTGCAAACTTGAATTCATGGGACCACCAGCTTTAAAATTTTCCTAAAAAATCTCAACAGCACCCACTGAATTTTTTTAGGAAGCCTTCCTCCATGAGACCTTACCCTTAGAATCCTAGTTTCTTAAAAATAATTGTTTGAAAACACAACAATACACTTGACCTTCCAAATATGTTTAAATAATTAAAAAATAAAAATATGATGTTTCCTACGCTTTCCTTCGTGGTGGGGGACTCCAACGTTACTATCAAATTTACGTCAATTTTAATAGCTGTTCATCATTCGGAATTTCGGATCTTAATCCTATGTCAATTAGATGGGATATCATGAAAAGAAAGACGATATAAAGTCAGATTGATTTTAATAATACAAATTAAAATAATAATTTTTTTACCCATACACGGACCCCACTCGGAAACCCCTATTATTGGAAGACTAAAAAATTAGCCGGCAAAGCATCTTCCATTCTGAGAGGACGGAATAAAGTCAGATGATTATTAATAATACAAATTAAAATAATAAGAATTTCACCCATAAAATGAACCTCAAATGGAAACCTCTGTTATTGCAAGACTTCAAAAATTGGCCGGTAAAGTATCTTCCGTTCGTTTCTAGTTTTAATCGAAAACTAATTTCTTGTTTGTATAACGCGTCGGTCTTTTGTCTTTTTATAAATGTTTGTTTCCTTCTTGTTGCGACGGGCGAATGATCCTGCCTGCAACGCCTTTGATTCTTATTATATTTATGCTAATTCCGATCCAGTGCAAATCACTCTTCCATATAAATCCATATTTCTGAAAGTGCGGTAAGCGTTTGTACCGAAACCAATGGCATCTTCTTCATCATCCGAAAAGAAAGATCGTGGTTTCTCAGGAATTGAGCCTCCGGGCATAAGGAGAAAGGTTTCTGAATCGACAACATTGTATGATGTCTTCATCAATCACAGAGGCCCTGATTCCAAACTCACTCTGGCTCTTCCGCTCTACGAGTCCCTTGAGGACTTAGGAATACGGGCTTTTCTTGACAAGGAAGAGCTGGAACTTGGACAATCCTTTCCTTCTACCATTGAGACTGCTATCATCTCTGCGGCAGTTCATATCGCTATCTTCTCCAAGACATATGCGGAGTCTCCTTGGTGTTTGGCGGAGCTGGTTCTCATGCTACAGAGTCAAGCTAAGATTATTCCTATTTTTTATGGGGTGGAGCCCTGGGAACTGCGCTACATAGAAAAGGGAGCGTACGCTGACGCATTCATTCAATATCAAAACAAATCCAGATACTTGGAGGAGCTTGATGAGTGGAAGAAAGCCCTTAGCTCTATTTCATCTATCACAGGTCACGAAATAACAAATTTGAAGTACGTTTTCTTTGTTTCTATTCTAATTTGTTTTATGCCTTTCTAAATAATAGATGATTGCTTTTAGTGAGTAAAGTTTTTTTCTCATCAAATTTCCCTTTCCCTTTGTGAAGTGTTAGTGACTGCAAAAGGATAGTAACAGCAGTGCAAAAGGAAGTTCAACATACAAAACCTTTGCGGGTTGCCATACATCCGGTAGCACTTGACAAGCTTGTACACGATTTTGAAAGGCGATGCCTTGAGAAGCTTGTACAAGATTTTGAATTCCACTGTGGAATGAATAAAGGGAAAGGGAAGGCTGGGATCGTTGGCGTTTTCGGAATGGGTGGGGTAGGCAAAACGACTCTTTGCAAAGAGTTATTTAACCGAATGCGTCATCAATATGATCGAAACTGTTTTCTATTTGATGTCCGAGAAGCTTCAGCTAGAAGCAAGTTACCTTCTTTGCAAAAGAAACTCCTGAAAGATCTCTTCAGTGTAAAAAAGCTCAGTTTTGAAACTGCAGAAGAAGGGTCCAGCTGTATCTGTAATCGTATAGCAAGTAGTTGTTCTTGGAGCTTCCTAATTGTTCTAGATGATATAGAAAATCTGGAACAGTTAGATGCTCTACCGATCATGCATATGCCTGGCAATAGTCTTGTAATAATTACAACCCGGGATGAAGGAATACTTATTGCCGAGGGAATTGAGGTACGTTATCATTTAAAAGAAATGGATAAAGAAGATGCCAGACAGCTTTTTAGTTTGCATGCTTTCTCCCACCCTCATCCAGCTAGCGGATATGAGAATCTTGTTGACGACTTCGTTCGCGTGTGTGGAGGCTTACCTCTCTCTCTTCAAGTTTTGGGAAGGCATGTCCGTGGTAGAAATGAATATTACTGGAGGACAGCGCTTAAAAACCTTGGTGGTGGGAAGCTGCATCCAGACATTAAAAAAAAGCTTCAAATAAGTTTTGATGCTTTAGAATACGAGGAAAAACAAATGTTCATAGATATGGCATGTTTTTTTGTTGACCAATTGAGATCTATAGCCATAAGAGTATGGGAGGTATCAGGATGGAACGCTCAATATGGACTGCAAACATTAAAAGACAGGTGTCTTGTTGAAGAAGTTGTTGAAGAAGTTGTTGAAGAACTTATTGAAGAGGATTACCTTGTTGAAGAAATAGACGATCCAGTGCCTGTATTGAGAATGCATGACCATCTGCGGGACTTGGGAAGAGAGATGGCAAACGAACGGAACCATCCTTCTCGCCTTTGGCGTCCTCAGGATCTTAAAAATTTGGTAAGCTCGTACCTGCTTAAGACATCTGCTATGTATCAACTCCAATGATATTCTAAATCTTAACTTCTTGAATCCAGGAATCAAAGGGATTTGAAAATATACTTACTCAAACAAAAAGGAGGTGTTTCCATTCCTTTTTTGACGAGTCTCTGATATCTAGAATTACGTTCCTTTTGGGGGGATTGGATGATAGTGCTGCCACGTCATCTTCTTTGCTATTGCTTCAACTGGATGTGGATGGGTACTCCGATTCAATTCCTGCATGGATTCCACTTCAAAATTTGCAGTTTCTTACAATTTACAATGGTTATTTCAATAGATTGTGGCGGCAAGATGTACAGGTATTCTTTTCTTTCCCATTGAAAAAATTAACAACTCTCTATTAATCCCATAATCATAAGCTTTATGTTACAGTAATTTCCTTGCTGCCTTTGAAAGTTCGAAACAATTTTATTTTAATTTTCAGGCTCCTTCCCAATTGAGAGAGCTAAAAATTTCTAGAACTATTTTGGGAGAGTTCCCAGATTTCATTGAAGGTGAACACATGGCGGCTATAGAAGGTCTGCCATTAGTAGGATCCTCCCCAACGAATCCTCAAGTTTTAGATTTGAGTGATGGTCGAAAGTCTGCGACTGTTAAGGCTCCATTGATCTTGCTTAAAGATCTAGTAATTAGCGAGCAAGAAAATATAATAAAGATTATAATTAGTGGAATTCTTTGTCCAAAACTTCAGTCCTTGGAACTTTTTTGCATGAAAAATCTTACAGAAGTGCAGTTAAGCAATTGTGAAGATTTTGAAACATTGAATTCTCTTAAGATAAGCAATTGTGAAGATCTCAAAAGATTGTTAGTGACATCCAATCTTACAAAACTTGAAGAATTGAACATCAGTGCATGCTCTCAGCTCGAGGAGGCAAGTCTTGACCATCTGGGCTACTTGAAAAGGATTACAATTACACATCAGTAAATGTTTAGTGCTTCATGCGTTAAGTCTTGCACAACTGGGCTGTCTGGAAAAGGTTATGATTGAAAAATGTAAAAATTTGAAAATTGTGACAGGCATATCTGATCTTCCAAAGCTTACAGAACTAAGCATTTCCTTGTGCTGGAAGCTTCAGCTTGAGTTGTGTCTGGTGGGTTTGAACTTTCTGAAGAGGATAACAGTTGATTCGTCTCTCAAGGTTAAATGTTTTGAGCTGGATGGTTGTAAAAACCTGGAAACAGTATCAGGAGCAAACATTGATTTGCGAAATATTCAAATGGTAAACATTAGTGCCTGTCCGGAGCTTAAGGAATTGCCAGCTATTTGTGGTGCAAGATGCCTGGAGAGAATAACAATTAATGGATGTGTGAAGCTCAGTTACCTTGAGTTGACGAATTGTAGAATTTTGAAAAGATTATCGGGTAACTTTAATCTGGACAAATTGACCATCAAGGATTGCCCAATGCTTGAAGATCTTCCTTCTTTTGAGCATGTGACATGCCTTAAGGAGATTCACCTTCTTCGGTGTGGCAACCTGCAAAACATAACTTTGCCAATGACTCTGCAGCGTCTTGAGTTGAATGCTTGTGGAGAACTCAAAAGTCTCACAGGAATATCCGCTCTTAATAAATTGTTAGAATTGAATATTCTTTCATGCCCTAAGCTCGAGCTTGAGTTGTGTCTCTCGGGCATGAGCTGTTTAGAGAATATTGCCATTATTAAATCTGAGAAGGTGCAGGCCATAACACTGCCATCAACCCTCACTAAACTCACATTGGACGCTTGCATGAAATTGAAAAAAGTTGAAGGAATATCTGGTCTTACAGAACTTGTAGAGCTGAATATAAAAGATGTCCCCGAGCTTGAGGTTGATTTGCATCTTTCTGTATCGAACTGCCTGTATAGGATTTCTGTTGAATATTGTAATATGCACAGTATGACACTGCCAGTGAGCCTCAGAGAACTCAAAGTGCAGAAGTGCAGAAAATTGCAAAGGATTGCAGGATTGGAAGATTTAACAGAGCTCACAGAGCTCTACATTAGTGAGTGTCCGGAACTTGAAGAGATACCAAGCCTTGCCCAAGCAAGCCACTTTGAGAGGATTAAAATTGTCTCATGCGATAAGCTGCAAATCATAACACTACCACAAAAACTCATCAAATTCACCGTGCAATGCTGCAGACATTTGCGAAGGATTGCAGCAATGGAGAATCTTAAAGAGCTTACAGAACTGTACATTAGTGAGTGTTCGGAGCTTGCGGAGTTGCCAATTATTTGTGGTCCAAGTAGCCTGGAAAGGATTACAATTGATGGATGCGGGAAGCTCAATCTTCAGGTGAATAGCTGTGGGAAATTGAAAGGAGTGTCGGGCAACTTTGCACAGTTGTGTTTATCCGACTGTCCGGAACTTGAAGAGCTGTCATGTTTTAAACATCCAACTTTCCTGGAGGAGATTCACGTTTTCAGATGCGGGAAGCTGCAAGAAATAATTTTGCCAACAACTTTGAAGATTCTTCACTTGGATGCTTGTACAGAACTACAAAGTGTGTCAGAAATATCTCATCTCAATAATCTTGTACAACTGATTATTTCTCAGTGTTGGCAGCTTGAGTTTAAGATTCATCTTGAGGGTATGAACTCTCTCCAGAGCATCATGTTTGATGGATGTGGGAAGCTCAAGTCTTTTCTGTTGAACAAATGTCAAAATCTGAAGATTGTGTCGGGTAACTTTGATGTGGAAAGGTTATCCATCTGTGACTGTCCCGAGCTTGAGGAGTTATCCATACGTGATTGTCAGGGACAGTGGTGCTTGGAGAAGATTAATATTCAATCATGTGATAAGCTGCAAAACATAACACTGCCTACAAAAGTAATCAAACTCATTCTGAAACGTTGCAGACATTTGCCAAGGATTGCAGGAATGGATGATCTTACAGAGTTGTGCATTAGCGAATGTGAGGACCTTGATGAGTTACCAAGGCTTGTCGGACTGAGCTGCTTGATCAGGATTAATATTGATTCTTGTCAGAAGCTGCACAACATAACACTACCAACGACACTCAACGAACTCTCAGTGCAGCGGTGTAGAGGATTGCAAATGTTGGAAGGTATCGGCAGTCTTCGGAAGCTTACAAAGATGTCCCTTATAGAGTGTCCTCAGCTTCAGGGGTTGCCAAGTCTTGACGGACTGAGCTACTTGATCAGGATTAAAATTGACTCTTGTCATAAGCTGCACAGAATAACACTCCCAACGACACTCAACAAACTCTCAGTACACCAGTGTAGAGGAATGCAAATGGTGGTAGGAATCGGCAATCTTACAAAGCTTACAAAGATGTCCATTAGTGACTGTCCTGAGCTTGAGGAGCTATCAATTCTCGCCGGAATGACCTGCTTGGAAAGTATTAACATTTACTCCTGTGAGAAGCTGCAGAATATAACACTACCAACAAAGCTCGTCAAACTCACTGTGCAATGTTGCATACATTTGCGAAGGATTGCAGGAATGGATGATCTTACAGAGCTTAGGAAGCTCTATATTAGTGAGTGTTCGGAGCTTTCAGAGTTACCAATCCTTACCGGACTAAGCTGGATGAAGAGCATTAATATTGACTCATGTGATAAGCTGCAAAACATAACACTGTCAACAACATTGAACAAACTAGTTGTCGAAAACTGTAGAGGATTGCAAAGGATTGCAAGAATGTCTGATTTTAAAGAGGTTATAGAGCTCTGCATTAGTGACTGTCCTGATCTTGAAGAGCTGCCAGTTATTTGTGGTCCAAGTTGCCTGGAAAGGATTAGAATTGATGGATGCAGGAAGCTCAAACGCCTTCAGGTAACTGATTGTAGAATTTTGAAAGGAGTGTGGGGTAACTTTGCACAGTTATGGATATGCGGTTGTCCAGAGCTTGAAGAGCTGCCATGCTTTGCACATCTAACTTGCCTTGAGGAGATTCACGTCTTAAGGTGTGGAAAGCTGAAAGAAATAACTTTGCCAAAAACTCTGAAGCTTCTTCACTTGAATGCTTGTACCGACCTACAAATTGTGTCAGAAATATCTTATCTCAATAATCTTGTACAACTGATTATTTCTCAGTGTTGGCAGCTTGAGCTGAAGTTGCATCTTGACAGTATGGACTGGCTACAGAGCATCACGTTTGATGGATGTGGGAAGCTCAAGTCTTTTCTGTTGAACAAATGTCAAAATCTGAAGAGTGTGATGGGTAACTTTGATGTGGAAAGGTTATCCATATGTGATTGTCCCGAGCTTGAGGAGATTTCCATACGTGATTGTCCAGGTCTGAGGTGCTTGGAGAAGATTAGTATTCAATCATGTGATAAGCTGCAAAACATAACACTGCCTACAAAAGTAATCAAACTCAATCTGCAACGTTGCAGACATTTGCAAAGGATTGCAGGAATGCATGACCTTACAGAGCTGTGCATTAGTGAGTGTGAGGAGCTTGCTGAGTTACGAAGTCTTGTCGGACTGAGCTGCTTGTTCAGGATTAAAATTGATTCTTGTCAGAAGCTGCACAACATAACACTACCAACGACACTCAACGAACTGTCGGTCCACCGGTGTGAAGGATTGCAAATGTTGGAAGGAATCGGTAGTCTTCAGAAGCTTACAAAGATGTCCCTTATAGAGTGTCCTGAGCTTCAGGAGTTGCCAAGTCTTGCTGGACTGAGCTGCTTGATGACGATTAAGATTTGCTCTTGTCATAAGCTGCACAGAATAACACTGCCAACGACACTCAACAAAGTCTCAGTGCACCGTTGTAGAGGATTGCAAATGGTGGAAGGAATCGGCAATATCACAAAGCTGACAAAGATGTCCATTAGTGAGTGTCCTGAACTTGAGGAGCTGCCAATTCTTGCCGGACTAAGCCGGATAAAGAGCATTGATATTGACTCATGTGATAAGCTGCAAAACATAACACTGTCAACAATATTCAACAAACTCATTGTCAAAAATTGCAGACGATTGCAACGGATTGCAGGAATCTCTGAACTTAAAGAGGTTATGGAGCTGTGCATTAGTGACTGTCCCGAGCTTGAGGAGTTATCCATATGTGATTGTCCGGAACTGAGGTGCTTGGAGACGATTCACTTTGAATCAAGTAGGCTGCAAAACATAACACTACCAACAAAATTCATTAAACTCGTTCTGCAATGCTGCAGACAGCTGGCAAGGATTGCAGGAATGGATGATCTTACGGAGCTTTACATTAGTGAGTGTGAGCCGGAGCTTGATAAGTTATCAATTCTTGCCGGACTGAGCTGCTTGATCAGGATTAAAATTCACTCTTGTCAGAACCTGCACAACATAACAATACCAATGATACTCAACGAACTGTCAGTGCACCGGTGTAGATGGCAAATAATGGAAGGAATCAGCAATCTTACAAAGCTTACAAAGATGTCCATTAGTGAGTGTCCTGATCTTGAGGAGCTGTCGATTCTTGCCGTATTGAGCTGTTTGGAAATTATTAACATTTACTCCTGTGAGGAGCTGCAAAATATAACACTACCTACAAAACTCGTCAAACTTACTGTGCAATGTTGCAGAAATTTGCGAAGGATTGCAGGAATGGATGATCTTACAGAGCTTACAGATCTCTATATTAGTGATTGTTCGGAGCTTACGGAGTTACCAATCCTTGTCGGACTAAGCTGGATGGAGAGCATTAATATTGACTCATGTGATAAGCTGCACACCATAACACTACCGACTACTCTCAACAAACTCTCAGTGCACTTCTGCAGAGGATTGCAAATGGTGGCAGGAACCGGCAATCTTACAAAGCTTACAGACATGGTCATTTCTAACTGTCCTGAGCTTCAGGAGTTGCCAAATCTTTCCGAATGAGCTGCTTCGAAAGTATTAATATTGATTTCTATGGAAGGCTGCACAACATAGCAGGCACAACATTGTATGATGTCTTCATCAATCACAGAGGTCCTGATTCCAAACTCACTCTGGCTCTTCCGCTCTACGAGTCCCTTGAGGAGTTAGGAATACGGGCATTTCTTGACAGTGAAGAGATGGCACAATCCTTTCCTTCTGTCATTCAGACTGCTATCAACTCTGCGGCAGTTCATATCGCTATCTTCTCCAAACGATATGCAGAGTCCCCTTGTTGTTTGGCTGAGTTGGTTCTCATGCTACAGACTGGAGCTAAGATTATTCCTGTGTTTTATGGGGTGGAACCTTGGGAACTGTTGGGAAAATGTGTGTTGTACGCTTTGCATTATGTATTTAATGTAATTATTCTTGGGGCTACTTAATGTTGCATGTAACATTGGCACATAAGTTAAGTTGATAAAATGTAATTATTTAATATTGGAAAATAATAAATAAAACATCCAATATTAAATAAAGGGAAATGGTTTGTAATCTCATAGTTATTGTCACATGGTTTTGTGCAATACCACTTAGTGATTTTGTGGGAGCTTGCTTTTATAAAAGCAACCACAAGGGTAGTTATTGTGTATGATGCAATTTTGCATGATTAACTCTGGTTAGCATTTGTGAGGGTTTGAAGCATGGCACAGGATGTGTGGTTGCATGCTTGTTCGCATGGATTGCTTGCAGAGAGCTTGTTACTTCAATGGTGTTCATGGAGACTCAGAAGATATATTGTAATCTTATTGTTGAATAATATATGAAAGATGGATGCTTTTGGAGGCTGGGTTTTTTCCCTCTTAAGAGTTTTCCTAGGGTATATCTTGTGTCATATTTTCATGGGTATGTTGTCTATTCTCTTGCATGTGGATTCCAAATACTTAAATGCATAGATTTCTTTATGGGTTATATGGAAATTGTCTTTAATTGGCTGCAAGTTTCCAACAAGTGGTATCAGAGTTTTGGTTGTGGTTGTATAACCCTTGGTTGAGAAAAATCTTGTTTAAGTTTGAATCTATGCGTTGCATGTAAGAATCAAAGACATGGCAGGATATGAAGGTGTTGCAGGTTGTTTATTGCAGATCTGAGGGTTTTGGGTTTGCTGATTAAATGGGTTGTTTGCATATTTGGGATGTGAGAAATTTTGGGTGAAACAGGTTTCTTGGTTTTGTATTCAAATGGGGGTTTTGAGGGTGAGTTTTCACAGATGATCTCCTAGTCTAAAATAGACCTCACGGTTGAATCTAGGTTGGCCAAAAGATGAAAATTGATATATAATTTGACCTATTTCTGATACTGTGAAAAATTGCAAAAAATTTGTGCCCATGCCCAAATCGTACGGACGCCAAAATAATATTAAAAAAAAAGTTTTCTTGTCACCATTAAAATTCGTACCTACACAAATTTAAAAAAATTAATTAGAAATCAAAAATAAAAATTTTGTTTTGGAAAAAGTTTATTGAAAAAAACTTTGAAAATAAAATAAAATATATATATAAAGTTTATGAGGGGGTTGGACCCCCCCCACTAGGCCAATCGCCGTAGGGCAGGTACTGGCTGGTGGCTTAGCCGCCGACAAGGTCCTTGTCCGGTAGGGTACTGCTGACACTTGCCAGTGGGCCCTGCCCCTTATATAACCGTCAGCACCCTTTTTAGGGCTTTTAAAGTTTTTTAAATAAAATTTAAATTTTCAACGCCATGCATTAAAATTCCGCTCGTAAAATATTTAAAAGGGCCATGCAATTTTTGCATGCAAAATATTTTTAAGTGGATTTGAAATGGATTTCGGGTCCACCACCCAAGGAGCGGCGCCGCCCAGGTGGGGCCACCACTCAGCCACCAAGGGGTTGCCAAAATTTTTTGCCTCAGGTGCAAACTGTGTTTTTGTTTTGGAGGGGCATAACTTTTGTTCAGATTGTCCATTTTCTGACTTCTTTGATTCGTTGGAAAGTTGACTCGGAGATCTACGCTGTGGTGACATATATTTTTCTAGATTCTGTAGTTTTGACAGTGTTTTTCTTGTTCAAAGTCAGATGTTTGTTTTGAGCTTCGAGAGGTGATATCGGGTGCATACGAAGTCGGATTTTGGGCTTCGAATAGTCAATGGAAAGCTTGTTCAGAGAACTATATAGTGGATCAGGTTTGAAGATATTTTGGCATGATTTATTTGCTGTTTTCTTTATTTGAGTTGTATATGTGTGTCTTTGACTATGGTGATACTGTGAGTTTATGGATGATCGGATCTTGGAGATTTGATGTTGGATTCATTGTATGCTCAGTTGTATATCTCAGATTATTCTATTTTTGACATGGGCATCAGTATATGGTTGGATTTATACGCTTCATTGATATATCTACAAGTTGTGCAATGTTGTAGGCGATCTATACTTACATGTTGCATTTATGACTTAGACATGGGTTGTCTTTGCCCATTAATATTTCAATGTTGATGCATGTTCAGTTTAGGTGGCTTGGTTTAGTCACTTGGTTTGCTGGTTTTGTTGTCATGTTAAGGAGATGAGATGGTATTACCAGGTACAATCATGATATGAGATATATGTAGTTGACTATGATTATGCAGATATGTGGACACAGGTGGGTTGAGTTGTTACATTTGGTGGTGATTATGGTGTCATGGATGTTTCTTGTGTTTTAGAGACTTTGGCATGTCATGATGGTTTATGCAGGTGCATTTTTGGTGGTGTTGGATTGGTTCCTGATTATGGTTGTGGCGGTGTATCTTCATGGCATGAGGATCATGGTTTTACTTTTCCTTTTGGGAGCTCTTGTTATATTTGAGTTCTTTGATTGTGTGAGGGCCTTTCATTGATCTTCATGAGGAGATTGTTATCATGATGTTATGGATAGCTTGATTACACTTTTTAGTGAGAGCTATTGACAGTGATGGTTTTGGTAGTGATGGATATTTTTATGATGCTTTGGCTGTTGTAGGTATTTTCTTGGCTTGGAGATTATCATTCTATTTGTATGTTACTGACATTTCAATTGTGTGTGTAGAATTGGATGATCTTCATGGAGAGGATGGTTTTCATGATGCCATGTGTGACTTGGTATCACTGTTCAGTGGGAGTTGTTGGCAGTGATATGGATGCATCATTTGGTAAGGTTATCTCCATGTGATTGGAGATATGGTTTCTTGGTTTAGAGTATATTTTTTATGGATGTCATGGTTTACTTTTGATATGCATTTAGAGTTTGACATATTACATGCTCTCTTGAGACCAGGATGTATATATATGTTATGGTGCATGTGATCTCCTATAAGGAGATGGTTAGATCATGATGTCATGGTTATGTTCTTGATTTGCGATTGGATATATGACATTGATCTTGTGTGGTTCTCTTGGTATTGGGTACATTGACATTTGCTTGATTACTTCATGATGGTGCTATATTGCATTTGGAGGTTGGCATGGATTGGCTTGTTACAAGTACTCATGGATACTTGGAGACATAGGTGAGGCTTGAGTTCTCTTATGATTAGAGACATGTGTTGAGATAGATACTCTTGATGAGATTTCAGCAGGGAGTCTGAGGAGTCTACACCTTGGTTGGACATGAGTTCAACATGGACCTATGAGGAGAGTGTTTTCGAATGAGTCATGATGACTTGGATTTCTTGGAGGAGCATTCTCATTCCCCACTCTTGGTTTACTTGGCAGTTTCACTTGAGAGGTATTGCCCATTGTTACTTTTAGGTACTTTCTGTTTTATGCTTTATCTTCTCATGCATAAGAATCTTGAGCTATGGATATATGGTTTTGGAGGGTTCTTTTGAGGAGTGTTGGCATGTTTATCTCCTTATGAATTGTGATTACACTCATTAATGTTGAGTTCAGAAGATGTAGTGGGCTTATTTCCTTCATTGGGAATGGATTTAGTTTGATCTTGTTTGGCTTGAGAAGCTTACATCCATGTTTATTACATGATACATATGTTATGTTTGATCTTGGAGATTGAACGGTTGGGTGTAGTTATGGCTTTTCTTTTGGGGTGTTGTGGAGGAGATCATACTTGACACAGTTGGCTTTTAGAGGTGTATGTAGGAGATTTTTCTTACAGGCAATTGATATACAGGTTTGCATATCATTGTGGATGATTCCTTGTTACTACATGATGTATTTTACACTTTCTATATAATGTTATTGGTAGACTTGGTATGCCTTGATCTTTTTCAGATTTGCATTACCGATGCAATGGGAGCTCTTGGATGCGTATGCCATTCTTTGATAGGTTTTGCACATGGAGTTTATGATTGCAGTTTATGGGTGTATATGTTTATGGCATGAGTTTACTATGTTTTGTATACCTTGGAGGTATGAACAATTGGATGTATTGGCACTTGCTATGGGCGTTATTTCAGCTTTGGGTTTGTGTATCTTGATAACTACTAGTGCATATTGATACTTTTGGATTGAGTGGATGTGTTTGGGATATCAGTTGAGTAGGACTTATGCTTCATTGTGATAGATTGAGTGGTTTCTCTATTGGATGGCTTCTTATCTTTGTGCATTGGCATGATGGAGGATGAGAGCATTCATGTTTGGGATGGTGGTCACTTTGATTCTTGTTATAGGTATCTTGATGGAGCACATGGAGCATTTTGATTCCATGATGGTATATGTGGCTATATGGATTGTTTATTTGATTCATCTTTTGAGGTTACTTGTTCCCATTATGCAATGTATACAACAAGTGGGAGAATGTTGGGAAAATGTGTGTTGTACGCCTTGCATTATGTATTTAATGTAATTATTCTTGGGGATACTTAATGTTGCATGTAACATTGGCACATAAGTTAAGTTGATAAAATGTAATTATTTAATATTGGAAAATAATTAATAAAGCATCCAATATTAAATAAAGGAAAATGGTTTGTAATCTCATAGTTATTGTCACATAGTTTTGTACAATACCACTTAGTGGTTTTGTGGGAGCTTGCTTCTATAAAAACAACCACAAAGGTAGTTATTGTGTATGATGCAATTTTACATGATTAGCTCTGGTTAGCATTTGTGAGGGTTTGAAGCATGGCATAGGATGTGTGGTTGCATGCTTGTTCGCATGGATTGTTTGGAGAGAGTTTGTTGCTTCAATGGTGTTCATGGAGACTCAGAAGATATATTGTAATCTTATAGCTGAATAATTTATGAGAGATGAATGCTTTTGGAGGCTAGGTTTTTTCCCTCTTGAGGGTTTTCCCAGGCATATCTTGTGTCATATTTTCATGGGTATGTTGTCCATTCTCTTGCATGTGGATTCCGGATACTTAAATGCATAGATTTCTTTATGGGTTATGTGGAAATTGTCTTTAATTGGCTGCAAGTTTCCACCAGGAACTGCGCTACATAGAAAAGGGAATCTACGCTGATGCATTCATTAGATACCAAAACAAATCTAGGCACTTGGAGAAGCTTGATGAGTGGAAGACAACCCTCCAATGTATTTCATGTATCAAAGGTTACGTAATAAAATATTTAAAGTATGTTTTCTTTGTTTCCATTATAATTTGTTTTTATGCCTTTGTATATGATAAATGGCTACTTTTAGTGAGTAAAATATTTTCTTATCAAATTCTCCTGTCCCTTGGCATAGTGTCGGTGACTGCAACAGCGTAGTATCAACAGTGCAAAAGGGAGTTCAACGTACAAAATCTTTGCCGGTTGCCATATATCCGGTAGCACTTGATGAGCTTGTACACGATTTTGAAAGGCGATGCCTTGATAAATGTGTACAAGATTTTGAACTTCACCGTGGAACGAATGAAAGGGAAGGAAAGACTGAGATCGTCGGCGTTTTCGGAATGGTTGGGGTAGGCAAAACAACTCTTTGCAAAGAGTTGTTTAACCGCATGCGTCAACAATATGATCGAGCCTGTTTTCTATTTGATGTCTGGAAAGCCTCGGCTAGAAGCAACTTACCTTGTTTGCAAGAGAAACTCCTCCAAGATCTCTTCAGTGGGAAAAAGCTCAGTTTTCAAACTGTAGAAGAAGGGTCAAGCTACATCTCTAATCGTTGAGGTACGTTATCATTTAAAAGAAATGGATAAAGATGACGTCAGACAGCTTTTCAGTTGGCACGCTTTCTCTTGGCCTCATCCAGTTAGCGGATATGAGGATCTTGTTGAAGACTTCCTAGGCGTGTGTGGAGGGTTACCTCTGTCTCTAGAAGTCTTGGGAAGGCATCTTCGTGGTAGAAATGAAGATTATTGGAGGTCTGTTCTTAAAAGCCTTAATGATTGGGAAGCTGCATCCAGACACTAAAAAAAAAAGCTTGAAATAAGTTTAGACGCTTTGGGAAATGAGGAAAAATAGCTGCATCCAGACATTCAAAAAAAAGAGCTTGAAATAAGTTTTGACGCTTTGGGAAATGAGGAAAAACAAATGTTCATAGATATGGCATGTTTTTTTGTTGACCGAGTGAAATCTATAGCCACGAGAGTATGGGAGGCAACAGGATAGAACGCTCTGTACGGACTACACAGATTAAAAGACAGGTGTCTTGATGAAGAAATAGATGATCCTGACTGTATTGAGAATGCATGACCCCATGCGGGACTTCGTAAGAGAAATGGCAAACGAAAGGGAGCCATCCTTCTCACTCTCTGGACCTTTAAATTTTGTATGCTTGTTTCCTCTGAATACATCTTCGGTGTATCAACTCAAATGATATTCTAACTCTTTAACTTCTGTGAATCCAGGAATCAAAGGGATTTGAAAACATACTTACTCAAACCAAAATCAGGTGTTTCCATTCCGTTTTTGAGTAGTCCCTGAAAAATAGAATTCGTTCCTTTTGGGGAATTGGATGATACTGCTGCGACGTCAACTTCTTTGTTATTGCTTCAACTGGATGTGGATGGGTAAGTAGATTTAAAAAAAAACAGAAAATAAACTGAAATTAAGAATTGCAACACCAAGAACAGAATATTTTTCACACACGGATATTTCAAACAATACAATAAGGCAGTATATGTAGATTTAAAAAATAGACAATAAATTGAAATTGAGAATTGCAAAAGAAAAACAGAATTTTTTTTTCACACGAATATTTCAAACAATACAATAAGGCAGTGTTTTATAGAGGTTGCAGCCTCTAAATGAAAACAGTTCACAGTCTTGCATGCAGGGACAACATGCACTTACAAATAGTTATTTAATGTAAACTATTTCTTAAGCTTAGTTGTCTAAAAATAAAATTGTGTATGGTAGCGAAGGCACACGCAGCATGATGGTGCAGCTCCTGCATCAATTACCAACATACCCCCATTGATATTGAGATTCACAATATGATCTTGAAGTTTTTTAAACTAAATCTTTGCAACTCGTCATGCAACATTACCAAAGCTCTAGTCTTATAGACCATCACCCTAGTCTTATAAGACCCACTTAGTACCTTTTCTTGTAGAATTTAAGTACCCATTTATTCATTTCTCTCCCTCTTGAAAGATCACAAGGTTTTCCTTTCCTTTCTCTACAATAGAGAAGAATCATAGTCTCTCAAATTATATGAAACCTTTCAATGTGCCAATCATAACAAGCAGTCATCAACCACTTGACTCAAACCTTCAAACCTTGTTTGACCACTATTTCTTTTAACATGCCAACATTTAGGGTTGTGCAACCTTTCGAACATATCTATAACTTTTTTCCAACTAGAACCATCAATCCATCCATAATTAATCTGCATATAATCATTATTAATTGTCCATTCCACTCTTTATTCGAACATAATTTATAGATTGATCCTTCAATCCAAAAATAAAACAAGGATGAAGATCCCAACAATTTTCCTTTATATGTCCTTCCCTATGACAATGAGCACATTGTAGACACTACACTCTTTGAACTAATTTGCATGAACCCGTAATATTTACAACATCATTTCTATATCTCTCATCATATCCAAGGCCTTCATTCTTTGGCCTCACAATTGGCTTAATGGGCTCTTTAATTCCTTGCCCATATTTTCCCAAACCATTTCCTTCATATCCCATTTTCTTACTAATTTTCAAACCAACCTTTGTTATTAACATTACAAGCTACAAAATCTATAGTTTAAAACAAATCCTAACCTTTAGTCTCACATTCTTTATCAAAAACCACTTCACACAAGTCAACAATTTGATTGAAGGTACAAAAAAAATCTTTTGTGCCACGTGACACATCACATACCAATGGCTTTGGCCTTAAACATTCATTGGATGTTACTAATTGATCCTTCTCTTCTTTTAATTTTGATATATCTTTCTTCTATAAACTATTTTCCTCTTCTAACCTCTTTAAGTTTTCTTTCACCTCATCAAATAACTTTAATCTTTCTTCTAGCTCTTAATTTTTCTTTTTGACATCATCAAGCAGCTTCAATCTTCCTTCTAACTCTTCATTTTTCTTTTTCACTTTCTGTAATTCTTGTACATGTTTCTCAATTTCACACAAATATTCACATCTTTCTTTTCCAAACTTTTTTTCTATCTACTATCATTGTGAATTACATTTCTTAATTTCCATCACTTCTTCCTCTAAAACATTTTTCCCTTCTTTACTCTTTTTTTTGGAAATATAATCTCAATTGCTTCATTAAATTCTCCAACTAGACCCGCCTTCTTAGTATCCTTTGTATCAGCCTCCATATTAGCATTAAATCTCAGTCCAACAACATTAATGACAAGGATTCAAATAGATTGCATATTAATTACTCTAGCATGTCCCCTGTTCGATCAACAAACTTTACACTTTTGTGGATAGCTTGAAAACCAATATTTTATGTCTGTCTTATCTCTTCTATTGACTATTAATTCTCTATATATTGTTTAGATTTGCATTTTTGTAAGCACTCCCAAATGGAGTCCAACTCCATAGAGTTGTAAAAGTATGTAATGTTCAATTTCAATGAGTAGCAACTTAGTAGGTTTTTGTAACAAAAGTTTGTAACAATAAAGCTGTTAGTAATGGTGAATACAAAAGGAGGTGTATGCCATATTTTATTTAGTTAATATAAATGGTCATGTTTCTGTTTATCTTGCTTGTTTCATTTTGTTCTCCCCTTTAAAATCCTTCAACTAGTATCAGAGTCATAGGGTGTCTAGGAATCCATCAAGTCTTGCAGTCAAGAATAGTAGCTATGTCTGTAGGTTCGAGAAGTTTTTTTGGGTTTGAAAAATTGCAAAAGAAGAGTTCATGGTGGTTGTTGAAAAGAGGCAAGTTCAAAAAAATGTTCACAGTTGAAATGGTTAAAATTTCCAAGTAAAAAAATTATCATAGGAGAATGGTAGATTGTAGTTTGAAGGAGATATAGTTGTGGCTGAAGCCATAGAGAAGAGGTTGCTTCCTATTCATAGCCAAAGAAAGTGTTAGAAGTTGTTAGTTGTGTATGTCATTTACCATGGAAACCTTTGAAGCTATAGATATAGCTACAAAATTCAATTGACATTTACTCGGCCCCGGATTTCCTTTGGAGGCCCCATCGAAGTTTACTTTTATCCACCCATCCTCTAGAGGTTGCCATTTGACTTCCGGCCTCTTTTTAAATTTTGACCATTTTCATTGTTCTCGCTTAAGGTTGGGACTTTCAACCCCATAAGGGATTTTGAAATTCTATCATCCTAGTTTGTAAACACTCTTTGTTTGCTTGCTTTTCCCCATGCTGCTTCATTGACTAGTTCTTTGATTACCCCTTCAATTTTTCCACATAGCCTCTCATACTCCATTTCTTTCCCTCGGAAGATTCTCTGGTTGTTTTCTTTCCATGCCTCCCATATAATAGCTAAAGGGGTGACTTCCCAGATGCTCCTAAAAAATTACTTCCTGTATGGTCTTAGCCACATATTGAACCATTCCACAATGTCCATCGGGTTCGGGCATTGGAAATTTTAGCTTAGACATGAATAATTCCCAACACCTATCCGTGTATGGATAGATCAAAAGAATGTGGTTTGTAGACTCATTGTTGTTTTTGCATAAAACACATCTACCTAGACCCTGTATCCCTAATGTAGCTAGCTATCCTCTGTCATAATTCATTTTTGTATGGCCAGCCAAGAGAAAACCCCAGCTTTTGGGAGACCATTTTTTTCCCTATATGAGTTTACCCAACCAATTCTGCCTTGCTAGTGCCACTTCCTTGACCTTGTAACCCAGTTTCACCTTGTATTCCCCATTGCTAGACTTGCACGATTTGATTACATCCTCCTGATTAGCTGGGGAAAAGGTTATGTTCTTCAAATTTTCTTTAAGAGCCACTTTGTGGGCTTGAGGAACATCTACATCTTGCAAGGAGTGTCATTCCCATTGTCATACCCCATTTCTCCATATTATTTTCCCATAGTTTTACACCTTTTTACCACACATTCTGGTTGTCTCTACTTTGATGGCTTCCAAATTGGGGTTATCTGCAATTGGCCTTTGTCCTCCCCAAGAGTCCTCGAGCATAAAGAAGCACTCTGACCATTTCTTACCTCCCATGTTACATGTTTAGATATCATGTCTCTGCACTCCGAGATGTAATTCCAAATTGCAAACCCCTCGGAGGGTCTACAGTAGTTAGAATGGGCATTGGAATCTCTGAGTCCAAGTATTTCTTTCTAAACACCTTGACCCACCTCTGCTCTCCTTTTGCATGCATGCCCCAAACAAGTTTAACCCCCATGGCTAGATTCATTAAAGTGAGTTGCTTTAATCCTGAACCCCCAGCTTCCTTGGGGGTGCACACTCTCTCCCATGCAACTAATGAGAACTTTTATTGTTTCCCAGTACCACTCCAAAAAAAAATTCCTAAATATCTAATTGAGGCTTTGTTCAATTGATTTGGGGATTTTCAAACATGACATTGAATATACCAAGATGGCAAAAAGGACTGCCTTGACCATTTGAAGTCTACTTGTTGCTGATAGCCACTTCCCCTTACATGTCTCTAGTCTATTCTTGCAGTTGTTAACTAGACTTTCCTAGTAGTTTCTTTTATTGATCCCAACAAAGAGTGAAATTCCAAAAAATTATCTAGGAAATTTTTCCTTACTTGCCCAGTATCCTTGCCAGGTCTCTCTGGAGGCTTGGTTGTGTTTTGAGAAAAAATACCTCCGACTTCCTCCAATTTATGCTTTACCCTGATGCCAGGAAATACCCATCCAGATAGTTCTTGATGGTTCTAGCTTCCTTTCTATCGGCCACTCCAAAAGGGATTGTATCATCAGCAAATTGTTGATGCGTTTTTGTGTCAAATTTATTTTCCACTTATACCCCATGCCACTTGCCTTCATGTATCAAGGAATTGATGTCTCTTCCCAAAGCCTCAACCATGATGATAAAGAGAAAGGGGGATATTGGACCCCCTGTCTGATTCCCCTCGTGGATGTAAAAAAACCATGAGCCACTCCATTTATCATGACTTAAAACTTGACCGTTGAAATGCAACTCTTGATCCAATTAATCCAATCCACATTGAAGCCAATTTTTTTCAACACATCTATCAAAAATTGCCCATCAACCAGGTCATATGGTTTTAGTATGTCTAATTTGAGGATCATGTAGGCCTCTCTTGACTTCCTGGCCAAATGCAGGGTCTCATGTGTAATGATAATAACCTCCACAATCGATCTACTAGGGGAAAACCCACTTTGTTCTTCTGATATGACTGCAAATTTAGTACCTCCTTGAGTCTATTGGCTATGTTTTTTGTTACTACTTTATACACCATGTTACATAGTGTTATTGGTATGAAATCCCCCATGGATTGTGGGTCCTTTTCCTTGGGAGTTAGTGCTAAGAAGGTATGGTTAATTGTGCACCCAATATTGCCATCTTTCTCCTTGACTCTTCGGAAACTAGAAAAAGATCATTGCCCACTATATCCCAAATTTTTTGAAAGAACCCAACCGGAAATCCATCTGAACCCAAGGCCTTGTCTGGGTTGACCTGAAAAGTTTCCACCCTTACTTCTTCCTTGCTAATTTTTTGATATAGAATCCTATTATGCTCCTCACTTATTATGTTGGGGATGGAATTGAGGAGCCTCTCCCACTCCATTCTATGTATTGGGGCCTCTTTGTTTAGAATTTCTTGGAAGAAACTTATTTCTTCAATGTTTACTTCCTCCAAGGATTGTGTTACACTCCCACCCTCCCTCTTTATTTTTGTTATTTTGTTCCTTCTTCTGTTTGCCACAATTGTTCTATGGAAATATTTGGTATTCTTGTCTCCTTTTAGCCATGTTTCTTTGTATTTTTATCCTCAAAATCATTCCTCCCTTTCCAAGACCTCTACCATCTCCCCTTTTAATGTATTCACTTCAAAATCATCGCTCCCCATCCCTTTCTCAATGATGTGCTTGTTTAGTGCTGCCAAATCTTGTTTTAACCTTTCTTTCTCTTGGAAAATGTTCTTAAAATGAGCCTTGTTCCATTCCTTCAATTTAATTTTAATAGAGTTCAATTTTTTGCCGATCTTAAACAGGTGCAAGTGATTCCCAACCTTGATTTCATCCCACCAGGAACCAACTAAATCAGGAAAACTCTCATCTCTTAACCACATATTCTCTAATTTGAATGGATTTCCCTTTGGTGGCTAATTAGGCTGGATGGTTAGCTGAATTGGGTAGTGATCAAACCCTATGTAAGGGAGAACAATCACCTCCCAAAGTTCATTTTGACCACCACAATATTCATATAGTAGAAACCTGTCCAGCCTCTCAGCTATGCTGGTGAAACCTTTCCTTCTATTTGACTAGGTAAAGACCCCATTTTTAGCTTGCATGTCCAACAATTGATTGCTCTCTACAAAGTCTTGGAAATCTTGCTGGACATTGGTAATGCGACCTATTCCTCCCATTTTTTCTTCATTGTTCAATGTGGCATTGAAATCCCCTGCTATGATTTCCTTCCCCCCATAAGCATTAATTAAACTATCCATGATTTATTGCCATATGAATCTCTTTTCTACCATGGACACTAGCCCATACACATTTATGATGAAGAAATGCTCATTTCCTTGCAATGACCTACAACTCATCATTATCCAATTTCAATTCCCCTGTACTGTCACTTCCCCTATAATGAGTAGTGGGTTCTAGATTACACCAATTCCCCTAGAAGCTCTCTTAGCACCGACAAATAGTCCTTTCCATTGTTTCCACCAACTAAGTCTCTTGTCACATTGCTCCCTACTCAATTTAGTTTCTTGTAAAAATAATATATCTGCCTTGGATTGATCGATTTGGAACTTGATTAAGTGCCATTTGCTAGGGGCATTGATGTCCCTAACATTCCATGTTATGATCTTCATTTCCGCTATAGAATGATTACATCCTTCCCTAACCTTAGTTTCATTTTTCCCATTGCATTTGTTACAATCTTGAGCTTTTCCTTGTTCATTTTGGGTCCCCTATTCCCATTTCACTTGATGTTTGGATTCTTTAATTTTGATTGTGACTACTCCAACATCCTCTCCTCCATCAATTCCCCTTCCTTAGCCTCCCTTGAATCTTCCTCTTTTGAATGTAATTCCATCTCACTCTCCTCCCCATCTATTTGTGAGGTATTCTTCAATGGATTTAACATTTCTTTTAGGCTACTTCATTTTCCTTCATTTCCCTTGTTTCTTCCTACATGCCACATTCATACACCCCAATTATTTTATCCCCTATGGTTGCCACTTCAATTAATGCTTCATCCAGTGTTGCTTTTGTTTCCAGTGTAGCAGGGGTGTTAATTATCTTATTGTTTTCCCCTACTCCACTCAACTCTTCTATCATTAGCTCACCCAAACTGCACCACTGCTTGCCAATCGACAACCCCTCATTAACTATCTAGTAATCCCTTCCAATTAAATTGGAAATCAGATCTTCATACGCTTTAGTTACTTTCTTGGCTTTGCCCATGTGAACTCACTTGTCGAGCCTAGACTACTTTGATCCCGTTCATATCCATTTTCATTGTTAACCCTCAAATTCACATTGCATTCTAGGTTACCATGGCCTTTTACTTTATAAATGGGACACAATTTTATTTGATCCTCCCTATCCACCCTTTGTTTTCGAGACCTAACCTCCATACAAATTTCAATTTCATATGGAAGCCCCTAACCCAAGGTTATCCCTAAAAATATTCTAACATACATGCCTATACATCTATCCTCATTGTCTTTCTCTATTGATATTAGTTTGCCTATGCTTTTCCCAATTTCAATAAGAATTTCATCCTCCCATACTTCCATTGGTAGGTTATACAACCAGACCCATACCGGTCCCTCTTGGATTGTGTGTTTCCAGGGATCAAAATTCAGATACCACTTTATCATATGTATCCACACACTATTTATATAATGCGGGCCATTGAGCATGGCTTCCCTTTTCTTCTCCTTGGAGGCAAATTCTACCAAGAATATTTTTTTTGGAAATGCCCTAGCCTAAACCATAACACCGCTTTTTTCATAGTACCACCCTCCATCCCATTTGAGAAAAACTATTTCCTTTAGTTTTTCTACTAATTTTTTTATTCTGTCTTTATTCAAATTGATTGAATTCTTTGAAGTGTTTAGGGTAGGAGACTTACCAATTACATATGCATATTGGTGTGAAGGTCCTTCCTCCACTATCACCTTTTCCTTTCCTTTCCATGGAATTTTTTTCTACTCCTTTCTTCCATGTGTTTTTTCATGCCAGTTGGCAGATGAGTTTTCCCTCAGATGCCCTTTTTCTCAGAACCACCCACACCTACCATCCTCTATTTTCCTTTGATTTTCACCATTCTACCTATTGATGTTTGAATTTAGGGTAACTTTCCTATGGTCTCAAAATACTTCCCTAGGTCTTCAATTTGAATCCCGTGGTCACATCCATGGAAGTGCTAAGTTATCTCACCCAATCCCTCTATCCTCATCTCTCTCCTCAATCTTGACTCCAATCTGATTGAATTTTTTCCTTATGTAACTTGGGTGGCATTTATCCACCCATCTTCTTCCTTCAAAAACCCACTACAATACATGCTCTCTTCCTCCAACCCACTATTCTTCTGTAGATTCACCATTCAGTCGAGCTTCCATCTCAATGTCACCCTAGTCAGGTGAACCCACAATAGTGGGTTACAATTATTTGGATGAAGGGAAATTAGAAATGTGCATAAAAAAAAGCACTAAGGTGGTTTGAATGAAGGGGGTTCATTCAAAGCCCCCCCCCTACTTCTAATGAAGGGGGACTTCAAATGAACCCTCACTGACCTTCATGGAGACTTTTAAAGTTTTTAAATTAAAAAAAATAGAGGCTTCATTTGAACCATGCCTTCACTCAAATGCCCTAATTTTCCCTCTAATTTTAAAGATGGCGCTCTGTTTTTCCCTCTAAAATTTTAGAGACAAGATTAATCCAAGTCGTTTTCACGGGTAAGGTCGTTTTCATAGGATTTTTAGCTAACAGGGTGAGGTCATTTTTGGCACTTTCACGAATTGGGTGAGGTCATTTCTAGCACTTTCAATAACTGAGCATTTATGCAATAGACATGCATCAAGGTAAGACTAGTTGTGAGATTGTAGAATAAAACAAAATTCCTGGCACTTTTATGCAATAGACATGTGTGGTGATTCATGTGAGTAATTTTATCATTTGAGGCTCTGAATGGTTAGGATTACCGATTATGTACAATTATTCTTGGATATGTGAACTGGTAATCTACCAATTATATTTATGGTAATGAAACACAAACCATTTTCTAATACACATTCTGTTTTCAATTTTATCTATTATATTTAGGATTTAAATTATTCTTGGTTAATATGAGTTGGTACTCTTACCAATTATATTAATAATAATGCAACAAAAGCCATTTTCGTATGCAATTTTTTTTTTTGTGATTTATCAATAATATTTAGGAGTACAAGTGTAAAAGTATTCATCTTCACAAGAATTTTGTATCCCTACTTTTTAATCAATGAATGCTTGTCCTTAATTGGTGGAATATGCTCTCAACCTTTTAGGGACTGAAACAACTAGCATTTTGTTCAATTTTCACTTCTTTGAGAGTGCTTTATGTAATGAAATGAATGTGAGATGGTTTGATTTTCATTCTTGACACAAACATACCCTTTTACCACAAGCTGAATGTGTCCTTGTGACAACTTTTTTTCCTAGTTTCTAAAACAGTTTGCATGGCTTTATTTCATTTATCATAAACTGATAGGAAGGAATTTTGTTTTGTTTTTCATTACAAACTAATAAAATTTTAATAAAATTTGGTTAGATTGAAACCTTCATTTATTTTATTGAGAGTTAGTGTGAATACATAAGCCTTGTTTGCATAAATAAAATAAATGCTATAATTAGGAATATTCCTAATTATAGCATTTATTTTATCAAATTATATTTTATCATATGTAACACACCCACTTTTCATCCAGACAAATCACTTTCTTGAAGTTGATGCAGCCTATCATAGCATTAAGTTGGCTAGATATTTGGGGATCTCTAAGCTCTGGATCGAAGGGGATTCCCTAAATATTGTAAATTGCCTAAGGAAAGGGTCCCCCCCCCACTCTTGGACTATTAAAAATCTCATTTTGGATGCCATTTCTTTAAGTCATGAATTTGATGAAATTTATATATCTCATGCATATAGAGAGGAAAATTTTGTGGCTGATTGGTTGGCAAATTTTGGGGTGACGTCGACAAGGTCTTAGGATGTGAATGAAATCCTACCTATTGAATTAAGCACTCTTATTCATAATGACTCACATTAGCTCATTGGTTTTGGCCACCTCCTTAGCTTTTGGAATGTGTGGGCAATATGGAGTATTATGGTTGATTAGACTATTCACATAGTTGATGCTTATTAGAATTTATGGTCACTCAAGTCTGAGTTGTATAAGCCTCTTCTTCATTATTGCTATCAATATCATCCTTGGAAGCTGCACATGCTTTCTGGGTGTTAATCTTCCTCTTTCCTCTTTGTTTTCCTATCATTGTTTGTGGTTTATTTCAACAAGTACTTCGATGATGGGTGGGGATAGGTGCAGAACGAAGCCTCTTTCTTGTGTTGACATCAAATCCAATGTCGACATCTGGGCAATTCTGCAGAGAGGTGGTGTGACTCCTTTCATGGGTAGGTTGTATGGTTGTAAGTCCAATGTATACAAGGATTTTGTTGATGCTTGGCATGGATGCGTGCTTAGCATGTTTGGTAGGGATACTACCATCAATGAAGATTTCATAGTAGAAATGACAGGTATGTCAATGGAAGGAAGGAAATTTTGTAGGGATAAGAATATATCACAGTCAGCCAAGTAAAACTTTCTTTGGGACAGAGAATAGGATAAAATGGCTAGATTGGACCGTGGGGGTTATGACAGGACCAAGATTAAACCCATCTAGCAGGATGTGGCAGTGGCATTGATGTGGTACTTTACCCTCGACAACAAATACATGATGATGTTTTACCTTTTGATGTCTTTGGAAGAAGGAATCTCAAGTTTTAGGAAGAACCCTAGAAACCCTTTTCTGCATGAGGGCTTGATGTTGCTCATTGTAGGTTTTATTAAAGCTAATTGTATTGTTTGAGCTCCACAATCCCCTATTTCAAAAAAGAAGAGGAAAGGGAGTGGGAAATGTCGAATTAAAGAGATTCCAAAGAGTGAGGGAATTGGAATTGAAGAGGAGTCAGAGGGTTGGTCCAATGGGTATGACACTAACTTGGATTACATCTCCTCGTCTAGAGGGGTGAAACCCTCAACTTCCAAGGAAAAATCTCTTGTCCCACATGTCAAATGGAAACTCAAGGAGGATTTTGTGGATGGTGATGAGGAGGGACTTTCTAGTGGTAAGAAGGACAAGGTTCATTCTAAGGTTGTGGGTGATAAAATTTAGGAGGTGGCAGAGAATATCTAGGGTGATGGTGGGTCCCCTATGGCTGGCAAGGGGAATTTTGTGGTCAATGTGGATGATTCTTCCCAAGTGTTGGCATCCAAGGATAGGGGAAAGGCCAATATTTTCCTTGAGGTGTCTCAAGAGAAGGATCCTTTGGCTAGTTCGCATCAGGGTAGGGGTGTGTTTTGGGGGACTATGGATTTTTTGCAGGCGTTTGGTTTGGTGAAAGAAGGGGTTGATATCTCATTTATTTTGTTGATGTGACTCGTGCAAGAGGTGCATGACCTCACAATAAGCATGAAACTATTGCTCGTTGCAACATTTCCACTCTGTGTAGTCTCAAGGAGAAGGATTCTATCTTTGAGTTGACTAGGTCTTTAAATTCTAGTGTTGGATGTGTGGTGGACGAGCTTGCTAATTTGAAGAATGATTATGGACCAAGGATGGATTTGTTGGAAAAGAAGAATAGGAAGCTCTGAAAGGACTGTGACATGATTATTAACATTAGCAAGGAGAAGTTGGAGGCCTTGACTGAAGGTATGGTGTTCCTTAACCAGAAAGCATAGGAATGGACTAACAGAGGAATATTTGAAGAACATGTGACTAAAGAAAGGGGGGGAGTGTTGTCATGGAAATGCATACCATGGATTTGGATGTAGACCGAGTGTGCATACTCGAAGTAAAACCAAGAAATGCAAAACGGTCCCTAGTTGTGATGTTGAGGAAATTATGGAGATGCATGATAGTTTGGCAAGATGCATGATAGGCTGACATCTAAGGATTTGGATGCGGTAAATATGCTCAAGGAACTTCTCTAATGGAAATTTGGTTTATTTCACTATTTTTTGTTTATAGTTGTGGATTTTTGTTGATGGTCTAGATATTGATGTTCTGGTAATCGACTTATTTTTGGTGTTTTGGGTGGGCAGTCTATTGTTTCATCTTTACTACCATTGTCTCTTTTTGTTTAAGGTTTCAGGCTCCCTTCAAAACTTGTTTATCATTAATAAAAAACATGCCCATTTTTCACTTATGCCCAGCTACAGCTTTTGGGGTCATAAACATCAATTGATCTTGAATGCCCAATTGTGAAGCTTGATCTACCTCCCATAACATAAAGTTTTCTTTCAAATCCACAAGAAAAGCAACCCCATCTAGGAAATCTCAGACTTTCAATCAGGCTCCATTTATTTTTAGATGAATTAAAATATTTAACACTTGAAAGATATTAACCATTTCCTCCACGACCCCCAATTGCATAAACAAAACCATCCAACATTGCACAAGAAAATTCATAGCGTGCCACATTCATCTCTACAAGCTTGCTCCATCTAAATGTAAACAAAAAATCACATTAGGATGTGTAAGCTTATAGCTCAAAAACATTAATTGTAACACTCTTTTCTAGAACAACTAGGCAATTTGTGCTTATAGAATTATAAAAAGTTAAAGCTTATTAAAGATGTGTGTTTGGTGATAGTGTTAATTGATCATGAGTTTACCACAGCCTATGTAGTATTTAAATGATTTTTTTATATCATTCGTGTATGTTTGTTATCAATGTTTCATATCACATCCTCCTTTTCTTGATAATAAATGACTGAGTGTGATCTGAATCGATAAAAAACATATGCAACCTATTCTTGAAACAATCTTTTATATATAATAGCTCAAACTCCACAATGTCCAAGAAAAAAAACTGAGAACTCCAAACCCCTCTTATGAATCTCTAAAAGAATATAATCATATATAGGACAAGAAATGAACCAATAGTTGTTAAGAGTGAACTTGTTTAAGAAAGGGTCATATTCATATACATCTGCAGAAGCTTTAGTAGTACTACCACCATCTTCCATAAGGCCTATTATGATCAAAAGTTTTTCACCCATAACAACATAGCCAAATGCTATTCTTGAAATAGGTGGAAGAGTTTTCCATTTTCCTTTGAGAGAATTAAGAACTTTCCACTAGATGCACTTACCATGTAAATCTTCTATAAGTACATAAAGCCATTCTTCCTAGGTACTAGTATATTTTCTCACCATATAGAAGTATTTTCCCTGAATTAATTTCCTTCATGATTTACAAATAGACCCCAATGACTAAAAAATGTACAAGCGACACTAATGCAATGCAGTGCTTTGCAACATCATCAGGCAACCTTGGAATAAGGGCACTTTCACATTCAATGGGATTAATTTTAGGGCTTGATCTCATGATGGTTTTCTCTCTTAGTGGCTTACTTCTCTTAAATGATTCTTGACCTTCAAAAGTAACTACCAAACACATTGAAATTATAAATTAACCCTTGCCATTGCAACTTAGAAACAAAATTTGCATTTTGAATGATTATAGTCCAACAATAGGATCTTATCCATGTGAAATTTCTCTATGCAAAGACAGAGTTAAAAGCCCAAAAGAAATATGAAACTGAAACAATTCACAAACAACTTCAAACTATCTGATGTAGTTGAATTATATGCTAGATTTAGAATGTAAAATAAACCCAATACATTGATCAACAATAATTCCTTTGAAAAAATAGTGGATAGAAGATAGTAAGCTATCCTTTCCTATTTTACTTCATACAAATATACTTATCCCATATATTCCCTAATGGTAGTTTCTGATGGAGACAGAGGGGCAGCATTTGATGGAGACAAAGGGTAGTATGGATGGCTTAATTTGTTGAAAGGAAAATAAAGAGTTCTAAGAAGTCACATAAGAATTTCAAAAGCTCCATTTTACCTACTAAATAGTACAAGGTGTCAATAGTCAAAGGGAAGACAATGAAATGATGAGGAAGAAGTGTATTATGCCCAACTATAAGGTGGGTTTTATAGATACTACAATAAAAAAAATGTTAAAGGGTGAGTGGGGAAAGTGTGTGTGACATGGAAATTCACGCAAAGGATGGATGGTGATGATGATGATGGGAAAACATTGCTTAAGTAGTATTCAACTAAAAAAGATATTTTCTTGTCAACATGCCTTATCCTTACAACACCTCCTTCCATAATCTGACATTTCATAGCTGCCATTTTAGGTCTAACGGCCTACATTTCATTTATAATGAGGAATCTGATAGATTAGTAAGCATAGCTACATGCAAGCTATCAATTTGCATTTGAAAAATGGAGTTTCAGTTGTAAATGTTCCTCATCTTTTGTGAATAAGGAGATGGCTTTTTATTAACTTTTTAATTTTTTAATTTCTAGTTTTCATTTGCTCCTCCTCCAAGCCCTTGCTATTTAGTGGTATAATCTATGTGCATAAGGAAACAATCAATTGGCGTAAGTGATGTAATTTTTTATCCTTATGCATAGTACTATTTGTTTGCCTCCCCACTCAGATCATCTTCCCCTCTCCTCTTCTCTCTCTCTCTCTCTCTCTCTCTCTCTCTCTCTCTCTCTCTCTCTCTCTCTCTCTCTCTCTCTCTCTCTCTCTCTCTCTCTCTCTCTCTCTCTCTCTCTCCCTCTCTCCCCACTCTACCTATCTATCTCTCTATCTCTACCTCTATCTACCTTTATCTTCCCATATATCTCATGTCTCTTTATTTTCCCATATTTTTTTATATCTCCCTCTTTATTTCTCCCTCTCTCTATCTCCCCCTCTATATCTCTTTTTATTTTTGTCAATATCTATCTCCCTCTCTCTATATTTCATTATATCTTTATTTCTCTATCTCTCTATCTCTCCCTCTTTCTATTCCTTATCTCTTCTATCTTCCTCTTTCTATCCCTTATCTCTCTCTCTCTCCCTCTTCCTATTGCAAACATATCATGAGCCTATTGGTAATGGAGCTTGATTATATTCCTAATTTAGATGTTTTGTTTTAGTCATGTTTTGGTCCCTATAAGTGGATGCATATTTGGTTTGAAGCTATCACTTCAACATTCATACCTTTGTTTCACAAATGACATCATTTTCCAAATGGCCTACCAATTGATCCTCCATGTAACACATAAATATATGTTAAGAAAAAAAACAAAAATTTTCCCAATTGACCTTCCACATCTCTTCAACATACCCATTGCACACCAAGGTGCAATTGCTAGTCAATAATCCCAATAATTTAAATCCCAAGAGTAAGTTAATAAATAAGTATGTTAATGAAGAACATATTAATGCTAATAACCGATTACAAATGAAACCAAGAGATTTATTATCAATGATTAACATATAAATTACAACCCTAATTCTAAATTGAAATGAAAATTTAACATTTTCAAATATTACCGTTATCAACCTTACATATAAATATATATGTTTTCCATTCTTTAATGAATGCAATTACAATGTGAATTTATATAATAACAATTAGTGTTTGGGCGATGTGAAAATCCACATAGGTGATACAACTCATTCTACATCCATGGTGCATATTCTAATTATCCTTCAATTTTTTGTATCAAAGGTCAGTAAGGTCTTTTTCTTGCAACTAGTGTAGTGTTGTTCTACTAACACTTTGGGTATGGTTTTCAGGGCCATATGTAGTTTTTCATTTCTCTTTAATTGTCTTGTTCAATGGCCTCAACTACCCTCTTAGGTTCAAAAAATCCTAAAGAAGAATATTTTACTCCTCGTATCAATTGGCCCAAAGCTATCCATTATTTGATGATTTTCCTCTTTTCTTGTGTTGTCTTGATTCCCTTGCATGAGTATTGAATGACAATTCTAGGATAATGGAGCTAGTTTTGAGAGCCAACACTTAGCACTATGAATTGAAAGTGTGTTTTCATCAAAGGTTTTACCCCAAACTTATTGTGGAGCTAATGTGTAGGGTTATCCATCCATGATATTTAATAGTCCTTGATATCAATATCAGAAAGGTTACAAAATGGTAATCTTGAAGCGATGGGTCCTCAGTCAAAATATCACAAAGGTTACACAACATTAATTCTGAAGTGCCTATGTTGGAACTTCTTATATGACTATTATAACCTTCCGATGATTGGAATAGGGCCTTATTTGATTGATGTAATATTGAGGATGATTGTTTGTGGCTAGGAATGATGTAAACTAGTAATTGTATAACTAATCTCAAGGTTGGGTTTACTGATTTTATTCCTCTAAACATAGTGCTCAACTAGGGTTGACTAGAAATGTAATAAACAATTTAGATCTGACACTTCTTGATGCAATTGGGAGAACATTTGTGAGAAAACCCCAAACCAGTTTCACAATAATCTCTCATCAAGTCTTCAGACAATATATGACATGTATCCCTCAAATTTTGGGCATCACAATATTGTTGATATTACAGTCTAGGCTTAGCAGATATCTACATCACATGTTGATTCAGATGCATATGCTATGATAGGAATCCCATCTCTAGATGATATGGACCGCATTGCATGTGATGCTCACATCTTAAGGGATACATGTTATAGATTGTTTGAAGACCTGATGAGAGATTATGATGATCCTCATTGGAAGTTGTGAATCATTTGTTAGAAGAGGGATTCTCTTGAGAGTCTAGATGATTTGTGCTCAACCATATAATGAAAGCCAACTTTTACAGCTAATTTTAGATTCGAGTTAATTTCTCAAGCCTAAGCTTCTACAAATTATGAAATAAAAAATAAAGTGATGATTTTTTTAATTCTTCTTTCTTCCCTCATTTGTCATTTTATTTCTAATTTATTTTTGACATGGAAAAGAGAAATTCTATTTATTTTTTTCACTTAAATTTAAACATTAGGATGTTTAAAGTAATGTATTTTTTTGGATAAATCAAGGACCATTATGGCAACTCAGGAATGACCACCTATAGGTATATTTTCCAATATATACAAGGAGATCCATAAATTGTGCACATCGAGTCACCTGATATCCCTTAACCTTGTATTTACCAAAGTAATGTGGAAAACATTATTCTTTGAGGGTTTCTTTTGGGACTTGTTGCTGAAAAATTGCAAGAGAAACCTTGCCACTAATCTCTTGTTGCATCTGAGCAAGAATAGCTACTATAGTGTTAGCAGAACAAGCATGTGTGGTGTGAAATGTTTCTATAATCTTCTCTAAGCTATTCAGAATTGACACACATGTATCCTTGTAAACCCCTGTGGTGGTGGGCTTAGCTAGAATACGATGCAATTTATGGACTCAATGTGTTGATCCTTAGATGGCCCCTTTGATATACCCACACTTTCTTTCAGCATTTGGTAGTTATCCAAATAATGACCAAATTCCTTTATACTTTGCACAATAGTTGTATATTGAGGTTCATTTGGGCCTCAACGTCAACTACTTGGACCTACCACAATATTATGGTCAGGGTCATGGTAGGGTTGCTGACAGGGAGGCTTTTCGTCAACCAAATTGATAGCCTCAATCTTATCAAGATTTGGTTGGGGAGAGATTGTCTGCTATCTCCCCAACCCTAGAGCTTATTGCAGAGTAAGCTATCATTTCTTCCCAAAGGGAAGCAATTGATAGTGTTGGTGATATAGCTACTGCTGCATCTATGATATCTATTGATCATGTGGGGAGATATTTGATGAGTCATTCTACATGATCTAGACCATTGGATCATGGTATTGATCCTTATTTTATGGTGGGTGTCCTTTCACCCTCAGACATAGACGATCTCAGAGGAGAGAAGATGCTTCAAAGTACAACTCATTATTTTACCTATTGGAGGCATACGGTTTCATTTTGGCAGAGCTTGGGATCCCAATACATGAGGTTAGAGGACATGTGGGTAGAGCATGGTCACATCTAGGAGGATCTAGCTAGGCTACAAGTCCTTTACAATATTCTCATCACTTTGGCAGTGCTGTACATTTGTCAAATCCAACTATAGATCATTTAGCTACTGGAGAGGAGGGTACACCTATTGTCCTTCTGTGAGTGTTTAACATCATGTATCCTAGGGCATGGATTTAATTGAGGATTAGTTGTAGATGGGATCATGGTGTAGGAGAACCATTAAACAACTTTTTTCAATTCAAGATCATACCAAGTAGGTTCTAGGTTTTGATGAGTTTTTTTCTCAATAAGGTCAATAATACCAACTCCTTTTGTAACGAGTCAATAGGAATGGTTCTTAAGTTGTGAGTGTGGGAATATTTTGAGTCTATTAAGATAAATAAGGTCTATCAACACCATTTAATATGTAATTGGATCATGGGTTTAGTGTCTTAAGTGTCAAAATATGTAAAAGTTGCACAAAAGTGAAAATGTTGTTAAGCAAGATTTTGTAAAATTGCAACTTTAAGAGAATATGAAGGGTTAATAGAATTTGAAAGGAAGTTAAGAATGTTGGGAAGGTATTTTTGGTTTGAAAAATGTATTTAAATCCTTCAAATGCTTGACCAAAGGGTTGTTGGAGATTGTTTTGAAGTTTCATATCAATACAACTTTCATATTAGACATTTTCTATGTGTTTTTAGAACTTTTCTTATTCTTTATGGCCCATACAAACTATATGCTGCTTTGAAATATCATGTGAATCATAGTAGCATGTTTTAGCTTTAATTCCCATCCATTTTGAGAGCCTAAAACTCAATTTTGTGGAAGATCTCTTTGAATTTTTGTAGCAACTTGTACACATAGAATTGTGGGTATGATTTTTGTTTTAATAATGTAAATGTCAATCCACCTGCTATCCTAGTTTGTTGCTCAGTGGATTGAGTTTTTTTATGGTAGATTAGGTGGTAATATGTTTTAGGAACAAAGGGAAGCAAGTTATTCGGTCAAGGATGAAGCCCTAGGGCTGACATAGTTATTTTTCCATGTGAATTTGTGGTGTCAATGCAGGGCTTTGATAAATAGGGGATGGTCATTGTCTTTGTGTGAGTAGTATGAGTTTTTTCAGGGTGCAAGAAGTATGTATGATGCATTAGGGTATGTGCAGGGTCATCATGGAAAAAGCATGCCCTTAAGTGGTAAGAAAGTCAGAAAAATTAGAGTTAGGCAACTTGACATAAAAATTTGAATAAGTTATCTATATTATTTCAAAAATATGTAAGAATAGTATCTGTAGAAAATTGAATGTAGTTTCTAAACTACTAGGTTTATTTTTAAAAAAATCTATTTGGTGAAAATTTGAAATTGTAATGCAATAGTACTTAAATTTTAGGGAAAAATAAGAAGTGGGTGTCTGTCTGACCACCCTAACCACAATAAAATGATAATATTTATCTATAAGACTTTAGATATAAGTAGAGGAATCATGTCCCGATGTGATACATATTTTTTGGTTATTTTTTTCTAAGTAAATAATTAATTATGATTTTTTATTACAACTTTTAAAAAATATTAAAACTCGTATGTCTAACCACCTTAACTTGGTCAAAATTTCATGAAATTCATTTTTTTAAAATCCTATAGTATGTGAAGCATAGAATGTGACACATGTTTTGGATTCAAAAAACATGGTACCATTTGAAAGCTATGGATCTTTTTCAATCAGCATATCAATCAAGACTTTAGTCATAATTCAAATAGAAAATGAATAAAAATTATTTATTAAATTCAAAGTAAATCATAATTTATATTGGTGGAAAGCTAAGAATCTCCTTTAAAAACCCTTTTTGTTTCATCAATTTTGGGTAAAATAAAGGGTTTTCAGCCACATACCCTACACATGCCCATCATTTCGCCACCTTTTGGCCCATCATGATCGTGCACATACCCATTAGTTGTGTTTTATAAGCTTGGGTATATGATTTTGAATAAAACCCTAGTGTTTTGTAAGAAAAAGGATGGGTTTCTTGGATCAATGTTGTAAGGATCTTGAATCTGAGAAGTAATTATGGATTTGGGTGTTTTGATAGACAATTAATGACTTGTCTATGAATTTTTGGTGGAAACAAGAAGTCTGGAAGGTACCTCCTTTGGGAAAGTGGGTTAATTTAGTAGCCTAGAAATAGGGTAGGTTATTGGTTCTTGATGTTGGGTCAAAGAAACCATGTGGAATCTTTTGGTATGTGGTTTATGTCTCTGTGGTGAACGTTTATGGTGTTTGATAGGCCACTGTACAATCTTTTCTAAAAGAAACCCCCATTGGTTGGTTATTGAGGGCTACAAGCCATAAGAAGAGGGATTGAGTCAAGTTGATGAATTTAAGTTGAAAAAAAGTTGTTTCCTGATTGTGTTTGGTCATTTTGAGTTAGGAAGAGAGTTTGGACCACCTTGCTTGCATCAGGTGGTATTAGAGCTCAGGAACAAGATCCTTTTTTTGGTGATTTGATTGATTTTACAGGTTGGAAGGTGAAGAGGCAAGATTGTGAAGATGCCTCCTAAAAAGACTCTTGTTGCAAGAAAATTTGAGCAGCCTTCAAAAGAGATAGAAGCTTTGAGGAACGAGATAGAAACATTGAAAGCTAAAGGCACCCAAAATGAATGTGACTCTGAAGAAGAAGAAACTAAAAATGAAGAAGAGGAAGAGATAGATCTAGAAGACTTGAGACTGATGAAGTTTGTGAAAGCTGTGAAGATAGATGGACATGGGAAAATGGATGTACCAGTGTATGGGGTAAAGTTAGATGGTGAAGAGCTCTTGGATTGGATAGGAGCTATGGAAAACTATTTTGATAGTGAAGAAATAGAAGAAGACCAAAAATTGAAGAAAGCAAAAAAAAAGTTGAGAGGACATGCCTTGCTATGGTAGAACTTTGTACAAGATGAAAGGAAAAAATAAGGAAAGAACAAGATTACTTCTTGGGGGAGAATGAAGGAAAAATTGAAAGGTAAGTTCCTTCCTTGTGATTATAATGTTCAGTTAATTAAAAGATTACAAAATCTTAGGAAATAAGAACAAGATGTGAAAACATATATTGAAGAATTCTATAGGCTAAGTATAAGGACAAAACATGAGGAGGATGAGGAAGAAAGAGTAGATAGATATCTCAATGGCCTAAGGTATAATATTCAGGATGAAATCAATTTTTTGGCATAAAAAATAGTTGAACAATGTTTTCAAATGGTAATTGGAGTAGAGAAAAAACTCTAAAGAAGACAAGAGAAGGCAACAAGAGGAAGAGGAAATACTTCTAGGGGTAGAGGTACATCTTCAATGCCAAGGAAATACAAAGAAGACCTTGAAGATGTTGATAAGAACAAAGAACAAGCTCCTGAATCAAGAGGTGGATGGAGAGGTGGAATAAAAAGCTTTAGGAAAAGGATAGATTTCAATGAGTTTTTAGGAAAATGTTATAAATGTGGTGAGTTTGGTCAGCCTTTCTGCAAGTACCCTGAGAAGAGTGGAACCACATCAAGTGGAGGAGAAAGGAAATCTGAAAGGAGAGCCCAAATTTCTTATGAAGATGAAGTTGAAAGCTCATGTTCCAATACTCTCTGTGCTACTTCTAAAGTTGGAGAGATGTTGATGATGAGAAGACAAACCTTGAAGACATCCATGGAGAAAGAACAAATTCAGAGGAAATCCTTGTTCAAGACTGCTTGTAGATTCAAAGATAAGGTATGTAAAGTAATTGTGAATTCTAGATGTACTGACAATATGGTCTCTAGTGATATGGTTGAAAATTTGCATTTGGAAAAGGTACCTAAACAAAAACCATACAAATTATCCTGGGTTAGTGAAAAGAAAACCATTTTGGTAAGTGAGCAAGCTACTATGGAGTTTCAAATTGGGCCATATAGAGATAAAGTTTTGTGTGAAATTTTACCTATGAGTTGTTGCCATGTTTTGCTTGGGAGACCTTGGCAATTTGAAAGGTTTGTAATTTACCATGGAAGAAAAAACACATATAACATTGAAAAAGATGGGAAGACATTTGTTTTAACTCCATTAGTTGAAGAGGTAAGAGAGCAAGGTGAGATTATGATGGTAGAGAGAAAAGAATATGTGAATGTTGGAATCATGTGCCTCAATCTCATAGGCTAGAACCTCTAGAAGAGCAAAGTTGGTGTGAAATTTCTTTGGTCTGGCCGACTGGTAGTTTGGGAACCTTGTGAAATATTCTGGTCACTGAGACCTTGTTTAAGTCTTGCCGAATGAACCTATCACTATGACATGGAGACTCGGTGAGATCTCTTATTGATATGGAATGTCTCAGCGAAAGAAGGGTTTGTTATCAGCTTTTGGGGAGACTCACAACAACTAGGGTCTTTGGGGTGACTTGATCGCTTGGTATGAAGTCCTAGCAACTGAAGGGAGTCTCACTGATAGGTCATCGGTGTAGCTCAAGGAAATCGGTATGAAGTCTTACCAACAAGAGATGTCTCACCGAATGGGGTACACTTGAAGGTTTCGCAGAGACACAAAGACTTCGGTATGAATTCTTGGTGACCAGGAGATGTCTCACCGATTGGAGTCATCAGAGAAACATAAAGACTTAGGTATGAAGTCTTGGCGACTATTGAGGTCTTGCCAACAGAAATGCTAATGCTCGGTATGACTTGGAACCTTGATACGAAGTCCTAGTGAAAGCGACGAGTCTCACCAACTAGTGGATTCTTCGGAACAACATGAAGGCTCAGTGGGAGGTCTTGGTGAGAGCAAAATGTCTTGCCAATGGGATGACTCTTCGGTGTGACTTAGGACATCGATATGTGGTCTCACCAAAGAGCGATTGTCTTGCCGATGGGAATCCTGATGTCGGTATGACTCTTGGCAACTAGTTGGTGTTCGTTATAACATAAAGGCTCGATATGATCTCTTAGCGAATGATGAAAGTTGAGGTGACTAAGGAACACTTCAGAATGACTTGTGAGCTCGATGTGATGTCTTGGCGAAAGACGATAGTCTCACCGATGGGTTTACTAAGGTCGATGTGACTTGTGAACTCGTTATGATCTCTTGCCAATAATGAAGACTCTTGGCGATGGATGTGCAATCGGTCTTGTGGCATCGTGGAGACACTATTAGTGTCTCAATGACATGCGACACAGGTTGAACACCTTTGACCATTGGAAGATCATCCTACGTGGTACGATTTGGACCAATCATAGAAAGCAGGATGTGAACCGTTTGCTATGAGACCGTTGTGACTGCTTCTGTGTGGAAGGGAAAACTCTACACGAGGAAGTGGAAACATCTTCGTTACGATGATGATGCTGAGCTGGAGATTGCTTTCTAACTATTGAGAATGAATGCATATATATGCATTGGACGTTTTGGATAAGGATTAGAAGAGCTGATAAGCTAAGAAGTTGAATAGCCGAGAGCCAGAGAGAGAATGATAGAGAGAGGACCGATTGGTTGGCCGAAAGGCCAAGGCCATGTGGTCAAAGCAGAGGATTGAGAGGCAAAGTTAAGCTACTGGAATCTCTCATGATCATGATTGCTTTGGTTGATCTCTCAAGGATAGTTTGCTATCAATTGTATCTAGAATGAACAAGATGTAATCTTTGAAAGACTAAGAGCCTGAAACTGTATTGTAACTTTCTATTGCTAAATAATACAATGGCTCAAACTTTGGAGAGTTGGGTTTTTTACCTAAAGGGTTTTCCCCACGTAAAATCTTTGTGTTCTATTTTTCGTAGTATCTTTCATCTGTGTTGTTGCTTGTTGTTGAATTTACTTGTGTTTTTCTCAGAAGGATTAATGTGGGAAGTAAACTGTGTCTGTTTCCACTTTAAGACATAGTAGTACGTGTCTTTGAGGCAACCTAATCGAAATTGAAGTTATCGAAGGCACTATTGTTTGGATTTATCATTAGATGACCCCTCCTTTTTTCCTTTACAAGTGGTATCAGAGCCTTCTTCTAGTTGTTGGTTTTGGATATTTCTCTTGTGAAGATTTCTTAGCTTGATAGGCTGGAAGAAATCTGGAGGAATGGACTAATGTATTGATCCTTTGATGAGTGGAAGCCTTGTGGTATTCTGAGACAACATGCAGCTTGAAGGATGGTCAAGATGGAAAAGGGAGTTGATCATGTTGTGATCTATGTCTCCTAGCTGGTAGAGGTTTAACCTTGGAGTATGAGGTGGGTTTCTATGATTCATGGTTGTGTAGCAGTAAAGCTTTCATATTGGATGTCTGTGTGACAGGCTCCTAGGTGATATGGAGAAGCCTAAGTTGTTTCTCAGCCATGGAAGAGAGTGCTTACGCTAGGTGGTGGTTCCTGGTGTTGGAAGGAATTGTTTCCTATTAACCTCGAATGCTTGAAGGCTATGGAGTTAATCATTAGATGATTTACAAGCTTCTGAAATAGCCTTTCTCTCTTTCTCAGATGCATGTACATGGTGGTGGTTTTAGAGTTGTTCTGAAAGGGGCTTGGATTCTCTTGAACTACTGTTTTCTTTCTAAGGATGATTTGTACTTGCATGGCTCTATGGTTTTGTAGGTTTTACACGGTTAAGCAAAACTTGTGACCATTTGGATTTTTTGTTAAGCTATTGTCTAGACATTGGCCTTTTGGGGTGTTGCTGGATGAGATAGTTGTAGTTCTACATCCATGCTTGGTGCATGGCTTGAGGAGGTATGATTTCTTCTCTGCATGGGAGTGTTGGTACATGATTTGTCACTCAACATTCTTGTGGTGCTGCTTGTGGGTTCCTTGATTATGGTGCTCGTTGTGGACATGATTGGAAAATCACATTTGGTGTGATCTGGTGTTTGAGTCATGTTGTCTACGTGGTTATTCTCTTTGAAATCTTAGTTTTTCATTTCCAATGTGATGATGGGTTTGCATGTTTCTATTGAATGGATCTACGGGTTGTGCAATGTTGTGGGCTGTCTTTACCTATATGTTTTCTATGAGACAACTCAGAAGTGGACTGTCTATATCCATGGGGTTGATTCATTGTTGGTACAAACTCGTTAGCTGGCCTTGTCTGTGGTCACTAGTGCATTGGTGTGGTGCTTTGAGATGAGAGGATGGATCCTTTTGAGTACCTGAATAGTCAGTTATGGGAACCTGTAGCAGGTGGTCATGATGCTTGGAGAGCTCGAGTGTCACGTTTCAGTGGGAGCTCTAGCAGTCACTATGGATTTGTCACATGGTGGTGAATGGTCTTCTTTAGTGTTGCGGATGTTTCTTGGGAGAACTCTTTGATCATGTTGTTGTAGAAGTGTTCATTCACATTTGTATGGACATTATTTGAAGATGTGCAACATCTTGGAACCATGGAGGATGCTTGGAGTCTTTGGCTAAGGTGTTGGTGGTGCTTGTCAGGTGATGTTGGTTTTAAGTCTATTTGCTTTATGTCATGGTATACTCTTGCTTGTGCACTGGAGTTTTGGCATTGTGCATTGTACTTGAGACAATGGTGAAGTCACTTGGAGTATGGTATCTCCTATGGGGATGTGTAGATCATGGTGTCATGATAAGTTCCTGATGGATGATTGGAACTTTGATAGTGGTCAGTAATTCTTTGTGTATTCGTGCTTTGATTATTTGCTTTATACTTCATGATAGTGTAGTAATGCGTTGAAGTTTAGCATGAGATGATCGGTTGCTAGTACTCATGGATACATGAAGAATAAGGTGAGGTTGTTTTTCTCTTATGAGAGAAGTGTTGTTGCTTGTTACTCTTGTTAAAGTTTTTAGAAAAGTCGAGAATCCTACACCTTGGTTGAATGTGAGTTCAATAAGAGACCTATGAGGAGATTGCTCTTAGGATTAGTCATGATGACTTGTATATCTTGAAGGAGTATTCTCGTTCCCACTCTTGGTCTACTCGGCGGTTTATCTGAAAGGTATTTGGCCCATTATATTTTTCATATGTATTTTTATGTTCACTTTCATGATATGGATCTTGAATTGTTGTCTAATGGTTCTAGAGGATTCATAGTGGAAGTTCTACAACTTTTTTTTATCTTTGAGAATTGGTAGGAAATGTTGTATGGGCTAATTTCCTGAAATGGGGAATGAACTAGCTTGATCTTCTTTGAGATGCTTACATCCATGTTTTTTTTAAAGTCGGTTTGATCTTGGTGATTGAATGAATGGATGATGTTAAGGATTTTCTTTTGGGATGTGAAGAAGATCATTCTTGACACAGCTGGTTGTTAGAAGTGTATGTAGGAGGATGCTCTACAGGAAGATGATGTGTAGGGTTTCTCTCTTTGGTCTTGGGTTGCTTCCTGAATGTTTGTTTCATGTTACATTGGTTTGAGGTTTGGTTGGAGCTATAGTGATCACTTTTTTGTGATCATGTGTTTTCACTCATGTTCATGGGTGATGACATGGAGGTTCTTAATTCTTTTTCCTTTGTTGTGTGTGAAGATCTTGGGAGAATTGTGAAGACTTGTGGTGAGAGAAATGTTTCTTGTGGCAGGTTATTGTAGGTTATGCATATCATTGTGGATTTTTCCTTGATACTATAGGGTTACATTTTCTATGTGCTGGTATTGGTAGACTTGCAATGCCTTTGATCTTTCAGATCTGGATTACTTAGGCAGCATGAGTTCCTGTATATGTCTTGTCTTCTTTGACTGGTTGACACTAGAACTTGTATTTGTTGTTTATGGATTGGCAGAAGTTTACTAATAGTGATACCTGTGAGGTATGTGATATTGGACGGAATAGCACAAGCTGTGGGTGCTATTTTCAGTCGCGTGGGTTTATCAGTTGGATGGAAGTAGTCAGTCCGATTGTTGTTCTAACTGATGTTTAGTTTCTTGTTTTTGGATAGGACTTCATGATTGTGTTATGTTTGAAGCTTTGAAGTTGATATTGCTTTTGTATAGCATTTGAGCATAGTGAAGTGGTAGCAGTATCTTGTTGGTGATATCACTGGGATCTTTTGCTTGTGTTCATTGCAATGGTGCTTATACACCTTGGCTTTGTATCCTTCTTCCACAAGTGGCATGTTGGAAGATGATAGGATTGTTGAAAGAATGGTGAACATCTTGGATGTTGGAGCAGAATTATTGATGGTGCATGAGAGCATGTTGAGATCTATGTGGTTTCCTAAAACATTGTGATTAGTTTCCTTGTTGATGTTGAGTTGTAGTTGGATGCCTGGTCTTTGTTGCAGATTGTCGGGTCAACTTTTATTTGTGGAATCATGTTGATCGAGTGTCTTGAGTGTTTTAGGGTTTGAATTGGTGGAGCTAGTGTGATCTTAGTTCCTGGTTGTTTTGGGGGTGCCTGTGTGATCTTCGTCAAGTTGGAGATTGTTGGAATCATGTGCCTCAATCTCATAGGCTAGAACCTCTAGAAGAGCAAAGTCAGTGTGACATTTCTTTGGTCTAGCTGATTGGCAGTTTGGGAACCTTGTGAAATATTTTGGTCGCTGAGACCTTGTTTAAGTCTTGCCAAATGAACATATCGCTATGACATGGAGACTGGGTGAGATCTCTTATTGATTTGAAATGTCTCGGTGACATAAGGGTTTGTTAATAGGCTTCAGGGAGACTCATAGTGCTGGGGTCTTTGGGGTGACTTGATCGCTTGGTATGAAGTCCCTGCAACTGAAGGGAGTCACACCAATAGGTCATCGGTGTAGCTCAAGGCGATTGGTAAGAAGTCATACTAACAAGAGATGTCTCATCGAATGGGGTACACTTGAAGGTTTCACTGAGACACAAAGACTTCGGTATGAAGTCTTGGCGACCAAGAGATGTCTTGTTGATTGGAGTCATTTGAGAAACACAAAGAATTTGGTATGAAGTCTTGGTGACTGTTGAGGTCTTGTCGATAGAAATTCTAATGCTCGGTATGACTTGGGACCTCGGTATGAAGTCCTGGTGAAAGCGATGAGTCTCCCGAACTGGTAGATGCTTCAAAACAACATGAAGGCTTGGTGGGAGGTCTAGGCGAGAGCGAAATGTCTTGCCGATGGGATGACTCTTCGGTGTGACTTAGGACATCGATATGTGGTCTCACCGAAGAGCGATTGTCTTGCTGATGGGAATCCTGATGTCGGTATGACTCTTGGTGACTGGTTGGTGTTCGGTATAACATAAAGGCTCGATATGATCTCTTAGCGAATGAAAAAATTCTTGGCAACTGAGGAACACTTCGAAATGACTTGTGAGCTTCGTGAGATGTCTTGGTGAAAGACAATAGTCTCACCGATGGGTTTACTGAGGTCGATGTGACTTGTAAACTTGTTATGATCTCTTGCTGATAATGAAGACTCTTGGTGATGGATATGCAATCGGTCATATGGCATCGGGGAGACACAGTTAGTGTCTCACCGACATGCGACACAGGTTGAACACCTTTGACCGTTGGAAGATCATCCTACGTGGTACAATTTGGACCAATAAGAGAAAGTAGGATGTGAACCATTTGTTGTGCGACCGTTTCTGTGTGGAAGGGAAAACTTTACACGAGGAGGTGGAAACATCTTCGTTACGATGATGATACTGAGCTGGAGATTGCTTTTTGACTATTGAGAATGAATGCATATATATGCATTGGACATTATGGATAAGGATTAGAAGAGCTGATAAGCCAAGAAGCTGAATAGCCAAGAGCCAGAGAGAGAACGATAGAGAGATAACGATAGAGAGATAAGGATAGAGAGATAATGTTTGAGAGAGGATCGAGTGGCTGGCCGAAAGGCCGAGGCGATGAGGTCGAAGCAGAGGATTGAGAGGCAGAGTTAAGCTATTGGAATCTCTAGTGATCATGATTGCTTTGGTTGATCTCTCAGGGATAGTTTGCTACCAGTTGTATCCAAAATGAACAAGATGTAATCTCTAAAAGGTTAAGAGCCTGAAACTATATTGTAACTTTCTGTTGCTGAATAATACAATGGCTTGAACTTTGGAGAGTTGGGTTTTTTACCCAAAAGGGTTTTCCCCACATAAAATCTTTGTGTTATGTTTTCTGTAATATATTTCATCTATGTTGTTGCTTGCTATTGAATTTACTTGTTTTTTTCTCAAAAGGATTAATGTGTGAAGTAAACTGTGTCTATTTCCACTTTGACATAGTAGTACGTGTCTTTGAGGCAACCTAATCATAATTGAAGTTACCGAAGGCACTATTGTTTCAAGTTATCATTAGATGACCCCTCCTTTTTTCCTTTATAGTGAACAATGAGGAAGGTGGGAGCATGAATTTTGTAGCCATGTCCAAGTCTAATACATTTAGGATAGTGAATAGGAACGATTTAGGTAATGTGCAGACATAGAGGAGGAAGAATGCTTTTGTGTGGTGGAAGAAAGTGAATTGTAATGTGTCTTAGTCTAGTACAGAGTAGTACAAGAGTGCAAAGTCTTTGGAAAGGCAAGAAATCATTGAGGGAGTGCTTTTTGGGTCAGTCATGTTCCCTGTAGTTGTGAATATAGTGAAAAGGCAGTTAAAAGGTGTTGATATAGAGGTTTGCAAAATTGATAAGATAAATGATGAGAGAACAAAGGTTTATGATGTTGAAGGGACAGTGAATAAAGTATGTGCAAGTATGACAAAGACCACTAAATTTATTGGTGTAGACCTTTGTAAGGTTGTTAGAGGGAACAATGATGTGAGGAAAGGTACTGAGCAATAATTTGTGCATGGACAAAGGAAGATGGTGGCAGTTGGTAAAGGCTTGAGTGCAAATGTACAAGATGAAGCAATAAAAATGTTTGATGATGGTAGAGAGGAAATACACCCCATAGTAATTCTTGATAGAGTGGAGCATGGAACAATTTAATACATTCACAAGGATGCCTGTGATAGTGGTAAACTAATGCAAAGGGGAAATGTTAAAGGAAAGTGTGAAGGACAGAGCAATGAAGAATACAAAGGAAGGAAGACCACTTCAATCTTTCCAAGGGACTTGGAAAAGTTCCATGTTGGGGTGTATGGTGCAAAAGCACCATTAAACAAATTTTTTCAATTCAAGATCATACCAAGTAGGCTCTAGGTTTTGATGAGTTTTTGTCTCAATAAGGTCAATAAGACCAACTTCTTTTGTATTGAGTCAATGAGAATGGTTCTTAAATGGTTAGTGTGGGAATTTATTGAGTATATTAAGCTAATTAAGGTCTATCAAGACCATTTAATATCTAATTGGATGGGTTTAGTGTCTTAGGTGTCAAAATATGTAAAAGTTGCACAAAAAGTGAAAATGTTGTTAAGCAAGATTTTGTAAAATTGCAAATTTTAGAGAATATGAAGGGTTAAGGGAATTTGAAAGGTATTTAGGAACGTTGGGAAGGTAGTTTTGGTTTGAAAAATGTATTTAAAGCCTTCAAACACTCGACCAAATGGTTTTTGGAGATTTTTTTGAAGTTTCATATCAATACAACATTCATATTTTGCATTTTCTCTATGTTTTTAGAACTTTTCTTATTTTGTACAGCCCGTACAAACTAAATGATGCTTTGAAATCTCATATGAATCATAGTAGCATGTTTTAGCTTTCATTCCCATCCATTTTGAGAGCCTAAAACTCAATTTTTTGGAAGATCTCTTCAAATTTCTATAGCAGCTTGTACAAATAGAATTGTGGGTCTGATCTTTGTTTTAATAATGTAAATGTCAATCCACCTACTATCCTTTTTTTTTCTCTATGGATTGAATTTTTTGATGGTATATTAGGTGTTAATATGTTTTAGGAACAAAGGGAAGTAAGTTGTTTGGTCTGGGATGAAGCCCTAGAGCTGATAGAGTTAATTTTCCATGTGAATTTGTGGTGTCAATGTAGGGTTTTGATAAATAGGCGATGGAAATTGTATTTGTATGAGTAGTATGACTTTTTATAGGGTACAATAAGGATTTATGATGCATTAGTTGTTTTTTATAAGCACGGGTATATGGATTTTGAATAAAACCTTAGTGTTTTGTATGAAAAAGGAGGGTTTCTTGGATTAGTATTGTAAGGGTCCTGAATCTGAGAAGTAATTATGGATTTAGGTGTTTTGATAGAAAATTAGTGACTTTATCTGAAGTTTTGGTGGAAAAAAGAAGTTTGGAAGGTACCTCCTTTGGAAAAGTGGGCTAATTTAGTAGCCTAGAAATAGGTTAGGTTATTGGTTCTTGATGTTGGGTCAAAGAAAACCTATGGAATCTTTTGGTATGTGGTTTAGGAATATGTGGTGAACCTTTATGGTGTTTGATAGGCCACTGTACAACCTTATCTAAAATATACCTCCATTGGTTGGTTATTGAGGAATACAAGCCATAAGAAGAGGGATTGAGTCAAGTTGAGGAATTTGTGTTGAAAAAAGTTTTCTGGATTGTGTTTGGTCATTTTGGGTTGGGAAGAGAGTTTTTCTATCATCAGATCATTAGGTTTTGTGGATATGCTGGTACATGGAGACATGTCATCGATGCCATCTCACTTGGTTAGTCCACTATACTCATCAATACTAGAGCTAGCTAGGGAGACTCATGATATAGCCGAATTTATAGATAGGATCATTGTAGTAGATCATGCACCACTTGATACTGAGGTATGTATGTATGTACATGCATGCACAATTTAAACTTGTTTAAACTTTAATATTACTTGTTTTACTTAAATGATAGATAGTATAATGCACACATTTATGTTATATATATAGTAGAGGGAGTTAGTGTTGGAAAAACAAGGGAAGACAACTAAGAGGGGTGGGGTGAATCAATTTTCATAGAAATATAAACTTGTTAAACTTTACTTAACTTAATCTTAGATCTAATGAATGAACATTAAAGCATAAACAATCACCACAACAAAAATACACACAACACCAAGATTTATTTTACGTGGAAACTCTATTAGGGGAAAAACCATGGTGGATGTTAGTCCACAAGATTATACCATGTTAAAAGTATAATGATGAATAAATGGAAATGCACATGCATTCAGACACACTACCTAGAGCTCACCTATCAGAGAAGACACTGTCTTATAGAAATATTTAGATTAGATCCACAGGGTATTGAATTGAGAAAATACCATCTTCAAATGCCTGATTTTAGTTTTGGTTAAGCACAAAAACACTTCTACACACTTCACTCAATATTCTTCATACTTTGCTCTACATTTGAATTATCAGAACATTATTCACACACCTGCATTGGAACTTTTACTTTTTTTGGCACTTGCATCATTCAAACAATTGCTCTTATATATCTACAACATAAAATTACATCAACAACTTGTCAACCAAAATAAAATATGAAAAATATGAAATGTGTACACAATGTCGGCCCAAATTAATAAATAAATCTTCAATGCGAATAAAAAATTGTCTGCCACTTCTTAATGAAGACCTAAAACAATATCCTTGAGCATGCCAAACTTTTAAAAATTAATCCTCAAATATCCACAACACACTATGTCAACCAAGAACATGAAAACCTGAACACACAAAAGAAAAATCACAAATCTCGAGCACACTGATCAATGCAAATGTGCAACAAAGATATAGAATGATCTAGAAACATCCACATGCATCATGAATTATCATAGAGTCATCTACAACAACTGGACTTACTAGAATCACGTCAACTTCAATCGAAAACACCAACTGAAGCCACAAAAAATTGTCAGAACAAAACTATTCATAACACAATCAAATCTTCATGCGGATCTCTAAAACATTCGATGGATAAACTGGATATACTCAACAATAAACCCTTTATTCCACAATGTCTGATCTTTGACATACTGAGCTAGGCATCATCATGAATTTCACTACACCTCTGTCAACCTGTAACTTCTTCAACAATCTTCTCAATATCCTTGACATATACAACCTTCAATACATCAATGCTAATAGTTTTGACATCAATGACAACCACATATCAGCAACACATCCACAATATCCAACAATCTCCCCCTTTGGCATTGATGGCAACACATGATGTGAAAAATACCATCAATGCAACTCTCACTCAGCACAAACTCCCCATTAGATTCTAACTCTTTTCTTCCACAAGATTCTTCTCCTCATACTATTTTTCACATGACTCTTCTCCCCCTTTGACATCAATGACAAATATAAGCATTATCTTTCTCCATACAAGCTCTGAACCACATATATGCACATATGACTACTCTCCTTGAGTAGCAGCCTCCGAAACATCAATCTAGATTAAGATATAGCTATGAAGTACACAAACTGATGCAAGCAAATGCATCACTAGTTCTTATCAGGAGGGGTAATCACCCCTAGTATCCCTCTGAGATACTCAAAAGTATCCTTCTACAGTGGCTTGGTAAAGATGTCTGCAATCTATTCTTTAGTAGGCATATACTCCATTCTAACTTCTTTTTCACTCACTTTCTCCCTCAAAAAGTGAAACTTGATTGATATATGCTTTGTCTTTGAGTGTAGCACTAGATTCTTTGAAATTTTTATTGCACTGGAATTGTCACAATATATGGCAATAGGCTCATCATACACTACTCTAATATCCTTTAGCATCTATTTCATCCATAACACTTGAGTACAACTATTGGCAACAATAATATATTCTACCTCGATAGTAGATAAGGAAATGGAATTCTGCTTTTTCCTTAACAAAGACACAAGCTTCTTCTCCAAGAAGAAGGCCACACCACAAGTACTTTTCCTATCATCCACATCTCCTGCCTAATCTGCATCAGTAAAGTCACTCAAGGTAAGATCATCATCTTTAGGGTACCAAAGCCCAAAATCACCTAACCCCTTTAAGTATTAGAAAATTTTGTTTACAACTATGACATGAGATTCCTTTGGATTAGCTTGAAATCCAGTAGCCATACATACAACATTCATGATATTTGGTTTGGTTTGAGTTAAGTAGATTAATCCACCAATCATTGATCTCTATCTAGTCTAATTTTCCTTAGGAGAATCATCATTCTGAGATAACTTGCATCCGGTCACCATGGGTGTACCAACAGGCTTTGAGTCTTCCATGCCAAACTTCTTCAATAATTCTCTCACATATTTGGATAGAGATATAAAAATTCGATTATCTAGCTGTATAACTTGCAATCCTAGAAAGAATTTCATCTCTCCAATCATAAACATTTCAAATTCACTTTTCATTTCATCAAAAAACTTCATGCACAAATCATCATCACCTCCAAAAATAATATCATTGAAAAAGACTTCAATAATCAACTCTTTATCACGATCAATCTTAAAATACAAATTACTATTAGTAGTACCTTTATTGAATCCAAGCTTCAACAAATATTTATCCAATCTAGCATACCAGGCTCTAGGGGCTTGCTTGAGTCCATATAGTGCTTTCTTCAATCGACAAACCATATCTCCTTTATCAGTCAGTTGAAATCCATCTTGTTGCTCAACATATAGTTCACCATTCAGAAATGCTGACTTCACATCCATTTGATAAACTTTGTAGTTCTTATAAGTAGCATAAGCAAGAAATAATCTTATAGATTCAATTCTAGCAACAAGGGAAAAAGGTTTCTTCAAAATCAATACCTTCCATCTATGACTACCCTTTGCATACCAGTCTTGCTTTATTCCAGACCACTTCACCTTGTTCATTTAGCTTATTCTGAAAGACCCATTTAGTTCCAATGAAATTCTTATCCTTAGGGCTAGGAATAAGAATCCCTGTATCATTCTTTTCTATCTACATTAGTTCTTCCTACATTGATTCCATCCAATGTTCATCTTTACATGCTTCATTGACATTGTTAGGCTCAGTCTTGGAAATCAAACAATACTCTTTTTCAATTCTTCTTCTAGTCTGCACACCTTTGTTCTTATCTCCTATGACCTAATCTTCAGAATGATTTAGCTTTACATACCTCAGACCTTTATGATTCTTTCGCACTTCAAGTTCTTTTGTTCTCACTTTTGCACTTCCACTAGCTTCTCCCTCTTGACTTTCTTGATTCAGTAGAACAATTTGAGCTTGATTCTGTGTCTAAGAATTCTTTCCTTTTTTTGTACTACTTGCTAGTCATCTGAATCATATCCATAGTATCTGGATGATCTAACAGTTTCCTCATCAACTCTAACATTAGCACTTTCAACCATTTTCCTCAATCTTCTATTATAGCACTGATAGGCCTTGTTTTTAGTAGAGTAACCTAGAAAGATTCCTTCATCGCTCCTAGCATCAAACTTTCCTATATCTTCATCTCTCTTGATATAACATTTACTTCCAAAGATCTTGAAATATCTAACTGCAGGCTTATGACCAAACCACAACGCATAAGGAGTCTTACCAGAAATTACCATTGACATTTACCCAGTTAAGAGTGTACACAATAGTTCTTACAACTTCTCTCCAATAGATATGAGGCACATTTCCTTCCAACATCATAGTTCTAGTAGCATCTAGAATTGTTTTGTTCTTTCTTTCTACAACTCCATTATGTTGAGGGGTTCGTAGAGTAGATAATTGTCTCTTGATTCCATTCTCTTCATATAAAGAATTAAACTCTTGAGAAGTGAACTCACAACCTTTGTCTGATCTTAGGCATTTAATCTTTAGACCTCTCTTATTCTCAACCATAGCTTTGAAATTTTTGAACTTCTCTAATGCTTCACATTTTTCTCTTAAGAAAGCAACCCATATCATCCTAGAGTAATCATCAATAAGCAACATAAAGTACCTTTCTCCTTGTAGACTTATGAATCTGGAGGGACCACATAAATTAGTATGCACCAGCTCCAAAACTCTATTTCAATGATGTTGTTTGCTCTGAAAAGAAACTCTAGTCTACTTTCCCATCTAATATTCCTTGCATATGGTGTTAGTGGGCTTCACTAACCTAGAAAGATCTCTTACTACTTGAGTAGAGCTTACCTTGATAATATTGTCAAAATTTACATGACACAACCTCCTATGCCATAACCAAATTTCATCCACTTGAGCAATTAAACAACTTTTACTAGTAGTACTCAGGTGAAAGATATTACCTCTTGCCTTTGTACCTAAGGCAATCACATTTCTAGAACATCCCAGTATTTTGCACTTTCCACCTTTGAACTAAAGATTGTACCCTTTATCGGCCATCTATCCAACACTTAACAGATTATGCTTCAAACATTCTACATAAAGGACATCATCAGTGATATGTTTACCACCAAGAGAAATAGGTCCTCTTCCATGAATCACACAAACATTATTATCTCCAAATCTTACCACACCACTATCATACTCCTCTAGACTTACAAATTTGATTTTTTCACCAATCATATGATGTGAGCATCTACTGTCAATCACCCACTCATCCCTTTCTTCAATTCTGGTTGTAAGAGATTTCTCCACATTCTCATCACTAGCTGATTCAATAGAAACCAGACCATTTTCCTTGATAGCAATTAATACCCATTCATCCTCATTTCAATTCTCTTTATCAGATTCTTCATATGTAACACCTTCTTCAACATAATAACATTTCTTTTGAAATTTAGGCTTGTTAGGTTTGGACCTAGGAACTCTTTGAGGACACCTTGAAGCAAAATGACCTATATTATCGTAAGAGAAACATTTAATAGGAAACTTTACTTTATACTTACCTTCACCTCCGGCTTCTCTCTTGACAATGAGTGATTCAAGTTCCTCCATCTTCCTTTCTTCATCTTCAATCTCTTTCATCTCTTGCTCATATTTGAACACCTTTCTAGAGCTTTCTCCCAAATCATATATTTTCTTGTCTCTTCCTGATATAGTAGATTTAAATGTGGATTCTGTCTTAGGGATAGATTCACCAGACTCACTTAATTCAAAGGAAACAAGCTTACCAATCAATATATCTCTTGTTACATTTGTTACTATCCTAATCTCTTCAATAGCATGAGCTTTCACTTTGTATGAGGCAAAAAATGATTTGAGCACTTTAGCCACAATATCTGATTCATCTAAAGTTCCACTGGCACATCTAATACTCATCACAAGCTCATTTACTCTCTGCATAAAGGAAGAAATGTTCTCATCTTCTCCCATTTTCAAAGTTTCATACTTCCCTTTTAGACTCTTCACATGTGCATCTCCTTCATGCAAATTTTTCAGCTTCTTCCAAATCTCATAAGCTATTTGTAGCTCCATCACATTTTTCATCTTCGAATCCATCAGAGCACTCAACAATGCTTCTTTCGCCCTAATATTATATTCAACTTCTTTAATCTCATCAGGATTAGAAGGGCCATTCTGTGGAATAACATACCTAGTCTTTTTAATCTTCCAAAAGGGTTCACCAATGCATCTCAAATGACACTCCATTCTAGCCTCCCATGGAGAGTAGTTTGTTCCATCAAATCTAGGGCTATCCTTCTTGTATGATGCCATCCTAGATCACCTCAAGCTATTAAAATTCTTCCAAGGAACCTACTCTGATACCAATTGTTGGAAAAAAAAGGGAAGAAAACTGAGAGGGGGAGGTGAATCAGTTGTCATAGAAATATAAACTTATTAAACTTAACTTAATCTCAGATCTGATGAATGAACATTAAAGCATAAACAATCACCACAATAGAAATACACACAACACCAAGATTTTATTTGCGTAGAAACCCTATTAGGGGAAAAATCATGGTGGATGTTAGTCCACAAGATTATACCCTATTAAAAGTATAATGAAGAATAAATGGGAATGCACATGCATTCAGGAACACTGCCTAGAGCTCACTACTCAAATAAGAAACACTATAGTACAAAAATATTCAGATTAGATTTGCAAGGTATTGAACTAAGAAAATAGCATCTACAAATGCTGGATTTCAGTTCTGATTAAGCATAGAAACACTTCTACACACTTCGCTCAATCTTCTTCACAATCTGCTATGCATTCAAATGATTAGAACATTATTCACACACCTACACTGGTACTTTCACTTTTTCTAGCACTTGCATTGTTCAAACAATCGCTCTTATATATCTGTAACATGAAATTACATCAACAACTTGTTAGCCAAAATAAAATATGAAAATATGAAATGTGTACACAATGTCAGCCCAAATTAATAAATAAATCTTCAATGTGAATCAAACACTGTTAGCCACTTCTTAATGAAGACCTAAAACAATATCCTTGAGTGCACCAAGCTTTCAAAAATTAATCCTTGAAGATCCACAACATGCTATGATCACTATGTTGGCCAAGAACATGAAAACCCAAACACACAAAGAAAAACCATAGATCTCAAGCACACCGATCAATGAGGGTGTGCAAAAAAGATAAATCATGATCTAGAAACATCCATAAGCATCACGAATCATCAAATAAACATCTACAACAATTGAACTTACTAGAATCACATCAAATTCCATCAGGAACACCAATTGAAGCCACAAAAAAACTATTAGAACACAACTGTTCATAACACGATCAAATCTTCACACAGATCTCTGAAAATTTAGGTGGATAAACTAGATATAATCAATAATAAACCCTTTAGTCCACAACATCTAATCTTTGACATACTGAGCTAGGAATCATCATGAACTTCACTGCACCTTTTTCAACTTGTAACTTCTTCTTCAACAATTTTCTCAATATCCTCGGCATATACAACCTTTAATACATCAATGCTAATAGTGTTGACATCGATGAAAACCACATATTAGCAACACATCCACAATATCCAATAGTTAACTCATGTTACACTGAGTCTGAGGATGGACTATGTACATAGGCATGATTTGGTTGATGCGACTAATGTTAGTGGATAGGTGAGTTTTAAGTTTTTAAATCATGTACTCATGTATATATATAATTTGTACACATGTATATAGATATATAACATTATTCCAATTTGGAATAATGTAATTATATTGTGTACATGTCTTGTACTATCTCCAAGGCTCAGCGCATCCATCAGAGCATGATTCTGAATTAGAGGGTCACTCGATTCAGAGTCGGCATGGCAACCCCAGTAGAGCCTGAGTTAATTAATAGGTAAACAAGTTGTTGGTACAAGATGCAATGTTTATTTTATGTTTTCACAATAGCTGCTCAAAATTTTGAATGAAATGTGCTGGTAATTTATCTAGATTCTAACTATTTGGCACATTTCTTTTTCTAGGTTCTATGTACAAGGATTCATTCTTGGGTACAAGAGGTAAATTTGTTAACATTCTACTTTATATGTGTCTCTTGATATTGCTTAAGGTATGCTCAAATAGTTTGTAAAAGTTTTCTATGATGGCCTAACTTCTTGAATAACTTGTGAAAACTTGGAATAAGTAATAATTAGTTGGGATTAATGGCAGGCTTATTGAGTGTAATGCTACTATAATATGATATGTTCATATACCAATTTGTGATAACTACTCTACCTACTTTATATACATACATATTATATACCATATGATTTGATACAAATGTGTAAAACCTTCATGGTGCCATTAACTAAAAACTCATGAAATGCTTTACATCACTGACCTTTATACTTGCATTGTATTATTTTTCCCTTGTGATTGCACTTTGTGGTCATTATCAACTCTTGATGTTCTTCCTCCTCTTCAATTTCACTATATCCTTTCTTATCACATTGCTTCACTTTGCAATGACACAATTTTGATTTTCTAGACATTACTCCAATTAAAAAAAGGCTTGAATGCTATAGATGTGTCAAATAAATAGTGTAACATCTTCAACTATCAAGGACCTTGATGAGATCATAGTAATTAAAGAATATTATCATTTGGACTGTACATTACATTACAGTCATGAAGACTGTCAAGGCTTGCACAAAGACATTACCTTACCTTTTAGCCATTGGCCATTTGAAATGCCAAGAGTTTTCCTTTAAGAATATAATATATATGACTCATTCAATGTCTTTAATAGTCCATGACTATCCTTATACTCTCATTGTTATCCTCATCAATTGTCTTAATTTTTCCATGCATAAGGATTGACAACACCTTAATCAAGATTGTCTTGCATTACTTCTACTACTCAAATCATTGTAGACTGTCTTCTAACCTTTTATGACATGAGACTTTCCCTGCTTAATTGCCTCTTTGGTATGCAGCCTCCATGAAACTAATTTCTCATTCATCTTGCACATTCCATTACTTTTTCACTGTGCTCTATGTATGATTAGACTACCATATTTTTGCTTCCTTTGGTTGCCTTTAAATGCATCATAAATAACCCTTTACACTTGGTGGCTGGGTTAAGACTTTAACTTCCTTATCTAATTCAATCTTCTTGTCCTTAGCATTGGGATGATTCTCATTCATGATCATTGGTGAGGACTATGTGTATGGGGAATAATGTCAACTTATTAAACTCAATAACACCTTAATGAAACATTAAATCAAAGAATCTAAGAGTAAAAAAATTTAAAGCAAACAGATTCTTCAAAACCATCTCATCATCCTCTATCTCCAAGGATTCATTGTAAGCTTCTTGCTCTCAGATTGTGCAAGAAAAATCTCATTAGAATGACAACCTAGAGAATGAGCAAATATGCAAAATTCAAGAAACCAAGTTCCTATGCTAAATGATGATGGAATGGCATTGTAGATATGCAACTAATGGATATGAAAATGCTTGATATAATGAAATTGAAATGCTATGCTAAGATGCTTGATTGATAGAAGACTATAATTCTCACACTATGCAAATAATCCCCCCTTTTCAAAGAGCCAAAGGGTCTTATTTATAGATTTTTTGAGGAAAAATCTTAGTTGGCAAAGATCAATGGTTGAGATTGAGTCTAGATAAATTGACAGTGAGAGATAGAAAAGTTGGAGAAGATAATGGAGAAGGGATAAAGATTTCTTCCAAAGGACTAGGAAGAAGAATATGAAGAAGATTCCAATTTTGTTGAATAGATAAAGCACATTTAAATTAAAATTGAAATTGAAATTTTGGTTGAGAAATAGTTGTAGACATGTGCTTAATTGATTTTTCCAATTTTGGAAAGAATTAGAATATTTCAATTTTTTAAAGAATTAAAATATTTCAATTTTGAGTTGGAGGAAAATGAAATATTAAATAAAACAAATATTTGAAACTTGTTTATTTAATAAAAGAGGAAAATGAGCATTAAATAAACTTTTGATTTATTTAATTTAAGAGGGAAATGATAATTAAAATAAACTTTGTGATTTATTTAATTAAGAGGGGGAAGGGTAATTAAATAAACTTTGTGATTTTTTAATTTTATTTTTATATTAAATATAAGGAGAACAGTACATAGCAGAACATATATGAATCATCATAGCATCAGATCAGAACATCCAGTAAGCCCTGCAACCACAAAAAACCAACCTAACCTAGACCATAGAAGATACAAACTTAGAGCAGCATGACCAGTTCACATCAAAATTACATCATAGACCAAGTTCAGAGAGTATACAAGAATAATAACAGAGGTACCACCATAGGAAAAAAACCCACATACAAATAAGTAGAGCAAAAGGATAACCATCAAACAGAAATTAACCCTCCTGAACAAAGCTATCATCATCACTAAGAGCCATCAGAGTCTGGGCTGCATTGATCTCTTCAACTGAAAAGTCAGGGACATTATCCTTTTGCTGCTCCATTAGAACAATAACCACTTCTTTACCCTTATACAGACTAGGATTCACTTTCTGATATTCTTTGAGTTCATCTCTGAAAGCCTGCAAGGCCCTCAAAAAAACCTCAGCACCAGGGTGCCCTCCTGCCACATATGACCATATCTAGCATCCATGATATCAATCAAAATTTCCCTGTTCTCCAAATATTTCCAGAACTTATCCTTGGACATCTCCAGAGTATTGAACACCTACATAGCAACATTATAGAATATGAGTCCCTTGTAGGACTCAGTAACCAATCTTCTTCTACCTTGAAATCGGTCCTCATTCTGGGATTTCCAAATTTCCCAAAAAATCTCAATAGAAAGGATATGCCAGAATAAAGAACCAGTTTTTCTTAAATTGCAACTTTGTAAAAAAATAAAATTCATAAAATTTAGACTTCCACTACATCCCCAGATATTATGAGAAAAGAAAAACATATTCCAGATTTCCTTTGCAAAAATGCACTCAAAGAAAATATGAGATAAGGTCTCAGGTTTCCTGCAAAAAGAACACATCTCAAGACCATCTATGCTAGTTTTTTAAGGGAGCTTCTGTAAAAGCAGAAGCCATTTGAAGTAGGCCTTTTTGGCCTCAAGTTCCTTCTGCCAATTCTTCAAAAAGATTATGTGCCACTGATCCTTGCTCAAGTTTATTTACCACTCTTTATTCATATGATTAGAAATATCAACCTGCTCAGTAAGCATAGAATAAAAATATTTAGCCTTAACATTCATTATTTTGTTACCATTTTTCCACACAAAGTCTTTATAATGAAGGGGTTCATTTATAACTTTGATTGGGAACTTGAGATGGCCACATGCCTCTCTCAACACCAAGTAAGTTCTCCAATTACTTTGAGGAATTTTATACTCAGTACTAAGGGTATTCTAGTCCTTCAAATTCCCATTAATTAAGATATCCTTAAAGCAAAGGATTCCTTTAAGCACCTAGTCTTTAGCAGATCACCACTGAATAAGGGCCAAGGGCTTCCCTTTACATTTCAGGTTCCACCAAATAGATTTGTTGGCAAAGATTTCCCTATTATCACCCTTGGTGTATTGATAGTCGGAAAGGAGCTTCTTAACAATTTTCTAGGCCTTCCATAAAGTTTTAAAAACATTGGATCCTGTAGGTGAAATAGGCATTTCATAGCTAAGAATATCACTGAAGGGGAGAAGTTTCCATAATTTAGCATGCTTAGGCACAACATTAGCAATATTATGTCGCACAAGCACCTTCCATGGTTCCTCCCCATCCAAAGCCCCAGCCACCCATTTAGAAGCCAAAGCAATACCTTGGATCCTTAGATCCTTAAGCCCCAACCCACCTCTCATTCTAGAGATAGTACACCATTCCCATTTGACAGAATGCTTCTTCTAATTCCCCTTACCATCAGACCACAAAAAACCTCTAATCCTCTTCTGAATAGCATTGATTTGATAAGAGAAAAAAACCAAATAGAGGCAAAGCAAATGCTATAAGAAGAATTTTTTTTCTAATAGATCTAAAACCTCCCAGCAAAGGAGAGGTAATGCTTATTCCATTTGGCTAGTTTCTTCTCAATCTTATCTCTAATCCAACACCGCATATCTTTTAAGTTGGGCTCGATAGAAAATGGAATACCAAGGTATCTCACCAATTTATGAGGACTACCCCATTGGATACCATATCTGCACACCCAATCAAGGGGCCTATCATTCCACCCAAGAAGGTAAGATTTTGTAGGGAAAAAAAATTTCCCTGAAGCAAAGCAAAAAACCTCAAACTTCTTCATAAGAATTGCAAAGTTGTCCTTATCAAGCTGAACAAGAATAGAGGTATCATCAAAAAATTGTAGATTGATAAGTTCATTGGAGTCTACCAACCTGATACCATTTACCCCAGGATTCAAAGATCTATCTCTCAAAATATAGTGAAGAGCATCAGAGGCAATGACAAACAGAGCTGGTGCAAGGGGGCATCCGTGCCTTATTGACCTCCCCAAAACAATTTCTTGTGAAAGAGCTCCATTAACATCCACTTGAGTAGAAGCATCTTGGAACAGAGTCTTGACCATAGAACAAAACACAATTGGAAAGCCAAATGCTTCAAGCACCAAAATGACAAAGTCCCATTGAATTCTGTCACAGGCTTTCTCAATGTCAAGCAGGAGCATTGCTACATTTTTCCCTAAGTTCCTGGCCCAATTCACGGCCTCCCAACTTGTCACCAGATTCTCCAAGATGTACCTCCCCTTAATGAAGCTTTTTTGAGTTGAGTTAATGATGGTAGGAAGAATACTAGCCAACCTTTCAGCCAAAACTTTTGCCAAAATTTTATAAGAAACATTCAGGAGAGTAATAGGTCTCCAATTCTTGACAAGGGTTTGGTCTCCCTCTTTTGGAATCAACTTAATAATTCCTCTGTTAATGTTTTTACCAAGGGATCCTCTTTCAAAGGAATCCTCATAGACCATGTAAAGATCATCACAAGCCCAATCAATGAAAGATTTCTAAAATTCTGCAGATAAACCATTAGGTCCTGGAGATTTATCATTTTTGAGGGAGAGAATAGATCTCTTTATCTCCTGAGAAATTTCTCTTCTCAATTCAAGTGTTGCCTCATTACCAACCCAACTAGGAAATATCCCCTTAATATAGTCCCTATCTCGAAAGCAAGACTCATTACCCCCCTTAGAAGTGAAGAGATTATGATAAAAGAGGAAAAACTGATGTCTTATTTCATCCTGTTTCAAAAGGATGTTACCATCTACATTAATCTGGTCAATTAATTATCTAGCATGCTTCTCCTTTAAATATCTAAAGAAAATTTTTGTACCCTTATCACCATTTTCCAACCAATTCATCTTGGCTCTAACTTTCAATCCCTTAACCTTGATAGTTTCAAACCTCCTAAGATTTTCTCTAGCCACAGTGAGCTTATCAACCCGGGAACTATCATTAGGGAAATTTTGCACTTCAAATTCTGCCTTGTAAAGATTGTCCTACTGACAAGACTCCTTTCTCCTGCTATCCTTTGCCTTTTTCCTTCCAATGGTCTGGAAAAGAACCTTCCAGCCTTGCACATTCAAGTCTCATTTCTCTATGGGAGGTAGGGACCCATGTAACCATTTATTAATGGCTCTGAGAGAGGTTATGGAACACTTACAATCATCATCCTTAAGAAGGTTGGAGTTAAGAGAAAATCCATTTCTAAGACTAACATTGGGGACAACACCATTCTTAAACTCAAATTTTTCTCTTATTGGGTGGTGATTAGAGAGTGAGAAAGGAGTAAACTCCACCTTGCATCCATCCTTAAGGAGAGTAGCAGAAAAGAAAGCTTTATTTATATAAAATCTATCCAGCCTACAAAGAACCCTCCTCCCATTTTTTTGGAAATTGGACCAAGTGAACCATATGTCTTTACAATCCTTTTTTTGGCTTTCAATGGGATCCTCAAGAATTAACTTAGACTTAATTCTAGACCAATGGAATTTCTCATAGTCTTTCCAAACATGGCCAACACCTCCATATTTTTCCTCCTCCCTTTCCACAAAATTAAAGTCACCCCCCAAAATCCAAGGGATATTTTGGAGATAAAACATGGCCAAAACCTCCATATTTGTCTTGCTCCCATTTTTTTGGAAATTGGACCAAGTGAACCATATTCCTTTACAATCCTTTTTATGGCCTTCAATGGGATCCTCAAGAATTAACTTATACTTAAGTCTAGACCAATGGAATTTCTCATAGTCTTTCCAAACATGGCCAAAACCTCCATATTTTTCCTCCTCCCTTTCCACAAAATTAAAGTCACCCGCTAGAATCCAAGGGATATCTTGGAGATTAAACAACCACTTCCACAACAAAACCCTATCTCTATAGTCATTAGGAGCATAGATCGAGCATATACCAAAGCAGTCTTCCTTTTTACAATAGCCCAAACTGCCCTGTTACAGGGAGAAACACCAGATTGCACCACATACTGGCTCCAATTTTTATCCATCATAATGACAGCCCCACCCTTCCGCTATTCATGCTTGGTCAAAAAATGAGAAGCATCCTTCCAAATTACCTTTAGGCTAGTTTCTAAGGAAAAACCAACAGATTTGACTTCTTGGAGAAGTAAAAAATCCTTTTTTTTTTAATTCAACCAACCTCCTGACAAGGTGTTTTCTATCAGGGGAATCAAGGCCCCTTACAATCCAAGAAAGGAAATTAAGCTCCATCCTTATGCTTAGTGGAGGAAGGGCCCTTATCAGTCCTAAACTTATCTAAGCACTTAGGCAGTTTATTCTTTACCTCAATTCTCTTAGCATTGGGTGGAAGGATTACCCCACTAAGCTTCTTTCTTTTGTCCTTCAAAAGGGGTTACCATCTTTAACATCCTACAACTTGGCACCATCCAAATTTTTCTTCTTCCTATACCTTCTAGTTTTTTTAACAAGCACCTCAATGGGCACACCCTCCCCATCAGTGGTTTCCCTAGTAGAGAGAATCTCTAAGTCATCTATAGATTCCATGCTAGATTGAGAAGCAAAACCATCCGTACTAACCAATTCATCAAAGGGGCTAGTAGATACAGTTGCCAAGTGTGACTAAGTCACATTCTCCTCATCTAGTTCAAAGTTAAGGTTCAGATTGCTATACTCAAAATTTGGTCTTAAGGCAATCCCATCCCCCTTAGGGTGGATAGACACCTCTAGGTTGATTTCCTTGTTAGGGCATAAAGATGTAGAAAAATTAGCAACTTGAGTGGAGCAGGCCCCAGCCAAATTAGGGCTCAAATCCCCTTCATTCTTATGCTCTTTTATTAATTGTGAGTCCTTTGTTAAGCTCACAAGTTTAAATCTCTGAAAATTTTATCATTAAAAGAATAAATCTCATTCACTATAATAGATGCATTATCCTCATGTTTCCTTATTTGTCTTATTTTCTAAAGGGACAATTGTTGAGCATTAAGCTTACCATTGAGTGAAACCTTATTTGAATCAATTGGGAAAATAGGTGGAAGAAAATTCATGTCCAAAGACAGATCCCCCACCTCATCCCCCAAACTATTCACAACACTGTGCAACTCCTGACCAACAAAGTTCAATTTTTTTGCATTACTATAGTCAACCTCAATGGCAGAGGTGGCCAAATCCTTCTAAGGTTCAATTCTTAAGGAAGAACAACCTTCCTTTGCCTCCCCTGAAAGGTTAAGATCCCCACCACATTCTGGCAGAACATGCTTAATGCTCTTATTGTCTCTATAATCTTTCTTTTAATCATTAGACAGTTCCTTCTAATATGCCCTTCTCTGTGACAAAGATAACAAGAATTAAGGCCTCCTAGGGTTTCCACCACATAGTTAATAATGCCATATTTCAATTTAATTTCCAGGATTTGCGGAATATATAGACCCGGGTTTATGGAGACCAAAACCCTCACATTTAAATGGGGAAGAGGCGATTTGGTCTCATCCATTCTTAGCACCTTGCCATAAGGCTCAAGTAGAAGAGGAACAAATTTCCAGAGTTGGGGGTGAACATTCTTTATAACTAACCATCAAGGATTGGGAAAGGCCAAAACCTCCTCATTTAGAGCCTCCGGACACCATGCCAGGGCTTGAAAAGTAACCTTCCCAACAGTCAAAAATTCCCTACTAACTATTTCTTGCTGAGATTTAGGGTTGTTGAAGAAAACAACAAATAATCCTTTTTACACCATTCTACAATAATAAAAATACAACCCTAACTTCTTTTCCCACACATTTTTGAACCATTCTTCCATATATTTCCTAGTCGGAACCTTATCAGGGTCGACAGCCACAAAGAATATAGTAGTTTTAGAAAGCCTCACATCTTCCTCAAAAATAGCTTTATTCAATTCTTCATTCGGAACCAGGACATATTTCAAAGGAGGAGACAAAAATTGCTTACCTTGTCCCTCCTCTCCATCCCCCTTCAGTGGAGTAAACCGGTTAGCAATGAACTTTGCACCTTGTGGAAGGCACTCACGCTCACTTGCCACAATATCTTTGAAAGACTTAACAGAACCTTCAGAAGCCGAATGTTTTAAGGAATCCACATGGGGAATTGTATCTCCATTCATTATGATCATAAAATCTTGATGCAATCACCCACATTCCTCAAAACGAATGAAAAGAAAATCGATGGGAGGAGCCCGTAACCAACACCATGTCGTAGCAAATGATAGAACCGCTCACACAGCATAGTACAAGGAAGGGTCCGGAAAGTGATGATTCAAAGTGGTGGAGGAGGGCTGAGCCTCCTCCATGGGTGCTCGAGGACACCCAAAAAGAAGGATCCCATACACACAACCAAGTTACAAAGCCCTTTTCTTTTCTCCTTTGAGCCTTGATTTATTTATTTAATTAAGAAGAAGATGGTAATTAAATAATACAAATTATTGTAATTGATTATTTAATTAAAATGAAAGATTAAATAATTAAATAAAACAACTATAGGAAATGTTTATTTAATTAAATTGATGGAATTAGAAGAATGTGATGACAATGAAAGAATTAGAATAATGAACTATATAAATAAATATTTCTATTTATTTAATAGTAGATGAAAGAATTAATTAATCAAATAAAAGTATTTAATTAATCAGATTTATCTAGACCATTTTTAGGTGTATACATTTTTCCCCTCTTTGAAGTGATGTGTTTTACGCATTGCTTCAAAGAATAATTTTGCTATCAATAGTGATGAAATTTTTTCTGATATGCCCTAGACAATGATTTCGAAATGATAGCAGATATATGACCCCTCGGGAGATAAATCGATGAATTTTGAATTTGATGATTGATTTTGATGATGATTTGATGATATAGAGACGATTTATCTCTCAATAAAGAAATATTGATTCCTTCAATTGATTAAATGTTGCTCTGTGTTGCCTCCTTGTGTTTGATGATTGATGATTGACCTCATGATAGGTGAGGATCAATGATAGATTGATTGATAATTGGCCTCATGATAGGAGAGGTTCAATGATTGATTGATTGATTAACCTCATGAAAGGTGAGGTTGAATGATAGATTGATCATCACGAGATTTGATCAAAGCTAATTAGATTTGATTGATTGATAGTCTAATTGATTTATGTTGATTGATTTGATAAGATTGCTGATTTGTGAAATGTTATGATTATAGGAGGATTTCCGCATCTGATGCAAGTGAATTCAGATTTGATTGGGTGATGTAGTTTGAATTCTCTTATTGATATTCCCCAATATAATATTGATTAATGTACTGAGTTTGTTTAATGCATTTTTTGTACTGTCATCTGTCCCTTGTGATAACTCAAAATTCAGCTTCCCCCATTGAGTCTATATTTTTCTCCCAGTTAGACACAACCGATTATTATGGATATGCACAATGTTCACCAAACCATGTTGAAACATGATTGCCTCTATGATGCGCAAATGATGGATAAATATGATTTTGATAGGATGGTAATGCTAATACGATGGAAGACATAAAATAATAGATGGAAGAGCCAACTTGTTCACAAATAGTGCCTAATTGTCAGGTTTTCATCACTTGTTTTTATTGCACTTTTTCAATTTTATGATTTTTTTTTAAAAAAAAATTTTGTTGTCACCAAGATGTACCTATTTGCCAAGTTTTCATCAAGGCAACCATTTTTTTTTAGGACTTTTTGAACTATTTTTTGGATTTGTTTAAGGACTTTTTATGCTGTTTTTGGATTTTTTTCAAGACTTTTTATGCTATTTTTGGATTTTTTTTAGGACTTTTTATGTTGTTTTGTTTCAAAAATAGAACTTGTTAATATGGATGCTATTGATTAGATCGTCGAATAGGTACCCTTCTAGTGTCAACAGTTGATAAGCTCCAGAACCATAGATTGCAACAATGACAAATGGACCAAGCCAATTTGGTTCAAATTTTCCTTTCTTCTTCCTATCGTGTTGATTGTGGGGATTTTCCTTCAGGACTAGGTCACCAACTTGAAATTTTCATGGCTTGACCCTGTTATTGTAGCTATAGGACATGGGTTGTTGATAACCCTTCAAGTGATCAGTTGCACATTGTCATCTTTCATCTAGTAGTTCTAGTTCTTGTAGTCGAGAAACTTTGTCGTCTTAATTAGTTATGAGTCCCTTTAATGAGACTCTGAGGGAAGGTATTTCAGTTTCTAATGGCAAGATAGCTTCATCTCCATATACCAAGGCATATGGGGTAGCTTCTTTTGGTGTATGAATGCTAGTTCTATAGGCCCACAAAGTTGGATTCAACTAAACATTTCAATCATGATCAACATTATTTATTGTTTTCTTCATAATTTTAAGGATTGTTTTATTTGAAGCCTCTGCTTGGCCATTTCCCTATGATAATAGGGTGTAGAAAACTTGTGTTGGATATGGAATCTTTCACAAAGTCCGTCAACATCCTAATTCTTAAAAGGTCTTCCATTATCAGTGATAATGGAATTGGGAATGCCATATCGACATATGATGTAATTCAAGATAAAGGATGAAATTTGCTTGTTGGTTACTATCGTCAAAAGGACAACTTCAATCTACCTAGTAAAATATTCTATAGCCATGATTATAAACTTACATCTGTTGGCTGAAGAGGGATGAATTTTTTCAACTAGATCCAGTCCCCACTAAGAAAACGGTCATGTTGTAGTGAAAGGTTATAACTCCTATGCAAGTGCATGTATAAGGTTCCCATGAATCTGACACTTTGGAAATTTCTTTACAAACATAAAAGATTCCCTTTCCATAGTTGGCCAATAATAACCCATTCTGACAAGTTTCCTAGCTAAGGTCATTCCGCTTGAATGAGTTCCACAGATACCACCACGAACCTCTTTTAATGCCTTTTCGGATTCATCACATTCAAGACATCTAAGAAGTGTACCATTAAGATCACGTAGATAAAGGGTATCAATGATTAAGGCATATTGAGAAGATTGACGTATAAAGTTTCTCTTTTGGTTCTAGGATAAATTTAGGGGTAAGGTGTCATCTTTCAGGTAAATATAGATCTTGACATAGAGAGGGGAATCAGGGAATGATTTGGGTCTCAAGATTATCATAGGTAGGGGTAAACAATTTTTCCACTAGAAATTCATATCGAGTTTGGTTTTTTGACAGTTGTAGTAACGAAGAAATTGTAGCCATGGTGTTTGCAGCTTTGCTATCAATTCTCAGAATCTGTGTGAACTTGATTTCAGAAAAATATTTCTTAAAATAATCTACCATTTTCTTATAAGGAATCAACTTATCATCTTTGGTCTAATAATCATCATTGATTTGGTTAATGATAAGTTGTTAATTGCCATAAACCTATAGCTCTGTTATTCTTCATTCCAATTCTATCCTCATTCTAGTAAGTATTGCTTCATATTCGGCTATGTTATTAGTGCAAGGAAACATTAATTGATATGATTTTGGAATAGTATGCCCCTAAGGTGTGACAAATATAATTCCTTCCCCTGAGTCATGTTGTGTATAGGATCTATCAAAATATAGTGTCCATGACTTCTTTGTTGTTACTGTGAAAACATCTTCATCAGGAAATTCAATGTTCATCAGAAGATCTACTTGTAAGGGTGCTTCAGATAGTTGATCTTCTATGAATTTCCCTTTGATTGATTTTCAATCTACATAGTGAATATCAAACTCACTCAAGATCATCACCCATTTGGCTAACCTACCTATTAGGGAAACTTTGTTCAAGAGGTATTTTAATGGATCAATTTTGGCCACAAGTTTAACTGTATGGGCTAAAATATAGTGCCACAACTTTTTAGAAGTAAACACTACTTCTAAACAAGACTTTTCAATAAAAGAGTACTTGAGCTCATGACTTGTCAAGGTCCTACTAATGTAGTATACAACTTGTCCCTTTCCTGTTCTATCTTCCTGTGCCAATAATGCTCCCAAGGATACCTCTGTGGCTGAAATGTATAGTATGAGTGGCTCCCCTAGTACTAATGGAACCAAGATTGGTGGACTCATTAGATATTTCTTGATTTTATTTAATTTCACTTCACACTTTTCTTCCCATTTGAAAGGAACATTCTTGTGTAAGAGATGTGTGAAAGTAAAACTCTTGGCTACTAGTTGTGCAATAAATCTCTTGATAGCTTGTAGTTTTCTTTGCAAGGATCAAAGTTGACTAATATTTCTTGGAGGTGGCATCTCCATGATGACCTAGACTTTTGCTGGATCTACTACTATTCCCTTTTCTAAAATAATGTATCTGAAAAGCTTTCCAAATTTGACCCCAAAGACACACTTCTTTGGGTTGAGTCTAACCTTGAATTTCTCCATTTTGACAAAGATCTTAAATAAGATTTCCAGATGCCCCTCTCTTGTGTAAGATTTTTCTAGTAGATCATCCACATAATCTTCCATGAAAGTGTGCATCATATCATGAAAAATAGTGGCCATAGCTCATTGATAGGTTGCACTTGCATTTTTTAGCCCAAATGGCATCACATTCCAACAATAGGACCCCATGGACATGTGAAAGTAGTCTTGTCTTGATCTTCAAGCATGATCTTGATTTCATTATATTTGGAGAATCCATCCATAAGTGAATACATAGTGTGTCCAGTTGTCAAGTCCACTATTGTGTCAATGCTAGGTAGAGGAAAATTATCTTTCAAACATGCTTTATTTAGATCTCAAAAGTCTGTACAAATTTTGATACTCTTATCTAGCTTTGATACTGGTACAATATTGGAGATCCATGCTACATAGTCAATGGACCGAATGAACCCTACATCCAATAGCTTCTTCAATTCTTCTTTAACCAACAATGCAACATGAAAATGCATATTTCTATGTTTTTTCTTTACTATTTTTTCCCTTGACATTATTGATAGATGATGCATGATGAGAATAGGATCCAACCTAGGAATATCCACATATGACCAAGCAAAGTTGATTTGGTTGGTTTTCAAGAATTTTGTTAACTTTGGTATCTCTTCCTTTGTTAATGAGGTAGCCAATTGTAGGATCTTTGGTTGTTTTGCAGTTTCTATGTTGATTGCTTCTGTTGGCTCAATTAGAATAGACGATCTCTCTTGGAAGTGTGATGTGAGAGTGTCAAGTTTCTCATCCTTCAGTTCCTTTGAAAGGTTTTCACCATCGAATACACTCTTTCTTTTTCCTTTTCCATGATCTAACACTGTCATTTTTTGGTTTTCACTATTAGATCGATCTTTTATGTTATTGATTTTGTAGCAAAGAAACTTGGCACTTTCTCGATTAAAAACTTGATGATGAGCTTCATTGGTGGAACCTATTTCGGGCTCGAAAGAGAAAAGGAAATTTACAATAGCCTCATCATCTTGGAATATAGGGACATCAATATGGTCAATTTGATCCCAATCAATAAGATAAGGATGGATTAAAGGAAAAGGATCTTTTTTTTGAGTAAGATCAAGGATTATTATGGTCATGATATGGACATGGTTAACATTCTCGCTATGATAGGAAAGTGGGTGAGGAAAATTTCCCCACCATGGCTTGAAACTTGTTAATATCCAAATTGGTGGATACAGCTATGTCGATGAGAGCCTTCTCTAAAATGTCCTTATGTGCTAGGGATATCTTGAGAAGTTCTAAGATAGGGATTTGGGTCAATGTTTTCTGCAATTGATAGACTAAATTATAGTGACTTGGAGGTGGAATGGTTGTTTTGGATGAGTTCCCCTTTAAGACCACTTTAGCTTGTCCCCTCTTTATCACATTAACTTGTTGATATTCTTTCCTTTCCTTGACTTTGATAACATTGACCTATTGGTCATTCATGTAAATTTGGTTGATTACGTTATCATAGACATAGTTTACACTTTTTCCCTTTTTTTTGAAGATTCAGCCTTCTGATAGTTTGGAAGAGGGTCCTTAAATGCTTGATGATCTTTATTGGCATGATGTCCTGCAATAACTATTGTACCACATTTTTCAATCCTTGACAATTATTTGCTCTATGTCCCCTACATCTATGGTAGTCACAATAATATGAATCATTCCATGATGGTGGTTTGACTCATGGATAATAGTATCTTTGAGGTTGTAAAGTGATGAAATTTTTATCCATAATCTCTTTGAAAGATGACTCAAGAGATTGGCCCAAAGGAGTAAAAATCTGTCGATTTGAAAAGAATTGTGACTTGAGAAGATTTGCATTTTGAGTGTTGCCGAGATTATTGTTGAAGTTACCACAATTATTGATATTGTCCTAATTGGTTAAATTTCTTTGGTTGATGTCGTTTCCTTGATTGGTTGAATTTACTTGATTAGTATCATTACATGAGGAACTTGATAGATTGACGATGGATGGTTTTGTTTTCACATTGTTTGCATCTACCACACCATCATTGACAATATTTTGTTTCTAGTCCAAAATCTTGATTTGTCATTGTTATTATAATGATTGGACGGACTTGGATTATTTTTGTCAAGTTTTATCACTCCTTTCTTGACTAAGGCTCCTTCAATAGCAATTGCATTCTCAATAAACTTCTCAAAATGTGGAGAAAAATAAAGGTTGAGCCTATAACTCATTGTTGGATCAAGACTGTTAATAAATACATCCATCTTTTCCTTTTTAGGAACTCGACAAGGATATCATGTGAATAATCTTCTCCATCTTTGTAGGAATGTGATGAAGGGTTCTCCAGTTTTTACTTTACTTTACATAGATCAATCATAGTTATTTGATGTTGAATATTGTAGGAGTGTTGGGATATAAATTTTTTGATCAACTCCTCAAATGTCTTGAAAGGTGGAGTGATTTTAGAAAGCCATTCCATGGATGTTCCACCCAAACTTCGTGGGAACAATCTCATCAAGTATGTGTCTCTGTATGCAAATTCAAAGCTCATGTTTCTAAATTCCCTCACGTAGTCGATATGATTTGTTTTCCCATTGTATCTATCAAATTTTGGAAATTCACAATGTTTTGGTAATGGGATCATTTTGAGATGTCTATCAAAAGGATATGGAAAAATATCCTCCAAAGAATACTTCTTAGTTGTACCCCCTTGTATTTCCTTGATTTTCCCTTTTAGTGCTTTTATTTGTTGAGTAACAGCATTAAGATCACTTAAGGTAGTTTCAGTCTTTTTAGGATCTTCTTTAATGTTCTCCATATCATAGTTAGAGGGTAGTTTGGCACCTTTATTTTCCAATAAAAGAAAGTATCTTTCTTTATTTTTCTATGAGATCTTGTCTGAAGCTAACTGAAACTGTGGATCTTCTTCAGTGTCTTTAAGCATTTCATCAGTTATTTTGTTATTTGAACCATGTCCATGTGTATGTATCTTATGAAAATAATTTTCTTCTCTATCACCCATGTTGCAAAGTGGGTTTTCTCTTTCATCTTCTTCTCTTTGTTTTTGGGATCTCGTGAAAATAGGCATAGGCTTGTATCAAATTTTACCTAGATCACAAATGTGAGTGCAATTTGTTGGAAAATTGATACCTTAGCCAGATAGGATGATGGAACCTATTGATATGACCAAGGAATTTCTAATTTTCAAGTTTATTTCCTAAGATGAAGGATGATAAATCCTGTTATTGGAAGTTAAACTAAAAATCAGAAATTGTTTTGAAATTGATGCACTTTATGGTTTTTTTAATCTTAGTTTGAAAAATGATGGTTTTGCAAAAAACCTAATGTTTTCAAGTTTTTCTCTATTGTAGTAGCTGATTTGGTCGGTTGGAGTATTGTATTGTTGGTTGAGGAATGTAAGAATGAAAAATGGGTTGACTATGATTAAGACTTTGTGAAAGAGCTCTTCATTGGTAATAAGCTTGTGAATATAGAGGATCTAAAGCAAAATCATCAGTATATCCTCTATCAAAGTCATGATATCTATGAATGAAAGTTTGATAGTCAAGCAAGACCTTCCTACTTTGGTACAAAAAGCATCCCCTTTTCAAAATTTTCTTGTAGCTAAGTTGTTTCTTTGGTTTCCCGATTCTTTAAGCAAGGGATTTCTTGACAAGCATTGTTGATTTCCACTCCCTTATCATGAAATATCACAATTTGATTTATCAAATCTTTGGATGATCTTATCTAAATTAATTTTTTGAAAACACAACAAGCAATTGTAAAATAGTTGTTTTTAAGTCCTAGAATCTACAACATTGAGTGTATGTTCAAGAATCAAACATGATCCTTTTTTATTTCCACTAGTAGTATCACAATGAAGACACTTCAAGCAGACTCACTCTTAAGGTCAAAAGGTCATCATTAACACCACATCCCACATCTTAGAACTACGTCATCTCACACAGTTGTGTCACCCCCTAGAGGGTGCCTGTGTTTTTTCCTTTTCCAAGTCTTAACCAAAGTGAAATGCAATGGCTAGGGCTCCTTGGTAGTTATATGGTGAGTGTCTTGGGGGAGAATCCTTCCCTCCCCTTGCACTGTGAATGTTAGGATGTTTAGAAACTGACAAGCTTGGCCACTATGCTTAAGGTGTTTAATAGGGGTTTCTGTTCAGAGCGGAAAATAGATAAACTCCCTCAGGAGACATCTTAATCTTTAGAACAAAGATTTTGGGGATGGTTATCTTGCACACATTCATCAAATTTGAACTTTACCTAAATCCTCTTTTGATTATAGTTGGTTGGAAAACGTGGCTTTGGTTGTTCCCATAGGGTGAGTACTTTTTCCCACTACGGCAAGCCCTCTAAAATGTATTTAATAAAGCAAGAAGTTTCATGAAATGAAAAGATGGGTCTGGCGTTTTGAAAATCTAGTAAAGGGGAGAGCATATGCCTATCACCACACAATCACAACAAACAATATTCAGTTTTAAAGCCCAAATGAAAATTATTTATTCTAGGTAAAGATATTGTTTCACAAAAGACATGATGTTCATTTTAACTGAGATAGCAATATGTGATGAATATCCTAGGATTGGTAAATTTTTAATTCAAATGGCTACCCTAGGACTGGTTCAATTTACCCAATTGTAGAAAAGATTATCACTGGCTATAGTCGTATCAGATCTAGATCCAATTTTTTATAGTTTTATCAGAAGTGCTAGAATATTGATCAAAAGAGCTATTGCATGTCTCCAGCCATGACTTTCCAAAAAACCTACAAAAATAAAAAAAAGGGGGGCAAGAGCCCCATGGTGGAAACCAAATGTATGTATGGGGAATAATGCCAGCTTATTAAACTCAATAACACCTTAATGAAACATTAAATCAAAGAATCTAAGAGTAAAACAATTTAAAGCACTTAGATTCTTCAAAACTATCTCATCATCCTATATCTCAAAGGATTCGTTGTAAGCTTCCTTCTCTCAAATTGTGTAAGAAAATGCTCATCAGAATGAAAAACTAGAGAATGAATGAATATACAAAATGCAAGAAACCAAGTTCCTATTCTAAATGAGGATGGAATGGCATTGTAGATATGCAACTAATGGATATGAAAATGTTTGAGATAATGAAATTGAAATTATGCTATGCTAAGATGCTTGATTGCTAGAAGACTATAATTCTCACACTATGTAAATAATCCTCCCTTTTCAAAGAGCCAAAGGGTCTTATTTATAGATTTTTTGAGGCAAAAACTTAGTTGGTAAAGATCAACGGTTGAGATTGAATCTAGATAAATTGAAGGTGAGAGATAGAAAAGTTGGAGAAAAATATGGAGAAGGGATAAAGATTTCTTCCAAAAGACTAGGAAGAAGAATAGGAAGAAGATTCCAAATTTGTTGAATAGATAAAGCACATTTAAATTAAAACTGAAATTTTCAATTTTGGTTGAGAAATAGCTGTAGACATGTGCTTAATTGATTTTTTTCAATTTTGGAAAGAATTAGAATATTTCAATTTTGTAAAGAATTAAAATATTTCAATTTTAAGTTGGAGGAAAATGAAATATTAAATAAAACAAATATTTGAATTTTTTTTATTTAATAAAAGAGGAAAATGAGAATTAAATAAAATTTTGATTTATTTAATTTAAGAGAGAAATGCTAATTAAAATAAACTTTGTGATTTATTTAATTAAGAGGGAGAAGGATAATCAAATAAACTTTGTGATTTATTTATTTAATTAAGAAGAATATGGTAATTAAATAAACTTTGTAATTTATTTAATTAAGAGAAAAATGATCGATAATTAAATAATGCAGGGTTATTAGGAGTTCTTATAGTGTATGGGTGTTGCATCTATATTTTGGTCTCATTTGGGCAAATTTTTTTTATGATGTAAGAGATATACTTGGGTTGTCATTGTAATCTCGTTGATTTGTAAAGAGTTAGTCAATTTCTCAAGCTATGATTGGGGGTTTTCTTCCTGGTTCTTTCCCGCCAGCATGCTCGCCTGAACCAAGGTTTTGTAAATCTTATATTCAAATATTAATATAATTATACTGGCTTGCCACTTTTGCTTTAAAAAATAAATAAATAATAGAAATTA